>JAWWEU010000040.1:65409516-65523220 GCA_035583155.1 Acropternis orthonyx | reverse complement strand
AAAAAAAAAAAAAAAAAAAAAAAAAAAAAAAAAAAAAAAAAAAAAAAAAAAAAAAAAAAAAAAAAAAGAGAGAGAGAGAAAGGAAAAAAAGAAGGGGTTTATGCTGTAAGCTAGTCACATTCAGAGCTGACTCAACATTTGGAACTCTTCAAGATTTAAGTCTTTATGGATCTGGAATACTGCCTTCCTCGCATGGAAAGATGGGGTCTTTTGGAAAATGAGAAATTAGGTGTAGATTCCTAATACTACTAAGAATGTGGGAATTTTGGAATATAAGGATTGGGTCAGGCCTCTTTCCCAGTATTATAAAAATATTTGAGACAGAATTAATAAACAGAAAAATTTGTTCAATGAAGTGCATAGAAAATGAGTAATACTAAATTAGCCGCTGTATTTCAAATAGCTCAATTTTTTTCTGAAGTTGCTCAGTTTATCTTCATTTTGGCTGCTGGGCTGCCCCACTGAATGTGATATGCGATTAAATCTGCTTGAGATACTTGCCTTCAGGACAATGTTTCTGGTGTGGCCATTATAGTGTAGCTTATTTTCATTGTCACATGGACCCCAACACTGGCTTAAACCAACCAGACAGTGAGAGTGGAAGAACTTGTTAGCAAAGACTTTAACTGGCGGAGCAGGGTAAGTTGAAGGGAAAAGTTGGGATCAGGCCACAGGCACCTCCACAGGGCCAAGGCCCTGTTGGAATATCAGGGCACAGCCTGGAATCAGGACTAGGACCAGGACCAATGAGGCAAACCAGGGTCAACACAGCTCTGGAATGGCTGGACAGGGCCATAGGTATGGGAATGGACTCTATGGGGCCCATGGCTGAGCAGGGAAGGACAAGGCTGTGGCAGAACTGAAGACCAGCACCCTCCAGTATTGATGAAAAATAAGCCACTACCTAGACCCCATTTCAGCTGCCTACACATAGGGATCTTGTCACAAAGGAATTGCCAAGGAACACATGAGATCTCTGCAAACTGCTGGCAGGTGTGATAGTGTGGTACTGATAGTGACAGTGAAGAGACAGATGAAGACCTGGACCTGAAGTATCAGGTGCCTCTCGGGAGTTGTGTATGAGCTACCAAAGAGAGCTCCTGACAACGTACTCGGTTGAGTGATTTGGTTCACCAGACAGTGGTTGCCTGATTTAAAGTGTACTGAATCACTGGCTCTTGGAGAAGAAATGTCCCCTGGAAGCCAGAATGTGGTGACACCTGAGCTCAGCTGGACAAGCAGAGTCATAGGAAGAAGTGTTAAGCAAAAGAAAACAATACATGGCTTTTTAAGAAGGTCTGGTCCAACAGAGGTGGGTGGAGGTCAGAAGAGTGACAGCATGAAGATAAAGAAGTAGCAGGACATGGTAAAACCAGTAGGTGCAACTCCCATGATGCTGAGCTAAGATGAAAGAAATATCAGGAGACAACCAAAGAATTTTACCAGTGTCAGCCAGAAAACTCCTGGAGCTGAGACAAAGGCATAAAAGCTCTGGCAGCAAATTAGGCTGGTTGTTCTTTTTCCCCCTCCCCACAACTCTCCTGGATTTTCCTGAATAAATCAGAGTGGGGGCTTGCTGACTGCTCTAGTCACAAATGGTGTCTTGGTGTCTTTCATTAGCTCTTTTAAGAGAGTAATGTTCTACAAACATAATATTCAACCACTCTAGTCGATGATCCTTACTACAGTGCTTTTTTGTTTGGTGGTTTGGTGGGGGGTTTTTTTGCTTGTTTGTTTTGTTTTTGTTGGATTTGTTTTTGTTTTGTTTCCCTTCTGGTTTGTGTTTATTTGACCTAATTAATATTTAACCTGAGGAATTCACTTTTCACTCTTCTCAGAAAAATGAAGCAGAAATCAGAGAAAAGGGGGCTTTTTTGATGTATCCAGTGGTGGATCTTCAAATGTACAGGTCCTGCTATCTCAGGTGAAAGATGGCTCATCTATCAGTAGTTAATAGAGGGGGTGAAGTACCAGCATTTCTGCAAGGTGCTGCATGGGCACAGACCACGAAAAACGTACTTGAAATGAAGGATTCACTTTCCAAAGATAGGCAAAGGAGTATCTGGGGATCTGACTTCAATTCCCAGTTCTGTTTCACTATGGTGGGGATTGAGCTGCTGTTCCTAGGTTTTCCAGCAAGTCAACTCACCTCCTCTTCACCTGCACATGTCCATAGGCTAAGGTGTCTAGCAAAAATTTGGCCAGATTTGGGCATCAAGTAGCATTAGCCCAATCTAAACACTGCTCCGGATGTTTTAGTCCTTGTCTGATGCAGAGCCAGCAGCAGGGATGCTCTCTGGATCCGTGGCACTGACCCGAGCAGGCTGGCTGCCCTGCCACCATGGATAACAGCAGAAAGTGGCCCCAGTGCACCCTTCTTCCCTCTTGCATCCCACCATCCTGGGGTCATAAAAGCAGAGTTTTCGGCTTTCTCAAGCAGCAGGAAGACCTGATCCCCAGGATCCCACCTAGTGGTGAACAACCAGCCATCTCTGACACCAGCAGCAGGGCCACTTCCCTCCTCTGCAGAAAGCTCAGTTCAGCGTCACGTGTGTGAGGATGTCAGGCAAGAATCCAACTCTTCACGGCGGCATTCAACTGCATTAAACATTAGGCCACACTTTCTCTCTCTGAAATCCCTTTACTTGCTCCCTCCACACTTTCCAAATTTTGCAGCTAATGAGACTTGGACCCTACAAACAACAGTATTTAATCCCACACCACCTCAATTAATGTTTTTCAACCTACACACTGCACGTAGCAAGGATTCTGTGAAAGAAGTAATATACAATAGGGTATAATCTTTTTCTGCTAACTATCCCTATCCCAAGATGAATTAGTTCTCCTTTATCATGAGTTCTTTGTTGACCAGCCCCGAGAACTATAGCTTTATTACTGTGAGTTTAAATAATTATATATGTCCATCCTAATAAGAGAAAATGTAGTTTGGATTTTCTAACAGATGATCTTGAGGACTTCAAGCCTGCTATGTCACTGCAGTTGGCCATCATTCTCAAACTGACTAGTTTTATTATACATTTAAATTATTAAAATCTCATTAAGTTCTGAGTTTTCACTGTGGCACATGCATCTTACAGATCTTATTTACTTGTTAGGCACATTTCTACGGGGTTAATCATGAGAATATCCTCCTGATGAAAGTACATGTTGTCATTCAAGGTAGCAAAGCATTGCAATGCCAGGAAAAACTTTATCAACCCAAATGTACTTCCTAGACTGGAGGAAGTAGAATGACTCCTGCATCATCCAAAGACTGGCAAGCAGCACTGAGCTGGTGCTTCCTCCAGATTTAAAAGATCAGCTCTCACAAAAAGTTGATTAGACTGTTCTTACTCTACTGAAATATGAAAAATGCCTCTGGCAATGTCTAGGTTGGAAGATTTGTGCTGTTAAAGTGATTTAATGACTATGGTATAATCTATGGAAATTTCTGGACAAGTAGGCAGTGAATGTACAATGCTTAATTGATCTAAGCATGCAAAATTAAACCTAGCACATTTGGGTTGAGCCTACTGCATTTAGGCTGACCACTGTCAGGGGAAAAGTAATAGATGTGTGGATGTGAAAACTGGGATACGTTCAGAGCTTTGGAGGTACTTATGAGGTGAGTAAAATCTTGAACTATTGTTGTTGAATCTCATTGCTCTTTGGTACCTTGTAATTGAGTGATTGCAAAGGTTTACAATAACCAACATATTGTAGCACAATACAAGACTATAAAATTGCTTTATTTTCCTGCCAATTATGTGGTGAGATATATATGGCTGACATGTCTTGCCACATAGGGGGAAAAAATCATTTCCCAATTATCTTTGTATATTTTTGGCTAAGAAGTTTTCTCATGAGTCACAAATCATTTTCTCATGGCATCAGTAACCTTATTACATATGCAACTAATTTTATTCTGTAATCCAAGGCAGAAACAAAATGAAATTTTCTGATATCTTTCCTGGCATTCAGTTATGAGAAGCTGCCATAATTTTTCCTTGTCTATGAATAGCAGTAGGTAAAAAGGAACTCAAGAGCGGGAATACCATTCTGCTTTCATCTGGCAATAAGAAATATAATGAACAGCAAATGCAATGATCCTGATCTTAGCACATCAGTCAGCATTGACTATTTTCTGTAAGAACTGCAAAACAATGTCAGGTCAAAAAACATTTTCATAGCACTCTTTTACTTATTTATCACATGGAATTAATATTGGGCCCACCCTTCTCTCAGTGAGATCAAGAGAGAGTTCTAAATTGGTTTCAACAAAGGAGAAATTAAAGATTCCTTTTTCATTTGCTGACCCTTGAAAAAGAGACAATACTAGCAATCATGTTAAATAAAAGATAGCATAACTACTTGGCAATCAACAACACTATAAATTCTTTCATTTTGATGAACATTAGTAAATCCAAACATGGTGATTCCTGCTTGCTCACTTCTTTTGAGTTTGTCTACCTCCTCCAAGAAGGGGTCTTGCTGTCCTCTGTGAGAGATCACCCACTGTGAAAACAGTGAGGTTCGCCATAGGATATACATTTTTACAAAGGAAACCACTTGACAAGGAAGATTGTCTTACTAACTGGCTATTTTAATGTTGAAGTTTTTGTCATGACAGTGTCTTAAGTCACTGCTTTTTCCATGGTCTGATTGCTTTTAATCTTTCCTGCCATAACAAGATGTCTGATACAGTCTAAACACTTTTTTAGAAAGCAGCTGAACTCCTGATCACAACAGAAATGCTCACAATGTCAAACCAATCACAGGTATGCTGAAGTTGCTGTACTAAACCACTAAAGATCTAGAGTTTTGAGACGAAGGTAACTTATCCTATGTATCTTGGAAAAATTCTCCCTGCAGCCCACAAAATGAAATAGCAGCATGACTATTTCACCATGAAAATTACTCCAAAGATTTAATTCATAACATTGACCTAAGTAGGAATAATTCACCTCAAGCCTTCCAAGTCTTTAAATATCTCAATACACTTTGCTTTCAGCAGAAACTTGAATGATTAGTGATCTCAGCTCTACTTCTGAGATGTTACAGAAGGCTAGAGTTATAGTATCTCAGATATTATGTTCAGAGGGGAGGGCAGGCACCAGTAAAGGCAGGGAGAGCCCTGACTTGTTGAATTACACAGGAGGCCACAAGCTCAGCTTTCACCCTGTATACCCAGGGCCTCATCAGGCCCTAACTACACTTTCATGTATAAGAATTGACCCGGGGGACACACCAAGCAAGTTCTTCATATTGTCTTCCTTGCATGTCTGTCAGCTGTTTTAGCAAGGATCTATGATGGCTGATTGATTAAGTAGTGCAGACTCTTTCCACAATCCCACTTGGGGTTATGCTGGCCCAGTGATGGCACAGATGCACATAGAGGTACATGAACACATGTTCATCTATGGGAAATTAAGGCTTCAGCACAGCCATAGCTCTTGACAAAGGGAGATTTTTAACATATTTTCTTCTTTTAAAATGGAGATATTTGTTTTTTCCCCTCTTCCGTTTTGGGGACTGCTGTTCTTTGCACAGCCTCCAAAGAGACTCTACAGACAGAGACAGACAGTCACCAGCACCATCAATTCCTTCATTCTCTCTCCTGCCCAGCCTAGCAAAGTTGGTATCAGGGACTTACCAGCTGAGCGTAGGAGCTGAGACACTCCAACTGGAAGGGATGTGTTCTGTTGCAAGATCAGGAAAGACCAGTCCTAGCTAGGACTGTGCCAGTACCAAACTGTGCCAGACTGACTCCAATACCAAGCAGCTCTGCAGATCTTGGTGGGGGGGTTGTTAGGATTATGACCCAGATCCCAAAACCACTAATGACTTACTTGTTTTTACTGGTAAAGAATCAGTGTGCCTGTACATCTGTGACTGCTGAGTTCATATTCTTCTGTAAACCAGCATATTTTGAGAAATAAAATTAAAAAAAAAACAAAAACAAATGAACAGAGATAGGAACCAGTTCTAAGGCAGGCATGCCCCAAAAGGAGAGTTCTCTCTTGTTGCTCAAAGGTATTTCAGCTCTGCCAGTTTTTTCCAAAGCCCTGACAGCTCAGGATTCTCCAAGCCCACCTGGCTTCCAGATACTGGTGAGTTTCAAGTAGGAGTATAATGCAAATCAGGGGGTTTTCTTGTCAAGCATCCACCCAAGTCCACATCATAGCACTTCCAGTCATAGATGGCTCAGTCCCAAGCAGTGAAAAAGTTCAGGGCCTGTTTCATCTTAAGCAACTCACACTGACTAACTTTAACTACTTCTTGGGGATTGACCTTACAGCTCTCCAACTGTACTTTTTCTGCCAAGATTGTTTATTTCAATGTTTTTCTTTCAAGTGTCTCAAGAGCACAGTTCATATGACTCCATATAAATCTTCAAATTTATAGCATGTCTAAGTTATACACAAGATGGTCAAGAAATTATGCTTAATGGAAAACTGTCAGCAGCAGATCATGAGAGAATTGTGTGGGACAGGTAGTGATAAGGCAGAAGACCTGCAGAAAAACAAAAGAAGCAGTGGGTTTGGATACAGATTACCAGGTGGAATTTTTGCCAGCTTAATCACATCAGCTGGTGATCACATTTTTACAGCATTTTTCTCTTGGCAAAAGCAATCTTGCCAGCATCAAAAATATTATATATTTCTTTGCTCTGGGAATTTAAAAGAACTGTTCAAACCCCAAATACCTGTTTTGTTGGTTGAATCTAAGTTTACTGAATTAGCCACCCCACTAGTCCTTCCCTCTTGCAGGGATGGGGTCTGAGTGTCAGCAGAAATTGCATGAAGGCACTGCCCATCGTCCTTCCCTCAGAGAGCTCCAGCATTTTCAGTCTGGGTTTGTCCATGGATGAGGACGTGGCAGGTGCAAATGGGCATGTTGGACCCATGCCTGACCACAAGGCAGATGTGCTTGAGCCTCCCTCTCTCTCCCTTTACAGATCCTGTACCATTGGTCGGAGCACCCTCCTTCTCTTCAGTTGCTGTTCCCAAGTTCATTTCTCTGACCTGACAAGATGAACAGAAAGGAGGTTTTAATAACATGGCAGACAGGAAGAACATTGCCCAGAAGTTCTATTTCTGGCAATCTTTGACACCTTGCCCTTTTAACCTTGATAAGAGGTGAGCAGAAGTTGAGTGAGTGCCTGCATAGAGAGGCTTTTGCTGGAGGGCAGGAGGAAACTGCCAATGACAGAAGAGTGAGAAAGGGACAGATATGAGACTGGCAACTCACAAAAGTGCATCAAGACTGACAGAACAAAACAACAGTGCAAACAGTTGGTGCTTAAAAGTCCAGCTGCCTGCTCCCCTCCCATCCTGCTTGCTCAGGTGCCTAGTCATTAAAGCCCGAGTGTTTTGTTCCTAGCCTCCTCCAGTGAAACTATGTCTGTTTCCAAGCAGGATCATGTGCTAAGGGAAAACCCTGAGCAGTCCTGTTGGACCAGGACATATGGTCACAGCTTTCTGCAGCCAAACTGCTTTCACAGCCCAGGCAGTGATAAAACTTTGTTCCTCTATTAAACACTTCTGTAGTTAGAAGACATTTAAGGCTGGGATTTTGTAGAGCCAGTGGGTGCATAAGGTTAAGCCACACTAATGTTTTTAGGTATTTCTTTTTCCAAGTGGGGAAAAAAAAAGAAAAAGGAAAAAAAAAAGAAAGAAAGAAAACTCAGCTTTTTTAATATAGGCTTTTTCTCATCCTTCCCTAGTATGTAGTTCAGATTTGGTTCTCCAGGCAGGACGTTTATTCAGCTGACTTGACGCTAATCAGCAGTGTTTTGAAGTTAAAGCAGCCTTTGTTAGTTAATCTTGCTGTGAATAAGTGTGGGCAGGGGTAAGAAGAGTTAATCCTATGCTTTTTCCACTATGAGACCAAAATCACCTGGTACTGTCTTTTTCCCTTCAGCAATTTTTTTCATTTGCCTTTCTTTCCAAAGGTCTGCGATAGAAGATCTATATTACGATCTCTCTGAACTTTTGTTTCTAATAGGTTGCAAACAGTCAGTGAAGAGCAGTGATTTTTTTTCCCTGCCTCCCTCAGTCAGCTGAAACAGAAACCATGTTCTGCCGTTCTCTGGCAGAAAAGAGAAGTGTCAGGGAGCCACAGCAGAGAGGTCACCAATAGAATAGACCTGGAAAACGAAATATGCACTGCCCAGAAAAGAACACGTTCTGGGTAATGTCAAGGCTTTTCTTTGGCTTTCAGCTATTCTAGCTGTTAATATTTGAGATACTCGAGCCTTGAAAACCGGTTCTGAAATAGGGATCCCAGGTCTTAGCTTGAATTGTCTGAGCATTTCCAGCTCGAACACAACGAATGGTGAATCAGGTCCTTAATACAAATACCAAGAAGTAAATACTGCCTTTTATTCAATGCTTATATACTTGACACCACACACACTCTTTCCCAGCTGGTAAACTAGAGCTTTTATTTGCATTTGGGTCCCTCTAGTGGAAAATCGAAGAAGCCCGAGGACGGCTGCGAGACTTGGGTGGGACCTGCCGTGTTACAGAACTGCACGATCTGCAAGCGACAGCGTTTCTGCACCTTTGTTTCACCATTTAACACCAGGTCATACCGTGGTTTGGTACAGATCAAGCTGCTGTGATGGTAGAAGCCAAATAGCAGTCCCTCAAGCTCTGAGGGACATTACTTCTCTCAGCCCCCTGGTCACCTACATACCAGGATATTTATTCCACGTCTCCTACATCATTCAAGTGTGCTGGGATGGAGCACCCACACACAGCTGCACAGTCTGGGAGACGGCTGGCTTGCTGGCAGCTTTGCAGAAAAGGACACGGGACCCTGGTGAACACCAAGTGAAACCGAGTCAGCAGTACACCCTACCCAATTTCATTCTGAGCTGCTGCAAGACTGAAGCCTGCAGGTTAAGGGAGAGATCCCTCCTTTCTCTGCAGTGCTGGTATAGTCACAGTTGGAAAAAACTGTGAGCAGCTTTGGGCTTCCAAACAGAATTCAAATGTTGACAGACCAGATGAAGTCCCACAAAGGGCCACCAAGGTGGCTGGGGACTACACACACTGCTTACTCCTCACAGAAGGAGAAAAGTGAGATAGCCTTGCTCAGTCAGAGGAAACAGCTCAGGGAAGACCTTACTGCTGTCCACGCTATTTAATGGGACAGAAGGTGAAGTCCACTTCTTGTCAGACATGGACAGTGAAGAGACACAAGGCAACAGACACAAGCCAGAACAAGAGAAATTCTAAAGAGACAAAAGGCAAAATATTTCACTGTGAGCTCAAGTCAGGGGTGGAGAAAGTATCCAGAGAAGTATCCAGAGCGGGTGAGGAATCTCCAGCATTGGAGAAATTCAAGATCTGATAGGACAAGGCCCTGAGCAACATGCTCTGATTTCAAAGTCAACTCTGCTTAGAGCAGGAGGTTGGGCCAGGTGAAGTCTAGAGGTTTCTCCCAAGCCAAATTATTCTGTTTTGTATCTCTCACCCACTGAATAACTCACCTGGGCCCTGGTTTTGGTAAAGATGCTTCTGAAAAGGAGAGGTGACTATATGAGAAAATAGCCAAATAAAGTAATCCAACATATGAAATTGTGGACCAGAACTGGTATCTGAAGGACAATTGTCAGTATGCATTTGTGCCACCTAACCTCAGGCATGAGGAGTATGGCCATTCAGTCTCAACCCATTCTGAATCCCTTTTTATGTCTCCATCACTGAAGAAAGAAGCTAAAACACAGAAGAATTCAGTGACATATTCTCATCAGCAGTTCAGCTGCTCTGGAGAGCAATTCTTATGTGTTTCAAATCAAGGCACACCACTGTTCAGATATCATAGAATGATTTGGGTTGGAAAATACCTTAAAGATCTTCTAGTTTGTGTTTCAAGCTAATTCTGCTTGCATAAAACTTGCCATGGGGCCCTGAACCTTTCAGCTCCGTGGCAAGGGGTGGAAGGCAGCATATGGACCTTTCTGGTAATCACACATGTTACTGGTTTCAAACACTGTTATAAGTCTCAGTTAAAGAGAGAGGCACAATTGCATGATGTCTGTCTCTGATTTCTTGGCAGGTGTATGCCCTTGCATAGTTCCCCACAGCTGGGTCCCAGCACACCTATTCACAGTGGCTGTTGTCTTGCTTACCTCCTGCCCTCAACTAACATACACCAGGTTCACTCTCATTAGGACAACTTTGCATTCTCACTGCAGAGTATCTTCCCTGGCAGGACTTCCCCAGCCTGAGTCCTTTCTCTCTGGTAGAAACTGGCCTATCCCTCAACCTCTGCCACTGCCTGCCTCTGGAGGATCTCCATGGTGGCACTGCTTTTTCCCATGATAGTGAGTGACCCAGAAAGGCTCAGCAGTCTCTGCTCCTTTCAGGGGATGACTTATCCAATCTTCCCTACGTACATAAGAGCAGCCAGTCTGGCTGGGAGTGTCCCTGGCAAAAACCTCCTGGGCAAAGGCGACAACTGGTATGCTGCAGCTGGAGCTGGCCCTTATGGCCCAGGGGTGGTGTCTGATATGACAAAATATAAAGGAAATTCATTTTTAACAGTACCAAATTCTGCCAAAGGAACTCTCAGCCCAGGGGTCTGATGCTGTGCTAAGCACCCTGAGCTGCTCTCAGCTAACCCTTACCAACCAAAATACCACCTTCCACCCAGAAGAAAACAATACCAGAGTGGGGAGCTGTAGAGAGGCCTTAGATAGGCTGGGACATGGAGTTTTAACTACATTAGCAGGAAGCTCTTCTCTTCCATGCAGAGCTCTCTATTCCTCTGAGAGCGAGTTTTGGAAATAATTACCAACAGCAGAGGTTTCAGGACTATTTTACACCAGGTTCTAAAAGGGGTGTCCACAAGGTTAGAAAATACCACGTCCTTCTTTTCCCCACATCTGCTAATAGTAAAAGCTGCATGGTTGGGCTCCACAGAGTCATAACAAGCTCAGAGGGTTGGTAAAGCAGCAGATAACTGAATTAAGAAAAAGTTATACATTCACCAAGTTCACTATAATTCCTGAGAACAAATTAAGATAAATCGTGATCTTAAGATGACTTTACTGTGTTTGCTCCCAAGACTAGAAGTAGTCAAGTTTCTCAGCAAAACAATTTTAAAAAACTTTGACATGAACAATACTCATGCAATTTTGACTGCAACTGCTGAAATTTCCTTCCAAAAATCACAGTCCAAGGGAACAGGAGAACTGATGAATTTCAGTCAAAGTACTTTAAGTTTCAAGGAGATTCAAGTAGGAAAAGCAGGCCTTAGAGTGGAAAACTGTTTGACAATACAGGGATACAACTGCTACAGCTCCACCTAAACATGTTCAAATTAGTGTATACTGCAGAGTCCATTGTAAAATGTAGTGAGCCCAAGTGTTTCCACTATTATTTGCATTGATACTTGCCATGAGAATAGCAATTTTTCATCTATGAATAAAAACATCAAGTCTAAGCCTTTCTGGCACTACATGTAACACTTCCCTTTTCTCCCACATGTTAACATGGAGATTCAGAGACAACATGCCAAGAAGACCAGAGAAGCTAAATTCACTGTATAAATAATTCAGGATCAAAACCACTGGTGGTAAATCTGGAAAGTCACCATCTGACCTACCATATGTGGTTACTATGGAAATTGCTTTCTCCTTTAACTTAATGTACTCAGTAGTGGGAACCATTTCCTCATGATTCACATGAATCTCTGGCATGTGCTCCACTGCAAAGTGCCAGTGAGAAGCTGTTTGTTGCAGTGATATTATAATATGTTGACAGGACTACAGAACTGGAAACTGCCACAAACTGGGTCTGAGCTAAGCAGAGTGAAGCTGGAATACCTGTCATAGAAAGCAAATCAGAATAAGACCTGACACCCAGTATTGCTGTGTGGTCATGTCCAATGCCAGTAATATCAGCCCCAAGTCAAAAATAAAACTGTAGCTCACAATGAATAGGCACAGCTTGTTTCCAACACAGAGATAAGGTTCATGGCCACTTTCTTATAAAATGTGTTCTTTTTTGAATTTAAAAAGGCCAGGTTTGTCATATGAAGGATTAAGTAGAGTGTAAAAATTCAAGAACTCTGGACTTCTTACCCACCCCTATTTTAGTGCTACATTGTCTGCAGAAGTAATGTCACTTTTCTATGTCTGAAAAATTGAAATACTTAATTTTTTTCCCATGCATACATCAACGTGTTTTAACAGATTGAATATCCTGGTGATAATAACATCACTCAGGAAGACAAGGAGTTCCCAGGCTCCTGCAGAGAGGCCTTCCCTGCCTCAGGTGTGGGTGTACATTTCCAGTCCTTTCAGCAGCTGGTTGTAGAAATCTGTGTTTTGCACATTGCAATGGGCTAGAAGGATTCATCCTGATATGAGCTGTGAATCTCCAGATGAGATGTTGAGGGGCTGTAACTCTCAAGTATCACGCAGCCCTTGACTGACAGCAGCTGTGATTCTTATTACTTTTAATAACTGCTGTTCATTATTATTTTATTATTTCAGATATCTCACTTAAACTAGGGGCAAAAATGGGGAGTAATAGTGACTTTTACAGGTAGTTGGAGTTTTCAGCACTGTTCAAGATTCTTCATGTCTAGACATGAGGAAGTGTAACACACTTTTTTCTGGAATTCAAAATGTTTTCCCCCAACAGCCAGCTAGTTATGATAGAGATAAAAAAGCTAGCAAATGAGTCACTAGTTCTTTGCAGAGCCTGCCCCAGTTCTGTAATACAGAGACCACCATAGTCTAAGATTTATACCCCATTACCTCCAGCACCAATATGCATTTTTCAGACCTGGGCAAATGGAGTTTGACCACACCTACTAAAACGTTGTCAGCAAAACAAGAATTAACAAATAGCTCTTCATTATGTATAACAATGATGGGAAAGCTTTTGATTTGGTCTCAGCACTGCTCTTTCCTGAAGAGCAACACACAGCACACTGTATTGTGAGTCAGTGTGCAGATTCCCTACACCTATCCACAAAACAATATTTATCAAGTGATAGCAAGGACACTGTGCACTAACAATTTTTATTGGGCATCAGCTTGATTGCAAGGGGCAATGCAGAGCCTACACTGTCAAGCAGGAGAGCTCAAAACAGCAGACCCTGGAAAGGCTCTCCTTTGCTTTCCACCTCCACTCCTGGAGCAGATCGGCTGCTCTGCTCACCTAGAGAATCACAGGATGATCCCAAAGTGCTGGAAGCCTCCTAAAAGGAAAGGTGGCCCTTGCACCTTCACACACAGGACAGCTACACTGGGAATAGGGCTAAGAGCTGCACCTCAGCAACCATGTCTGTCTGGCCAGATGCATCAAATGGCTCTTCTGCTTAACTAGTCAAGTGAGGTGCAAAAATCTGAAACAGAAGCTGCAACCTTATAGCTATATGTGTGCTGAGGTATAATAGTCATAGAAGTAAAATTTTTATTCTTCTAGGCCAGCTAAGTCACAGGTACTGCCTCAGGTTGGGGGGTGGGGGTGATCTCAACCTTGGACCTAGCGCTCAGCCTGAGCAGAGACTTACCTGGTACCTGATAAATTAGGTGCACCTCTGCATGCTGAGGTAGCCTGGTTGCCCCTGCACCTCAGCCCCTTAAGCTTTGTCTTCCTATGGCATATGGTGCTGTTGTGCCTGTGTCTAGTCCTGTGTGCACTGGAGTGCACACAGAGAGACTCACAGAAGCACTTCAGGGTTCATGAGATCCATCTCCTCATGGGGCATGCCCAGCTAAGCCACTGCCCAGACCAACTCAAACCTGCAAACCCCATCCCCATGACCACAAAGCCCTGCTCTTAGCACTAATAAGCTCCACCAGTCTAGTGTCTCTGGTCCAGTTAATTGCAAGGCTTCTGAGCTCCTCATGAATGATGGAGGGAGAATGGCCCTGCACTCCCAGGAGATTGCAAGGCTGGCTGTCTCAGCACTTTGAATGCTGGAGACCCCTCTTTACCAGGTAGGCAGACAGACCTCTTGTACTTAAGTAATAAGCCCCAGCACATTTCATGTCTTGCAATCACACAATATTGTGCTGACTCTCCTTACCTTCCTTAACCTTCTTGTGAGAACTACTTGGATGTTTAATTCTGAAAATGCTGGATGGTCTCTAAATGGGCAAATATCAATTTCCTCCCATACAATTAATATTGTCTGGCTTAGGCAGACCTCAGGTATTGGAGAGCTTCTGCACATAAATCTCTCCTTTCCTACAACCCACTGAAATTCAAAAGCCATCTCAACATATCCAAAATAAAAAAGACACAGCTGAGAGCTTTCGCACAATGTTTTATGGTCTTTATGGCATCCAAAGCAAACCTTTGAGTAAAGGAATTTTTCTGATTAACAATTAATTATTTATGTCAGGCAAACTCTGAACTCACAATTGTTGCTAAATTATCTGTTTGCATGACCCTCATTTCTGTAGGGAATGCATAAGAATTTGCATTACTAGGAAATCCAAATGGTTTTAATCTCAAAAATAATCCAGAGAAAGAATATTTTGTTTTTGAACAAAAAGATTTGGGTTTCATCCACCAAACAAGGGAAATCTCAGGCCCTCAACCCAATTCACAGACAAAAATGTTTGAGCCTACAGTTATCATGAATCAAACAGAAATAATTATTTGCCTTTACATTGTTTTGTTTGTTTGTTTGTTTGTTTGTTTGTTTGTTTGTTTCAATAAAACCCGGAATTTTCCTCATCAGTTTTTATTTTGACAATGAAGAGATTTCTTTTCAAGCAGTATTTCCAAAGAAATATTCCAGCTGGCTTGAGCTGATCACATTTTTGTCCAATAAAGAAAGGGAAAAATGTCAGTGCAAGACACAAAAGCTCCAGAGTCATACAAAGATGACCAGTCATGAGGAGCGCCTTTTACTTGGCTTTTTCCAAAACTCCATTCCTCAGTAAATAATTCGGAGTTCTTGTTGATCTAAAGAATTCAAATAACTTTTTTAAGAGAAGCCTTTATCCTCAAAATAAAAATTCACTCTTTTCACATGCTTTTCAGAAAAGGGATGTACATACACTTCACATGCAAAATTATTTCTAGCCACCCACACTAGCTTCAGTAACCACATATTCCAATTTCCATAACCCATTTTCTTCCCCACATTCTCTCCTCGCTGAACTGTCAAATCCTTCATTGCACTGCAATCTCCTTTTCCATACAATTTCCTTTCAAGAACCTCATTTATTTTCACATGTTATAAAATAAATAATCATTTTCTAAATTGATCACCAAAGCTAATATCTCTGCTTGCTGCTGCTGCCATTCTACTTGTAGTTCACCTACACACATGTGCACAAACATTAGAAAAATTAAGAAAAGTCTGGCACTAAAATACAAAACTCATGGGACTTCAGGACCTACACTTTGAATTTTACATACTCCTAAGGCTAGGTTCATACTTGAAGCAGGAGAAATTCACTCTATTTCACAAGAAGAAGTCACATCGCATGCTTCCATCTCACGACTTCAACCTACCCAAAACACCAAATCTGACAGAGTTCTGACCATGTTCATCCAGCTGACTCAAATCCCCATTTTCCTCTCTCTGAGGCTCGTACTGGCTTCTGACACATAGTTTGAGGTACCTGGTACTAAAATCCCTGTGAGAAGTTATACAGAGAGAACATCACATATCACATGCAACACCACAATAATAGACACAGCATACTCAATGAGAAACTGAATTATTCATTCTCTTACTTAAATTTTCTATCTCCACTCTTCACTATAAATGAATTTGCTATAGCATCCCTACCTCACTGCAGACATGTAAGTTGGTTCAGAAAGTTACAAGAGGGAACCAGAGGAAGATAATGCCAAAACCAAATACTGAAAAGGAAAATTCAACCTTCACTGCATCTGGACATCCCCTTAAAACACCAGGGTTTTTCCAAAGTATCCCTGTCTGATGTAACTCTGGTACTGTTTTCTTGCTTTGACTTCAATATTAGGCTTTCCAGGTTCATTTGGCAGCTCATTCCAGATCTGCCTGGATATTCAGCCCAAGGGTACAATTACAGTAGCAGCTGGTTACTAATATCTCATTAAAGTATTTTGGGGGTCAAAAAAAAATCTGGATTTGTCACGATTTCTGCATTTTCAAAAATCTGTTTATTCTAATAGCTTTGCCCTAGAAAGAAATTGTACAACAGATTGTGAAGTTCATGTATCCTATTTGGTCCTTTTGTAATGGCAGTTTTTATCTTCTTTCTCCTGAAATGGACTTTTGAAACAAAATTCGGTTACAAAAGTTACAAAAGAGCTAAATTCAGACCAAACATTTTGTCTCATTTATCTGCTTTTCTGGAATTTCACTTGGAAAGGGTAGTTTTTCGTTTCCAGTTGAGAAAGGAAAATCAGAGTTTCCTTGAAACAGAAGACCCGGTCTCCACCCATACTCTTTGCTATCAAATGTGCTTATAAATGCTAGGAAAGGATTTTCATATAATCAAACATATCAAAATTACGGAGCTTCACTTATGTAACATAGGGGAAATAGTGTTGTGGTCACTGAGATCAGGCCGAGTCCCACATTGGAGCACATGGATCCAAATGGCAGGTCTTTCCTGGTGCCTTGCTCCATTAGAAGACTCCCAGACCAACCAGTAGGTTGTGTGAAAGTAACACCCAGCTTTCACAGAGTTAGGCATGAAAACACTGATCCCATCCAACAGCAGCAGAAGAGGGGTAGCAGCTTTTGTAAATAGTATCAGTGAGCTTTTATGTGATGAAACTTTGACCCATCTCAGAAGGACACACTTTTGAAAGTCACTTTTAATGTAATCCTGTAAGTATAATTATTAGTGATACCACTTCAAAAACCATATTGTATAGAAGGTTGAATTTGTTGCACAAATAAACCAATGAACTCACTGACACTGATAGACTTCAGATCACACAGTGCCAAAACTCTGCAGTCTCAATCTTCCCTAGTAGTTGTCCTACCAAAATTATGTAACTGGAATTTTTTTTCCACCCTCGAATAATTACAAGGAAGATGGGAAATCTCCTCTGGGAGAAGATTAATGAGTGTGTATTATACTGAGAGGGATGTTACCACACCCAAAACAAATGAATCACAGGAGAACACTTTGAAGAATGTCACATTTTATGACATGAAATTCATACATCACTCTGAGTCTTATAGGACAAGAAAAAGGTACCTGTGATGTCACCAGGCCTGTTGGGAACTTCCAGTCTGGGCTTGTGCTGCCAAGTATTCCTGGAGCAGTGATTTAATTTTGGCTGTGTCACTACTGCTATGTCAGCTGTACTACTGCAAATGCAGCTCTCATGTCTTTCCAGCTAGGCTGTTGCTGTCCTTCAAGATCCTTGCCGTGTGTGACTCTATGAATGGATATGTCAGCAAGGCATTAGTCGCAATAATAAATTCTAATTACGTGTGTGGAAGATCAATAATGCATTACTGCAGACAGCAGTTGTTATGGGGCCAAGACTGAGTCTAACAAAACTAAACAGCGGCCTCAATAAAATGAGATTTTTGCAGACTCATGCTAAGCAAGTGTGTAAGTGTCTGCCTGCTCCCAACCCTGGTACAGTGGCTCGATGAGGAAAGGCCATTGGTGGGTTCTCTGCCTGGGAAAGAGGGACTTCTGTCCTGCTGTGGATCTTCCTGATCCAGAGGAAAACTTATTTCTCTGCTCTCCACTCCAGCAATTAAAAGAACAGACTAAACAGGACCTCTTGTGACATGATGTACATAGAAATGCTAAAGCGTGCCAGTTTTCAGTGAAGCAGTAGCACAGTAGTTCTCCCTTGATAGCTCCAGTGAGATGGAATAGCTTCTATTCCTGCATGGGCCTCCAGGGCCCTCTGTGGCAACTGTCTCCTTAGCTCTGGACTGTTCCTCCTCCAGAGCTTCACAAGCACACTGTGACTCTCCCTCAGACCTCCAACTGCATTTTGAAAGAAAAATGAGGAACATACACATATTGTTCATTCTGAAAGATCAATATATATTTGACTCAGGTATAAAATTATAAATGTAGAAGTAGAACCAGCACTGGAGATAAAACAGTTTCCAACAAAACCAAAAAGAAGCAATGTGGATGGATGCAATGATGTTCTTTGAAAAAATCCCTTTATATCTACTTAATAACTGTTTTCCTGCAAGGACATGTGAAAACTTAATCACTGGCCATGCAGTAAGCTGACACCCATTTTTTAACTCACACAAATCATATGACATCAGTCAGCTCCCTGGAGGGTGAAATGGAGTCAGGGTGTGAATCCCACAGAGACCCTATCCCTCAAGATCCCATCCCAGCATCCTCACATTGCAGCCTAACACTGATACAGGGGTCTAGACCATCCAGGTTAGCACAAAGCCAGGATCGCCTGTCCCACCTCCATGCCCCAATACAACCTCCTGGGGTCCCCTGGGGACAGATCTTCACCTTCCTGAGACTCCAAAATATGGACCATTCAACAACAGATTGCATGTCGCCCTGCCCAGCTGAGCTCTTCTAAGTTTCCACATGCATAGCCCACAGATAGTGCAGTACACAGTTCAAGTTTGCTTTGCTTTCGTTAATCTTTTCCTGCAGAAGATGAACTAGCAAGCAGCAGAAAACTTCCACATCAAACACAGGTCTCTTCCAGTTCCTTGTACTGAGGTAAATGGTGTTCAGAAAGAAGGAACCAGAAGCAGCAGCCTCCAGTTCACACCTTTTCTGCAGTTCACAGAAACAGGAGCCAACATAAGGTGGAAAACACCATGTGATAAGTCAAGAGCAAGAAAATCAGCCATGCTATCCTGATAAGGAAAAGGTGGAAGATCTCACTAGGAACAAAAATATCAAATGCCTATCCACCAAAGCAACCCTCTGCTTATACACTGACCTTACAAAAGTAAAGTCAATGAGAATTTCTCCATTGGCTAAAATGTCAGTATAAACTCTTTCCAGCCTGAAGTGACCCACTGGCATTGCAAGGTAGAGACAAATCTGAAATTGTCAATTTATGTATTGATGAAATGCAAGGACAGGAAAGCCATGTTCTAGCTGTCTACTGACAACTGCAGTGCACATGTGTCAGTAGGATGCATACTGCTCCATTTTGGGTGGCATCCACTTTTCTGGACAAGATCTGAACAGCACACAATTACAAAGATAAACCATTTAAAGAAGTTGACTTAGATCCACAATAAAATACAGATAACCAACAAGGTGACAGTGAAAACATAACCACACAATGTACAAAAGGCAAATTAGAATGAGTGTCTGCTATATAACACATTTTATTGATAGAATGACTTGACTCTCACTATGTTTCCTAAATAAAGGAACTAGAAAGTCAAAGCCATTTTTGAACTGAGGCTGGGGTCAAAGAAGACAAAGTGAGGCACGATGTCCTGGTGGAAGGTGACAATGACTGTCAAACAATCAATATCAAGGGAGGAAGAACCATTCCTGACATAGTCAAAAGCTTATTGCTGTCACTGACTGTTGGATCTTTCTTCTGCAGTTAGTGATTTCTCTGATTAGGCTGGAGGGACAGTGATTTTCTCTCTGGATAATTGCAAGAATAATTTCCCTGTCCCAGAATTTTAATAGATTAAAATTCATGTACTTGGGGAGACTTCCATAAGGTCTCTGGAGCTGCATGATGACAAATTCCCTCGCTACTGCAGTCTGCTTTTGAACTGATCCTGCATGGTGGGACTTTCCTCTTGCTCATTGCAAAGGCTCAAGGAAGCTTTTTCATAGGCATAAATCAGGACAGCTCACTGATTTCAGTTCCTGAGGAGAATTAGCTAGATCACCACTTTTAATCTAAGATTTTAGGGCAAAGAAAATTGTTTTAAATGAGTCAGAGCAAAATCCATCATCCCTTCAGCACTATGCATATTTCTCTCTACTCTGTAATTTGAACTTTTGAAATTCCAGCAATGGCAATCAGGGCAAACTGAGAGTCCCAAGGAAGAATGAAATAAAACAAAATATTCAGTCATCCAGCACACCTTAAGAAAAAATCTAAAATATTAAGTGGAACCTCTACAAAACCCAGGGAAAATTTTATATTATGCAGTATCAGCAAAGCAGGAATAACCATTCTTCCCTCCACAGAAATTCACATAGGGCTATAAACACCTACAATAAATATTGGAGTTGTGACCACTTCTTAAACTGACTGTGTCGGAGGGGTTTTGTTGTAAATCCCAAGGTATTCTCAGTATTATTATATTATACTATTTAAATAAACTTTAGAATTTATACATTGGACTAGGTATATTAACTTTCATAGTAGTTATAATCCAGTAAAGAGTTTACAAAAGAAAAAAAAATTTAGTGATTTTTTTAATATTTCAGTAGAACAGCCACTATCAATTATTTTAACCTTGGTATTATGTGTTAGATTAAAAGTCTGTGGTAACAATTTCCTGATTTTCTAGGAGTTGTAAGAAAAAAGCTAGACTCTTCTATATGAAGGGGTAGCTGAAATAATAACCACTTCCAGCCAAAAAATTACACATGCCATCACCTAAAAGAAAAACACATACAAAAGGCAAAAGGGGTTTACCTGCTATTCTTCTGTGAACATGTAAACAGTTAAGCAGTAAACAGGGCGATCAAAGGAAACAAATGCAAAGGATACAACTTGGAAAACATCACCAGCATGACAAGGTAAAAGACAAAGCAGAAATGCCAGGGAAAGGGTACACGGCTTGCAGAAAAAGCCATTGCCTCTTTTCATCAAATCATAAAGTCATAGAATGAATCAGAATGAATCATAGAATGGGTTGGAAGGGACCTTAAAGATCATCTAGTTGCACTCCCTTGCCATAAGCATCCAAGTCTTTAAAGTTCAGAAATAATGAATTTTGTACGTTGCTCAAAAGTGAGCACCCCTGCCTGAGAGGGGGACTGCACTCCGTCCTCAGTTTCTCCTCTTCACAAGAGCCCACTGCTGCTGCCCAGCAATTGCCATGTCCAGACAGGTCCCCTGAAGCCAGTGTGTCCCCTGAGGCAGAAGAATACATAGGCAAAGCTCAGACCATGAGGTCAAAATGTTTTCAGGCTCAGCATAATATTCCTGCCAGCTTCCAAGGTGCTTAATGTTAAACAGCTCTGCTGAAATCAATGGATCTGCTCACATTTGTACTCTTGCTCACAGCTCCCCTGGATGTTGCATGCTGATGTCCTAATTTGAATAATCAAAAACAATATCATCAGCATAGGTTTCTGATTTCAGAAGTATAACATGAAGGAGAAAGTGGTGTAAGAATGAAGAACTTGAGGAGTACACTGAATAATTTACATAAGCAACTATTGGAAAAAACTGAAGAAAAAAACATGCTGCTGTAAATCTTCAAATCCAATGGCAGTAAAATGAAAGAAAATTCAATGTTTAATTCAATTATTATTCCTTAAATATTAAGACCATGATAGGACTTAGAAACCAACTGTGTTGGCCTTTACAAGGTTATCATTCTGGGGGCTCCACCACCACCAAATCCCCCAATTCAAAGAAATACTGCAGTTCAAAACTCTTTTGCAGACTGCAGAGTCGCTTTCCCAGTGAGGCTTCAGGAACCCAGGAGACACAACACTGAAGTAGAAGCAATTCTGCATAGGAAGCCTCACAGCTCATCTTTCTCTGACCTATTTGTGAAAATTCCCCAATGAAGGAAGCTCCCCAGGCAGGCTGTTTCACTGTTCTCATAGGGGTGCTTCATCCAAGCCAATTGCTACTGTAGCTTTGCAGCATCCCACATCAATTGTGTCTTGATTCAGTTAAACATGGATTTTGGTTGGA
Source organism: Acropternis orthonyx (assembly GCA_035583155.1). NCBI lineage: Eukaryota > Metazoa > Chordata > Aves > Passeriformes > Rhinocryptidae > Acropternis > Acropternis orthonyx. Next base: position 65,501,417 of record JAWWEU010000040.1, on the reverse strand, counting down.
GGCTTTGTTGTCAATGTTATAAAAGTAAGCATGAAAAATTATCAGGTGGAACTGTGTAAATCACATTAGTTTTGTTTTCCACGCCCTTTTATTTAAGAAGTCATTGTTTATTGGCATATTAATACTGGTATTTGGTAATTTAGGTGTTTGTCTGGAGAGTCAGAGTTAATTTACTAACTTGTTTTATTACTTCAATCTCTGCTGTGTCTGTTTCATTGGAATTCCCATGGTGTCTCTCCGCTAATCCACACCTTACTTCAAGGGCTCCAGACCGGTGCTAGACCACATGCAAACTGCTGTGAACAAAATGCAGATGATACTGGTCTTTTCTGTTTGCTGTGTGCCAGCCACAGTCACAGACTGCAGAGTTACATACAAATCACATTTCTATATTAAGCTATAGCTGTGATAGGCAAAGGAGTTCAGTAGGCTGGTCAAAAAGTGTCCTAGGGCTGCTCTCCTGGCTCAGGGTATTGATCCATTGGCTCACTGTGATGTTCCACTCTGAAGGAGAAGGGAGCACCCAAGATTCATAGATGTTCATTGTCGACAGGAATGACAAAAGTCAGAGCATCCACAAAACCTCAGAAAGTTTTACTAGTAAATCACACACTTGGCATGGAAATTGATATGTTAGCCCCTGAGCTCCTATATAAGTACATGACAGTGGGGTTGGGATAATGGGGTATGATGAAAGGGAAAAGAGAGAGACGGATTAAAGAGGAGAGAGAGAAAAAAAAAATAAGAAAGAGGGAAAAAGAGTCCACCTGGCTCCAGAACACATCTAGATGGGGTGTCCCAGGTCTTGTGGCACACATGCAGAGACAAAGTGCATGGGGCTTTCTAGGGGTACCTTTGTAAGATGTTTCCCCACTTTTTATGCAAAATAGTATCATTACAGTTCATTCTTTCAGACCTTTCTGGAAATGGGTCAGAGATCTTCGGGCCTTTGGTGGTCTTATTTGCCCCCTACAGTCCATGCCTTTTTCTTGACTTCAGTCCTGAGCTTTCACAGTACTGTGTTGTGCTTTTGTCCAGGAGACAGAACAAGGATGTTTGTCACAGAAAAGTGCTGCCCTACCTCCATATAGCCCCCTTCTCCAGCCACATCCTGTTCTTTCTCACAGTGTGTTATTACCAACAATCCTTGGTCATTATTACCAGCAATCCTTGACTGGCTCCACAGCCATCCAGCTATCAGTGTTTGAGACATACACATTAGCTCCCTTATCTTCTAGGCTTCTACACTCACTGTCCTGGCTTTTTTAGCACAGCAAGTTGCATGTACTTCAGAAGAAACCTTTTAAAATATCACACAATAGTCTGATATGGATTGCACTAAGATCTGTGCTAAATCTCAGTTTTAAATCTAATTTTAATGACTGGATTATCCCAAAAGAGCAAGATTTAGTAATAAGCTGCTAAAATCTGAGAGAGAAAAAATGTAAAAACAGCTTTAATATAGAAACTAATTTAGTAGTGATGGATAAAAACAGTATTAGCAAGAGATAGATAGGCTCCAGCTGTCATCTTTTCTGATCTCATATCTAGATCTGAAGACACATTTGCATTACTAACTGCTCTGTAGATATGGAAATCTCAGTGAAATCAGCAGGATCTCAGAACCCAAGTGGAAGCCAGGCACAGCCTTGCTCCTTCTACACCAGTTCATGGAAGTCTAATGTTCCCCTCAGGCTTTTATAAATCTTCATTCAGAAAAGATTCATGCAGGTATCTCCAATTTTAAACCTCAGCTGTACTGACCCCACTACAGTCCAGCAGAGTCCAATTCTGTATAATGACTGGATCCCAGAACCACAGCACAGCTGAAGTTGGAAGGGACCTCTGAGGGTCATCTGTCCAAAGCTCCTGCTCAATGAGGGCTACAAATAGTCCCTCTATGTTCACTGAGACCACTTCCCAGGTTTGAAGCTAACTAGTCATGCATACCATTTTGTGCAACAGCCTCCAGCAGATCCTAAGGGAGGATTTCTGTTCTTACTGTTAAGATGTTTAATTTAGAAAGACAAATAGTCTCTACTGTGGTAATTCAGAGTTTTTCAATGAGCCACCACCCAAGAATGACTGCAGGCATCCTCTCCAGTGGATGGATAGGTCAGCAATGCTACACTGCACTGAGCTCCACTAGCAAACAGACACTTTCTGAAGCAAGGTCACTACAAGGATGTCATTTGTACCTGGCCCTAAATAATAATCATCTGTGACAAAGATTGGGAATTAGAAGTACCTAACTTTTGGAGTGGAATTCAGCTCCAGATTCACAGGCAGACATTTAGCTGTCCACATGTGCACTAGTAATGCACTCACAATGCAGTCAGCTCCAGAACTTCATACTGTTGAACAAACGTAACTGTGTAATGTTTGATATGCACCAGCATATTCAGGAGATCTACACAGGGCTGGATGACAAGACACTGCACCCATGAGATGTCCAGTTCCTCCCTGAGCAGTGTCAGAGATCACGCATGATCTTCTAGGCTGATATCCCAGAGCACCTTGGATCATGTTAATGTAGGCTGTCCTGATTCACTCACCTAACACAGGCACCTAGTGCCACCTAAAATGCCTGTCTCTGACTACAATTCCAAACCATTACAGGTGTCTTTTAGGTCCTACACCATATCTGGCAGCCCCATGCAGGTGTTGGCAAATGCACTACAGCATCTCAAATGGCACTTGGTGCATGCAAGTGGACAAATGATATCCCTTTACTGTCACTGGAGAGAAAATAGCAGTTCACACCAAATACTTTAGACAGTTTCTTTGTGATGATGTGAATTGCATCATGGACATGTCTATCACTCTTTACTGAGTATAAAGAGGCTGTAGACAATGAGCTCAGACACAGATATATCTTCATCCAATTAGATGAGAAACACTCCAAGGAGCCCAGTTCCTCATATTACACGAGTTTCCCAAGAGATTTTATTCTTACTATATAAAATAAAAAATGGTAATTTTTCCACGGGTCATTTAAACTTTGATATTCTTAACCATGAAAAAGTTGTGAATAAGTTTCAATCTGCAGAACAACTTCTTAACAGTAAAGAATAGAGCAGCTCATATCAGGAGTGAAAGTCTTCAATTTTTTCACAAAATGCAGCATGAGAATTTACTAAATTAAGTTACAATCATGGGTAAAAGAGAGCTGGAATTATTAAATCTCTTAAACTGCAGAAATAGTGTAAGGGATGAACATAAATAGAATTACGTGCCTCCTCACAGCCTCTGCCAATGAATATTCTATCCAATCAAAGTCAGTACAAGCTTGATAGGATCAAGCAAAAATGTTATGAGTGGGGTGGCTAATTACTGAATGGAAGTTTGGCAGTGGAACAACTAATGACATCTCATTACTAGCTCATTAAAATGGGCATCTCAATGTTGAACTGGAATCTGTAAAAAACATTTAAGACACTTTAATAAATTCTACATTCCAAGAAGTGAATTCCACATAAGTACTTAATGGTTATTGCAAGACCCACTTTTGGTGTTTTTGCAAGTGGGAGGTGTTTTAAGAAGGAAAGTCTTTTGGTTATTAAGGGTATCAAAAAAGCAGTTCACACTATACTTCTCTTATTTGCCTGTGTAAGTTTGATATGAGCCTTTGTACACTGCAAACGTGTGTGTTTACATACTTCTAAGGGACAAAAGCTAATTACTAAGGAGAGTGACAAGCTAACCATTGTTTAAATGTAATGAATAACATTAATTTTACTGAGCAGAACAGCAACACAATATATCTAGAGGGAATATATCTAGAGGGATTCTTTTTAAATTTCTAAACCAGGAAGATGCAGACTTATCACACCAAATTTAGCCAAACAAAATTCCCTAAAATGTAGGAATCAAATAATACTTTTGCTTCTAGTTTTCATATCAGATTATAGTCCACACATTTGACTAGTTAATGGGAGTAGTAAAAGGTTTCTCAACATGAAGAAATTTGCTGCCTTTAGCCATGTTCCTATAGAAAAAGGTAATTTGTTTGGTCAGAGAACGAAATTATCCAGCCCAACCTCCCTGCCATGGGTGTCTCCCTTGGGGTCCCAGCAGTACATGCACAACTGGTTGCCACAATTTACCTAAAAGTGTCGATTTCCATGTCATGACTAATTCCATCATCAACTGCGCAGTGATGGGATGCTGCTGAAAAGGATCCAAACCTTATGGCAGACACCATCTGACTATGAGCCAGCAATGTATTCTCACAGGGGAAATTATGGTTGCATTATTAGTTGTATTTGGAGCACCAAGGCTCCCAGTCAAGGGAAGTCATTATCCTCTTCTATTGGGTGTTGGATTGTTGGGTCTGGGTCTTGGCCCCACCCAAATGAACATCCATGGAGCTTAGGGAACAAGACCTAGGGGATACACGGGGAGACAAGCTTGTTCAGTTTGATCAAAATGAGTCTAAGGGACAATCTAACAGATGTCAGCAGCTGCCTGATGGGAGTTACACGAGTGACAGGCCTGGAAGGATCAGGTTGGACCATGTAGGCAGCATGGGAGAATACTGCCCAGAAAGGTTGTGTACTTGGAGGTTTTCAATATCCAGACAGGCAAAACCACAGCACGCCTGGACTAAAGGTGTCCTGCTTTGAGAAGGATCTTGGACTACAGACTTTCTAAACGTCATGCCATCAACTTGCCTGGGATCCCTTGCTTCAATGGCTGCACAGCGAGACCATTCTTCCAACTTGATCCTCTGCTCAGCTTACTGGTTGACTGAGGCCCTGGAGGATGGAGCAGTAGGATATCTGAAAGAAAAAACTCCATGGATAGATCCAGGTTTCCCTCTTTACTGGGAAAACTGGTAACAAGTCTTTTTGCATCAATACCCTCCCTGAAGTAGCATATACAGAGATAAAAGCAATACTACTCCTCTTAAGTCATTTGTCTCAACAGTTTCAAGTAATATGATCTTGTATATTTGTGTCTGTGTTTCTCAGGAAGAAAAGGCAAGGGGAAGGACTGACAATCAGAGAAACAGCCACTGTGGCATCAGTGGGAAGGCATCACACAGCTTCAGCCTTTTCAGCAAATTGACCTTCCTAGGAAAGTGTACCCAGTGACAGCATGAAATTATGTCTTTGAAAGAGAAAAGCAATTTTTAAGTATGTGCCAAAAATACAAGAACAATTAAATACTGTTCTTGCCTCATTCAAACCTGTAAAGTGCTCACAGAAATACAGTTCATTCTTTTCTCTTTCTTGTGTGAGATGTCTCCCCAGATACATATGAAAGCACAATAATCTCATGCGCTTGCCCCAAGATGTGGAGCAGAGAGCAAAGACAGCTTCCAGTGTTCAGGAAACCTTACACTTTGGTATCTGGCCCTTCTGAGTCAGTGTTCTCTTCATTGGTGCTCACAAGTCAGTAGAAAAAGGGGTACATAGCATATGCAGAGCACCATTCAAAACTGTTCAGTCTGCCCTGGTTATTTTGTAGGTATACAGACTTGAGGTTTCAGATGATTATAAAATCATTTGATCCAACTTGCATCATTGCAGAAACCCAGGAATCTCCTTGCCATTCATGTAGCTCACTGGTTAATCCACAGTGGAGCTCTGTGATAGCCCCTCCTTTCTTTCTAGTGTAGAAAGAGAAAGCATCAGCCATGCACAAATGCTGGAGAGCAGTAAGTGCTCTGTTCTTAATCTCCCCTACGTGTACGAGAAAGTAAACGAAAGCCAAGTAAAGAAAATGGGACTCAGAGGACCATATTTTCATAGCACGGCTCTTAAGCTGTCACCCCTTACAAGCCCCATGCACATTAGACCCATTTATGTCACGTTTGCACTTGTAGATTGAAGGCCTCTGGTGCAATAACCATTCATTTTACACCAGTAGAGCCTTGACACCTGAGGCCAATGTAGCCCAGCAAGGAGCTGAGACAGCTCTGTTAAAGCCAGGTTCTCTTTCACAAGAACTAAAGCAGAGCCTTCTGTTCATCAGACAGGATCTCCTTGTTGTGTTTGAGGTGTTTGTCCATACATCAGAAAAACAATTCCTGCAGTTCTGGTGGCTCAGGGCTTTGCTGTGTCCTTAGGCTTTTTCCCCCCAGCCTGTAGCTATGGCACATGCAGACATCTGCATTGGAGAGGTGGGGAAGAAGTAGGACCACCTCTCCTGGTGACAAAGCACAGTCCACACATGAAGCTCCAGCAGCTGCTTCACCAACTGTTGAGGATGAATTACAACCATTTGCAACACAGGGTACTAGAATAAAATGGCTTCAATCTCAGGAATCTGTAGCATATCCAGCTGTAATTCATGGCATGGATGCTGCTGCATGGATGACTGAGCCATCCCTGCAAAAAGTGGTGGGAGTCATTCCAACTGTTTGAAAATTAGCTGGACACCACAAGGGTCAGTGCTGTCCTATTCCAAAAAGCCAAGATGAAGCATCTTCCTGCACAAACTCAAATTTCAGACACAGAAAGTGACTGAGAAACAAAATCAGAGATTTATATTGGGAAACAAAGGAAAATACATAACAACCACGATCAGTTACCAGACCTGTACGTGTCCCAGATGGCAGAAGGCAAAGCCTATCTGCACTAAAGGAAAAAGTGCTTGGAGTACAGAAACTCTTAGTTGAAAACTTAGACTATGGAAAGAGTAATCTTGGCTGTATTTTGCCCATTAAGCTCAGTGAAGTGCTCTGGGATAAGGAAATAAGTGAGAGAATCCCTGGCCAGATTCCACCTTGGCTTCTATTTACTGCAACCAACTTCACAGCTAATTCCTGTGCACCCCTCGCTCCATCAGAGCATTTACTAAATAACTTTAAGTACATAAGTATCCCACTCCCATTTAGGCATTAAACAAACACTCAAGTTTTGCTGGCTCAGAGCCCATAGTGAGTAAGAATAGCCATGGATATAGCAGTAGTCAGTGAAATTAACACCTAATTCTTGGCAGTGGGGCCTCTAGCATGAAGAACTCCTCTTCAGACTGAGACCAGGAGTAGAGTTTGCTCAAACCTCACCAAGCTCTCAGACACAATGGTGGGATTCAGTTCACCTAAAGGCAGGTAGTTCCAACACAGGTGTTGACATCTTTTCATCACCTTCAATTCCTTTTATAGGAAGTGGAGAGAAAAAGCCTGGTTTTGAATTGTTCTTCATCTGATCACTTTAGAGGTCTGTCCAAGGGATCCACCATGCACCTGTTCGGTAGTATTCTGTTGACTATATAAGGGCCAGCTCCAGGTAGACAGGTTTTCTTTAGGGAATTGATCCTTCAGTCTATCTGCAAAAAACAGGGACTATCCATGGCCCCAGGTCCTTACAGAGGAGCTGAGACCCAGCCCAGCTGTGAGGGTCAATGAGGGACCTGGCCTTACCCAGTAAGACTGGGGCTGCTATGCCACTTTCTGGGGAGCAACCTAAGCAAAAATCCCTGCCTCTCAAAAAAATCCTCACTGAAGCTCAAAAGAAGCCAGTGAGCCTTGTCCCAAACAGGAGCTAATCCTGTCCCTGGATGAGCAAGGCAACTACTCCACAAGCGGACCCTCAGGCAACAGCAGAGCCCCTTGTACTGCCCACCCAGTGAAGCTGGGTAATCCCCCTCCTGTCACCTTTCCCCAGCCCTGGGCCCTGTGACAGTCCCAGAAACCGTCTCCTAGTGCCATCTGACAGAGAAACAATAAATGATATCACCATGTGTCACAGCGCTGTATTTGGGGGCCCATATCCTGAGGAGGTGCTGGGCTGGCCTTGTATAACTAACTTCACATGGAGGAGACAGAGAAAAGACATCCCAAGAGAACTGGCTTGGGAATGGTGAAATCAGTGAGTTACTCCCAAAAACTCCCACACCTCAAACTAGCCCCTGAGAGACGGTGATTAACCCCCCACCAGCCCCATTCATTAGTGGAGATGCAGTGCCCAGTGCAATGACAATGCCCTGAGAGGATGCAAAAACCAGTCAGGAAATGACTTGTTTAGCCACGGTCTTCCTACAGCACAAGGCTTGCTTCTGTGATTGCCAGGCTCCAAGCTCGAGACAAGTGAGGCAGAAGTGCATGTTCACAGCTTGGGTGGCAGATTGACCAAAGGAAATGCCCGAACAGGAATTGCTTGACAGTCCTAAAGAGATATATTTTTAATGCTGGCAGTGCTGTGGGTTTAGTCCATCAGCTCTTGCTGAGCTCCTGCTTTCAGATGAGTTTATTCTGTTCTAACTCTTGTGTTTGCCTTTCTGTACTGAAGTTGGGTTTTTTCTAAGGTGGTTTAACTTGCAGCTTTTACTCTCAGAATAAGGCTTGCATCTCCTTGCATATATTAACATGCCTGTTGTAAAAGTCAAAGTGCAAATGGCTAAGGCAGAGAGCACTATTCCTCTCTCCTCTTATGGCTGGAGAACTGAGGTCCAAAGATACCAGCTAGCCAATGTCACTTGTGAAGTCTGTAGCAGCAGATGTAACACATTCCTCCTGACCTATATCCTCACAGCATCCTAACTAGAGCAAGGACTGCCACCCGCATGGTTTCCACTCTGCTTGCAAGGTTTAGTGCTTCTTGGGGAAAGAGCTGAATCTCCTGGTTCGAGCTGTGTTGCCAGCTTGGGTTATTTGAGTTATTATGATGTTTTAACCAGAGGTGTATGTGCCTATGCTGCATCCACTAGAAACTGATTTATAGTGTGTCCCAGCCACTTATACACACTCAGTGCAGATTATTTAATAGCTACTGGATCTAGATGTAATCTAGCTCAGGGGCTGTGGAGATGTTGTCCAAGAAGTTCATGAAGCTTGTGAAGGGAAGCACATACTGTGTTTTACTCAGGTCAGTGCAGAATTCACTCCTTGTTCAAAGCAGCTGCAGAGATGATGAAAGGATTCTGGAGAGCAAGTGCTCCACTGACAACTTCCAGGTATCTCCCCAGTGAGCAGGGAGGCCCATATCAAGCATCAATGGCACCGGTGAACAGCTGTAATGGGAGGAAGATGCTCAAGTTATGAGGTTTGTTTTCAATTCTTTCCTCAAACTCAGCTCCATATGCTGTTACATTTTTCCAGCCTCTGCAAAGTGATTCATGTGGCATGTTGCCTAACACTGCATGAAGTGTGCCTATATCAGGTCTCACAAGTACACAGGAAGAGCTCTGTACTAAGGCAAGTCCCACCTCATCAAGGGCAGGCACATCACTGCCCATAGCACTCCTGCCTTTCTTCAGCTAAATATGGGATATGAACTCCTGGATTTCCCAGCCTGCAGTGCCTGAGGGCAAACTATGTTTGAAGCTCCCATCTCTCCTGAAGCTTTGGTTGTGCTGTTGCATCCAGTTGAGAGAAGACACTGTAACTCTGGCAGAAAACTCTGTCCTCCTGGCTCTAAAAGTCCTGCAAATAACTGGCCTCTGACACAGCACCAAGCCTGATGCTCCCACGTAAATCTCTTTGTCCAAGATTTACATAGCAACATAATGTAAACAGCATCCTCTATCCAGAAATGTAATTGCAAACTGTCAGCTGATTTTGTGCCAAAAAGATATGCCATAAAACTCTAGTGGGTAATTAATGAGAAGGACATTAGCAATAAAAACCCATAGAAGTCTGCACATAAACATGAGTGAGCATTATGAGAGTGGGAGACAAACACGCAAACTCTGCACCCAAATCCTTGAGGTGATTTTGCTAACATTTGGAGCGCTGGTGTAATAATCTTTCACATAAATACTGGAAGACTGCGCTACATAATTATTTCATCTTGAATGTCATAGGCTGTATTTCTCCCAGAATACAAGTGGTTTGGATAATTGGAGGGAATATTTGGGAGTCAGTCGCTCAGTACCAGGTTCAATTGCTTTTACAGCAGCATGAGCATATGTCAACTCCAGGGGAGGCAAGGAGAGGGAAAGAATTTGATCCCAACTAACACCACATCCTGGAGGGTGGAGGGAGAGCAATGCAAAGCTGACTGAACTTACACCTAAGCCAAACCATTCCCGAGTTAGTAGAAATCTGCTTTGTGTGATGAGGCAACTGGCACTCTGGACAAGCAAAGGGCAGTGGATGTTGCACCCCCTAACTTTTGATGCAGTCTCCCATCTTGTCTTCATCATCAGACTGGTGGAATTCGGGCTTGGTAAGAGTACAATAAGGTGGGTGGAAAATTGGCTGTCCCACCAGGCTGAGAGAGGTGCAACAAACAGTGCTAAGTCCAGCTGTCAGGCAGGAACTGGCAACATCCCTCAGACCAGTGCTGGGACCAGTATTGCTTTTTCTCTATCCTAATGGGTTGTGTGATGGGACAGGAAGCACTCTCTGCAAGAATGCAGTCACCAAACCAGGGATAGGGACACACTGGAGGTCAGGCTGATGTTCAGAGGGACCAGGAGAGACTGGAAATTGGGCTGAAATTTGGGATTTACAGTTTAGGGGTCATTTCTGAGTGTTGCACGTTCTCACATGATCTGCAAAGGCCCTGCCCAAGTGTTTGAATGCCCCTCATCCAAGTTTTAACTGTCTTGTGTGCACAGCATCACTAGTAAGCCATCCCTCATCTCAGGCAATGAGAGTCTAGATAACTTTGAGGGTCTCAAGCTGAGATGCTTGGCCTTGAGGCCCCTTGGTTTTAACAGGCATGAGTGTTGGGCCTGGGACAGGCTTTCACGGGGCATGTGGAAGGACTCATCCCTCACTGAATAGTGACACAATAAAAAAGGGGGTGTAAACACAACTGAGGAGTGGGAAAGCAAAAGGCTGTTCTGCACCTGCGAGAAACCCTGAGTCTGACTGGGTTTTTCCTCATCTCAGAAAGTCATTACTTGCACTGCCATGGGCTTTTCCATCTCAGCTTTTCTCAGTCTTTCAATGGAAAATGGCTAAAAGTGATGTGGTTGTGCAGATTAGCTGGATCCCTTACCATGGTCTTACAGAGAAATCCAGACACAGTTTAAGAACATTAAACGGGTGCCAAGACCGACTCATATATCGGCAATCACAGCTCTCAAATGTCTCCACGCTTCCACCATGCTCTTCGACCCTTGTTGAATACTTCCAGAAAGAAGTTCTGAGAGAATAATCATCCCAAGAGTCACCCAACGTATTGCACTGTGAGACTGCACCGATAATGTTTCGTTAATGAAGCATCGAAACCTGCTGAAATCAGCTGCTTCACCGTGCAGGAAGGACAAGAAGCAATCCAGGCAGAGAGCTGGCAAAGACCCAGAATCAAGTCGTCTACGAATGATTTAGCCCCGGGTGCCCCACGATCATGCGGTACGCGACGGGGGAGAGGCGGCGCCGCATCCGCCCGCCCCTCCGGTCCCGACCACGAGCGTCGCTCCGCACCGGGCCGGCTGCCGAGAGCCCACCGGGGTGCCAGCGGGATTCTGACTTAGAGGCGTTCAGTTATAAGGCCGCAGATGGTAGCCTTGCGCCAGTGGCTCCACACAGCTCTGTTCATCAGCTAACAAGCTCTGCCTTAGGAACCATCTGACGGATGTTCACAACCCGCTCCCTCCTCCAGACAGGCAGCACCTATGTAACTCCTGGCCCCAGGGCAGAGTGGCACAGCAGTTTCAGAAGCAGCAGTGGCAGTCTAGGATGGCACACACTCCTTCCTCTCTTGTCTGCAAGTCCTCACTTTACAGACAAGATACTCAGGTAGCAAGAGAGGATCAGTGACTTACCAAAAACATACGGAGTAGGGTTACTGCTTTTGGACACCAGTTCTCCAAGGTCCTGTCCCAACACCATCTTAACTGTTAAGCTTCAAAGGCAGCTAAAAAGCCACTAACCTACACCAGCTCCACCCCACCACTGTGACATGCCTATAAAAAGAGTATCGTCCTTTAAAAGGCATTTTTCATTACCAACTAAAAATACCTATCCAGGACATGCATCTCTATTTATTTTAAATGCTTTCTGAAGAGATGTGCTTAAGTTATAGTGTGATTTAAAAGACTTCAGAGGTGCAAACACGACAAAAATTTGCTCCTCCAAATTAGGCAACAAAAGACAACTTGCTTGGGTTGGCCACTGCTCCCTCAGACTGTGCACAGCTCACAAGGGCCAGAATTTCACTCTCGGCAGCAGAATGGCTTAGTGAGCACATACGCTGGGAAACATGCACTGAAAAGACCAAGTCAAAGTTCAGCTATTTTGGAATTGTTAATGTGAAAAATAATACTTTATTATAGGAAATATCCTAGGAGACTTCCTCACACACATTCATCATTTGGAGCAGCTACAAGGAGGTTATTCAAACTTTCCACCCTCACATTAATCCTAGGAGCACCTTGGAGTCCCCGCAAAAAAAAGCCAGACTGCAGTAGGCACTTTGCATGCATACAATAAAGGAGACAGTCTGTTCTCTTGGAGTTTACAATGAAGCAGATAACAGAAATAAATAGATGAGCTTTGAAAGAACAAGCAGCATAGAAAGCATCTAGCAAAATTATAACACTTTGAGTAAGCTGTGAATGCATGGAAATTGCTTTCGAATTGACATTTTTCTGAAACCCAGACTATATTGCTTGCCTTGAAATGGACAGAGCAGTATCACAAAAACCTTCAGTATATTCAGCACAAGCTTGGCAGCTACCAATTAACCCATCCATTAACTGAACAGTTGAGAGAAGAAAAAAGGGCCAGAGCACCATGATCCCCAGTATTATTGTGCCGATCAAAGTCTCTGTAAATTATGACTGCGTCAACTGTAAGTCTTCTTGCCTACTGTTCAAAGTTTCTTTGCTGTTTTTCAATTCTAAAAGGAAAATCTTCTGATAACATTAGAATTCTGAAAAATAAATCTTCCTTCTTCAGTAGGCACAGAAGGCTCTTCAGTTCACACATAACAGCAAAACAAAGCAGGGTTTTGGGGAACAGACACTTGCTTTTATGCCTTTTGCTCTGCTAAGATGAGGCTGAGGCTTGTATTTGCCATCTGAGGTCAATGAGAGCTCTCTGATGGATCTCAATGCACACAGCTTTATAAAGCAATGGTGTCTTCAGTCTTAGTTTTGAAAAATCTGTATTGCTGAGTCCTGGATTCACTTTACCTCACTGATTTCTAGATCCACATGCAAAGCCTTGCATGTAAGTTCTCCAGCTCATGAAGATCAATTATAAAGACTGCACTTGCACTTTCAGTTGGAGAAGGCATTTTAAGAAAGAAGAGAAAAAAGATGCAGGGGGAATTTATATTCCTCCATTTTATTTTGAACTACAGAAAACAAAGGAAGAGAAGAAACTTGAAAGGACAAGGATCAATTTCAAAAGGAAAGGATATTTCTCAGAGAAGTAGTGGAAGTACTCAGAATAGCACAAGGGAGTGAGAAGGAAGCATGCAGCACAGAGGATGAGGGTACATCTCCTTGGACAAATGACTGTCCCACAATAGGTCTGCAAGATGCCCCACAGTGCACTCTAGGGCATGTGCTGGATGTTTCCCATGGGTAACAGCTGGGTCTCCCAAAAATCAGATCTAACAGTATCCCAGCAGTAGGGAGTCCAGAATCAGTACACTTATTATCAACATTCACTCTTTTCTACCTTCTAAGCATATCCAGACATGCCAGAGAAGAGATCACAGCCTCTTGTCACTGCAAGTTCCACAAGATGAATGTAACATGCTCCAGGACTGCTCGTCAAGGTGGTGGATGCAACCAGCTTGGTTCACTGGGAGAAGTCCATAAAATGCAGGACAGGAAAGTTACATTAGGAGTTTATGGATTAGCATCCATGACATTATTTCTAGAAGTGTTACATACTTACCACCACTCCCAGATTTCAAACAGAGCTGACAGCTTTAAGTGTTTTCTAAAAAACACAGTACAGGATTTTAATATACTTTTCCTGATTCAGAGCATGTGATGATCTCTCATAATTACAAAGATGGGGAAGAAATTGTAAGGTTTTCAATGTTTTGGCAGAAAAACAGAAACCTAGATTAAAAGATATAAATTGAGATTTTATTTGACAATCTTCAGTATGAAATCACCCAAAACAGTACTATTTTAGAGAAGATGGTCACCAGGAAAGGGCATTGTTTTCTTTTTTACTTTTTTTAAACATATTAAAAATGAATGAAAACGAGCACACAGCCCTCCAGCAGCTCCCAACCTGCCCACCCTCAGGGGTTCAGTTGGAAAACTGTGCTTGGAAAACATCTACAAAAATGTTGGCAACTGTATATCAGTTTCTCCCCAAAAGACCTAATGGGCCTTTATTATCCAAACAGATCAGATGGCTTGGAAAATCCACATCTGTACAGAGCTGATGAATGGGAAACGAGATCAAAATGTGAAAGTAAGAACTTCTGCTACTTTCTTCATAAGTGACATTAAAACCAAACAGAGGAGAAGGAGGTTTAACTTCTCCACCCCCCACACCCCGCCTCATTCCCTCAGATCCTGAAACCCCAGCTCCCAAGCTTCCCTTCGGGCCAGTGAGCCCCTTCCCAGCAGAATACATGGGAAAGAAATTAAGATCTTGGTGTCCAGGGGCCAGACCTTGTGATGGTTTTAGTACCAGCATTATACTCAAAGAGACAAATCAATTCTTGCAACCCAGAAAGAGAGAAAAATATGAACAAAGAACTTTCCACTGGTATTTTTTAAACCAGAGACAATGCTTTTAATATAAGGCATGTTTTCATCAATTTAGATTAGTTTTTTAAACACGACTTCAGGGCTAATTAGAAGGAATGTTAAGATTAAACTCAGCACACAAGTTTCTCTAATCATAGTCTTTCCCCCACTGGATAATAGAAAAAAAATTTGCACACTTCTTTTTTTTTCTCTGGCAGTGACTGCTTTTATTATTTTCCTCCCTCTCTGCTGATGCTGCCAGTTGAGCATGGAAAGACACACGAATGGAGGAAATCGACAGGAGAAAAAAGCTTTTGGAGTGAAAGTCATCTTACACTTAAAGTTGCTTGGATTAGCTTATTTGAACTCCTATGGATTTGGGAGATGTGGTGTTTGGAGATAAATCCAGCTTTTCTTCAGTGATATCGTTCATTCACTATAGTAAAGTTTCCACCAGAATGAATTTGAGTATAGCTTTAGGCTTCCTAGTTCCTGCTGTTGTATGCTAGCACAGAGTGCTCTGTGCAAACTTGTATGTTTCCTCAGCAGTCAAGAAGGCAGGTCTTAACTCAAGTTGAATCCCCCAAAATATAACCAGAGAGACCATTTCTGGGACACAGAAAAAATTAGACACATGCAGCCCAGGGCAATAAAATATAATGTGAGATGGGGGGAGTTTTTATGTGCAAACAACTGACTATTGAGATGGAAATCCTCATTAAAAGAATATAAAATTTATAACTAATTAGATCCACATAATTATTCAGATCTGCAAAAGTCAAGACAGTCCTAAGATAAGCTTCCTGTATAGTTCTCTGATATGGAGATGTGATAAAGCACTTGGAGTGAATCATCACCTTATTCCCAGAGCCAGATAATGGGCCATACACAAATATTTATCTTCAACCAGTTATTAGCAGCTAGGCCAATAAACCTTTGATGAATTCCTTGTTCCCTTCTCCTGGAGTCCAGGCCTTTTAGGGAATGGGCAGGCTTGTAGCTCAAATACAGAAACAGCACAAAATGTCACACTTGTACCTCACCCCAGTGCTGGGGGGCTTGTAGGTGTAAAACTCCATCTACTAAAACCCAGGCAAACACATCTGAACCATATTGTGGAGACAGTGGACAACATTAATCAGATTGGGCTTGAACATCTATCTGGGCTGAGCTACACAAGACTCCTAAGCCTTATTCATCTCCTTAGTGATCTAAAGATAAGATGTGTCAGCCTACAGACTGTACTCACATGCTTTTTACAGAAAATTACCTTGGTGGTGTCTTTATGTGACTTCTGGAAGTGTGGTTTCAGAGTATAGCCAGTGTATAGGGATAGTGCATCATTCTATCTGAGAAGTAGCTCCTGTCCCACTGCAGTGGTCCTCAGAGGAAAACATCACTAGAGTTTCTGGAAGGACTCAGGGCAGCTGTAGTTGGAGTGGTGACACTCTTTAAACCCATCTACATGTGTTTCCAGTACCCAGCACACTCAGATCCACTTTCTTCAAATCTCCAAGGTGAGAACCTACTACCAGTGAGCAAGCCAGAACCAGGCAAGAGCACTGCCAGGGGTCCTCCTCAAACCTTTCACACACATCCACACTCAGAAAACATTTCTTCTAACCATGGTACACATCACTAGTTCAGTCAACAGGGAATTCCCTCCTAAACATCCTGTTGTTTCTTACCTTCAGCATCTGCTCCATCATCTTCTCCAGTTAATGTCTCTCCAGCAATTAATTCACAAAAATCCACTTTGGCACCAGTTTCTGTGTTTTAATTGTCCAAAGTTCAGATGAGATTCAGGAGTGCCTTCTCAGCCTGCAAGATCCACTGCTGTGCTCTCAGCATTTTCCCTGTCCATACGGTGTTAGATTAAGGAAACCAAGTGTCTCACCACTGCCTGGATTTCTTACCAGCTCATTCCCCCCCCTTTTTTTTTTTACAGTAGACTGAGTTTTTCATCATGGTTTGCTGCCTCAAGTGCAGTCTCACATTCACCTGGTCACACAGTTTTCGAATGATGGTGAACACATCTACAGCCAGGTTGGTGCCCATGCAGTGAGCCCTTGTATCCATCCACAACCTGCTCAGTCAGCATTGCTGCATCCCAAAGAAGCCCCTCACTGAAATCATCTCTGATTTCAGCTGGGGCCTCTGGGACTTCTCACGAAACAAACATTTCTCCATGTTAGATCTGCTAGAACCACAGATGAAGGTGGACTTGCTGCATTTTAGATTTTAGGCATCTGTTTTCCACTGCAACCAATTTGCTTTGAAATCACTTACTGTTTTTGTGGGAGCGTAAGTTTTACTGTCAGCTTCAATGGGAATTTCTATGCCAGAGTAGCAGATGAGGCAGTCCACCATACTGCCCCCCCTTCCCACCCCATACTTTTTTTTTTTTTTTAATTTTACAGTACACACAAATATTAACATATCATCCTGATAAAGCTTTGTTTACTGGCACAGCACCAGCCCCTATGCACTGCCTCCTGCTTGGCAGCCTAATCTCCCAAAGTTCGAGGGATGTAGTCCAAATCTCTTAGCAACATTAAATCTCATTCAATTAACTTTGTTGGGCGACAAAACTATTTTGTAACTGCTATTTGCCAGTCTGCCATATACAGTATGCCATCCAGCAGTTAGGCCATTTAGCCTTTAGATATGGCAAGGAGGCACAGCACAATCCAGCACAGGAACTCTGGCTAGACTGAGCATCCTGAGTTGCAGTGCAACCTATTAGCCAAAAACTCCACCAAGTCCTCAGAAAAAGGGTCCACAGTGGCAACAGCTCCAAGTCACTGCTTGTGTTTTACTGGCTTCTGTTGATCCCCTTGTGGTCTGTACCTAGCAGAGACACCTCCTCCAAGGCATCAACTTTTAGATTCATATGCAGTCCGTGGCTCAAGAGATGCTGGTGCAGCAACCACCAAAGATGTACTAACACAGCGTGGCCTTGGGTTGGAGCTGGTTGAGTTTACTGCCCACATTAGGTATATGAATATACATCTCTGTCCAGAACTGTTCTATGAATAAAAGACAATTATTGCCTCCAAGGGATGTTCTTTTGTACCTATAAGAAAGAAGGGAAGGGTATGAGGGTATCTTCCATGTCTCCAGAGAAGAAAAAGAAACTACTACTCAACTCAGCTAGAAGATGCTGGGTGCTGTACCCTCTGGGAAGTGGGGGGTTAACATCATAGACCTCTCCTATGTGTCATTTTACACATTATTTTTGCTTAATTGCAACACTTGAATCTTTAATTACAAGTTTAAGACATTAAAGGGAAATTAGTTTAGTCCAAATTCATTTTCTTTCCAGAACTAGTCAAAAACAACCAAAGAACCAGTAATTTGTTTCCACCACACAGCAGGTGGCATTATATCCTACATTAAATCATACAGATATGACTAATATTAATCTTCATTTGTATCACTATGCATCAAATTTGGAATCCATCACACCAGTCTTAGCATACTAATTGTTTTAAAATGTATTTCATTAATATGTTAAGACACAAGTAAAAGCAATGAATAGGACCTCTCCCACCTCCCCTCCACACAGTAGTCCCCAGCAATTCTCTGAAAGGTCTGCACCAATATGAGACGAATGAAAACATATAGAAAATGTACACTTATTTTTCCATTGCATTGCTGACTTCCAAAAAGTGTTGCAAATAAATTCAATATGTTGAGGAAGATGATTTCCTTGTCATCATATTTTTTAATATTGAAAAAAGTCATTCTGAAACCAGGTGGTAATTTACAGTTCATAGGCAGCAACATGCATAGCTTTATCAGTTACCCTCTTAGTGTGTCCCCTCCCTGCCTTTTTCCAAGCTTCCCCCTGTATTGCCACCCTTCTATTGCAAAACTAACTCCCATCCTGTCTGCTCAGTCCTGGATGAAACACAGTTGCTGGCAGCATGATGTTAAATTTAATTTGTGTCTTGTAATGTAAATGCACCCAGAGGTTGAAGCAACAGGCACATTTTTTTTTATAAATCAAGTTTTACATACAGTATCTTTTTTCCCCCACTCTCAAAGTGCAGGAAAATCAGTATTTTACAGGGAGCACATGAGTTGAGTTTAACCATCTCTGTTGAAAAATGTCACCATAAATTTTGTCACTGAACTAGGGTGACATTTAAGGTGGCTACTGTGACAAAATATTTTGCACTGAGAAAGCTGCCTTTCTGGGACTTTCAAGATCAGAAAAAAAAAAAATTCCCTTTAGTTGTAGCAAATACACATAGGCTAACCTGTAATTTACCATGTTATCCAGCAGCTAGCTTTGCAAATCCAGCTTCCCAAAACTTAGAGAAGCTATTACTAGCATGGCCTTGCAGCAAAACGAAATCCTGGAGCTACCCCAGCATGCAGGGAAAATCTGTGTGCTGAGGACCTAAGGGCACGTGTCTTACTAAGAGGATGATACAAACTCTTGGCTGAGCCCCTGTAGGATAAAGACTCCAATTTGTTTCTGTGACCACTGTAATATTGCTTTTGTATTTCTGATAGTGGTACAGATGCACTTTTCTGTGAAAGCAGGAAAATTCCCACTGCCACTGCTGAGATGCAGGCCAGTCTTGTAAATATTTACTGCAAATTGTAGTAAGCCCAACTGAGCCTTCCTCCTAGTGTCAGCAACAGGGTCAGCGACGTGCAGCACAGCCAAGCCAGTGGGTTTAGACTCCAGGGATCTGGCTGTGCCACGAGCCCCTTGCATGGGGTTGATAAAAGTCGCAAGAGCCCCCATGCTGGTGCTGATTTTTATGATTGCTTGGCCACAGCCAAAGCTGCTCGAGACCTTGTCTCCAGTTTCCCTAAGCCCTGGGTAAATCAGTAAATTGGGATAACCATAGGGGCTGATAATATGAGTGTGTTGTAAAGCTTATTAAGTTAATATTCTAAGCACCTTGAGACTCTGATATAGACAGAGCGACAGAAGGATTGTTATTTTTGAGCTTGCACAGCCAAATACTAGTAAGCTGATAACATTCACCCTCAGAAAAGAGATTTTTATCTTCTCACATTAAACCTGCCCAGGGTAAACATGCTTCTGTCCTCCTGCTGGTAAAATATGTTGCCATAACTGTTTCGTGTAACATTTGACCTGTTTCTCTTGAATCTTCCTAGATTACGGTCAAGCCATTTGCACTTCAATAGTTCAGGGGCTGCACTGCATTTTCTAGGGCTGGAAAGTAGCTCAGCTGTAAAAACTTGCTGGAGGCTGTAAAATGGCATAAAGAGGCTAAGTCAGGGAGTACTTTTAAAGACAGTTTTGGAGAGAGAAAATCATTATACTTGATTCCTTCCCCCTCCACTCCCCTTTTGGTTGTGAGCCTAAAAATTACGAAGGTTTTCGAAGCTGTTTCTCCAAAAAGACTTAGAGACAAAGCTACAGCAAACATCTGCCAGCTCTCTGACTCAACAGGTAAAGCAGAGAGTCATCAGTGCAAAATTAAATGGCCTGATCAGTAATACACTGATGCCATATTGATTCTGTATCAATCTGGACTGATCTGTATTGATTTCTCTGCTACAGGGAAGCAGTAGATGTATGAGGACTGTAAGCTTTATGCCCCAGCTCTGCCATAAGGGACAGGGGAACCTATAGCAACTAAGAGCTGTGTGCTCTTCTATCACCACACAGACTTTGGCACAGCAGACCCACTGTGGTCCCCTAGACTGTACCCTTCTATAGAACTGGCCACAAAGTCTTAATACTTGAAAGTCTTATACTTCTCTGCACAGTGGGCCACTTGGAACTGCATCATTTTTCCCAGATTTCCTCCTCCCCTTCCCAAAACACATCTCAGCTTTGTTAATACATACCATTTAATAGCCATGTATTATTTAAATCCTCATAAACAGCACCATATTTATTCAACAACAAACAAAACAGACAAACCAGGCTGCCTGTTAACTTTCCACATCTCCAGAGAGGTGGTAAATTGTACCACCAGTTCCTCTAGAATTGCCAAATATCCTCATCAATTATGTTTGCACCACCAGTCTAAAGATGCTATATTCTACTCTAAGGGACAGATAAAGACACGTTCTGAAACACATATTACAGTACAGATAAATATACAAGCTGTCTCAGTGAATCAGTTACATGTGCAAATAGCTTCAGTTTGATGGCTAAATTCTGATCCAAAATCAGCAGGATTTACACAAAAAAAAAAAAAAAAATCCCCCTTTGTTTGAACCAGAGGCTCTGAACCAGGTCTTTGGCTAATGGAATATTGGATAACATTGGATATGACACCTGCTGGGCAGTCTTTGGTCACTAATCCACTCCAGTTGTCCACAAAAGCTTGCAGCCTTGTCACCCTTCACGCCAGGCTCAGCAGGGAGGTGAGAGTTGAATGCCTCAGAAAGTCAAACCACTCACCCCAGCCCTGTTATCTTCTGAATGGGGTCAGGGCAAAGCCACAGGGGAGCATAGGTGAAGTATGCATTGCCACTGGCCATGCAGCACCTGCCTCCAAATAGGAATAAGAGAGTTTGGTCTCCAGCACTTTCAATCCGTGGATACACAGGGAGAAAAAAAAGAATATGAAAAAAAGTCTCAAAAATTTCAAGGATTTTTCTTGAAATAGTGCCATAAAATGGTGGGAAAAACTTCTCAAAGAAAGTAACTTTCTCTATGAAAAAAATACATGATTTCTCAAGTGGATGTCCCCTCACCAGCCTTAACACTGAAGTCCTGTAAAAAGCTCCAGAAAGGGATTTAGCCTGGCTTTTAGGACAGGACAAATCCCACCAGTTTGTAGTATAGATCCTACTTTTGTTAATACAGAACTTGCTTTTTATTCCTTCTGCCAAAGCAACCTGGCCTGCCCCGTCCCACAGTGAGGTCATAACTCAGGGCTGATCACATCACAGCATGTTGCCATGGCAATGCTTGAACTGTCACAAAGGATGTGCGCTGTGATTTCACAGCAGATGGGCTGTGAGGGAGGAAGCCCTCATTTAAATTTTAAAAATTGCTTTAGTAATTAGCAAGAGCAATAGAAAAAAAAAAGGAAAAAAAAAACATTGAAAAGAAAAGAAAAATCCCCAAACTGTCACTCTCAGTAAAGGTTACAGGATTCACGTGAGATCTGCAGGCCATCCACAGGGAAGGCCAAGCTGCTGCTCCAAGTTCACTTAATTCATCAGCTCTTGGGGTCGCTGATGGGTCCAAAAAAGTCTGGAGCCTGCCCGGCTGCAGGAGGCCCCGGGCCACGGTGGGCGAGCAAAGCCCCCTGAGCATCCGTGCATTTCAAAGCGTGCCGGCACCAGCGCCCTTCGCAGGGACCTGATGGGAATGGCAGAGGGCAGGCGGAGGCTGCCGCAGGCTTTATTAAAACACAAACAGCCTGACAGAAGGGGAGGCGCAGCGGCCTGACTTCACAAGTTTTATCAAAGCGTTGGCTCAGTTACATCTACGGCCCTTCTTAATACAGCACAAGGAGCACAGTCACACAGACGTGCTTGCACCCATTCAGGGACAAAGTGGAGTGTTACCTCTCAAATGCAAGAGTGAAACACCTTGGCCCCATAATTCTCACAGCCAAGCACCGCTAACCCTACATTAGCCTACATTGGTCCTGTCCTGCATCTTCAGCATCTCTCTTGCAGAGTGATAACACATTCCCACCTATTGCCCTAGCACTAGGGAACTGAGACCAACAGTAAACATTGGAGGCAAAGCAGTTGCTGTCCAGCTTCCCAGATAGCCATTGTGCAGCCCTACTCCCTCCTCAGGCTTCTCCATCCCTGGCAGAGGTGACCTTGAGGAAGCAAAGCCTCAGGTTCTCATCCCCATGGCCACCACAGCTCATTGCAGAGATGCCAGTGTCCCCTGGTTCACCACAGCAGCTCTCTTCCACATCACAGCAGCTCAGCAACCTCAAGGCAGAATTAAATGTCTCTCCCTTCTGCCTGCAGCAAGCAATGCACGTGGTGTTTCAGGGACCTTGGGCTGAGTCCTCATATTTAATGAGGAGAGCAGACTTCAATGCAGCTTGTTCCTTGTTCATTCAGTGACTAACTGTTGATCTCTCTAAGAATAAGCCAGATGGTTCCCGTGATAAGTGATCAGTTCTCCTGGAGTTTTTGAAACAGAAAAAGACAGATGTCTGCGTGCCTCTTGCCAGGACCCATCTTAAGCTCAGGCGATGAGTGCAAATGCTTAGGGAGGTTGTGTTCAGGAGATTCTCTCCATCCAGGCTTAGCAGCTAATCTTCCCCATCAGCCCTGCATCCTGGACGGGAGGCATCTTGCCTTCTGACAGCTTCCCCTGACTTAAGGGTGCTAAAAATCACAAGACCAGCCCTTATAATTGGATCAGACTTTGATATTGTTTTCCTTTCTGTGCATTTATATTAACATCTCATTTTGCAGCACATCTGATCAGTGCTTACTACTTCAGCTTATATTTGCACACCCCAGCAATTGAGAACACTCATAAGAGTGACAATGCACTTTAGCAAAGGAGACAGCTTGTTTTGGGGAGCTGTTTCACTGGTGTGAAAAGAAAAAAAAAAAACAGGTTGGGGAATGAGTCGCAAACACACAAGGCTAAAGAGCTTTGTTTCTCAGTCACAGATGTGAACAGCACCAGTCAAGCACTGCTTCCTGCCCTCATCACAGAGATCAAGGTCTACACAAGAAAGGCAAAAAAGGCAGCAGTATTTGTCTGCTGACTTCTTTTTTATTTGTTTTTACCTTAATTTCTACCTTTGCTTGTATAGAAACTCTGATTCCACTGCTGAGCTGACATTAAAAACACCAAATGAGAGCCAGTGAATTGCTAAACCGAGGTAAGGTTAGAAGAACAGGGTGGAAAAGGAGTTAGGAGCAAGGTGTAAAATTAGCAATGGAAGCCGAGCTTGGTTCTTCCCAAAACCAGCTCTAATGCAGTAGCTTGGCTTACCAGCCTAGGGATGGTTCACCTCCCCTGGGAGAAGCAAACATATCCATTCCAAATCTCACAGTCTCCCCATTTGCTGCTATGTCTTGTAGGCAAAGCTCCACTTGATATCACACGGTTAGGCCAGCATAAAAATGAGCAACATGTAGTCATGTACTCAACAGAAAACAGTACTTTTATTTGCATGCCTCTCTTGTGGACCTTAAAGGATGTACCTTCCCTTTGAGAATATTTATGCAGTCTTTTCAGAGCGAAATTAGGAGCTGCACCTCCAAGACAGGGAATTAGATCTGTAATGCTGACTCAGCCTGCAATTTCACAGGATTAAACAGTCAGAAACAAACCATTAAGCTGAAAAAAGACTGAAATGTATGTGACAACACATATGTCAGACATTCATCTCCTCATTGTAAAAAAATATATATATACATATCAGTACACAGTTCATTATCTCTGACCAAGGTATTGTTTCACAGACAAGCTTGCAACTTCATCTGAGGGTTTTATGAGCAGATGTCACTTTAAATCCAGAGGCAGTGCACAGAGGGAACAGAGAGGGCACTAGATTTAAAGCAAGAAAATGCTCTGCCCTCACTTTCCTGGGAAATTGTGCATGCATGTTCACTGTGCTTTGTAGTCAGTGTGACTGCCATTGTGTTATTAACTAAAAAGAGAGGCCTTACCTAAAAGAAATTTAAAATTGTAAATTTCTGTTTGCATATTCTGTAAAAGCAATTGCGATTTTGTTACGTTACCCTGCGTCATGTTAATGTTAGGTTTTTATAAATGAATTACATGCTGAGAATTAGCAAGAGTTTTCAGATTGCATTCATCACTGATACTTTTTTTTTTTTTGCATGATTTCCCAAGGAATCAAGGCTTTTGTAATTATAAACTCTAATCTTAAATACAGTTCCCGCATCCATAAGTAAACTTCTGATTGTTTCACTTAACTTCAATTAAATTTGATGGAATCAGATCTAACCAACTAACTACAAGTTTCCTAAAAGACAGCATCTTGGTAGAGATGCCACACAGCCTGTTTGTCCCACTGCTCAAGATGCAGAGGAGGAATTTGATGATCAAGTCAAAAAACACTCACAAAAACAACCTCTGTGCACTATATTTTGCACTTCGATGTGGGAAAATACCAAGTCACACACAAGCAGGTATCCTTAGAGTTGAATTACACAGTGTAAGCAGCTTCTCTAGCAGTAACATTGAACACACAGGCACTCAACAAGTTGTCCTTAGTTTGCTCATTTAGGATGGTAATAACTGCTCCAATTTTAAAACAACTGCTTCAATGTTAAACCCACATCCTCCTCATCTTACATACAGTGAATTATGTCTCATTTTTAATGACCTTCCAGCTAATTCCTAATATGTGTGACATCATCCACAGTTTTGGGGAAGGCGGCTGAGTCTCGCTGCTGGCCTTACTTGGTGCAGGGATCTCTTTGGTCTCAGGTTAGAACTGTCTTTGTTACAACCCGGGCTTAAGGTCTGAAACTCCACACCCGGCTCCTATTGACAGCCCTTTTCTGCACTTGAAAGGCAGCATTAGGCAGCACCATATCACCTAATCAGTCAAAGACCCTTCTGCATTTAGAAATGCAACAAAAGCTTAACAGGCCTTAAAGTAAGTGTCAGTTAGGACAAGAGCAAGCAGACGATTTTTCACCTGCTTTTCCATTGATCTGCCCTTTCAAGAACATTTAATAAATTTAAAAGTATAGCAGTCTTATTAACACTTAGGCGTTTCTTGTTTCCAAATCACAGAGAAGGAATTTAAGACAGTAGGGAAAAAGTGTATCCCGAGGGAAAATATCTTTGTACCTTAAAATAGCCTTTTTTTTTTTTTTCTTCCCCGAGCATTCAAAATTCAGAAACATTTCCAGGGCTGGGCAGCTACTGAAGAGTTAAACAACATGTTTTCTGTAGTATTTATTAAAAAAAAAAAAAAAAAAAAAAGAATTTCGGGGGGAAAAAAACAATCAAGCAAAACCACCTCAAAA
The DNA here is from genome assembly GCA_035583155.1 of Acropternis orthonyx. Taxonomy (NCBI): domain Eukaryota; kingdom Metazoa; phylum Chordata; class Aves; order Passeriformes; family Rhinocryptidae; genus Acropternis; species Acropternis orthonyx. The sequence goes on along the minus strand of JAWWEU010000040.1, from coordinate 65,475,902 downwards.
CAAACAAACAGAAACAAACAACCAAAACCCACAACAACGACAACAAACTCCCCAACTCTAGGGAGGAAAACCGAAGTTTGATGAGCATAAGCAAGCTCTAATGGGCATCTTCCGTGCCCGAACAACTGCAGAGAGGATGCCCATGCCAATGCTTGTCCCTGACTAACAGCTTTGATCTGAAAAGAACAGGGAAAGTTAGCAGACATCTCGGGGCTGGTGGCAGCGAGGAAGGAATCCATCCTGTTATCAAATACTTACAGAGAGAGACTGTACTGTCAGGCAGTCAAAAACACGCCTACTCAGATAAGGGTATCCCTGCAAAGTCTCTTGACACTGCTTTGACATATTTACGTTGTTCCGCGATTATTCAGTTACAATAACCTACAATAACCTAGAGCTTCTCTTCTGCCACTCAAACGAGCCAGTCCCCAGTCCTACACGGGGAAGGGAAACAAAGTATTGCCCAGCGAAATTTCTTAGATGGGTTAAGGGCTGCAGCCTGGCCACCCCGCTGATGACACGGGGCAAGGCGAAAGCCGAAGCAAGCAGAGATTTAAAGCCTGTGGAACTTTAAGTACACAATTAAAAGATTAATCTAATGCGATCTAATCAAAGATACCGCACGCCCCTGAAGTTACAGTGAGATTATGCTACTCTTAAATCCTATTAGTCTGGACTTGTTGGAAGATCTGCTATCTAGTAGCAAGATACAATCGGTAAATTATTTCTTTTAATTAATTCATTGAAGAAAACAGAAAACAGCCTGGGTCCTATCTGTCTGCATCTCTTTGGAAGAAAGGCAAGGAGTTCAACGACAGTTTTAAATTGGGAAAAGGATCCCTGCGATGCAGCAGAGGAGCGGAGATTGCAGGCGCATCCCTTGGAAATACACACCACCTTCTGCAAAGCAATAAACAACCACCGCCTGAAGCCCACCCCAGAGAGGGTGGCTTGGAAAACCTCTATCACAAGCCGAGGATGAAGAAGTGCCTCCCACCTCCCCAGGTAATCTGCCCCTTTTCGAAGGGGCAGCCTCATGGCAACAGCCCCATCCAGCCCCTCGGGATCCCACCGCCGTCCCTATAGAAGGGGTCCAGCTCCCGCCGTGTCTGTAGCAGGGATGCGATACTGAGATGGTGGTCCCGTTCCTACGTCCTAGAACGAGGGTCAGCCGCTGCCATCCCCACACAGGGAGATCCAGCCCACGCGGTACTGGACAAGGGTCCTCACCCCCAGCCCTTCTACCAAGGGTCCATATCCCCCCGACACCGCTACTGCTCGCACCACCCGGGGCCGGGGCGGGGAGGGGGTAGCGCGCCCACTGCGAGTCCGGGCTCCACCCGGATGATCGGGAGGGTCCGTCCGGTTCTGCCCGCGGAGCGGGATGGGCAGCGCGGCGGGGATCGGCGGAGCGCCCGGCGGTGACGCCGCAGGAGCAGCGGGGCGGCCGGCGGAGCCCCCGCGGGCAGCGCTCGGGGCAGGGGCCGGGGGGTGCGAGGAGAGATGGTGGGGCTGAGCCGGGGCAGGGGCGGCCGGGGCCGGGCAGGCGATGGGGGGGGACGCGGCCCCGCGAGCAACTTTCCGCCGCGCCGAGGGACCCCGCGGCCGCGCCGGCGGTGGTATCGTATGCAAATACGCAGGCTGACGTCAGAGATCATGTGGGGTTTGGCGTAGATCCCCACCGATCGAGGGCTCTTTTTTTTTTTTTTTGCTTTTTTTTTTCCTTCTTTCTGTGATACAAGGACAAAAATAAATCCGTTCCTAACTCTGGAGTGAGGAGGTTAATCCTTAAAAACAAAAGGCTCAGTGACAGTGGAGAAGGGATTCTGTGTCTTTAAAGCCAGGTACGGAGGAAGCTACAGCTCATTACTTTATAGCCATTGTTATTTTCTGGATTATTTAAGCGCATGCAGATGTTTGAAGGACCTATTGAGCCTTCAGTAAATAAAATACTTTTTTCTTTGCACTGCAGTGGGTGTAAGATTTTCAGGAAAGGACAAGCATCTTCCCATATGTTTGTTTGTGTTTGTTATATTTATCAGCACATGATAAATATAACTTAAATATAAACGATTGGTATGAAAACTGGTAGTAGAGTGACTTAGTTAATAGTGTTCTTACTGACACATTATAGATGCATAAAAGCAAAGCTTACTTAAAACCTGGATTTCTTTTTTGTCTAGAGAATACATTATGAATCTCACCTTAGACAGCTTTCAGAAAATCTCTTCAATGTTTTCAGCATCTCTGTTCAGTGAACAGAACTTAGTGCGTATCTCTTTTTTTTGACCACATCTTAAGAAAACAAAACAATACCCCTCCAAAATTGTACAATCCAACCAGAAACAATGACATCTGGAAATCCTAGGAGCTGTCAGATACGAAAAAATAAAATAAAATATTCTTACATATAGACACACAAATTTCTGTTTAAAATAAGTTGAAAGTTACTTTGGAATTCAGATAGTCCTTACCACATCTATGAAGAGACTTCAGCACATAATTACCTTACACCTGATGTTGTACTAATTAGCACAATTAAAAGATCTTCTCCTAATAACTAATTAGGAGCCTAACTTCTGTTTTCAGTTCATTGAGCACTGCTGACTGCAAGCTACACCTGAAAGTGAGACTCTGTGCCCTGAACACTTATGAATGCAAACACCCTTGACCTCCACATATCCCTCTTGCCCCTGAAGATGACATGTAACTACTTTTGGACCAAAAAAAGAGCAGCAACAAGGCACAGCACTTTTGGGTGTAGAACAAGAATTGAGACAAATGGAAAACAGAGTTTCTGTGTTGTGGGAGATTCTTTATTTCAGTATCTTGCTTTCTCCCAGTTTTGGATGGATTGCCAAGGGCACTTTCCTTGAATAAAATATTTTGGGTCAGAGCAAAGGTAAGTATTTTACCTAACTGTATTTCTTTGATATGCACTGCACCCAACACCTAACCAGCCCAGCCAGAGGGGAGAGGCTATTCTACAAGGAACCAAAACCAGGGCACAGAATGGGACCTAAACTACAACGTCCATGAAGAAAAGCAACAACAGACAAGGCAGTTGTAATGTAATTCAATTTCCATGTAATTGAAAACATGTCTGAACATACCTTAGTCCAAAGAGATAAAATACCACAATTTTGTTTGGGGGGGGGGAAGACATTTCATTTCAATTTCATATCCCCCTTCAAGGACTTTTTCAGGTATTCAGAGTAGCTGAAATAATACCAGTGAGAAACCCCTTGCCAACTTTGATGGGGAACAAGGTACCACAAGTGTTCTGTGTCTCCCTCTAAGCAAGTAGTGTCATTAAATAATCTTCACAAAGATCCTCAGATCTACTTTTAAAGGACAGTAAAGCAAGTTCTAATGCTCAATACAGACTTCCTTTTCCCCTCTTGAGCAACCAGAGGTTCCAAACATTGTCATTTGAAACAACAACATCAGCTCTTTTTTGCCATCACCTACATCTTAGAGTTTCCACCTGGAAAAATAGGTGGAGAACAACACTGTTACCAGGAGGGACCGTACCTCAGGCCTCAGACCCACTTACGTTCCCAGGAGGTTCTGCTGTTTTCCACAGGGCTCTGCCAAACCCAGTGATCCACTCACTTAAATTCATTTACCTCGTGGTAGCAGGGAGTTTTGGAGATTTACAGCACCACCAGAAGTGCTAAATCTTATGATTAATGGACTAACAAATGCCAGGGAAGCAGGAGGATTGGAAACCCAGTATCTCTGTCTCAGAGTAAAAAATGCACAAGGTTGGTTGATTTTAACTTAAATAGAAAAAACAGCTTTTATTCTTGATGTTAAAAAAAAGGTAGTAAGTCCCAAAAGGATTGCATAAAATGGATATCCCAAAATTGAGAAACTGTGCTTTTTCCTCAGGAAATCAAAGATTTTATTCCACATATTCCTTTAGAAGTATTAGCTTAATTTCACACCGAATAATAAATTCTTAGTCTTTTAATTATTGAGGCTTATAGATCTGCAATTGCAACTGTGTCAACCTCTGAGTCTCTTGATTCATATGGTTTCATTTAGCTTATGGTTTCCAGTCCCATGCTACTCACTCAAAACCATTTTTGCCTTCACAACTATTAGCTGCAGTATATCAAGTGTATAAGAATACTCTATATATTTTGTACTTGAGGCTCATGAAAGTGTTCCGTTCTACAAAAAAAAAAACACCTGCACATACTTATACAAGGATATGTTCATACAGCATCAAATGTCAGCAGCGAAGAGGAGGAATGAAGGGCTGAGGTACATGGCAGCCGGTGAGTTTGCCTCTGCCATCTGAGCTGTGGTAGCTGCACATCCATCTCAGCTGCATATCTAAGCAAATCTTTTTATCTATGTGTGTGAAGTTGCTCAAAGCCCCACACAGCTTCTTCTTGAACTCTTCCAGGGATGGGGCACCCACAACTTCTCTGGGCAACCTGTTCCGTGTCTCCCCACCCTCATTGTTAAAAATTTCTTCCTTATGTCCAATCTAAACTACCCTCTTTCAGTTTAAAACCACTGTCCCTTGTGCTGTACTACAGGATCTAGTAAAGGGTCCCTCTCCATCTTTCTTACAAGTCCCCCCTATATACTGAAAAGCCAGAAAAAGGTCTCCTAAGAGCCTTCTGTTCTCCAGGTTGAACAACTCCAGCTCTTTCAGCCTCTCCTCACACAAGAAGTGCTCCAGCCCCCCTGACCATCTCTGTGGCCCTCCTCTGGACCGTGTCTTTCCTGCCCTGAAGGCCCCAGAGCTGGATGCAGTACTCCAGGTGTGGTCTCACCAGAGCAGAGCAGAGGGGCAAAACCATCTCCCTCAACCTGCTGGCCACGGCAGTGCAAAGTGCAGAAGGACACACAAAAGGAATGTACAGTCACGGATAATGCAAGCGCCTGAAACAGCTCAAAAACCTCAGGAAAATACACTTCTGTGGGTGGGCAATGTGTGGCAGCGCTAGGATGGTACAATATGCACATCCACAGATGTGTACAGTGATGCTCTGCTCTGCCAGAACCACAGAATTGGGGAGGGAATGAATTCAGCCGTCTGGTGAAGGATCTGCATGCCACTTGATTTCCACGCAGGCCTACAGGGTTTGTGCTCCCAAGCTGTATTTCAGCCCTGCCCAAGGCTTTGCCCACGCTTTGAACAAGCCCTGAGTTCAACACAGGACACAGCTGCTCCACCACAGGCTCCTAGAGTTTTCCAGGCTATGGTCAGTTGTATCAAGGTGTGCTGCAGAAGGTATGCCAGTGGCTGGTTTGTACTAATACAGTGCCTTGAGATGATCTTCAGTTTTATTGGATATTGAGCTTTTTTCTGCACAGTTGATGCCAAAGGCTACTGCTCCAATGACAATTCAAATGTGAAAATACTTTCCAGAGACAGCAGTATATGATTTTTTTAGTCTACACCTATCTCACATTTCACTATCAATCTAGAAATTTACACATTTTGTGGTTTGGTTTTATTCTTATGGAAAATAAGGGAATTAAGAAAATCCTGCTTAGAGGGCTTTTGACTCAGTGGCTCTTAGGGAAACACTACTTAATATCTTATTGAAAAAAATGGGAGAAAAGAGGACAATGCTATTCTGGCTCCCAGGTTCTGGAACACGTCCTTGGCCCTCAGGGCAGATCACAGCCTGCAGCTTCCTAAATCAAACCAATTTAAGGGCAGGGTAATGGGAGACTGAAAAGAGTGCCTTTACCTTATACTGCCTGAACTATGCTGAGCTTCCAGTAAGGAAAAAGGCTAGAAGTGACTGTAAATAATAAGAAAAATCAAAATCAAAGGACACAGATTTTCCCCACTCAGGGTACCAAAAGAAATACAGTCCAGAATTACTTTTCTGCTGGCAGCCTCATGGCAGAATTTGAAGTTTTAGGGAGCCTGGGCACCACCAGAGCAGGCTGCTTCATAGGGAAAAGGGAGCCAGGAACGGAAGGTGAGAGCAAGCAGCTCAGAGCAGCATCCTAATGAGCACAGGGCAGACCCACAGTACCTGTGCAAGGCAAGTAGAGCCGGGTTGCTGATCCTGACCAAGCACAGCCAAGAGCCATGCAATGCCCCAGAGGCATCTGCTGTGAGGAGTCAGGGTCTGGGTTGGCAGGCATGTGGCCAGGCAGAACAAAGAGTGAAGGCCTGAGCTGAGATGTAAGCCCTGAACACAGCAGGGAGACTCTCAGCAAAGCCTCCCAGTGTGGCCCTTTCCCTTGTGCCACCCGGTCGAACCATGTCTGAGCTGGCCCAGAGCATCAGTGCTGAACCCTGTTGAGGAGCGGGGGGAAGGCAGAGTGTTAAAAGAGGACATCAGTACCTCTTTGACTCCTAACCTCACTGTGCCCCACCGTTCACTCCATAGCAATACACAGCAAGAAGATACGAAAACTCTTTTGGAAAAGTTGCATCATTTGGTAGCATAGAATAAAAGTTACTTGCCATCTAAACTAAGTAAGCAAGAGTAGCAGCACTGCTCACACTTTAATGCTCGGTTTTATGTGACATCCCTTTCCACATTTCATTTTTGGTTGGGCACAGTTACACACTCAGCCAGCTTTTGGTGCCTCGGTCTCCTCTAGAGCTCAGTCTGTGTTTCACGCACCCAGGCATGAACTCGCTGTCAGGCAGAGGAGCCTTTGCGCTGTGTGTGTGATCGGTGCATCCGCAGCCGTACCCATCACCCCGGCTAAGCGGCGTTCCCAATGCCGTCGCTCACGGATGCCAGGGCAGCTCTCCCGAGCCCTGGAGGCTCTTCCCCCACCGGGGGTCGCTGCCCGGCGCCTTTTCCCTGCCGGGGCCCCGGGCAGGAGGCGGAGGATGCTCCGCAGCTCCCACCTTCCCCTTCCCAGGGGCAGCGCTGGCGGGCACAGCCGCCTCAGCTCCAGCCACCTCCACCCCGTAAGGCGCCGAGCATCCCGTCCCTCCGGTGAGCTAGAGCTGAGCAGGCAGAAAGGCCGTGGTATGCGTGGCAGCGGTCCCTGCTATCAAAAGACATGCTGGTATTTGTTAGCAGATGATGCAGGGAAGAGCTGCTGACTCGCCTAGACTCGGTCCTCACTATGCCCAGCTTACGCAGGCATTTGGAAGCCCCTTGCACTGCCAAAAGGTAAAGCCTCCCTGCTATCTCAGGTATTACGTGACTGTTCTCAGAAGCTTGGCTGGGGACTGGAGTAGATTTATCTGCCTTGTTTGATGGGTATTTATTTATTTATTTATGTTAGAAGGACCCAGTTGCTCGATTTCATAGTCAGAAAAAGCTCCTTCAGACTGAACGACCTGGTCATGTTATCCCCTGCCAGGCAAGAACTAATTAAATACTGAAATTGCTTCACAGCAATTTCAGCTCAGAATGGAGAAATGCTCAAGTTGTTTCTGGTGGGGAAAAAAAAAACAAAGCCCAAGCCTTTCCAACTCTTAAAAAAAAGGTGTTTTCCATTTTGATTTATTTTCCTCTCCTGGAAACAACTATTTCCTCTCAGCAGAGATCACAATCTCTTCCCTTTGGCTCAATACATATCATAAAAATCAATCCTCACAGGCACTCTGAAAGTCAGTGGAAACAATGGTTTTATTTTTAAGTGTTCTTTTTGTTGCAGACTACACAAATCAAAGTAAGTACAAACAAAACTGAAACTACGTCATGACTGATCTAAATTTGCTCAAGGTGGAAAAGGGAAAAAAATGCATGAAGCAGCCTATACTCTATGGAGAACATCAAGTGTTTGGCTGGGTTAGCTAAAGGTAAATGAGACAGTTAAATTAGGGCTAAAGGATTTAGATAAGATAGATGGCAACAACAGGGTAAGAAGCCTAGGAAGGTAATAAAAGGGTTTTCCAGGAAATTAAATTCATAATACAAACATGATAGAGAACCTAGTTTTAGTCTTAACATGAGAAACATCACGAAGGAACTGAGAAGAGAAAGAGAAACCAAATGCGAACATCCTGTAAAATGGGGAATTATACTGACATTATTCAGAACATTTCCTCTTCTATCCTCTTTCAGGAAAGGCTGTTGAAATAAATTTTCCTTGGGGGACAAAGCGGTGGGAGGAAAACAGAGAAAAGTAGTGAAGCAAAAATAATTAAAGCACATTATGTTGTATTGTTTCTATGAGATTTTCCCCTTTACATCCATCTTGCCTGCTCCGAGACAGCTTCCAGTTCTGTTTGTTTGAAAAAGCCACTGCCAACACGAAAAGAGTCCTGGCCACAGCACATCTTCCCTTGCACTTACATCCAGCCAGGCTGGCTGTAACTTATCTAGAAATATCTCTGTTCCTAATGTTGCTCCATCATGGAGAAAGTCAGGTCCCTCCACCTATAGATTTTAGGAACTCAGAGCTCCAGCTGAGGAAGAAAGCTGGCTATGGCTTTTCCTGGGTGCAGCCAGGACTGACAATTTGCAAACACGGACTGCCACGCTATTTCCTAAATACCACCAGGGATTTGAAAGAATGCAGATGTTTGGATTTGATTTTGAGTTTAAAATGATGACCAGAATGGCTATTCTCCAGGGCACATTCTGAGGTGGAAAATGGCAGAAACTCAGGGAAGCAGTGGATTGGATAATGCCGGAGGAGTCATTGCTCTATGGGTAATGATGCTGCCCAAATCAAATCAAATCAAATCAAATCAAATCAAATCAAATCAAAGTTTGGCTTTGCCAGTATACTTCAAAAGTTATGCAGGGCTGTAAGTACAGCTCTGGTTATAAGACCAACACAAATGCCGAGTGGAAAACAGATGATTTTTGCCAGTTCTGTCAGGATATAACACAGAACAGCAAGGCAATCATTACTACAGGAACATAACAGATAAAATGGAGCAGAGTTGATGTTACTGTTTTTGCTCAGTTCTCTTTCCTTCTGACTGGTACTACAAAATACAAAACTTCACTTTCAAGGCTGTGGTTGTTTAGGTCTTTTTTTCCTGTTTCCATCAAGCTATCCTTTACTGGGCCTCAAATACCACTTCCCTTCTCCTCCCCCGCTCCATTTAGTATTGGAGAAAATATATTAAGAATCAGGATATGGGGTATGTTTGAAAAGAAAACAAAACATGAAGTTTTTGCAGTCCAGGACATGATAATCCTTAATACACGAGCTTTCCATCTGCTATTACTGTTCTCAGGTCAGCTGGCCCTAGGGAAGCAGGAAGGAAATAGGAAGCTTCAGTGAACACGAACAAAAAGCCTTCTATAAGCCTACTATGTTTATGTGAACTGCAAGCTGCTATTCACCAGAAAAATCAAAAGTTGGCTCTGCTTATACTTCTGTTTCTGCTAGTAAAATTCCTCTCTTTGCAGGGAAGGCCTTATCCAAACAGCTCCAGAAGAAGGTGAAGCCTCAAGTGCTTTTGTTCCTTAGAAGGTATCTCCTCCTAGGCAGAAACCCCCCTATATCTCCTCAACCAGTTTTCTTCTTGCTGCCTTTTTTTCTTCTGTGAGGATTAAACTGGCAGCTGAACAAACATGTGCATTTTGGGTGCATACAAAAGCTGGAAGGGATATTGTTACGGAGAATGACTGGCCATGCCTTCATTTTACATTAATGTCTCACAATACATCATTGTATTTTGTCATAGAACCCTCTGGTGCCAATTTGGGGTGTTACTGTAAAAGATAGGGAGGTTTAGTGTTAGAACAAGAAGTGTCACTTGGCATTTTTCTTCTACAGCCACCCAGATCAGCATCACATTATTTGTTATATCAGCAAGTCTAAAATCTGCTGATTTCACCATGTGTTAGGCTTGCAACAACAGAGTTTAGCCCTGTGAAGGTGATGCTGAGATTTATTTTCAAAGTGTGTTAAATGTGTCCTGCAGCTGAGTTCTGTGCTGTGTTACAGGGAGCCAATCCACTGGGGCATCCTGTACTGGCTCCCAGGAGCTGCTGATCCAGCCTAATGTCCCCCTTTGAGAGCCAGGGCTCCAAGGAGTGAGTGGGACCTGTCCCAGCTGCCCTTCCCTGGAGCGGCTAAAGCATCAGGTAAGAAGATTCCACTGTCCATTGTGCACACAATGTTGCACGAAGGAGCTCTGTCCCAGACCGTGGCCGCAGTGTTCCTTGCTCCAGTGAGTAACCAGGAGGCAGAAATAGTAGAAAACAGTCTTCAGCCAAATCCAAACACTTTACTTATCTGTTATTTACCTTTGCTTCAGCAGCTCTCAGGAAATGCTGGTAAAATCCAGTATTTCTCCAAAATGGGCTGATGAGTCATAGAAGGCAACCTTGGTTTTCCTCCCAACATCACAGGGTCTTCCCCCTTTTAAGCTGGTTCTCCCTCCCGCAGCTGAGCAAGCGTGCTGCTAATCCCAGCACACACACAGCAGCACAAAGACAGAAAGCAAAGCACTGAGGGGGACAGCTCCACTTTCCTGCACTCTGACACTATAGTCTGAAAGTGGATTTGCTGCCTATGACCGGTCTGCTGTACAGGCTCACAATCTGCAACAAGTTCAGGGTTAAAAGTTCACAGCTGGAACACTGCAGTGTGGCTCTTTTCTCTGAGGTGGAGCTCAGATGCTTCCCAGCCAAGCTAGCCCAAAGCAGCAGTGGTTCTACTTTAAATATTAATTACATACAGCACTGCAATGGAAACTTTGGGTTATCTTTATATTATCTTCGCTATTGATCTGAACCCAGATTTTCTTGCATGCCAACTAGCTTTTCTTAGCCTTGTTGATGGGCCTACCGCTTGGATAATTCCACCAGTATTATCATCCCTGCTCCCCACAACCTGAAATGATATATCCAGGGAAGAATCAGCTAGATTGGTCCTGTTTCCTAAACAGCCAAGAGGACACCCTGCATCAAGGAGCTCATCATCACTCAAACTGATGTCTTTGCTCATGTCTGGTGGCAGAAATGCGGGCAAGTATGGGACTATTTTTGATAGGCAAGGCCTGAAGGAAGTCTTTATTAATGCCTGCCATGCCTAAACATTCCATGTAGGTGCCCTGTAGTGAAATTAAAATCTTTTGGTTGGTCAAGGCTCTAGGACCAGTCAGAGCTAAGGGTATGAACTCTGCCGGGATATAGGAAAAGTGCATGCATGTTCTGCATTTAAAGTAGCTGTGTGCCTGGCTTCAGCTGTCTTGGGTGTTTTTTCTTTCATCAGACTTGTATGACTCTGTGACTTGGGAAAGGTGCCTTCCTGTGAGCACCTGGGGTACAAAGATTTTCTGTGGGGCAGGGGATTCTTGAATTGCTTCAGGCATCATCATCGCACTAAGCAGCAGCAGAGAAAAGGTGAAGGCAACCTTGTGGCTGACCAGCTCTGGCAAAGCCATAGAAGGCTCTGAGTAGCAGCCATGTCTTATGCTTTTGCTTGCCAACCCCAGCGTCAAAATGCCCTGAGTGAGCACCTCAAGCTCTCCCAGGAAAACCCTAACAGATGAATTCCTCCCTCAGGTGGTGTTCTGGGGTTTTCAAACTTTGTGGAGTTTGGGTGCCATGTTTGCCTTATCAATTTTGTCCTCTCAGATAAATGCAGGTCACTTGGTTTCTTGCTCCAGAAGTGTGAAAGCAAAGGTGTGTAATGGAAAGCCGAGCTCTCCCATGCCTCTCTTTCCAGGAGCTGGAGACCAAGGGAAATCCATCTCTGTAGATATGCTGACAACAAATACACAGTGCACGAACACGCCGTATGGACAGATGATTTCTGTGTGTTTTTTTTTTTTTCAGAAGTTAGTGCTCACACAAGAATTGCTCAGGGCTTTCCACAGGAGCAAAGAGTATTCACCACCAGCTCTACATGCCCTATCTCACTTCCTTTATCTGTTGTGCAGAGCGCATCACTTCAGCCACTGCTGCCTCCTGGTTTGCATCCATCTGTATTCCACTTTGGGGTACTTGGGCAAGTGGCACATCATTTGTTAAACTTTCACTGTGGCTAGTCCAGGGTAGCTATTGCTGTACCCTCCCAGTTCACAAGGTGAATTAAGGGTTGCTGACCACAAGAGATCCTGTGCAGGTTTAAGTGATAGGGACCTGAAGACACACACTGAAGTCCTAAATCGAGTCATAAGAGGACACAAGTTAAAAAACCCCTCAAATGTTTAAAGTTAAAACACCTGACTCGAGGCCTGAAACCAAGGCCGGATATCTAATCGACTTCACAGTATCTATTAGGTCCTAGGTTCTCCTTGAAAATAGATTTCTGTCCATCTGAAAGGCAGAGACTTCACCCAGTGGTACCACCGCATGCACCTGCTCCCTCCCTGAAGGTGAAGAGCAAGTGGGGCAAGGCCAGCCCTACCTACACGAGCAGGAACCTTCCACCAATTAAGCGAAACTTGCCCTTAAAACTGTAACAAACTATGCTGGGGCTTGCACGTGCTCTGTTGAGCCTTAGCATGAAGCGATGTGTAAAAATATCAAGGGCAGAGTTCAGGGCTGAGGTGAGCCCTCTGCTTTTAATTAAGGCAAGCAGGAGTCAGGAAAGACAATATCCCATTCTTGAAGGGGTAGTGCCTGTCATGTTAGATGCAGTGTCTGCATTAAATTAAAGGACACAAATTGGCCTTTAGTGCCAGAAGAGAAACCAAAATGAGCGCCAGTGTGATGGACCAAAACTAAATGTGAGACAAAGAATTTATCATCCCCACAAAAACGCTTGGAATACACACTGGAAAGAAACTTCAAGAAATCCATGGAAATGCTTTCAAGGGGAGTGACTCACAATCACTTTGAAGTTTTCTTTTTATTTTCTGCTTTTGAAAAAGGTTTCCAGATTCATAGAGTATATTTTGCTCTAAGTGTGGGAGGCTGGGATAACTTTCCTTTCCTCTCAGCATTCCATCCTGTGAACTGTTTTGTACCCTCAACATTATGAAAAGCAAGCCGGCAGTTATAGGCTGAGACTGCCATACCTTCTGCTTGGACAGACCACAGAAGAAAACACAGCAAAATGCACAGATACATCTGCATAGACACCAGGGCCTCTCATACAAGAAAGAGGAGCAAGGAAACCTGCAAAATGTTCTAATTGCCAGCATTAAATGGCTTTATTATCCCACCACTACTAGGGTTTTTCAAAAGAGAGGGTTGGAAGGTGTCATTTCATCTGCAGGCAGTGGCTCAAGCAAAGCAAGCTGAAAACAACTATGGGAACAAATTTGGTGTTAATATTGTGCATGTGACTGACTGTGCAGTTTATCCATGAGGATTCAGTAGGGACATTATCAAGCACCTCAATTCTAAAATAAGTCAACTTCTGGCCTCAGGGTCCCTCTTTCTAGCAGGTGAATATTGGTGCTCTCACAGCTATTGCAGAGCTGAGTATTTTGCTGCAGCTGTTCCCAAGAAGGATGGGGTGTCAACATCTTTGTGCACATTCCGGAACAAATATCTATATAAACCCAAAAAATCCAGTATCTGTGGCTTTTCCTGCAAAAATTGCAATGAAAACAGTGGAGGCATCTGTAACTAGAAATCAGGTATTGAGCTCTTCTAGGTATATGAAAAGAGATATATAGTATATAAAATAGATTAAAAAAAAAAAGATACATCAGATCACTGAATCTATTCTATCTGGAAGGAATCGATGTAGAAATCATTAACTATAAAACTAATATCACAGTTGCACTGCTGCAGTAATAAAGGGAGAGGAGCATGTGATGCTCATCTTGATGCTTCATGTGAAGTTCAGTTCCTTCTAAGGATGTTTAGACTTACAATTAGCTAAGTAACTTCTGACACAGAGAAGGGAATCTTAATATTTAATACAAGCTTTGCTTGCCATGCTTTTTTTCCCCCACCAACTCTTCCGTGTCACAAAATAACAGGGAATAGAACTGTCCAGGGATCATTTCAAATATGAAGTGGTCTCACACAACTATGCAACAGAGAAGACCATCTTGCCAAAAACAAAACAAAAAAACCCCACTGCAAATCCTTTTCTCCGAAACAATCTTTTCTGTGAGTTAGAGTTGGCTTCCAGTGGGATGCTGGAACCAGGAGACCAAATACACTGAGTACCTGCTTACAGCAACAGCAGTTAAAAATGCACAGTGACAAGAAAATACCAGGTGCACCAGAAAACAAATGCTTTGCCCATTGTCCTTTACACTTATGGAAAGAGATAGGTTTTATTACCAACATAAAACTAACTTAAGGAAACACTCACCTGGGACATGATGATTGTGTTTCTTGTCCTGTCTTTTTGGTCCCCATTTTGGAGCCCCCTAAAGGTGAAGGATGAATGAAAAGAGAAAAAATACACCTGTGTAGCAGAAGCCAAGTATCCTAAAGCAGCAGAAAACCCATCTCGCCCTTTCCCACCTATTCCCACATGCCCTGTGCTGACACTGACCTGCAACTCTTCCTTCCCTGGTGCCATTCACCAAATAGTAATCCCTTGGTTTCCAGCTTTATAACAAACCCATGCTTCTGTCTAACTTTTGACTCCTGAGCATTTTTTGGCTCTTTTTGAGAGACAAAAGGATGCCAATGAAGGAGACAATTAGCACGGCTTAAATTTGAAGGAATATGTCTTTTCTACTCCACTGCTCAAGTTGCAACTCCATGTAATGGACATGTGGCCATCACATTGGAAGGACAGGAGAGAGAAATACATGTCAGTCTTCATTATTAGTGCTGCTGGTGGAACAACGTTTAATTAGAAGCACCTGAAAGTAGTTTTCTTCAATCAAATAATGAATCCCTAACAGCTGTGCTTCAGAACAACAGCCTACATGAAGCCATCTGCACAGCAATGCTGCAGCCACTGGGTTTCTCAAGACATTTGCAGGGTGGAAAGAAAGTGGTACTGAGGGAGGAATGACTCTGTCTACACAGCAAAGAGAACATGCCTGAAAACCACAGTTAGGAAAAAAATACACCAGTGGGTTTGTATCTTTAAAGCATCTATTTTCTCATGAGCCATTTTAACCACAAACTCATTTACAAGCTCTCCTCCTGTGTCCGTGTAGGGGTCATTTTCTGATGGTTTCTTCCTTGGCTTTTCAGCACAGGGTATGTTTGCCTAAAGTCTGGATCTTTATCAGTAGGACTCACCTGCTGCTCATTCCCTACCTGAAGTCAAATCAGCATGTCAGCAACCATTTCCACAGATGTGATTTCACAGCAAGAACAATTGCAGGCTCCATTAAGGAACAAGCCACAAAAGCACATGAAATAGCCCAGGTCTGATTTTCATTAGGCACTCCATGTAAGGAGAGGCAGGGGAGGTGCAAGGCAGGAAAGAGACAATACACAGGTGCAGCTCATTGGAGATTTTTTAATGCTTTCCACAAGCACATGGGAGGAGGAAGGGCTTGAGGCATGCTGGGGTGCCTTAGATAATTCCCGATGCCATCTCCTCTTCCAGCTTGCCTGCTCCCTTCAGGCTGGCCCCAAACCCTGGCAACTGGCAACTCCTGCTGGCAAAAAAGTCCCTTGCTGCTGAAAAATACAGTCAGGGCAGTGCACGAAAGGGATTGCTCCCACCATAAAGATCTCAGTCTCTCAAAACACACGTTTCCTGCCCCTTCAAGATACAATACTGATTTCTGTATTACTGCTCTTCTTTTTGAGCCAAAAGTGGCACGGCTGCCTTCTTGTGAGCCATATCTAGGAAGTCCTGAGCAGAAAACAGCTTGTCTCACTGTGTTATCACCACATTATTCCCTCAGCCATGAAGCACTGTTTCCCTGCCTGACAGTCCCTTTCCCAGGCAGGGTGGGGGAACTAACAGCACTGGGGTTTCTCCAGCTTCACCTACTTTTGTTTCAGGGGTACTTTCCCCCCCACCTTAAAGATCAAACAGAGGCAGGGGAAAGCCAAGCATAACTCCAAAGTCACAAAATCAGCAACGGGCTCACACGGGGCACAGTCTCTGAAGGCCTTATTCAGTGCTGGACCTGGTCAATTCTCTTATCTTCCTCTCCCACCCTCTACAATGTAGCCAATGACTTTCACTTCTTTATTCCCCCCCCCCCCTTTTTTTTTTTCCTGTGCAGGGGAGTGCAAGGGAATGCTCGCAGCTACTTCAAGATGCCCCTTCTTCCCCACTCTCAGCCTATACCAAAGAGTGGAGAGGGGGAAAAAGGGGTTTTTTTGTGTCCTGTTTTCTCCCTGCTAGAGTACTGAGGGCATAGGTGGGATGGCAGGAGAACCCTCTCTTAAATCATCTTCTCTGCTCCCTTCTTAATTGATCTTATCTGGCCCCACAGGAGTAATGATTCTTTCATTCCTAGCATAGACAGTGTGCAGAAAATGCAGGACTTTGTGCTTTTCTACTAGACTCCTCTGGCTTTTCACTCTGAACTGCCCAACATTTTCCTTTTCTCCACCGTTGCCAGGTTATCCCTTTGGGGTCCTTGTCATGCCAACCAAGCATGTTGTTCTTATGACAACGTTGAGGAGTGATTGCTGTGTTCCTGAGTGACTTCTAGGAGCCACCTGTAATGTTACCTGGTCTTCTTATTGCCACTTACTTTCAGGACCCTTCCTACTATATGCCTTGCGTCCTTTATTCATCTTTTTTAAGGCACTACTTTCCTAATTCCCCTCCCTGCATATCCTTGAAGAAGAATAAGGAGCCTGGAGCACCAATACAACCTCACTGCACCACTCCTCCCTCCCCACAGTCCTTCCATTTGCATCAGTCCTCTCTGCCCAACTCTGACATGCAACATTTTTCTGCTACTCTCTACTTGCATGGACGGCTGGCCCAGGAAACCAGAGCAGCTCTTACAGCACCTAAGCTGCAGGTGAAAGCTTCTGGGCTTTTCTCCTGGGACAGCTGGATGCTCTCAGCTCCCCAGTAGCCATGAGAGCTGCCTGTAGCCCTTTACTCAGTGAATCACCAGCAGGGATCATCAGTGGTTTGAAACACATTTCCTTAAGGACATGCTGGGGGAGCTGGGTGGAGAGTCCCTCCGATGTTCCTCTCCAGTCAAGTGCTCTACAAGTTAAGGTAGGTTGTTGGTTTCTTGGGAAAGAGACAGGGCTAAGAATTTTGGCAATACCAACAAATAGAGAACACTTCCCACATGAAGTTCTTCCATCTCCTCAGACCCAAAGGATGTTCTTCACAGGTCCTCAGAGAACTAAAGTTCATATTTTCTGCACAGCATTCCCTTTAGACTCATGGAAAAGGTATCTTGCTGTGAAAGCAAAGCTGGGGTAAGATCACCACTGTGCCACACCAAGCCATGTAACCCAACCATCAGACCTTTCTTATGAAACAGTTTCCTTATGCAACAGAGGGTGCCAATGGGAGAGGGCCATCAGCTCACAATCTTTCTTATAAGCAGAGAGGTTGGATTTAGCTGCCACCATAGATAACTAGGCAGTTCTACCAGACACGCTTTGGTTCAGAATCATGCAAAGGAACTCAGTTGTTTTCAGACTTCCAAGTGGTCTTTTCTCAGACAGTCTCAGGGAATACTTTTTTAAATGATAGAAAATACTCTGGTGCTCCCTGCTATGCCTGCTGCCCCTTGCTGCCTGGCAAACATTATTTCAGAAGCTCTGCCCTGTCTGGAGACCTTGATACCTGGCACAGGTAAGACACATGGTAAGACAACTTACAAGAATTAAGTTATGTTTCCTGAGCTACACTCTCTCTCTCGAGTTTTGGGGTTTTCCCCCCCAAGATTTAATTCATGTTGCTCATTGAGAGGACTAATCATGTTCTTTGTCCATACTCCCCTCTCTGGCATGCACTTTGAAGAACAACTGCATTTGACATGCACTCTTATGCTTAACAGCTGTTTCTGGAACAGCCAGAAAGATTCAGGGAATCCAAAAGAACATGAATGCTATACAAAAACTGTTATCATATTACAATTGCAAACTCTCTAGAAAGGTAGTCACAATAATTGGGGAAAAAAAAGAGGGGGAAAAAAAAAAAAAAAGAGAAGGCTGCTGGCAATCCTTCTGCAGCCCAGAAGCAATTCCTAACAGGCATTTTTAGAGAAAAACACATTACACCCTGCAGCTCCAGGCTAATGGCTTGTTTTCCAAGGCAAAATAAATATTACACCTTGAAACAAAATAAGCATAGCGCCCTAGTCGAGAATGAATAGAATTTACTTTTACAACACTTTGTGAGACTGATAAATGCAGACCCTTTTACTGACATGGGAAGTGATACGTGGCTTGTCCATGACTCCATGCAGAAAAACTGGAGCTGGAAAAGAATCTCAGTATAGCCAGATTCACAGTAAACAAAGCCATATACTGTTCCCCATGATCAGTAGATGCAAATAGAGTGGGGAATTCCTGTGCTGAGTTTATAAATTCAGAACTGGTTCCTCTCCAATTACTTGTTACAGCAATAGGATGGGGGGTTGAGGGAATTTCTTCTACATTTTGACATTAAATGCTTTTCTCTTTGCAAACATTTCAATACAAATTTCAAGATCAGCAGTGTCCAAAACAGTCACCAGGAATCTCTAGTCTGATAAAAATTGATTTAGTAAAATACTCTGGTTTGGATTATCCTGTAAACTAATCTAAGGGATGAATAATTGAGACTTCAAGATTTAAAAAATACCCAGTTGCACTGCAAATGCATGTCTGTAGAGCCTTCCTACAGCATCAGAAAACAATGCACATTCTGACATTTTTTGAGAGCAAAGACACACATGGACTTGTACCTTTAATTACCTGTCCTTCAGATGCTGAAATAAAATGAAGAACACCTCTCCTTTTTCACTCTTAGTTTTATTATAAAAATCAACATTTCATTTGTTACAACTCAGTTTATAGTAATAATTGGAAAGGATTTTTGTACAAGGTTTATGTACACCATATAAGTAAAGCACTTTATTTTACAAAAAAAAAAAAAAAAAGTTAGTGAATTAGGGCTGACCAAATGTTGGCCATTATAATATAAATACATCCTTGCAAAGCACCATCGTACCAAAGCTGATGAACAAGAGGCACCAGCTGGCTTTAAGACAATGACAAACAGTGATTAAAGCATACAAAAAAGAACAAACAAAACAAACCAAAAACAAAGCAAAGATTTAAAATCTGAAAGCAGCACCAGATCCTTCACTTGCAAACAAGGCTAGTTAAGCTTAAGCCTGGTGGTATCCTCTTTACAAAAAAACCACTTTCATTTTCCCTTGCTGACTCAACTGCATGGCTTAAGGCTACTGCCATTTTAATCAGGACTTCCAAGCTTCTCCTTGTTCATTTAAAAGGGGGGAACAAGACTGTTCGCTGAGAGTTTCACCATAACAATCACCCTGCCAGCTACTAAGACAATCTCTGTCCTGGATAAAATATGGACAGTTTACCTACCCAGCCCTGCACTGTTTTGGAGTCAACCACCCAGTCGCTATAAATGCTACGCTGGCATCATTGCTCGCTTTTTAAAGATGGAAAACAAAGAAAATTTTGAATGATTAGTGTATTTTTATTTTACTTCTTTTAGGAGGAAATTGACTGTTTTGCAGCCATTCTCAAGCTATCAGTTCATTCTTACCTTATTTTCAAGGTGTATCTGTCACCTTCCAGTTAAGGTTAACTTTCAAGCAATAACACCAGCAAAATGCAATAAAAGTCTCATTGCTAAGAAATGCTAAGCAATTTCTGAATAACAATGCTCACATTATTTTTGCACTCAATGAACCAGTTGTTTTTCTGCTGTGGAACTAGTAAGTAATCTGCTGGACACACAGTACATGTTCAAAAGCACATTGTCAGTAACAATATTATGGGACAAACGTGCTCAAAGCAAAAAGGTCAGGAAAAAAAGTGATTGATTACTTCTTAGGAAAGATTTTGAAGAAGTTATCTGATTCAACAGCATGTGTGACCAGGGAGTTCTGTAGTTCAAGCAGTTCCCCTCAGAATGGTGGTAATCAATTAATTTGAGATTTGCCAAGCAATAAGGAATGGAAATAACTCAATATTCAAGACAGTGGCCTTTTCTTCATCTTAGCACAGGTTTAACTACCTTAAAGCTAAACAAATTAATCTGTGTTTAAGACTTGCCAATCAAGCCACTTCTAGAGAATGGGCTGTACTATCTAGAGAAGCAATGCAGAACTGGAGACCAGAACACCATCAAAGCCCATTAGCGTAATAAATAGGAATAACAGGGATTTTCCACATGCAGTTTCACTTGCAGTTGGCTGTAGCCCCTGCTGTGTCAAGCAGTTTGGGTGCAATTTTCTTCATAATTACAGATTGTTTTTCATGTACCTACAAAAACCCGGAAGAGCTTTACTCAGCTGCAAAATGGACTCAAAAAATAGAGGAACAGTATAAAATATGTGCTGCTTCTCCTGTCTGGTCTGATAGGTTTAAAGTGGCAGGTATTCAGTGTCTGTCATAGAACCTGGCCAAAAGAAGTCCAGTGTAGGTGAGACACAGCCAGACAGCATTCAGCACCAGCACTCTGAAAGTCAGGGAGGCTGAACCTGTCAATGCGGATGCACAAAAGAAAATGACCAGCTTTGGGTAAATTCACATTATCAAAGATACCTGCATATATATACTTGTACAGGCACATTAGGAGGGAAATAATATGGCAGTAATCTGGAGTTTACAATACAGTTGTAAAGTTTCAGCTCACAGTAAAATGAATCCTTTGATATCAACTGGCTCATTGACATATTTTGCATTACTGTAAATAATTCGTTTAATGCATGTGCACAGGTTACATGAATTTATACTCATGGAAACCATTCTTTATTTCAAATGCAAATGCTACGTGCGTGTTCCGTTTATCACATCTAAGTTATATTCAAATAAATATCCTGGTATCCAAAAGCAGTGGACAAATGAGGAGCAAGTGCTCCTTAGGAAGGTATGAATTGTTTGCAGGATGACATTCCAGGTATAACTTTAAAGGCAAGACTAGGTCTCATTAATGTTGCCATTTAAATATGTTAGGGTCCTGTTGAACATGCAAAGGTTAGTTTTCAACAAATTATGCTGTAATGTCCTCTTTTGTTTTTTAACTACCAAGGACTGTTCCTTTTCAGATTGGGCACACCAACTACTTCCATCACCAGATAGCCAGCTATGAACATTCCCCTGGTGTCTACAGAGAGGAAAAACTGCACAACGAGTACCTGCATTAATGCTTTACTGTACCTGATGCTGTAAGATAAGGATATTTGTGCTTAGCTTGGAGGAGCAATTTTCACTGAGATCAGTGAGACCCCTTCTATGCTAATGCTACAAACCCACTTTAGCAATCTTCTTAATGGCCACGTCTGTGTTACCTTACAGTCCTGGCACGTCAATCAAT
Organism: Acropternis orthonyx; assembly: GCA_035583155.1. Lineage (NCBI taxonomy): Eukaryota > Metazoa > Chordata > Aves > Passeriformes > Rhinocryptidae > Acropternis > Acropternis orthonyx. Next base: position 65,454,668 of record JAWWEU010000040.1, on the reverse strand, counting down.
TTGAGAAGCAGGAGAAAACATGATCCTGACTGGAAGGATAGAATATGAATCACAACTGGCTCAGTGGTAAAGAGGAACAGAGAGAAAATGTTCAGCCTCCATATTCAATCAGTCTAGGGTCTATCTGCTGGGACTGTGGCAGGTGTGTGTACAAGTTGCATCAATGCTTTTGTAATTTGGAGATCTGCTCAGAAGGAGCTTCTCAGATCACCAAGACTTTCAAAGTTTTACTCTAGATTTACTGAGAAAATACCTGTACTTGCAAAAACCAGATCAGAGCTTCCCACTCATATGAGGAATAGCCTGTTCTCTATGCTGGTCATTTTCAGTGGAAAAACACAGCCTGTCCATTTTCCCCCTCTTCACGTGAACCTTGCAGAGGCAGATCACTCAAAATATTTGATGCAGAAACTGAAACCTATGTATCAGAAAGACTGGATCAAATCCTACACTGAATTATATGTCCATCCCATTGACTTCAGTTGGGTTATGCAGGGATGTAAACTAGCACAGAAGGCAGGCAGCACAATCCATATGCAGGGAGTATCTTTCTTCTAAAGAACCCTCGTTATAATTAACACACTTACAAATTTACCTGCAGGAAGTTCCCTCCAAGAGGAAGCCTAAATGGGGTAGTCCAATTGCACCAGAAAGAGAATACCACTCCTTAAGCTCAACCATCCTGGAGTTTTTCAAACACAAATTGGCACACTGAAAAAAGTATTTTGCAAGAAGAGATCGTTGCCATTGCAGTACAAGCACTTGAACTGAGATACACCACCACAATATTCTTCAGAGCCCATTACTGCAAGTTCCCACACATGAACCCCACGGAATGTTGCACGTGAAAAAAATGTAAACAACAGAGAAATTCTCATTGGCCTGCCAGCCTCAACTCCCCATGCCCCAACACACTTGCCCTCCCCCCCACCCTTCACACATACCGTTTCGAGTTCCCTTAGAGTTCCCAGCACCCTCCTCAACATCCATCCTGCTGGAGAAGACAAGCAAGCTTCTTCACCAGCAAGGAAGAGCCAGAAGAATAGCTACCACAACCCCTAGATACCTAGAAGGAAGGTGGGCAAAAACCCCCGTAGTATGCCAGATTCAGACATCAACAGAAATAGCCTGGAGACCATCAAGGCTTTTTAAAGTTTCCTCAGGTATCTTGGACTACTAGGAAAGAGCCTTTATTACAGATGGAATCCCAGTGACACAGTTTTCCTTAGAGCTGAAACCAATTGAGGATCCAGGACTCCAGATGAGTAGCAGCTAGCAAGAATAACTTAGCAAAGAATAATTTTGTCAACAGGATGAATTAAAGATCATGCTGTATTTTCAGATTATTTCTCTTTTAGTTGAAACCGGCTGGGAAACAAGCAACAAATGGCACCTCTGTAAAGTTGTTACCCCCATAGTATGCCCAAGGGTGATGAGGCAGAAGCTCCTCAGGACCTTCTTTTGAGAGAGAAGACTCAGGTGGGTCAGTTTTTGAAGGCATTGAGCACCTTTGGTGGATTTGATGCCAACAGAAGGTGTAAATGCATAATGCCATCTAGGTTCAGGTATACTGTGAGCTCTCCTACAATTAAAGCAGAGCACTGCACTGGAGTCCAAGAAGAGTTAATAATATCCTAGGTTGCCCCTTAACCTACACAAATAATGTTTTCACTTGATTAAATAGTCTCCCTGTCAAAATCACTATGGTGAGGCTGATGGGAGAAGGGGCTAAATATGATAATATACAAAAATAGAGATGTGAATATAAAATGGTTTTGTGAAGAATATCTTAAAATTTGACATTCACAGTGGTTAATACTAAAGTATTAAACTCACACCATGCAAAAGAGGAGGTATGTCAAAATCATACTGAGAGAAACTGGCTTTACATAACACAAAGAAAACGAGCAGTGGATCGCTTTTCAATGATCAAAAACATCTAATTTTTTATGGACAGTTGCTTCATGGAAAGTTAAATGCTCCCTTAGTAGGAAAAAGTAATATATATATTTATTTATATATGATTTGAATACTGTGATATCAATATACACTGGAAGTACTGCAAGGATATATTATTCATTTACAGTAAAACTAACAATCCATGGTTAAATTTATAGTTTATAAATATGCTGTCTATATTATATGTGGTATAAAAATAATTGACATTTTGTGGGCACTAGGTCAAAATAAGGTTTTCCTTTTTAAAGGACTAAAAATCACTCAGGTATATGCACATTACCCTTGTCAATTAGGTGAAAATCATACTGACCTGGCACAAAACAGAATCCTACCAAGCTGGCAAAATAAAGAAGGTAATGTATAGCATGATAATCACTGCATGACAAGGCTGATTAGGAGAAAAAACAGAATTTACAGCAGCCCAGTTCTAGCAGTACTTTAAATAAGAATATCATGATTTAAAGTGACACAGGCAGGAAGAAAGGATGCAGAAGAGATAAGAAAACCTAATCAGGATTAGAAAAACAAACTTTAAAATACACCCCAAAAGAAACATTGAAATTCCAGAAGCAAGGAGAGAGCTCTAAATGCTCTGGTTTGTTAATTGCATTAAGGAACAACAGAGGTGTATTCATTTAAAAAAGTGAGTGATTATTTTTCCGGATTCACTGCTACAATTGCTGTATTCCTGTAGAATGCAAAGCCCTTTGTACAAGGTTAATATCTGTCCTGACTGATTTTCAAGTTTGTCTTTAATTGTTGGCCCTCTGCAATTAACATAGAGGTCATTTGGCTACTTCCAAGTATAGATGCTATGCTGCTCCGAGACGGACTTCTTTATTATTACTTTAAACATTTTTGGTATTGACAAACTCCACATATCACCTCGCTGGACAAGTAACATATCCCAGTCCTTCCATTTCCTTATGCGCTGAGTCACTTCACTGGATTAAGGCATGTTTTTGTGTTCCATTTGCAAAAATAAAAACTTTTTGTACAAATGTCTGGGTTCTTCTACACAAAATTTTTTCTTCTTATAGCACAAGCAGCAGCTGCTGTTTAAGAAAATATATAAATATCCTTTTTTTTTTTTTTTTATTATTCTGTACAAATATCTTCAGTACTCCTCCACCCCATTTAATAACACTTAACTGTACACTGTCCTACCTCATCCTTCGCAGAGAGCTCCCTCCCCCCCTCCCCAGTAGAGTATTTTGTATTTACACTTTTCCCAGCGGAGGCAGAGAACGGGGTGGGGGGGGCTGCCCCTCATGAGGAGTCCGTGCAGGGGGACGGTGGCGGTGGGTAGAGATGGTGGGAGTAGCTCCGCTCTGTGTACGGGGAAGGCGGGCAGCTCTCGTAGTTCTCCTCTGCTGACAGGTACTGGCTGCGTGGGGTGGGTGGTGGAGGAACGGGCTCCGAGTCATAGTTCAAGTCGCTGGTGTAGCCCTTGGCTGTCGCCGCCGTGACCCTTCGGCTGGGGGCATAGTCACTGTCACACACATCGGTGCTGCAGGGGGTCGTGGGAGGTGCAAAATGCCGGTAGCTGTAAGGCCTGTAGCTGCAGTGAGGAGTTGGATGGGGGGGGAAAAAAAAAAGGTCAGCGTATACAAAGACCAAGCATTTTGGGAAACGCACCCATGAACAAGCCAGGGTGGCATAAGGCAAGGTGGACACAGAAAGCAGGTCAAGCTCTCTGCATACACAACATCACGCTCTCCTCTGTCTTGCTAAATTCCCTGCAGAAGGCCCTGCCTTTGACCACACACATTAGTGTCAGTCACGTTATAGCAACTAGTGAAAGTGATGCTAATTATTATTAATGATCTATAGACAACATGTTCCCTAAGGACTTAACTGAAGTAGAAAAAGTTGCTTCCAAGACAGTGGGGCAGGAAGGGGATGGGTGTGCATGTGCATATGTGTAATAGCCGTGTTGCAATTACATGGAGAAGATATTCTGTTTGTTTTATCCAGTTGCTGGATACTAACTTCTAAGCCCAGACAAGCAGAGTGAAAATTATCTGGCACATTCACAGCAGCCAGGAGAATCATTCCTTAGAGCAGTAACTAGGATGAAATTCTCAAAGGCTGCTACCACAAAACATCTTTTAAAATGAACCCAGGATAGTTTCAAGGAAACAAATTAGAAAGGGAATGGTAGCTACAACTCCCAGTATCACAGTCAGCTGTTGGGGATATGTGGGGATGCAGCTACTCTATAGCCGAGTCAGAGTATTAGGAAAGAAGTAAGATCATAAGCAGCAAGATCAATGTTTATTTTTGGGTGGGAGAGCATTTGGAAAACATTGAACCTTATGCTACACCCCTAATTTCATTTCATCATACTGAAAGTCACATCAGCTAACTAGCGATCAGCACGTCTCATGCAGGTACCAGAATTTAGATTCCTTTCATAAGAAAATTACTTATAATTTTAAAAGATTCTTTTTGTATCACTGCAAGGGATCATTATAAACATCTGGTTTGACCTTCTGCACAGCAGAGGCGGTATTTTCTGCTAATGGAGAAGGGATTTCTGTTCAGCCCCAGAGACCTCATTATCCAAAAGTCCCCAAAGACTCTGTATTAGGAAGGCATATATTTCAATAGACAAATACAGCACTCTCTTCTCATTGACCAAATCTATTGATGATTTGGGAGAGGAACGTTTGCATCCTTAGATAGTAGGGGCCTGTCCCTGTATTTTTGGTAACTTGCTATAAAATAATAACTCTGGCATTCTTAAAGGAAAGGTAAGAAAGAAATATTCAAGTAAACAGAGATAAAGCATGCATGTCCAGAAATACTAGTCCGAGAAAATAAGCAAAAGGCTGGCAACCTTTTCCAGACATTAACCCTTAGTATGTCAAACTAGAAATTCTGCCCTTTATCTAGACCACAGTATTAAATGTTACTTCTGACCTCCTTTATATTGCCAACTTTTTCTCCACACGGTGTTTGTTTATAATTTCTGATAATTACATAACAAATTATTTTTGACAGAAGCCTAAAAAAGCGCTCGGTTCACTCCAGGGTAAGTATTTTTGGCTCAAAGTTACAGTATTCTGGTTCTTTTGGCATTTAGCTGGTTTTGTGATGAGTGTTGTCATTCTCCTAAAGCAATATACCCAAGAGATGTATCACTAAGCCCACTCGGTGTATGATTTACCTCAAACAGTGCTGCACTTGTACATGCACATCGGTGACCTGATACATGTGAAACCATTGAAGCACTAGTCTAGAGCTTGCAGAATTAGGGCCTTTGATTGCAATTCTTACAGAGCTGAGGCTGTCTTTATTCTGCATTTTCTACACTAACTCTTTGATCCTGACAGAAGCTATTGTAATTGTAATTACCTGTAGGATCTATGAGTGGATGGGCTGTTTGAAGAATAACCAAATTCCATAGTATAGTGTGAACGTTCAGTAGCTGGTGATGGTGGTGGGTTCAAAATCTAAGGGGTAAAAAAAAAAAAAGGAAAAAAGCCACAGTTAAAAGAAAAGATACAAAGTAAACTTGAGAAAACACCAGTTTATAATTTTTCTTTTTAGTACTGTATAATAGGAACCTTAAATAAAGAACTGGATTTATAGCCCTCCCAACAAACAGGATTTTTCTTCTGTTTATTCCCCAGTTGTTTAACAGACACTGGAAATGCCATTTGTTGCCATTCCTATTAGCTACTACTAAGCTCCTCTGAAAAAATGCTGACTGGTGTGGATATTTTGACATGTGCAGCGCTGAAAAGATTGTCACTAGGGATACCACTGCCCCAGGCAAACTGGCAGATACCTACTCCTGCTAGCTGTAGTCCCCAAATAATACTTGCAGCATGCTAGCTCAGGCAAGTATTCTTTCCTTATACAGGCATGTTCTTACTGAATACAGTATTTGGATTAATTTAAAGATGATTTAAAGCATGATCAGTTGATTCTCATAACTGAAAGCAGACAGCTGAAGATTTCAACCTTCACTGACCCAGTGACTCTTAACCACTCAGTGGTGGCTTGGTGAGCTTAATAAAAAATCTAAAGTAACTACCACAGATGCCAGAAGTGAAGAGATAGGGAGCCCTCTAGGGCTGGTACCAACTTTTACATAGCCTCTAGTGCAGCACACTATCCTGTTGTGACTAGAGGGATGTTACAGAGCTGCAAAACATTTGTTTACTTATTTATCTGTCATTTGTAAGACACATGACACAAAAACTTCATTTTAATTCCTCAAAAGATCTACACAGAATGAACCAAAGTTTTACCTTCAGAGGCATGTGGCAGAGTATAATGAAAGGAAATCTCTCTGTCAGAGCTGCTTAACATTTACAGGGATTTTTTTCATCTCCCCTGATATTCAATCTAACATTTTATTCTGGAACTGAGCTCTCTCACAACTTTCTTAAATTAAGAGAAAATTTCTAGACTGCTTTGGAAAAAAACAATCTCATCTTCCTTCCCTTTCAAAATCACTTATTCCATATTGAAACTAGTTCATTAGGCTAGAAATCTAAACCAAAACATTAATCTTTCAATTAATTATCCTCAGAAAGACACCGTCACTTTCCTGAAAGTTATTAAAGGTCTACAAATAATAGAACGACTTACTGGAGGAAAGTAAGTGCCTTTGGTACTTGAAGAACTACTGGAAGAGGCTCCAGTAACGTGGGCCCTGTCATAGGGTGGTCCACTGCTCCCTCCCACAATGCTGAGGGAGCTGATGACAGATTTACCTCGAGACATACCTGAATAACAAAGATGTATGTCAATATTCAATTCTTTGAGGGACACAGAGAAAAGGAACCTTAAAAAAATAATCCAGAGAATAACAGCTGCATAAGCACAACTTGTAGAACCAAAATTAATCATCTTTGAATTAGAAACAAATTCAGTGCTCCTGGGTGGACAACAGAAATGCAGACCATCATGGAATAAATGTGTTGGTTTTGTGCATCAGCTACTCAACTGCAGGACTTGGCACTGGCCTATACTAAAGCTGTGTGAAGAAAACCACATTTCTTTCATTTGAATGGCTTGAAAAGACTTGTGAGAACAGGCATTCAGGCACTATTTCTGTGCCTCAGAATAAACCATGAAACTGACCGACTGCCTCAACTGAGCAACTGAAATTGTGCAAGAGAAGAGAGGGTTTCTTGTTCTTTCATTTCAACAGCAATAAGTGAGCTTTTGCTAGTAGACTGAAGCGTGCTGGCACAGAGTCTAAGCAGGAAACAGACAGGTATGCCACTGGGCTCAAAATAATGGGGCAAATTCTGCTCAAAGAGTCTTTATGCAGGTTATTACACAATGCAGTTTTTAACCCTGTAACAGCCCCACAGAACTTGTGTTCTGACAGGAATCTGCTGGATCCAAAACCACAAGTTACTGAAGGTATTTCATCGATATATATAGAAACAATGCGTATAAATGAAGCACAACATTGTGGTTAAGTCTTACTTCTTAACAGCAGTAAAGTGTGCTTGGACTGGTGTTAGAAACAGCACCAAACAATATAAGCTGAGACCACAATTATTGCTGGCCGTGACCGACTTTGCAAGAAGTTTCACAAGCATACAAAGTCAATCTACAAACCTATCAAGAATAATTACATAAAGTTTAAAGTCCAGTGAACATAACTCTGTATATCTTTACCCTGTACTGTCATGACATTTTGCTGATGCTACAATAATCCACAAAGAGGATTCTTTACTAGCAAAACAAGAAAAGAGATGCACAGTATGTGCCTCTATTTGATCTTATGGTTCTGCTAAGTACCTAAATGCTCATGAATTGCATTGACAAAATAGCAGTTCATTATTATAAAGAAGGATAGCAACAAGCCTTGAGAATCCTGGCTTCAAACAGCATCCAAGAATTATGCACGTGGAACAGACTTTTCCTGTATGCATATGCACAACTGTGCATATATGAACCCTGCATGCAGTACAGCTGTGTGGTACCCAAGACAAAGATCACACCATTTACTTACCAGGAAGAGACCCTGACAAAGAGCTTGGGTGAGGCACATAACCTAGAGGTACAGAGGCTGGTCCATGCACCACATAATCATTGGTCATTGTTTCGCCATCTCCCTTCATGCGAGGGCACAGTACCCTCTGGCAGATGAAGTACATTGCTCCAACCACAAAAACCGTAAGGATCACACCAATGATGGAGCCTATTGTGTTGTTGGGCTGTGGCGCAGGTTCCTCCGTTGTGTCTGAAAGGGAAAAGGAAAATCAGACTAGGAAAGTTTAAACCAACATCAGTTTTTCTTATACATTTATACACAGAAAAAATAAATACCTCCTCTTCTGTAGGCAGACGACAACTTTCAAATTAATATACGGGAGGAACAAACGGGACAGATGGCACTGTGCTGGGGACTCCAGTTATGCTTTTTGTTGTCATTAAGACAACGAGAACTTACTTTTCATGTCACACCTGTTCATGTCACATAGGCTATCCCTCAGTGTGACAGCCCTTTTCTCACCAGTGTAACGTTCATTTATGGTGCATCACCTCTATTGTTCAGTAGCGATGAATTTTGGGTCTGATGCTATTTATTAAACTACCTAACCGACAACACATCTGACACACTCATGATTATAGACATAGCTGAGCATCAGCTTGAGAGGTGCCATCTTATGAGGGAACTGTATCCAAAACAATTACTCAGCAGTCAAAATGAGTGGCTTTCCCTACAATATCAATTCTTGAGCAACGACATTTCTGGGAGTTACTAACAACCCCCTACCTGTGCTTCATGAATTTGACAAGAAAAGCAGACTAAAGTATTTTCCTGTTCTAGTCAGTGTCTTACATCTCATGCATTACTGAAAGTTTTCTATTCAACACATTTTCTTCTCCCTGAACACCAAACCCACACTTTAACCAGCTTGCCACAGTCTACGGAGATAAGTAAACAGACTCCTGACCATCCTGAAAGAGGGATGTGACAACTCAATCTTATTCTGGGTAGGCAAACTTCCCATCTTCTCTCACAAAACTGGAAAACGTATCAACTATAGTAAAGGTAACTACACAAGTCCGTGATAATACCACTAGTAACTTGGTAGCATGACAGAACACCTATTACTCTGTCTTAAGATCAAGGGGTCCAACTCTGGCTTTGCATTTTCATATTACATGTGTGTCAACTGTGATGTATGGATCCCTAACACAAGAAGAGATGTCCCTATTTAAAATTTCTTTTAAAGCACCAATAGTGAAAATGAACTTTCAGGTTGGAATTTTAAAGGCAATGGTATTCTTGTGCTCTGGAGATTTCAAAGTAGGAGATATCACATGTTACAAATCATGTATCAAGCTCAGAATCACATCTTTTCAAGATAAAAAGAAAACTTTAGAAGGTTTACTCTATAAACAGAATGTGCCTCTGATTCTAAAAGCACCCACTATTAACTCTCTGGATGAGAAAACCACGAAGCAGACCAGCTATATATAAAAGCCTCATGGCAACAGATTTTAACACTGCACCAACTCAGCATACTAACAGACTATAGTAAAACAAACCCTTTATTTTAAAAGTTTAAAAAGGTAAGTGGGGAAAAAAACCTAGCCTTCTCTGCCACAGAAACTACTTGTTCATAATACTAATTATTTTTGTTACTTCTATTCCATCACATTGTGCATTAATTGCATGACAGCAGTTAAGAAAAGGAGCATTAATTCTGGGAACAATTAATTCAGTTTGGTTGACAGAATAAAATCTAATTTGTAGGGAAGGTGAGAAACACATTTTGGATGCTGCAACCAAGCCTCTAATCTCAGGTAATACACTTACAGCATCCTTGCTCATCTGAGCTGTCACTGCAGTCCAGGTTGTGATCACATTTCTTGCTCTTCCCAACGCACTGCCCACTGGCACAGCGGAACTGATCGGTTAAACAAAGCACTGCAAAGAGAACCACCCACACCAAGAGTCAGTACCAATGGCTTCTCCTCTTTAAAATTATTAAGAAACGAAGACACCAAAGCGTAGAATCAGGAGGATCTTGGGAGAGCCTACAGTGCTGCAACCTTAATTTCTGAAAGTAGCCACTGGCACACAAAGTCCCCCCTATGAATCATGCAGAGCAAGTGACTCGGTGTTCTGTTGAGGACAGTGCACTTTGGGTACCCGGTCCTTACTGCCTACTTACAATAAGAACACTACAAGACAAAGTTACCTCATCTAAAATAACACAAAAGCAGGAGGCCATTGAGATGATAGGCACTTATCCCAGGATATTGTTATTGCAAAATTACTGTAAGAATCGCCAACTCTAAGCATTTACTGTAATATAAGAGAGAAGAATTAAGTTATTAAAAATAAATCTGTTAAACCATGACAATAAAATTGTTTGAGAAAGATAAATGTGGTTTCTCATTGTCCTGGTTTCTGTAAACCAGAAAACTCCTTGATTACAAGGCAATATATTTTGACATTATATTCTGTCTTTCAGTTTAAAAACATAAAACTGAAGCTTTGCCAGTACTCTCAAAAAATAAACTACCACTCTGGAGAAAAAGGTGCTGCGGGCAAGGTGCTGGCTGCTGCTGTTTACACATTTTCCTGCCTGTTTCTCATAAATCCAGAAATACTTTGTCTCCAGTTGAATTAGGAAGTTAAACTATAGGCTTTTCTTATTTGTAATCAATTTGAATACTCTGAATAACAGGGTCACTTTGGTGGTAATAAACAGCCCCTAGTCTGACATTTCCAGTTGCTGGGTGACAACTTGGAAGCTAACTTGCACAGCACATTTTCAGATGTCAGCATCTCAACTGGCTAACAGTCACCTTCCATCACACAGAAATTTCTGCATCAGTCAGTATGGTTTTGTTTGAGCTGAAGCACATCTTTTAGAAAGAAACTTAGTCTTGATTTAAAGACACTTCAACAGTCTCTTCAAAGAAGGAAGATGCACTGAAAGGATATAAAGAAGCATCCTTTCAAACTTACAAGTTGCCCCTACAAATCTTCACGACTTGCACAGTGGGGAAAGGGTGACTTTGCTCACGTTTCACATTGGATAGTGGTAGAGTAGTTCAGATTCCAGCAGCAAAACCTGTCCTTTCCAAAATTAAAAGAACCTAATTCTCACTGTGTTGGCAACAGTGCTTCCCTCTGTAATGATGGCTTAAATACTCTCTTTTGCTGTGCTCTATAGGAAGAACATGTCTCCAGAAATCTCGTCTCTCATTCCTGCTTACTCAGAAAAACTCATTTTGTTCAGATATGGTAAAATATACAATCCCAAGACCTTCACTTGGTACAAGGTACACAAAAGCTGTGACAAGGATTTCCTTCACTTCGTAGTTCACTCCCAGATACTATTAAAATCATACCATTTTAAATAGTACTTTTCACAGTGTTTAAACCACTGTGCCAGAGATCAGTCTTAATTTTCACTTCACAGGTAGAGAAACAAATGTATGGAGTTATGAAATAATTTTCATTTAACAGACCCATTTAAAAACTAGCAGAACCTTGGATCCTTCCAAATCCTACTCAGCAGTAACGCTGGCATTTATCACAGTGTCTCTATGACAGCTGTTTTCAGCACACTTTGAAGCATCCTCTGTACCTTCGCAGTTCTTCTCATCTGAGTTGTCCTGACAATTTGCTTCTCCATTGCACCGGAGGGCACTGTCTATGCACTGTCCACTTTCACACTGGAACTGGGAATCTGAGCACACTGGGCAGTTCTTCTCATCACTGTGGTCTTCGCACTCAGTGAAACCATCACAGCGCCAGGCCACCGGGATGCAGTCAATCTCACCTGTGAAACAGGTGAACTGCTGAGGGGAGCATGTTGGTGGTTCTTCAAAAATCAAGCAAACAAACAAAAATTAAAAATCCAGGTGAACAAACAGCAGTTCGGGACAGGTAAGGGCAAGAGCTCAGCTGACAAGCATGCCGTGTCATAAGCTAACTTCCACACCTACTGCCTCCACAGTGATTTGTGCAGATCTTGAGCCCCATGTGATTGATGAAGGCTCATATCAATTGGGTTTTGACAAAGAATGAGAGGAACAAAGAAACATGCACATAAAACACAATTATTTTCTTATTTTACCATTTAAGACTCCTACACCCTTCCTAGTAGGTCTTCAACTCTTCATTTAAAGTCATCACACTTTGTTACACCCCCTCTCCTGCCACACCACTGTATACACAGCTGACAACTTGCTCTCTTTTTAATGTTTGACAGTCATTGTATAGAAAATGTTAAAAGGATGTAATGTGCTGTACATGGATGCACAGTGACTTAATGTGCCCTTGACAGTTCTGTTCAGTCAAAATTGTTGTAAAACAAAACATTGCTCCATCCAGTCAAATTCTGCTACCTCAACACATCTGTTAGCTGTTATTTAACATTTACTACATTAACTGTTAATCTCATGCAGTAAGTGTGGATTTCCTCCCCCTCTTTATAATCCCCCTTTCCTCCCCCTGCTTTTTGGCCTGGTATTAAACTTGCTCTGAGAAAAAAAAATATCTGGATTCATTGTGAGACCATATGTTGCCTTGATGGCGAGATGATTGCATAATAAACCCATTCAGTACGGCAGCACAAAGAGATCCAAACACCAAAGTGCCTCTCCTCTCCCCTATTTCAACCCCACCCCTGGAGACCCCAGGGTGTGGGTTATAGTGACCATAACACCATGAAAGAGGCAACTTGCCCTTCTGGGACTGAAGTTCAGAAAGACAGATGCAGGATGAGCTTGAGGAGGATAACAGAGAAGAATAAAACAGCACAGACAGGGCAATACGCCAGAATGTGAGAATCTACCCATATTTGAAAAAGGAGAACATATGGAGTGATAGAAAGAAGTAACAAACAATCACACAATTAAAAAATTAAGTTGAAATAATTCAGTGGTCTTAAGTAGAAATGGTGAACAGAAATCCTTATTCAATAGTCAGTCAGTGATTTTTTTTCCCCTTTTACCTTACTCCTTCTCAGTACTTCCATATTTAGCTGAAGGGGGTGGGAAAGAGGTAATGTGTAAAAGTATGTAACAGCACCTGGTGCACTGGCACATTCTTTTTGCTCAGAAGCCAACCCCAAAGACAGAGACGTGCCACAACCCCGAAGCTGACAGCTCAGTGACACAGAGAATGGGAAAGACTTACCTCCGCAAGAGAGCTCATCCTGCAGCAGAACAAGGTGCACTGGGCAGGAGCAGCGTGTGGTGCCATCGCCCTTCACAATGCAGATGTGCGAGCAGCCACCGTTATCTTGAGAACAAGGATGTTGTCCTATGATTTTAAAAATAAGAAAGACAGAGACTGACAAGAAATCCCCACTTCTTCTGCAACATTGCGGCGATTTCTTTGGACCCACAGGACTCCCTTCATTACTTCCTTCCCCACCCTGGGGAGAGGATTACAACTCTTTCAGAGATTTTTGAGTATTTTCTTATTTTTCCCTTTAGGCACATCAATAATTATAAAGCACATTGGTAACTGTCCGTGACCTGAAACCACTGCAAGAACTGTTCCATGGTAAATACTGGAACAGTACTCAAAGCATTTTGCTTCTTGTGTGAGGTAGAATTAGTTCTCTGCAGCAAATAGTAGCATTAGTAATAAAAAAAGATGCCTTGAATTCCATACTTCATTTTCTTCATCAAAGACCATTAAAAAAGTAAACTTTTCTAATTTACAAATTCTGAAGCTTTCACGCTGTCTCCAAAGCTCAAATTAACATGCTCTAGATAAATATGTCTCTTCATTTTAATGTTTAATATGGACAACATACTTCTCTTGGAACTCCTGACAGATTTACTGGTATTAATAGTGCACAAAATTAGTAGTAGTCTGCACTGATGTTTTAATTAAACATCCCGAGATATTTTTCTACATATTTCTCCCAAGCATGCATCACAGCCTACTAACCAGGCCTATTTCCTCCAGGATGACAGCCAACACCACCGCTTTAACCATCCACCTCCCATCATTTCAAAAGTGTGTGTGCAGGGGGAAAGGCCTGATAAACAGAAAACTTAAAAGTGCAGCCACGTTCAATGCAAATTGTTATTTAATACACACCTCCTTTGCCTAGTGCAACATTGATCTTCTGTCACTTACATTCAATACGAATTACCGCCACCAAAAATTGTTCACTTCGCCTTCAAGACAGGCAGTCCCTTGAAACATTTACTGCTAGTAAAAGCCCCGAGAGTTGTGCTTGCCTAAATGAACACCTAACAGCAATTCACTAGCATGATCCAGAAAATGCTCTTCTAGGGATAACAGGATATTTCCATTGTGCCTAGAGACACTACAATGCCAGATGCCTGTATGGGACTACCAGTACAGTTGTAATCAGCAATAAAATACGATGCTGGGGTTGTGATAGATTTCCAGTCCATTGCCAACTGCCTGAAGGAAACAACCTTATCAACACCCTGACAATGTACAGAGACAACCTGTTACCAACTTCTGGTCTCTGATCTGCACTGCTGTTTGTCAAGGCAGAAGAAGCTTGTGTCTCTGCAGCCACTCCTCGGCTTGAGTCTCACAGGCACTGTTTGCACCTGCAAGCAGGGATTGCACTTACTGTATTCCTGAATGTTGAGTTCTTTCACAGCATGGATGTCACTGAGTTGTGCAATACGAGCTTGGACCTTTGTACGTCCTTCTTGACCAGTCATATCAATCTTTTCAATCATCTGCTGTTGCCTGTCAATCCAATACAGCCAGTTTTCAAAAACAGTTAGTCCCACAGGCTGCAAGATATTAGAGTCTTCCAAAACAATCCGGTTAGCACCTGCAGAAGGGAAAGAGTGGTATAGTTCAACCAGAATAAACTGAAATACTATCAGAAACATTTTCTACGCTACTCACACCGCTATTTTTCACTACCAGGTAAGCCTGCTATAAAATTCCAAGCAATCCTTAGTCCTCTGATGCATGATTAATGTATTTTGCAGACAGATGATCAAATTTTTTTTCTGCTTTCATCAAGACGACCGTTTTTGTGCTTCAAAAACATCTACTGTACTTAAGCAGCATCTGAAGTTAGGGGCTCAGCTCTCATGAGCCTTTCCAGTCTTTTCTCGATATGATGGCAATTATTTTCATTCTTCTTTCCCTTTTCGGAGAGATCAATTGCTTTGTCTTGGGAATAAGATGATGAATTATTATCTTGAGCTAACTAATCCAAGATGAAATCCAAGCGAAGCCAAGGTAGTTAGTATTTCTCACATGAATTATGAGATTAACACTTGACTTCTGACTTCCTCATATTCTTTTCTTTCAACTACATTACCTTCACTAAGCTATTCATGCTAAATTGGAATGTTCCTTTCTTTCTAGAGAAGAATTACTTTCCTGAGTTCCTTTAGCAATCACGCTAATTCATGGTTAACACTCCACATAAACAGAAGACAGTCAACAGTTGTTTTAAAGATATCATTAAAGACTGTCCAAAGACAGTGAAGACTTTGTAACTCACACAGAAGACAAATATGATAGTCAAAACCTGAGGACTCAGGAGGGAGGTTTAATCCATGCTTCCTTTATTTAACATGGTGTGACATGGTCATTCACACTCCAATATTGAGTGTGTTTATCAGGTTCTGAGCACAAAACATAAGGAATCTGCTTCAATTTTGAAAAGCTGAAACAATATCACACAGTCTACACTTAGGCTACAGTTTGAAAATTTACACATAAATCCTGGTATTTCAGATATCTGGGCTTATTTTTCACTTTTACTACAGCAGACAATACCTTTACATATATTCATCCATGGAATGATTTTCAGTAAATTGTTATATTTTGTTCTGTAAAAATATACTAGAATAACTGAATACCATGGGAAAAAAAATAAAAATCTACCACTTCTCTACCATACCCACACAAGATACTGTAACAGAACAGAAGACCCTCAAAGTATAAAATCAGAAAAGTTCTATCCCTCTTCTTTGTTTAGTAGCAACAAGAGGTTTTTTTGCTTGTTCAGAATTTAATCAACAGTATGTCAGCGATGATGACTTACAAATTCAACGGTGAAAAATGTATTTACCTCCTTTGTGCTAAATGCACACAGAGCTCGAAGTGAAGCAACCCTCCAAACATTTACTAAGCGTTAGAATCTAAAGCAGAACATGAAAATTCAAATCAGCTAGACTGGGCTCTCACTCACCACTTTGGAACCACACCAGCAGTGGTCTGATTAAGAAAAGATGTTGATGGATTCTGAAGGAAGTTATACCCAGACTGATGTAGAAATTAATAGACTGAGTGATGTAAGTCAATCTAAATAACTGCAACCATCTATTAATCCCCATGAACATGACTAATTGAATAGGGAAAAGGTAAGCAACAGAAACCTTCATCTTGAGAAAAAAATACAAGTTGGGAATAGGGCAAAATGCAAAGATGAGAGTAAGGAATACAAAAATTAAGACTTGACCTGCCCAAACGGAGTCTGTACATGCCCTGCTCTACCATGCCCATGTCAATCAGCATGGCACTTTGCAGCATGCTCCCAAAGCTCAGAAGCTTAAAATTTTCACTTCCTTAATGTTTTAATCTTTCTTTTTAATATTCATGACCAACTGTAACTGGCTGTTGCTGACTAAACCAAGACCCCAAAATCCCTTTTTCCATAAGCCAACAATAAAACCTGAAGCTGACTCCTCAGAGTGCTAGTCTGCTTTATTGGCAATGTCATATGAAAGGGAGACACGATTAAGAGGAGTTTTGTCTCCTGGCATCACCATTCTCTCTCAAGCAACACCTTTTACCAAAAGACTTTTAAAACCAACCAAATAAACACAAAAATCAGGATGCACTCATAGCTCATACTATTTCCAAAGAAAAGTTACTTAATTTCAGAACCATTAGACATTTCCAAATCACACAAGTTTTTCTGAAATAGAAGAACTAATTTTCAAATAGTTTCCATGGTAGGGAGCTAATTCCAAGCCTCTTTTCATAAACAACCCCTTAATCATGTGAAGAATCTTGTTAAGTTCAATAGGATCTCCCATTTGGGCAGAATAATCAAGTCCCAACTGCATGCCTGAAGGACAGGGAGGAAAAGACGAACCTGCATCACATAAAAGGCATTCTAGTTGTCCATGTCTTTATGAGTACTGGCATCTAAAGAGTCGACAGAGCAAGACACCGTGAATGTTTTTAAGAAGCTAACATGCACAAAAATTTCTCTGCTAGTCAAAAGAGCCTACAAATCAGCATTCCTAAGCACAGGAATGCATCTCAGCAGTTAGCAATTTATTGTGGTGATTATAGCAATGTGGTACAAATGCCAAAAAGCAAGAGAGGTTTGGGAATGATTTTTCTTCGTGTTCTTCGAAATATGGCAAGCTTTAACTATACAACATTGGTGATCTAACAATGACATATTTAAGAAAAAAGAAAACCAGAATCATTACAACCAGACTGAGTTGGAATTTAGACCCATCTCCTTCTCTGGTGTCTTAATTTTGGGCAGATAACAAACAGAGAAATAAAGCATGGTGTAAATATTCTGCCAGCCAGTACTCTGCTCATGCAAACTCTGGATCTGGGACAGGCCTAGAACATACTGAGCTACACCACTCCACTTTTCTTTTTTCAAAAATAATTCACAAATTCAGGTTATGTCTTAGTGTTTTAAAATAGTAAACAATCAGGATATTGCAATTCATTAGTGACCCTGAACCTTCCAGTGACACACCACTGGAAAAATTATTATCTTTCTGAGCCTCAATTCCAACCATCTAGAAAAATTGAAATGTTTTCGGAAACAAAAGCTTATTCTAGCAACCTAATAAAAGGCTGAAAATCACTGCAGTGTCAATGGGGTTACATGCTGCTTGACTGAATGAAGATATCATGTCATAAGTAAAAGACATTACTACAAGCTATTGTAACTCTTGTTAAGTTCTCAAACTTGTTCACAGATTCCAAAGTGTGTCCTTATTTCCTTGTATGTATACTTTTGCTTCTGATAGTAAAAACCATTCTGCTGAAGCAGAAGGACATGCACTACTCAGACTGGGGACTGACTTACCATGGAGAAAGGAGAATTTCTGCCGCTGCCCTCCACTAGCAGGAGTGAGATATGGAGTGATATCCCCCATCAGCTAACAGAGATGGGTATGTATGTGCTCAGAACATCCTCTCACTTAAAGCAGCAACATCTGGCCCAGTTCATATCACAAATTACTCCTGATGAGGCAGCTGAGCTGATCCAGCAGTTTGCTGGATCATGCTAGTAAATGAAAGACTTCTCAGTCTTTCTCACCCAATAAGGACCATGTGATTTTTCCCTCTTCTCTTACTTTTGGTTGCTTGCTGGACTCTTTCCTGAAACAATTAAGCTTTCCAAGCCAACAGAACACCATTCTCTATTTCTCTTTTTCTGTATATTGTTGTTAGGTTATTATTTTGCTTATGTGGTTAATTGAGCTGAGTCAACTCATAGAGGAGGTCAGACAAGCAGCACAACCAAACTTTGGGAGGAGGCAAAGAGAATTCCACAGCTGGAAGAGGGAGATTTTTTTTGTCTTTTAAGAACAGACATTATATCTGCTCAATTCTTCTCCCACCTTTTCACTCTAAATGACAGAAGCATAAGTAACCTGGACACACCTGCTGCTTGAAATCTGCAGGACAGATTTTCCCGCTAATGGGGAACTTTCCTCTGCTTGACAGATAGATTACTGCACCAAAACCAATGCCTTTAAAAACAACCCTCTCCCTGCCCTTTCCAAAACTGCTGCGATTTATTTGTGAACTAACTTTGGGAAACCACACGAAGGTCTTGCAGTGAGAAACCAAAGTAAATAGCATGTCTAGCAATTAATAACGCAAATCACAGACAGAGGCGTGAAACTGTACAGGCATGCTGCATGAATCATGCACATTCCCTGGCTGGGAATTTCGGGAGTGATTGCAATCATAGTACAGACTGTTTATAGTAGGCAGAAAAAGATGACACTTTTCTCTGCGTTCCCCCACATCACACAGATGAATCACTGAATTAAAGTGCTACTCTACCTGAAAGGTCACTGCTTTCAATTCTCCGCAGATCTGAATCAGCCCAGAACAACTTGCCTAGCTGGCTGTCGATAGCTAAGGCTATGGGCTTGCTCAAACCACTGAAAAAAAGCACTTCTCGTTCAGTTCCATCCAATGCTGCCCTCTCAATTTTAGGAGACCTATCCTGTAGGTTGGTGAAATACATGTATCTGGAAGAGGAAGGATTAGAGGAAAAAAGTTATTTGACCTTTCCACATTTTTGCTATAAGTCAAATACATCTTGACAAATGTCAAAGTTGTTTTTCTTCTAACAAACAGATACCAAGCTGCAGCAAGAAAAACAACTTGATTATCAAGACCTTCAGCCTGAACTTCCCCACATCAGTATTTCAGCTACATACCCTTTCTCTGGATTCACCACAATGGCTCTGGGCCTATCTTGGTCTCCTTTGAGCACCACTCCCATGGGTCTCCCATCCAGGCGTGTCACATTGATCACATTAGTAGCTTCGCAGGTCCAGTAGATGTAACGGCTGTAGATGTCAATGCTCAGGTCATAAGGCTGCATATCTAGGTTCTGATTGGGAACTGGACTTGTCACAACAGTGAGGCTCTACAAAGAAAAGATAAATAACACAAAGAAGAATATTTAATCTTAATAGAACATGAGTGATTTTACTTGAAATGGCTGTACCACAGTACGGCTCAGAAAAAGGAGATGGTCAAAATACTACCATAAAGTAAGGAGAGACCCGGGTCCTGTTGTCCCATTAACACCTTAACATACATACATAACATAACATACAGAAACTTAGTCCTAATGGTTTGTTGTAATGGCAATCATGTTAAGCTGATTGCAGCTCGTAAGACTTCACAGGTTTGACCTGTAAGTCCAAATTGTCTTTGTGTTGAAGGTCCAGGGTCTGTATTTCCTCTGCTTTTTCGACAACTCTAAGTTCAGTTTAGATAGACCCAAACTCAGCACATCTAACACTCCACAACAGGAATGTATCATCACTAATTCCCAAAACTACAGCTGAATGGATAAAAACACAGGCAAAGGGAGGCCAGTGTTGTTTATCTTCATCTCCCACTCCTCCCATATTCAAAAAATCAGGAACAAAAAGGTCTGTTTTAAAATGCGAAAATAAATAAGCAGTCACTGCTCACAATTAACCTTGCTGTAATTGGGTTTGTGTGGCAAGGTTCTGGTAGAGGCAGAGGGCTATAGGGGTGACTTCTGTGAGAAGCTTCTGGAAGCTTCCCCCATGTCCAACAGAGCCAATGCCAGCTGGCTCCAGGACATACCTGCTGGTGGCCAAGGCCAAGCCCATCAAGGACGGTGGCAGTGATAAAGGTGATAACATATTTAAGAAGGAATAAAAGTTCTTGGGCAGAAGCAAATGTGGCCAGAGAAGACAGGAATGAGAACATGTGAGAGAAACAGCCCTGCAGACACCAAGGTCAGAGAGGAACGAGGGGCAGGAGGTGCTCCAGGCGCTGGAGCAGATTCCCCTGCAGGCCTCTGTGCAGCCCATGGTGAGGCAGCTTTGCCCCTGCAGCCCATGGAGGACCACAGGGGTGCAGAGATCCACCTGCAGCCCAGGGAGGACCCAATGCCAGAGCTGGTGGATACACAAAGGAGGCTGTGACACTGTGGGGGACCCAGGCTAGAGCAGCCTCTTCTCCAAAGATGGCACCCTGTGGAAAGGGACCCACACTGGAGCAGTTTGTGAAGAACTGCAGCCTCTGGGAAGGACTCACACTGGAGAAGTTCAGGGAAGACTGTCTCCCATGGGAGGGACCCCATGTTAGAGCAAGGGAAGGACTCCTCTCCCTGAGGAGGAAACACTGGCAGAAACAACCTGTGATGAACTGCCTATAACCCCCATTCCTGTCTCCCCACCACACTGGCAGGGAGGAGATAGAGAACTGGAAATAAAGTTAAGCCCAGGAAGAAGGGAGGGGTGGAAGAAGGTGGTTTTAAGATTTTAGGTCTCATTATCTTACTCTGATTTTGACCGATAATGAATTTGATTAATTTCTCCAAGTCGAGTCTGTTTTGCCCATGATGGTAACTGGTGAGTAATCTGTCTCTGCCCCTATCTCAGCCCATAGGCCTTTTGTTATATTTTCTCTCCGCTGTCTCACTGAGGAAGGGAGTGACAGAGCATCTTTAGTGGGCACCTGGCATCCAGTCAGGGTCAAACTACCACAACCTGTATTACCTTTTGCCTTCTACCCTACTCTACTTTTTCTGTATTTCCCAGTCAAATACATTTTCCCAAGCTCGCTACATCTCTTACAGGTCACTAGTTTCAAGCTCCTCACTCAGTGCCCCTGTGGTTTACAACAGCTCTCTTCCTATCTGCACCAGAACTTGGGAAGCTCCAGACACAGCGATGAGCTCGTGAAGTCCCACCCTCTCCATTTCAGAGTCACTGCCCGCGCGCCCTGTTGACACACCCTCTCACTCACACACCCCGTTTCTCCCAAGAACTTTACCTTCCATGTTTCATATCTCAAATAAGGGCTTCAAACAGCTTCCAGACATAAGACAGCATTGAGCAAATAATGCACTGTGAACAACAGCATCTTCAAGCTGGCCTTGGTTTTCCATGTTTTACTTCTTGCTAGACCTCCCAAGATTTACTGGCTGAGAACTCCAAAAAACTCCAGATGCCACTTGTTTTGCCAAGTGACAGTAACCTACAGGAAGTCTGTGTATCTAAGTTATTCATATACAATCAGTCACTGTTTGGCATAGGGCATGCCAAATGTTTAGCAATTCCACCACCATGAGGATACCTGGCTGCCGTCTTCCTGTGCCTTCCGGATAATGTTCTGCCGAGAATCAATCCAGTACAGCTGCTTATCCAGGGGGTCGTAATCAATGGCTCGAACATTCCTGAGGCTGTGGATAGGGAGTATGATGTCTGGACTCTGCTGCTCATCTATCACCATGCGATTAATTGCATTCTTCTGACTGAACAACAAGAATGTTGTAGGAGCTTGATGGGTTAAAAAAAGAAAGGGGAGGGGGAGGGGCAAAAGGGTTACACGTAGCAATAACATTGGACATTTTTATATTTATGAATGACAACTACTATAAATAACCCAACAGTACCTGTTATTTCATTCCCTTTCTCCCTCTTCCTTTGCCAAAATACCCAAAAACCTAAAATAATACATAAAAATTCCAACCTCTGATGAGCTTGAAAAGCCTTTCAAAGATCTCTTTTTACCATAAATGTCTGTACATGGATGTGACAGGCAAAGATAAATTTTATAAGTGGAAGGACTAGCGAATATGAAGACTTTTGTCAAGATCAACTCAAGGAAGAATGGTCAATCATGCCCCTCAAAGAACTGTCCATTTTCTTTCTAAAGGGGTCTCAGGGAAGTGCAGCTCCCTGCATGAAGTTGAGCCCTCTGCCAGGTACACTTCTACTAGCAGAGGAAGGTAAGAAAAAGCCATCACTCCTTCCTTGTTTGGAGGTTCCAAGGAAAAGACATAGTGGTTCAGTCCTGTTCCCACAAACCTTCTTTTCAGCTGCACTGGAATGAAACAACTAACTCAAAGAAAAAATCTCTTCACTGTGTGTGAGGCTGCGTTTTTGGAGAAAAATGTATTCGCTGTTCTCAAATTCATGTATCTTTATTATTTCTAGGTGCTTATCTAGGAATGATAACATGCAATCAGAAAAATCCCAAATCTGATACTCTGCTCCACATACCCAGCGAATTTCCTGGACAAATGTTTTTTTTTTCTTAAAAATGCCATATTGCTGTAGTTTACCAGCTGTATCTTACAATAAGTGCACAAAGCATTGTTGGAAAAAAATTATCCCTTGTATTACATAACTGGGTCAGAAACCAGAGGAGGCAGCTGAAGCATTTTCCCTTTTCAGAGGGTTCTTTTCAATAATGCTTTACCTGAAGCCACTGCTGTGCAAGATGGCACAAGAGCCAGTAGCCAGAAATGCAGTTTGAAGCCTCCCTAAAGTTTGTACAATCAGTTCTCTGTAGCACAAGTGTGGAGAGAGTTTAGCAGCAGGACACAGCACTCATTTACAAGCCTGTAAAACGGGTAAGGCAGTACCCGGGAAATGGGAGGAAGCAAAAGTCTCCTAAAGAACATCATCACCTTGCTTTGTTATTTTAGTGTACACTTTGAACATCTATTCTGACTGCTGGAAAAAAGAAAAAGCAGAGAGGAGTTTCCTTGGTAACTAACACACGGACCTAATATTCTAAACATCCTATAACAGGCCTAATTGCAAGGTATTTTTGCATTCTGGAAAACCTGTATCTTCTCTCCAAGCATTTCTCCAATAATTTAAACTGCTTTCTAGTTAGCTCTAAACTGTAAAAGAAAGTACAAAAAAAACCCCCCCAAAACAAGGGTAACTTTATATGAATGTGTACAGCAAAACAATGGATCCAGAACATACGAGAATTATAACCAAGAATGTAAAAGGAAAAAGGCTTAAGACAAAACAGCACAGGTAAACATATCATCGTAAGCACCTAAAATTATTTCTACTTTTGCCCAAAGACATTCACTTTCCAAGATTGCCTGGCTTACAACTTTGAATTGATGGCTCATTATAAAAAGCAACAGCAGTATTCCTCCCCTTGAGACTGCATCTCTGAAACAGTACCAATTTCAGAAATGCCTTCCCAGTTTTCATCATTCTCCCTCCCAACAGTCACATATTTCAACTGCATTTTTGGCAGGCAAATGGGGGGCAATGAGCACGCCTCCTGTGTAACCCTGCCTTCAAACTTCACAACACGTGGTAGGTCTGATGAGACACCAGATCTCACCAGAGCAGTATGTTCTTTCCATAACAAATCCTTCCCAAAGAACCTATGCACACACAGGCAGGGTAATCCAAAAGGGAGGGCCTCTGGACAGAGCTTGGACTAATGATGTTCAGGAGTATATAAGCCAAGTAAAACAGGCAAAAGAAAGTTAAAACAATTCATTCTTCAATTATAGTGGCCAAAGGAAAAAAAAATAAATGCAGAGAAGGCTAAATCTCCAACTACCTACAAATGAGAAGCTGAAAAGTTCCCAGGTTTGAATATAGCAGAGGAAAACTCCTAACACCACACAAAGAGCCTTGAACCATACCATGAAGAAATGTTTCTATTTGCTCACAATTTCTTATATTTTACTCCTTTGTTTCCAAGAGGATTTTCACAAGAAAACATGACCTTTTATCATTTTGCTACTTATTCTCTGCTGGAAATCAAATTCCTCCACGTGCAAAATCATCAGAGATATGCCAGCCATGCCTCTAACTCACAGGAACATGTGAGAGTGTCAAGAGTGCAAGAATCCAGTTGTCATGCCGTTGTCATTACCATTGTAATAAAAAAGGAAAGGAAAAGTACTGGGCCCGTGGGGGGTAGAAGAGCAGAGTTCTTTGAAAAGCACAGTTTTCATGAATGCCACTGCATGCTATTTTTTGAAACAATATGACCTGCTTTTGGCTTTAAAACAACAGTTGGATCTCTACTCATGCACAATGTGGACACGATACAATCTCTCTGTCTGTACCATGAATCTCTTCAGCCACTGCCTAATCTGAATGACACCAGTGGAAATCAGCCATCCAGTGTGGCTGCCAAAATTATGACAGCTTCACTGGCAGCCAGCTATTGAGAAATGTATACATTATTTGGTTAGAAACTAATGACACACAGCCTGAGGGGCCTTGTGGTTTGTATTGCATACAATAAAGAAAAACGGGACTTGGCTGCACTGGGATCAGAAATTCGACTGATGGGGAGGCTGTGGAGTTGAACCCAACCCTCACTGAGGAAGAAACACTTTTCGAGGTATGAGAGTGGTCCACGTCAGCATCTCATCAGCCAGAAAACAGAGCTACCACAAAATTAAATCCTGGCCACCTAGAACTGGCACAAAGTCCAGAATCCAGACCAAACTATCACATATCCTTTATTTCAGGCAAGACTAGAAATAAATAAGCAGATAAATAAACAAGCAAGTAAGCACTTGAAGAGGGTCTGACAGACATAAAAACCAAAAGCATTTTTAGCATTCCTGTTTACACAGATGTAGCTGAGACACCGAAAGACTCACTAACAGCCATTCCTCTTATTTAATTACGGTATCAGTACATTGCAAGACTATTTTTAAATTTCTTTCAATATCCTCTGTTCTCTAAAAAGTCAGTAGGATTTTAGTATTAGAAAATTGTAAAACTATTCTTTCCAAATATAATGCTTGCATCTGTTACTAAACACATGTGCTTCTGCATTTCATTTTCATTCATTATGGCTTACCACTACAGGTCCTGTTGTCAGAGTTCAAGGAATAGTGAGCTGGGCAGCCACAGACAAACCCACCAACAGGCACTGCTAAGCAGAGGTGAGAGCAGTGACCATTGCTTGAGGCACACTCATTCCAGCCTGCCTGCCTGGAGGAATGGAAGACCAAGATGTCCATAACGTAGTCCAAATGCCCTTGGATGATTGTTCGGTTCTGGCCACTGGTCTTGTTGGCTCGTTCAATGCTACGCCGGCTCCAGTCTGTCCAGTAAATGTAATCCTGATACTGAGTCAAGCCAAATGGGTGAGGCAAGTCATCAGCTATAATCTCACGGTCAAGGCCTGTTTCCAACAAAGAACAGAGAGAAAAAGCAGAATTATATGGGGACAAGCAATATGCTGTTGAACATGTCCCCTGCACAGAAAGGTCAACACAGGATTACTTTAAAGTTAGTATTTCACCATTACAAGAGTAAATTATAGAGTAATGTGCAATATTCTAATGAAATCTCAGAGCCTGTCACAGAAGTGTGCTAATGCCACTTGCCATTCACAGTAAAGAACGTATTTTACTGAAGGAAAAAGTCTCAATTTTGAAAATTACCAGGGTTCTCAGAAAGATCCTGTCCTTTCCCTCCTCCCCAAAACAGACAGGATCCCTCTCAATTTGATGCAGGATCCTGACACTGTACTCTTACAGAGCACTTGGGTCTCTGCCTGCTGCTTACAAAGAAAAAATTGGTATGAGCTTAATGAAATTCTGCCTTGCACTCTGAGGCTCACCTAGCATGTTGGAGGATTCTATCAGGTTGGTATCAAGGTCAGTCCAGTACAGGCGCCTTTTAGCGTAATCAATAGTCAGGCCATTAGCACGTCCCACATTTGGTACCAAAGTAGTCCGCTCACTGCCATCCATAGCAGCTCTATCAATCTTGGGCTTACCACCCCATTCAGTCCAGTACATAAACCTGAATAAAAGAACAAAAGCAAAAAAGTAATCAATCCAAGGGAACTCAGGAGGAAAAACAAAGCAAAAATCCTTAGAAAGACTAAGAGAACAGCTGTAAATCTGAGCATTTATTAAGCCCCGTTATGTGAATTTTTTAATTTTTTTTTTCCCAAAATAGAAGCAAAAGAAGTGAGTCAAGTTTCCTCAAAATGCTTACAACATTATTTTTTCCACTTGGACCTGGATTTTCACCTGCAAGTTCTGTATGACAGTATTTCAGTAGTAACTAATCAATGTTCATCACTTAATAGGGAAAAAGTTGACAGTTGGGCACCTTCATTTATAACCAATTATTTAGCAGGATAATTTTCCATGGCACTCAGCTACTGTTTCTAGTCAGTTGTCTATCAAATGAAGGAATACAAAAAGGTAGGTATGCAGGGTACTTTGCTAGTTAGTACTTCTTCCAAAACGTAAAGCTGCTACCATTCTAAAATTAAGTGAAACGCAGCTGACATCCAATGCTTGCACTTTTCTGCTTTAGTATCTGTAATAACAAACACCTGTGAAGTCTTTCAATTCCAACCAACTGCACAATGAGAAAAGTTGCTTCAAAAACTGATGATCAAGGGGAGCTATTCTTTAGACACCAGGAATACTTGCAAATTTTTCTTTAAAATTTTGCAATTATTTTTGTATAAATTTTGCAAGTTCTACATAGCATGGAGCTAAGTGTTAGAATTGCCCCTATAGTACCAATGCCATGAAAACTACCATAAAAAGTACAACTACACTATAAGTATACTTACATAAGTACATACATATAAAGCATACAATTATATTATTGCTATAAGGAAAAAGAGAAAAAGGGCATTCCTACTCAAGTAATTTATTTCCAGATCTGTGGTAAAGAGACAAAGCACTGAATTACAGTAATCCTTGGGAAAAACCTATTTCCAGTGTAAAACTAGAATCATCCACAGCAACCTTCTGTTACAAACGAGTAACTGTATCTAACAATCTGGTCTTGAATTCCTTTTCCTGTACTTGTTCAGGGAAGCCCTGGCATGCCAGGACTGAATCCCATCTCCAAGGCCCACTGGCGGCAGAGTAGAGCTCTGCTCAATGAAGCCGCTGCCACCCCCTTCCTGACAGAACACAGGAGAAACACGTTCAGAGTTCTCTGCATTGCTGTGGCTCTTGCAGTGTCACTGGAAACTGTGATAATTTCATAACCTTTGTAAATGAAGCTCCTTCTTTTGTAGAATAAGAATAATACAATATTGGTATAAGCTCAAAAAGGTTTTGCAGTAATTAGTTAATGTCGAATGAGCATTTTATGGTAGAAGAGCTATTTCAGTAGCTGAAGAGTTTATCTTCTCTTGCCCCACTCCTTTCTCCCTCTTCCTGCTTATTGTCCTACCTTTGCTTTTTTTAATACACTTGAACCCAACTGAGAAGTTTCTTCCAGGGAAGTCCTTAATTTTGGGGATATGTGGATATAATGGTTTCCACCCCTTCTCTATCCCTGCTTCCCTTGTCCATACCAACCAAAAAGGCTCCCTCATCTGAAGAATGAAACACCTGCCTTATTCTCAGACTATAACCTTCCCTTCCCCACTCTCAAATTAAATAATTTCATACCTTTATTGGACCTTAACTTATGATAAAAAGAATCCTAATTTTCAAAACGATAAATACATTTAATACTACAGTCCTTTTCTAAATAATGAATTCCATAAGCCTAAAACTACTTTGATTCTGTGAAAAAACTAAATATAAATCTCTTTTTAATGAGCTGCTCTGACAATTTTGTTTGTTTGGGGTTTTTTAATATTCTTCTTGATTATTCAGGACATAGGAAGCATATTCCTCTAAATTACCAGGTTGTACTCCTCAGCTCAGTTCTCTCAGGGTTTACACACAGTGCCTAACTAACGGGCTCTAGGAAGCATTATAATACTGTTTTACATTGTCCATAAACATACAATTAAATCAGAAAGTTACCCCTCAGCAGGGTCCAATGCCAATGCCCGGGGACTGTCTAGATCTTTCCACACCAGCACCTGGCGATGCTGCCCATCCAGCTTTGACACTTCTATACGGTTTGTTCCAGTATCAGCCCAATACAAGTTCTTCCCCAGCCAATCCACAGCCATCCCTTCAGGGTAATCCAAGCCAAACTCCACAACATGTTCCAGTGAACTGCCATTCATAAATGCTCTGCTGATGGTCTGCAGGGATACAAAGATACACAGGCAAATTAGAAGTTTTACCAGTCTGTCACTGCACTGGTTGTTTTCTTTGCTTCATTTTAAATACTTTCAGATTGTAGACATCTCATAGGAAAGAGGATCTTACAATACAGTACTTATTTGCAAAGCAAACAATGCTGCTATTCAGAAGTAATAATGATTTACTGTGCTTTACGAATGCATTCTGTGTCAATTACAATAGCATTTCACAGGGGAAATAAATGGGATAACTAGTCTGGTTGAATTAAGCAGTTTACATGCCCAAGTGACCTTCATAACTCTGTGCCAACTTCGAGAGGGAAGTATTTTGGCTCTCCCAGAACTATATAAAAGCATCAGTGTTATAGCATGGAACACTACCTAAAGCAACCTAATGAAAAAGTTTAGGACAGAACAGCAAACAGAAGAAAACAACCAAATGATCAATGAGCTCAATAGAGTAAGTACTTCAGTACTGATGGCTAAATTTAATTTCACTAAGCAGAATTTCTTTTTGGACTTTTTTTTCAAAAGACTCTTTTTAACTCTTTGCCAACAGGATAGCCTGTGATAGCAGATACAGCCATAATTATATTTTAATCATAGAGTTTAGGCATCCCCTGATTATCCTGGAAGGACTAATGTTAGGATGGTACGAAATTATTTTGGCAAAATGGGCTACCTTTCTATATCCTTAGCATTCCTATCTGCACACACTCCTCATACAGCACACCAGAAGTTAATGCAAAATCTGATTTTTTTACTTCCCAGTTTGAACACTACCTGCTAATTATGATAGCTTGTGACAGTACACAGCAGGGAAGTTTATATCTCAGTCTTCATCTGTATCCTTTACACAGCTCAAATGAACACCATGCCTTAGAGTTTAGCCAGGTCACTTCTTGCAAAGTCACTTAAACACTGTGTTTTTAACGTTTATGATGCATTACTTGTCAAAGTCCATAAGGCACAGGGCTCAACTCATTTGCAGAAAAAGTCATTAAAAACTACATTTTAGTGCTCACAATTCTGACTACTCCTACAACCCATGAAAAACAAAAAGGAATAACTAGCCTCACTGATTCCAGAGAAAACAAATGATACATAGATTTCATCACTCAGCATTTGAACACCTACCCTTCAAGCTTTTCTGATTTGCCAGTCTGTGTTACAGAGCCTGTGATTCATAATATAACTTGTGTGCAGTGTCTGTAAGTTAATAAATAGGCAAGAGCAATTTTGACTTCCTGACCCAAGACAAGGCTTCCCCCTGCTAGATGTATTCAGCAAACAATTCTGATCCCTAAAACCTACTGCCATATGACATTCTTCTCAGCTTTATATAAAATTTTTCTTTTGCAAACCTACCCTTTATGTGAAAATTTATAGAGTAGATTTAAATGATACTGTGTCTTGATCCTGACTGGATGTCAAGTACTCAAGAGAAAATATAACAACGAAAAGCTCGGGGGTCAAGATAAGGACAGGGAGAGATCACTCACCAGTTATTGTCACAGGAAACATGGACTCAACTTGGAAAAAATTAATTTATTACCAGTCAGATCAGAATAGAATAAGGAGAAATAAAACCAAATCTTAAAACACCTTCCTCCCACCCCTCCCTTCTTCCCTGGCTCAATCTCACTCCCAGTTTCTCTACGTCCTTGCCCATAATGGCACAGGAGGATGGGAAATATGGGTTTGTAAGATCCCAAGTGTTGAGCTACAAGCTCACCAAGGGAGTTTTACTTTAAAAATATACAAGGTTCCAAGAATATCTGCCTTCTGGATTACTAGTAGAGCCTTTGGTTCTTTTAACACCTTAAGCGAGAGCACAAAGGAGAAAAAGCTTCACATGTTTCCTCAGGCGTAGGTACTTTTACTGATAAACTTTAGGAAAAAAAGATATCTTGGCCAAAGTTTAAAGTGTAACATATAACCAAAATAAAGCATCCCACAAAGTGTTGACTTAGCACACACTAACACATACAACTTAGCAAAAACCAATCCATTTGGTATCCAGCTACCCGAAATAATAAGAAAGAAGATTAGAAGAAGGATTAAAGAAAGGAAAAGAGGAAACTATATAGCTACCACCAGAGTCCTGTGAGACTCCAGCTTCCACGTGGCCAGGTGGTAGGGCTCAAGCAAAGATACAGACCACATGTTGCTGTTTTTATCTGCTCTGGCCACCCCTCGGCGAGGTAAGGGGTGGTGCTCCCACTGTGCCAGCCAGTCTAAGGCTGGGTTAGGGGTTCCAGGGTGTGGCAGAGGCTGTGCTCCCGTTCTGGGGTTGTGGGGAGACTCACAGGGGCTGGGATAGGGCATTACCTCACCTCCGTGAAATTCGACCTATCCCTTCCCTCCCACCCCCCCAGCTTGAGTTGGTCCAATCCAATAATTAATATAATAATCCAGTGTCTCACAGGGTTGTGGTCAGTTCATGACATGTCTCTGCTGCTCCTTCCTCCACAGGATGAGGACTCCTTCTCCTGCTTTGGTGTGGGGACTCTCCCATGGGGTACAGTCCCCCATGAACTTCTCCAATGTCAGTCCTTCCCTCGGACTGCAGCTCTTCATAAACTGCTCCAGAGTGGATACCTTCCAAGGGGTGCAGTCTTCAAGAACAGGCTACTCCAGCCTGAGTCCCCCATGAGGTCACAAGCCCTGCCAGAACGTGCTCCAGTCTGGGCTCCTGTCTCACAGGTCTGCAGGTCCCTGCCAGGACCCTGCTCCAGCACGGGTTTCCCATGGGCTCACAGCCTCCTTTGCCTCTGTCAGGCATCCACCTGCTCTGGCACTGGGTTCCCCACAGACTGCAGGTGGATCTCTGCACCCTCGTGGACCTCCATGGGCTGCAGGGGCACAGCGGCCCCACCACGGGCTGCAGGGTAATCTCTGCTCTGGTGCATGGAGCACCTCTCCTCGCTCTCTTTCCTCACTTACCTTGGTGTCTGCACAGCTGCTTCTCTTTCATATTCTCACTCCTCTCTCCAGCTGCAATTGTTGTTGTGTAGCAACGTTTTCCCCTTAAATACTTTACCCCAGAGGCTCTGCCACCGTTGCTGATAGGGTTCAGCCTTGACTGGCGGCAGGTGTGTCCTGGAGCTGGCTGATATTGGCTCTGTTGGACATGGGGAAACTTCCAGCAGCTTTTTACAGAAGCCACTTGTGTAGCCCCCCCACTACCAAAACCTTGCCATGCAAACCCAATACAAATGACTTCTCTAGGAGAGAATGCAGTGTAACAAAAATATATGCCATTCTTAGTTAGAAAATGCTTCTACATAACCCTTGAATTTTGTAAACCGCATTTGTCAATCCAGTCTTAAGTATCTCAAGAAGCTTGTAATAGCTTAATATACAATATGGAATAAATCCCTACCTTCAGTGAAATGTCAGTCCAATAAATGCGATTGTCCGTCACATCAAAATCCAGAGCAGAAGCTTCCTTGACTCCAGTGAGTGGAATAGCAACGTTGTTGTTGTTAGTTTCTAAAGAGATTCGTCTGATGTCTGCTCTCCGAGAAAACAGCAGGAAAGCTTCTGGGACGATGCAGGTCTTCATATCATTGATGAGCTCCAAACCAATGGGGCAAGCGCAGCGAAGGCCTTGTGGTCTGTACAGACACAGATGGCTGCAACCACCATTATCTTCTGCACAAGGGTTTGTACCTAAGCGTGCAGCAAAAGCAAAAGCAACCATTGCAAACTGACTTCAGGTGAAAGGGGAGCTAGTCCTCACATGCATGAACACTATGACTCCTTTAAGTAAACATACAGTTTTTCTCCTTGTATTCTCTGAACAAATTGATTTTTGTTCATTTCCTGTAATCTTTCAGACAGATGTTACTCTACTTGACAGGAAAGCCAGTGCTTGTTTTCCTTACCCCATAAAACAAACCCAGCATTAGGGAAAAGGATTTGGACTCCAAGCTTACTGAGGATCCCAATTCACAGCACAAACACTGAATGCATGGTAAGTAAGCAAGCAAGTGTATGTTCTGCTGCTTTTTATAATACACTGGTCCAGTTACATTCCAACAACCCAGGTGCGTTCCCTAGAGGTGAAAAATTTGCAGATCTGTTTTCAGCATCCATTCAATGGTCTCATCTCTCCAAGATGCAAGTGAAGCAGCTCTTTGCAATATTCACTTGTGTACCTGCACATGCTGGAAACTGATCTACTAAGAGAAGCTTGGCACTGATGAGTTCAATTAGCCAAACAGTTGGAACGATGGCTGCAATTAAAACACATATACCTTGGGGCATCTTGCTAATGTGGCAGCAGCCATGTAAAGATACATCTCAACTACATTTGACTCATTTCCTGCAGTATAATCCAAATTTCCAAAGAAATATTCAGGTACAGTGATGAGTTCTGTGATGCTACAGTTACACTGCTACCAATGTTTGGATAGCCTATGATTGCCAGTTTAAAGCTAGATCCCACTTTTTTACATCACAGACACTGTAAGACAGGAAGTACTGCTAATTATTTTTAAAGACGATTTTCTAGTAGTAATGTGAAAAGTACGTAAAATTCTAAAACCAGCTCATTCTTAGATTTTGCATACTGGGAGCACATACTCAAAAGCTGCTCCAGTTGTAGTTTCATAAACAGCTGGCTATTACAAAAAGAAGTTTCATTTTCCATGATCCTTCTTTTCCTCTTACTGCATCCAAGGCTGTTCAGACTTTATAAGCTGTTTCAAACCCCTAAGACGCAGAAAATTACCCATTCTGGGGAGTGTCTGGTTGTTTTCCAGCTTGATATTCTTCTAAGTTAGAGAAATGAAGCACCTCACACAAGACCCAAGTGCAGCCTGCAGCTACCATGTAACAGAACAGGATTCTGCCCATTTTTAACCATCTGCAGAACAGCACTGCTGAAAGTTTCTATTTCATTTTCACTTGTCTCATTAGGAGTCTTACCAATTATCTGGCGAACATTTGTAGCTTTCAGGCCCATCAGATCAGGCAGTTGATCTATGATGATCTCTCTCTCTGCTGTGCGCTTATGCACGCGTTCAATACTGCGCCTTTGCCAGTCTGTCCAATAAATGTAGTCTCCTAACAACGTGAATCCAAAGATATGAGGCAGCTTATCTTCCACCAGAACTCTTCTACCAGTTCCATCAGTATTCATGACCTGTGAATATACACAAACACAAACTTATTAGGTGTATAGAATAAATCTGCCACTATTTGTCAGATTAATAAACTAGCTGCTCCATACATAGACTTCAAATTAAGAAATATTTTGCCATCCATTATAATGCTATCAGTGTTACACAGCATTCTAATACAAAAAAAAAAAGACTGTATATTAACAGGCACTTACTCTAAAAGACATGGCGGATCCCTTATTTATAAAGTTAGCCTCATAAGTAGATCATAATGTGCAATCATGACACAATATTCCTTATATTTGCTTTAGGAACTATTATTACATAACAGTAGTTACATCCTTTACCTATCTCTCTCCTTCATTTCTGACATGAGTTTTGTTTTCATTTTAAACGGGAGACACTTGTTTTACAGGAATGAAGATAAGCTTACAATGGTCAAGGAATTCTGGCTCAGCTTCTTGTATTCCACAGTCCCTCCCAAGTGAGCTTTGCCCAGGACACAGACAGCAGTAAGGGGAGGCCCCACATAAATACTGGGAGGCAAACAGTCAAGACAAGCTACAGAGTATACTTATATTTCCAAGTCTGAATAAGAAACTGGTCTGACATTCTTCAAAATTAAGTACATTAATTTTTTTACTACAAGGAACAGTAACAGTCTGTAAATAGTTGCATGCCTTTGATCAAGACATCTGAATTTACTGTGTCATTTTCCTCTATTGCTAAAGAGGAGTAATACCTTACTTCCTCACAGAGACACTTAAAGAATCAATTGAACGTATACATGCATGTTCAAGTGATCAAGTACCTTATGAATGCCAAGTATTATTACAAAAAGTACCAAACTGACAGGAATGAAGAGTCCTGTGTTCTAAGAGAAGCTTAAAAATTATTCAACAAGGCAGTATTTCAGCAAAAATCCTTCCGAAATATTTCTGCTTGTTTCAAGTTTATAGCTTAAGTTTACAGCATGTATACCATCCTTTCAAAAACAGGAAAAAACCCTCAACCATCCTTAATATAAAAACTTCCCAAAACAACGTGATTCACAAGATTCAAGGGAGCATACTAATTCCTGAAACGTTAAAACATCGTTCCCACTGCCCAAGGATGCTCTAAGTAAAGGACTGGAAAAGAGAGATTTACTAAGTCACTGTTTTCAAATCTCTTTCACGTGCCTTGTGGAATTAAAATAGACACAAGCCAAGTCTGTATGACTCCCCATTCTTCCCATAGCTTAAACCCAAAGACTTGTGTAATGATAACCTTCAGGATCAATTGATTTAGTAAATCAGACTAGATTGATGATATTTTTCATCCAGAATAATTTCCTAGTTCACGAGAAGTGTAAAGATTAGTTTGGAGCAACTCATACCTGTTGCCTACCCAAGCACCTATGAGGAGAGAGGAAATGAATAGAGAAACAGAACTGAAACACACCTTTTACAGCATACAGTATAATGCACACATTAATGAAATATTTATAAATTCTCTAAAAACATGGAAGAAATGCTATAATCTTCACAGTAATTCAGTTTCTCCTTAGAACTATTCCTTGTCATAAATTTCCTGACATTATGGCAGTTACTCTCAGTATATTTAAGTGGAAATTGAATTTCTATGTGCACATTTCCTATAGAAAAATCAAAGAAGCTCTTTATACCTGCTGGTCTGTAGGAATAAGCTCCATATCTACTTTTAAAGAAAAGCTCATAATTCCTTTATGGAATTGGCTTACCAAAAACCTTCAGTCTAGCAGTCTATACGGTATGCTTCTACAAATGCACTAATGCACATGCATCTCAAAACAGGTGATTTGTCTGTGATGACTCTTCCCTTTAAACTGCAGAGTTAAGCCATTTGTTTGTAACTGATTAGTACATGGCAACTCGTGCGTGCTAAGCAGACTGAAAAGATACACAGAATGGAAGGAAGTTGCAAAGTGAATCAATTAAAATCACATAGTAATAAGCAATAAAACATCACCATCACAAAGCAGTATCTTTAGAAATTACATTTTTTGCCTTGCACTTATAAAAGAAAATTCTCTGTTTAAGGGAGTGCTTAAATACTGGCAAAGGGAATTAGCTGGAAGGTGTGGGGTATGAGATGAATTTTCTTTGGCAAACTTTAAAACCAGAGATGTTCAAGTAAGCTTCTGAAAAAAAGATACTGAAGAAAGTCAGGAAAAGAGAAGGGAGGACTTAAGGATTAAGTATCTGCTTTTAATTAATTTTTGGGTTGACTCATACAACCTATTTTGAAAGACAGCTTTATGGCACCTACACATACGCACCTATCTGAAAGTACCTACACATACCTGCCACCCTGCTCCCACTGCAATTCTAATTTAGCAAATCTGTGCAATGTTACTTAATAAAAAACATTTGCTTGCCAGCAGACAAGTACCACTATATATATATATATAAAAATATACACTGATTTATATATATATAATTTTTTTCCCCATGGCACCATGTTGACAGCATTTATTTGGCTCCATTTTAGGTGATTTGAATAGAAATTCACCCATAGGCTACAGAATCAAGCAGTCTGGTGTAAGGCAAAAGGGAAGTGGCAAGGGTTCAAAGAATTTCAGCATCATCTTTTCACGTACTGAAATTCAGACAACAACCAAGTCCCAGCCAATACTCCTTTACACATTCCTTCCTCTTCTCCAGTTTCACATGGGTCAGTTCATCACAGTGAAATTATCCAGAATCCCACTTACAAGAAACCTACCTTTGGCTGCTATGGTGCAGTGTCTGCAGAGGTTTATGCTGCTTTTAACCACAACGTGGTGTCAGTTTCATATTTTGAGGCCATTCTAATACTACAAACCACACTGAGAATACAGGCTACTAGAGGAAATAGATGTGGTGCAACCACAAACACCACTTTTACTGAAAGAGTGAAAGTTTCATGAAAAAAAGATAAAACAAAGCACAAAAATTAAATGGCCTCAGAAAAAAATACCAGATAGCCTGTTTGTAGAATAAGGGTTCATCCTAGAAGAGCAATTAATGCAAACCTATGGCCTCATTGAAATACAGCTTATACAAAGTCAATTAATTACTGCTAAAAATGTAGTCACATTTTAAGATGCTGTATTTAATGATCAGTAGGAACAATAAAATAACAACTTTGAAGCATTACTTCTAATTTAAAGTTATAGACTGGAATGTGCAGTGACGTATTCTAAGGGTCTTCCTTGCTATCAGACACCCTGCATTCAATTCACTCCTGAATACCATTGATCACTGTAATAAATAGGCTAATGCAGTAAATTTACCTTTTCGATAATATGGGATTATAAAAATCGTAGTTTAAACTTGCCATTTGACTGTTTTGAGTCTAGAATTTCACCATGTATCTATGTCATTCATTAAAATCATGTTCAGCTCTGGTTAGAGCCTGTGCTGGAATCCTGGCAAAACTGTGCAGACTAGCATTCCACTCAGGTCCAGTGGATGGTACCTCGAAAGATTGTCTGGCCCAATTTTTTGTGGGAAAGGAGCCTAGATGAGATTATCCTGTCCTGTCACATCCTGACAACTTCCAGTGACTGGGACTCAATCACATCCCTCAGTAAAATATTTCTTTCTTATATTAAGATGAAACTCTCCTGAAGTCCAGGCAAACAACATGACTGCTTTCCCCATGTTGACATAACATGTTATACTGTTTCAGGAGGCAATCACCTTAGCCTGGCATGATTTGTTCTTGGTAAATCTGTGTTGGCTTTGCCCAGTCACCTGCTTCATTTGGCTGGCAAATTTCTAGCAGAATTCTTCCCAGGGACTGGAGGAAGACTAATGGGACTTTAGTTTCCTGCGTTTCTTTTGGATGTAGATATAAACAATCAGGCAGCAGCTTAAGTATCATACATGCTAAGCTCTTTCTCAGGATGATGGGAGCAGAGGAAGTCAATACTCAATGAAAGTTTATAAACAACACCTGGTAATACTACCTTCAAAAAATTAAAGATTATTACAAGTATGGAATATGGCTCTGTGATAGACTGGAAGTCCCCACCGACACTACAAGATGTTGCCAGAACTTCATTTATTTCACAGACACACACATCAGTAAAACAAAAAAATCCAAAACAAACAACTTCTTCCAGTAAAATCCTTAAGCTCATCTAATTCCAGGTACAAATACCTTACAATAAATTAAAAGTAACTTGAACCTCAGCCCTGATTTTTAAAATCAATAGCCAATTTTTGGACAAATAACAGATACCTTAGCCACTATCAGTTCCTGAACTTCAGCATCTTTACTAGCACCGGCTTAGAGATCCTCACAGAGGTCAGAACGGCTCATGTAATATACAGGACCTCAACTGCCCTGCTCAAATACTGCTGCCAACACTGCACCAGCTCTACAAAATTTCTATCAGGCACCAGAGCTAGAAAGCATCTCCCCACACTGACTAACAGGAAGGATGCAACTGTAGCATTTATCTTTCTTCTGAAAGAATAAGGTATTAGAAAGCCTCCTGACCCACTGACAATGCTTTGCATGTCATGTGTCCCACAAGTGCAGAACACATTAGATTGTTGTTTCCTTGGTACATGTTGAAATATACTCTCAGATATACAATTATGATCTACCTTATGGCATGCACAAAAACCCAGATGGAAACATCGCAGAAAAAAAGGTAAATTCTTCTTGAGCAGACCTTAAATTCTTAAGCCATTCTAATGACAAGTTGAGTTTCTTCCAGTAGTTTAAAATCATCATTACCACCTTCACAATTTGGTCATGCTAATGCACCATAGGAATAGATATCATGAAAAACAGAGGTAAAAAGGTGAATTTCTCACAAGTTTGATCATTAACACATCTGTTTAGGATGATTGCAAAGAAGCATTACTGGAGAATAGCTGTGAAATACTGAATTCAATACAAATAGCCCAGATACTCCAACATACAATGGGAAAAGATACTGAGAAAGGCTTGCATTACACCTGAAATAATTTAGGAATACTCACAGTTTAGACTTAGCTCCTTCAACCCTGATTATCCAGTGGTAAATACTTACACATGGTGTTTGATGCAACAAATAATGACCTGGCACTGCTATTCAGGGATATGCCTGTTCATTTCTATCTATCTAAATACACATGAATCTTACTTTACCAGGAAAGTGAAAATCAATACTACAGTCATTAAATTTACTTGGTTAAGGAAAGAAAACCAAAACTAGGGCAGCATGTCTCTTAAAAATAACTCTAAAAGATAGCTAGAATGCCTCCTAATCATTACATTAGCATTTTTTCAAACTGGGCTTGAGAATGATAAATTTTCAAGTTGCTTCTTTAAGCAGCATAAACAAAACAGACTGGAATGATTTTACTGTTATGGCTGTAGTAATGTCATATAATTAACACACATATCTACTATGAAACAGCAGCACTAAGAGAGAAATAAAGGGACACCTTGTCTACATTTCCAGTTTTATTAGTCTTCCCCTCTAAAAAAAGTGTTGATCAACTATACTTTCTTTGATTGAAAAACTGAAACTTTCAACTCAGTTTGAGGAAATCATTCTGTCATTGTCATTAACTTACTGTTAACAGCATTCTCCCAAAATTCTAAGACATTAAGGAATGTTTTAGGTACAAAATGGGAAGTCATCCCTTCATTGCACTGAAATCTTGAGGGACCAGCAGAAAGGATCCCTGGGAACTCTCTACATTTGCTTCGGAAACCAAATGCCTTCAGCCAACTCCACAATTTCTTACTGTTACATGTTTTATAACAGTCGTTAACAATTTCTAGCTTAACAGTTCCCCAGCATCCTCTGTTTCCTTTTGAGCTCCAAAAACTTTCCTACAGAATTCAAAATACATTTTTTCTAAAGCATGGATAATATTCCTAATAGGACTTCAGTGAAGATAAATGCGTAAAAACAGAATAGAGATTAACTTCATAAATACCTGTTTCTATGATGCTACAGACACTATTATAAGCTCGTTTCTTTCACAGGAGGACAACTTTCCTAGCAGCTCACTGATTGACCAATGTCAACAGCAGAAATGTTTTCTCAGCAATGGAATTTAATTTCAGAAACAATTAGTTCAGTTTTTAATGAAATGGTTCAAGTCAGGTAAAGGGACAAGTAGGCAAGAAAAGGATTTTAGAACCATTGTGACAATCACATAAAACATCTCCTAGGTAATTTCATGCTATACAAAAAAAACTCTTGCATTTGTAAAGAACAGGCTAAGAAAAAAAAAAATGAACCAAATCAATGAATAAGATAAGAAGAGGGATTTTCATGGGGGAAAAGAGGTTACTCTGAGACAATTCAATGGCAAAGTAAGTGAATAAAAATGCTTCGCTATGGAAATTAATTTTAGCACTTAATACATGAGGTAGAGTGGCAACAGTCAAGGAGTGTTCTGTTACCTGGGGATAGGCTGGAGGGGCAACAAAGGAAACTAATAACTGCATTTTGCAACTTATTATTTAGCAAACTAAGACTTATGAGCAACCATACACAACACTTTGCAGAAAGCAAGTAATACTAGCCAAGAACAAGGTGAATCCTCGCCGTGGGTTCAGGGGACAGTTTTACAAGGCTAAATTTGGCAAAACAACTCCTAATGCTCTTGCATATGGGTGAAAGCCTTATCCTCTTCTTCTTCTCCCAAGGTACTTTTTTTCAGTACCTTGCCCCAGAGACTTTAAGTTGTTCTCTACCTAACCTGATGTTTTCCAGACTCCTTCATAAGCAATCAGAAATTATTTTTTTGTAGAAATAAAAAATGCAGAAAGTTTTCTGCTGTTTTAGCAAGTCCAAGTGGTTCAGGAAACAGTCCAGTGAGAGGCGCGGCCAGTGCAAAGCT
This sequence comes from Acropternis orthonyx, assembly GCA_035583155.1. Taxonomy (NCBI): domain Eukaryota; kingdom Metazoa; phylum Chordata; class Aves; order Passeriformes; family Rhinocryptidae; genus Acropternis; species Acropternis orthonyx. The sequence goes on along the minus strand of JAWWEU010000040.1, from coordinate 65,414,223 downwards.
GGGGGAGTGTTATGAGGTATTTTTCACCATTGGTGGCAGTAAGCTTTTTAAATTGATTCAACTGCTCCCATTCATTAAATCACTTCAATTCCAATAGTCTCTGCCATGTTCAAGAGCTTGATTTTCCACCTCTTTTCACAGACCTTTTGCCACATTACAAGACCATGCATGGTCCCAGAAAAGATGTTCAGGTTAAGACTACAAAATTTAACAGCAAAATAAGAAGCCTGTGTGAAGAAAGCGAATTAATTATTGAGAGGGACTGCAAGGTGAATACGTCCAAGGAAGCCCAGGTCCAAGATCAGTACAATCTTTTTATACAGTAATATAACTAAGCTTAAGGAAAAAAAGCAAACACCAAAAAAACCCCCACAAACAAACAAAAACCCCTGCTAGAATAGTGGAGAGTAAGGGATAATAGCAGACTGACAAACAGTACTCAGCTGAATCAAAAACATCAATGATAGCTCAAGATCTCTTCACACTGCTTCCCAGCTTGCCATGAAATGTTTTAAGCATCAGTGAGGTTACCCTGAGGTTTAGCTTGAGGTCTAGTTGTTTTCAGTTTGATGGATTTCTGTCTTCCCCTAGGTAACCAATCCTGACTGCTAGCAGAGGGTTTGTTCCCTTCTAGGTGAGACACCTGCACAAACTGAGATACAATTTCCTAGCTCCAGTGTGAAAAACCTAGGAGGCAGGAATGACTCACTAGTGTAGATTCAAATGTTAAACTTCAATCAGCTGCATGCTGGGCCATTGGGAGCCACAAGGCCTACAGAGCTATCATGAGCAAACCAGGACTGTTCATCTCTTAGCAAAGGTTGCTAACATCTCTGAATTCCTAATGTGGAAAGTCAACGCAAAGGTTCTGCTCAAATGAGTCTTGAGTGTGGGCATCTAACTCTGATACGGCCAGCCCAGGCTCTCTTTAGAGGTAATGGGGGGAAAAAATGGGTGCTTTAAGAGTAGGATTCAGCTGATCTTTTCTAAATATTTACAATGTGGAAGTGCTGATTTTAACATTTTTCATAAAGGCAACATAAGGCAACTTAACAGAGCTGAATATATCTATATCTCATAAGATGAAAACCAGCTACAGATTTTAGGGCAAATTGCAGATCTATGACACAAGAACCATTTTCAAACTGAATGTCAAAATCTTCTTCACATTATTTTTAGGGCTCCAATTTCACTTCTTAGAAAAAGACAGTGCTTGGTACTCAGATCAGAGAGTCAGGTTACTCTCGGATAGGAGTCCTGGCTATATCCACTCAAAAGCTCCCCCCTCAGCATCCTCTTTCTGTTATGAGGTGCTGGGAGCCTCTACTTATTCCATTAAATATGACAGCCTGTTGATAGCAGATCCCTCAGGACCTCTCTGAGAACTCATCAGCACAAGTGGTTTGTAATGTAATGCCTCAATTTTCACATTTGAGTTTTATTTAGATAGTCTCAATTCATCAAAAGCAATAAAAAGTCTACTGTATAATGTTCCCAACTTGAAACCACGATGGATGTTTCAAATATCCTTCTTCTTTCTCACTTTTGCAGTAAAACAGCTGGGGGTGGGGACGAGATGATCTCCAGAGGACCTTACTAACCCTAATAATTCTGTGATTCTGTGGAAAGTTACATCTCTAAGTGACAATTCTGTACCACCATATTTAAAACCCAAAGCTAAAAAGGAATTTTTTTTGTTTTTGTTTTTGTTTGTTTGTTTGTTTTTTCAATAGTAACGAACTTACAATGCCAGGAGGTTCTGACTCTCAGCATTTGGGGTCATAGATAAGAGCCCACTCAAATTCTTGCATCTGGCTCTTTGACAGTCAGGAGACCTCACTAATATGTGGTCTGTGGCTGTCATTTGTTTGCTTTGCAATACAGTTTTACTGTCTTGATTTGTATCACAAAATTTAACTCTTCCTTAAGTTCACTCAGAAGTTCAAAAGAAACTCCCCAAATGCAAATTATAAGTATAAACTAAAAATGTTTGGTTTTTTTTTAAAACAAGTCCTTCCTCTACTACTAATTTCAAAAATCTGTAATTTTTCCCAATGAAGACTTTGCAGGGGTTAAGACATACCTAGAAATGCCCTGACAAGGTAAGCTTTAAATTTCTGAAACAAGGATTGAAAACAGAGATCCGTTCCTACCCTCTGCAGCACATACTTGTTTTTTGTTGAATGAGGCTCCCAAGTGCCACGATTGTTCAAACCAGGACATGGCCAAACGTAAACAGCAAAGCAACTTCAAGTATTTGTTTCAATTACCTTACTTCTTACACCTGCAAAAGTTAAATGCAAGTACACAAAAGCAGCTGTGTTCAAGAGCTAGGAATTCAATGGTTTCTGCTTCTCAATCTTCAAACCTCTGCTTGAGGTAGGGTGGATGGGGTAGGATTGGTAATCACGCTTACAAGTCATCAACATTTCACAGACTAACGCTGTGAGGCAAAATTTCTCAGTCACAAAATAAATGGTGAACACTAAAAAAACCAAAATTTCCTTATCAGGGTAGTAGAAAAATTGAGGGAGCTGTCACTGGAGGAAAACGCAGCCCTGTAATTTCAGGATTAGAATACGAATGAGAACATTTTCTAGATGCCAAACTATTAGCTCCTAGGTCAAAGACAAAAAGGTCCTCTCTGTTCAAGATTTTTGTGCTCTAGAAAGTCTTAGCAGCACCTGCTTTCTGTTGCCCAGCAAGGCTGGTTTCTGAAAACTTTTGTGTACTTAAGCTGAAAACAGCAGGGTGTAGCAATTTTCCATATTAACCATGAGTATTAGAGACAGAAATTCCAGGCACAGCTAATAGATTTGGGAACACACAAACACTTCAAGTTAGAGCTGTGCTCAAAAATCATTAGATAATGTTTGAATATATATAGGAGGTCTTTCTTTACACTAGCCACTAGTAGGTGTTAGTGAATGTCATCTCTGGCTCTGAGAATTAAGAACTGAAAAGAGGATGAATAAAGAAAAATGAAGTGAAGATTGAGAGAGAAATCAGCCATATCATAGTGATTTCCTCTTAATGTACATAGCAACTCATGCTTGCAGCCATTTATTTGCTTTATTAATATGAGCTTTGCTGACCATTTAAAATCCAGCCTATGCCTTAAAACTGGTAGTGTATGTACTAAGACAACAAATATTCACTTGAGCAGGAAAACGTAAGACCAACTCAACAGAGCAGATCATACATTTTTAACCTCATAGCATGGCAGGAAAATGCTCTAAACCTGTAGCAAGTCAATAAGAAATCTTCCCTACTGGTAAGCACAATAGCAGCCATCCATTTCAGTAGAAGTTTATCAGCAGTGAAACCTGACCGAGATAAATGAAAGTGCTGTTGAGCCACAGCCTGCTTCTGCCTGCTGCAGGCTGCCAGATAAAATGGGAACAAAAGCTCCCTGCTGTACCCCCTACCAGTCTCCATTAACCCCTGCTGCTGCTTTATTATCCTGTGGGGGCTCCAGAACAGCATAGCATCAATCAGTGGGTAAAAAATAAATGCTCATACGTAGCACTAATAAACCAGAAACATAACTTGAAAGAAAGACTGTATGGTAGCCCTGCAATGAAATAACAGTTCTGAGGAACTACACATGCAAAGGGAAAAAGAAAAGAAAAAAAAAAGGCACAAAGTACGTAAAATCATATATAAAAAACTACTTACAGGCAAGAGAGGCAAGTACAAATGTGTTTTGCCTGCTTTTATACCCTCCTTTCCAAATATATACAAACACAAAGCAAAGCAGGGACCAGGCATGTATTCTGATGTCTTCATGTCCAATTCCAAGTTTCATCTTTGGAACTTGTCACAAGTATCTTCCTTTGTTGCACCTACGCCAGTGTCCTTTCTCCAAATGTAAGTTTAAAACATTTACTGAAGGCCAAAGCATCTTCTCTTAAACTGATAAAAAAAATGGAGGGGCAAGGGCATGGAAACTGCAACAACTCTCCTCAGGATTCATGGTTGCCATAGGAAAGAAGGCAGTGTGAGCAAACAGAAAGACTTGAAATCCTAGTAATATCTTAGCAATGAGAGATTTTGATAGTGCCATTGCATACTGAGATTTATTTCTGTAGCCTATCACAACAAAGTTAATCTCTCATAAAAGATTACAAAGAAGCTACATAAGATCCAGGGGAAAATCCACAGAGATTCATCAATGAAGAAACTAATCCCTACATTTGCATTACTTAGCATATGGGGCACTGTCCCAGTTCTAAGCAGGCCAGGGTTAATTTTTGCAGTAGCCAGAGGGGGGGCATAGCCAGGCCCTGGAGGTTACTCTATACCCCATCATGTCATTGCTAAGGCAGGGGAGTCTCTTCCAGGAAGAGGTCCTTCTGGACCAGTAAATGTGGTGAAAGAAGCCCTCAGGCATTGTCTATTGTTGGGGTGGGGCAGGGTGTGTGGGGGGAGCTCTGCTTGAAACATTTCTTTTCTTGTACCCTCTGTCATTACTCATGTTGCTGTTACTGCTAGTTTTCTTATCTCATTATGTTTCCAGTAACTGATCTTATCTGAACCCATGATATTTACCTTTTGTGCCTCAAATTCTCTTCTCCATCCCACCACTGGGCAGGGAGAAGGGGAGAGGGAAGTGGTTTGGTGAGTCTTGGTGGGAGCACTGAATTGGGGAGCACCATTCCTAAACCACAACAGCCTTATTTGGTGCCCACTGTGAGGCTCCAAGGG
>JAWWEU010000040.1:65366807-65409416 GCA_035583155.1 Acropternis orthonyx | reverse complement strand
ACATGAAACTAGATGGCAGTGAAGCCATTCAACCGGAATCTCTGAATCGGGATGTAGGCACTGGGAAGAAGACAGAAACTCAGCCTTTGGAGGTGACTCCTGTCCAGCATGAGGGAGAGGTATTCTCTCAAGGGTGACTCAGTAGTGTGCCCACGCAGGTGAAACGCCATGGAGAAAGGTATCACTTCTGAGACAGTTAGCTGTGCTGAAGGTAATCTATAGGGATTCAAATAAGGAACACTGGAGATCAAGATGAGGTCCCAGCCTACACAATCCATGTGGCAGAAGTTTGCATGGATCAAACCATCGTTGTACGCCAGCTCCTTGGCATTGATGTCAATGAAAGAAGGAGAACAAACAGTGCTTCAGGTGGCTACCCCACTCTAGCAACACAAAGATCAGCTTTTTTCCTCCCTACTCACCTGCACCCTGGCTGTGGAAAGGCTGTCCAAGGCTGCGGACAGATTCAAAAGACTTGAGCAAACTGGAGGGGAAACATCCCATGCTGTGTCAGTATGGACCACAGTCACTGCTATTGGGAATAAGCCTGCTCAAGACAGAAGGTACACACCATGGGCTACCCTGTGGTTTTACCTCCATGACCACAGAGAGGACACAAGACAGTGGGATGGGAAACCCATCTCTGTCCTAGGAGCACAGAGGAAGAACAACCACTGCAGGAAATTCTTCAAGGATAAATGCCATTCCAGTTTCCACTGCACAAGTCCTCAGACAGAATTGGAGAGCTGATGTTACTTCCAATCCTCTTGAAGGGACCTCCAGGTCCTATTTACAGGAAGTGAGCAATGAGTACTATGACCAGGACTTAAGGGGCCCTGCCTCCAGACAGGTGGAGGAAAGGAACAATCGGATCTTTTGGACTGTGTGGATCTGATGGCACACAAGAGTATAAGGCTTTGGTTGATGTGAGAGCACAATGTACCCTGATGCCATCAAGAGATGTAGGGGCAGAATCCATCTCTTTTTCTGGGATGTGTTAGGACTTAAAAGAGCAGAATGAATTGTCTCAAAACACTGTCAAAGAAGGAAATTCCTGTAGGATAAGCCACCACAACAGGTAAACACAGATGGCAAACGTGAAGGCCTAAACAGAGGTGAAGGTCTGGAATTAGCATGCTGGATAGAATTGTACTGTGCAGACTGGCAACAACAGAAAGCTAGGCCTGGTAAGGTAGATCTGAATAACCTATCTGACAAAAATTCCCACCTGCAGACTGTAAACACACTGGACAAAACTCCCACCATGGCAAGCTGTGGGAAAGAAAGAAAGTCCTTATACACATGCCAGCTGAAGTTGTGGGAATGGCGCCTACTCCCATGAATATGCGTGGCTTGTGCTGTATAAAAGTGGTACCCCAGAAGCACAATTTGGGAACCCCCACCACCAAGAAGACCAGGGTAAAGAAGGACCATTGGGATGCTGTTGGAATCAGTGTGGTGGTGATATATACACTTTGTCTCTCTCTCATTGTCTTTCTTCCCCCATCGCCCTTCTTCTTTCTCTTTTTCTCTCTGTTTCTCTCTCTCTCTCATCTTTACTGTTAAATACTATTGATTTTAGCATGCGGTCTCATTTGCACCTTAATTCAGGCAGATGTGTCATTTAACAATCGGATCCTAACAGGATGACAGAGGGATCCCAACAGCTGATTGTACTGGAAGCTGAAGTAAGCCTGATTGGGAACAAATGGCAAAAAAAACCCCACTGGGGTGCAACCTGGGTGCACTTGGTGGGTGATGCAGAGGCATGGGGAAACACGATGTGTACCTCAGGGAGACTTGATTTTTGGGTGAGAGCAGTCTGTAATGGTGAACTGTACAATATTGGTTGCTGAATGACGCTGCCACTGTATGCCATAACTGCCATAGACAATGAGGATGGACTGCTCCAGGCACGCAGTTTCTGATGCAGCTGGGCAACCAGCCAACAGCACACTAGCCCTCCTGCCCTTGAAAACACCTAGGGCGGGTAGAACCCATAGTCATGGACTAAATGAACTCAAAAGACATCTTCTAGGGACAGGCACTGACTATGGAAATTTCATGTGAATCATTTCTCTCTTGTACCCTCCTTCGTTACTACTGCTGCTGTTACTGTTGGTTTTCTTATTGCATTGCTGTTTACAGTAAATTATTCTTATCTCAACCCATGAGCCTTTTGTGCCTCCGATTCTCCTCTCCCTTCCACTGCAGGGGGGAGGGCGAGGGTAAACTGGGGAAGCGAGAGAACAGGCACGTGGTTTGGAGAGTCTTGGTGGGGGCACTGAACTGGAGAATACCAGTCCTAAATCACAACAGGTGGCGATAAAAAAAAAACTACTTTAGACTGAGCTATTCTCTTGGATGGACACTCCCCACCTCATTATATAGAGCCTTTCCATACTCTTACTAATTGCAGAAGCCATACTGACCATGTGTGCTGATCACTATCAGGGGTCATTGATTTTCAAGCCATTTTGGCCCCTCTGAAGTGCAGTTAGCAAGTAGCAATATTGCATCTAAGGAAGAACATGAAGTTTTTCCTAAATCTAATACAACAAGCTAAGAGAATAAAGATTCCCCAAACCTTCAAGGAATAGGATGGCCTCAAATACAGGAAAAGAGACACTGTATGGGTTCAGTCCAAAGGTCCACCCATCCCAGAATCTTTTCTCAGAGAATAAACAAAATTTACACTTACAGAATACTATAATAAAGGAAATGCATACCCAAACTTTTCAAGAGGACTCTTCCTTCTACAGCAAATTTACACTTCAGTAATTTGCAGTTCAGAAGGCAATTCTACTTGCCAGTAAACTGCAGTGGAATTCCCTTCCACAAACTTACCAAGTCATCCCAGTAACACACGTAAGCTTTTAACATCTACAACCATTTCCACAACTTGCCACATGATGTTTGAAGAACCATCTGCTTTTTTGAGTTCTGCACCCATCACCTCACATTAGTTACACAAGGGCCAGTATCTTCTGTCAAAAAAGGTGCATCTGTGGGGAGTGTTGGTCACCTGATACATAATTTTATAGATCTCTGTTGCCGTAAATGAACACCTTCTGCAATTAAAAAACCCCATACCCACATCCTCAAACAAAATAAAATCCAAAACATCAAATAAAAAATGTGGGAGAATTTCTCTGTTGCTTTCAAGGTTTTAGTCAGACTGTTTGAAGACTGACAGTACGTTGGTAAGAGTTAACAAATGTCAACTTCTTATAAAAAGCAGCAGCTGTAATATCATAACTATAACAATTGGAGAATCTTAGGAAAAAAATAACAAGTAATTAATAACAATTAATAACAAGTAACTTTAGGATGATAAATGTCTGATGCTTTGCATAGATGTTACATGACAACCCGGAACAAACTCATTCTGCTGGCTTACACTGACTTAAGAGCAATGAAATGGAAATTGACCCAAAAGACTTTGTGCCAAATCAGGTATCTTCTGTCCTGCCACAGACATTGCAATGTTGGCATAAACATTCCATGATGTGTTCTAGCCAGTTTCACAGAAACGCAGCAGTGAGCTCATGCTTGATCTAGGTAAACATTTCTACCACAAACTGATCCAGCACTGAATAGAGCCATTACTAATGAATAAGGAATCTCAATGTTCTGGCAAGCATGACAGTGAAGAATGCCTAACTTTCCTTTTGCAAACTACCTTCAAGTCCAAGACAGTATCAGGGCTGAAGTGCTCAATCTGTTATAAATAAATCTCCAAGCATAGCTAAGCCTCTTTTCCCCCTCTTTTCTCAGAGCTGGTGTAATGTTAGGTGAACTATGGACTATAAATCTTGTTTTCAGGACAAAGAAAACTGCTCCCTGAGGCTTTCTCAAGGACTTCTTCAAAGCAACTCACCTGGCGGGACTGGAGTTACATTGGCTCTGAAGAAGAATAAACAGTTATGTGACCTTCCAACGCATGACTATGACTTCACCTTGACTGATTTGCAGTTATAAATAAGTAAAACCAATTTGGCCAGGCTAGAAAAGATACTGTGCCTAATATGGCAAGTGCTAAAAACTATTTGCAATGGTAAGGAATCAATAAGGAAAGCTATAATTCATCAAAAGAAAGGCCAATCTACCAGGTTATAGCAAAAGTAGATGGTGCTCCTATGCGCCAGGCAGTAGTCAAGTCTTCTGCTTCCAAGAGAAGTTTTTGACAGTAAACTGATAAAATACTGAACAATACTATTTTCTCAAAGACTGACAGATAATAAATGTCAGATTTGTTCCATCAATGTTACACAACAAAATAAATGCAAGATTTTCAATGTGAGAGATAAGAAAAAGTGCCCTTTTTTTTTAACTGGGAGTTTAAACAGGACATGTGTAATGGGTTAAGCTGGGTCAGCTGATCTAAACTGGCCAAGGAACTATTTCATACCATGTTACATCAGCCTGTATGTAAAAGGCAGACTGGGAGGGACTCGCTTTCTCTGCTGATGGCAGCTGTTGGTGCCAGAGCTTCTGCCATTTGTGGGAGATCCTTAGGCCTCATATGGAACTTTGGGAAGTAAACTTTTACTTTTGTCTGTGTATATTGCTTTTCATATATTATTCTCATTTCTTTTTCCCCTCTCCCCTTTCCCGTGTAATATAAGTTGCTTTTTATAGAAATCCTGAGTTTGTAGTTTTTCTGGTAAAGGGAGAGGGGAAGAGGGGGGCTCCGTTACCTGGGTCTATACTTGGCATTCTACCAAGTCAAACCATATCAACATGTCAGAAAGAAAGGAAAATCTATCCCCTTGTTGAAACTCTAATAAAATAAGGGAGAAGCAGAGTATAGAGAATTTCGGTGAGTGTGTGAAATGGAATTTATTTCTTTGAAATATGTTTTACTAGCATCTAAGCTGAGCAGTGCAAAGAATGAAAGATGATTTTTTTAACCTACTAACATTAATCCCAGTAAAAAGCTTTTTCCCCTGATGATCTAAGAATTTACTTATTTAACAAACCCTTATCCTACATTCTTACAAAGAGAGCTCTACTACATGGATGTAATTTCTATTTTACACAAAGAAAAATGAGGGAAAAATAGTGAGTAACTTGTCGAAAGACAGAGAAGAAATGGAGCTGCTTCTTAAAGCACAACTCAACCACTAGCCCACTGCCCTTTTGGTTATATCCGAATACAAACACATAGACAAGGAGAGTAACTACATTCTATAACTTCATGGCATCAAAAATGCAAGTACAAACCTCTATTTTGTCTGTTTTCGCATCTCCCCAGTATATTTTGCTTTCTGCATAATCCAGTGCCAGTCCATTTGGCCAGCCAAGGGACGTATTCACCAGCACAATTCTATCTGAGCCATCTAATGCAGCCCTTTCGATCTTTGGGATTTCTCCCCAGTCAGTCCAGTACATGTACCTGCAAAGGAAACAAAATATTAAGAACTCTCACTAATCCAAACTTTCAATATTCACATAGCTTCTTCTGGACTACTCTTCCTCAAAACCACACAGGATGCAGAAAATTACATTTCTAAAACAAGTATATTTCCTTTTCTAGGTACGGATGCCCAAACAATTCAGAAAGAATTGGCATGTACACACACTGTTTAAACAAAATTCCTACACCTGTCTGTACAACAAAACAACATAACCAGTGCTAATATCTACAATAAACAAGCAGATCCATACAGTCTCAAAAATATTCTTTAAAAGAATAAAACATAAAGACACGTAAGGTGACTACTCAGGTGGTCAAAACAGAGCAGCAGTCCTTGTGCCTCAGAACCTTAACTTTCAAGGAATCCCAGTATTTTCATTTTGAAGGCTCAGAAGTTTATCATTGCATCGCATTACCTACATAAAAACAGACAGAGGTATCCCTCTTTGCATGACTAATATTTTAAAGAACGCTCACAAAACAGCTCCTCACCCAGCCATGGGATCCAGCACAATAGCTCTGGGTTCCTCCAGGTCTTCTGATATCAAGATTTTTCTCATGGTCCCATTAAGTCTTGTAACTTCAACACGATCTGTGCCAGTGTCTGTCCAATACAAATTTCGGGCAACCCAGTCCACAGCAATGCCATCAGGATGTGCAATCTGGGCTGTAACAACGAACTGACTGCCTGAGCCATCGATAAACGAGCGGCGGATGGCCCTGACTTCATCATCGGTCCAATAGATGTATCCTTCCAGAGGGTCGAAGTCAATGGCAATGGCATGACGGATGTCCTCCAGCGGCAAAACAATGTCCGTAAAATCTGGGGTGTCCAAGGAAATCCGCCTCAAATCTGTCCGGCGGGCTAGAAGCAGCAGTGCAGTGGCACCTGCATGGACAAGGCAAACACAACCATCTTACCAACACTGGGCAGCAAGCCTGTAAACAGCAAACCTGATTCTGTGCCACCTGGGACAAGCTATAGACTAGCCACCTTGGTTTCACAGGACCTAACCAAACTGCTGGGCACCAGCACAGAATTCCACTTAAAGGCTTCAAATGTGACGTTGCTCTTCTGCAGAGTAAGTCAGATGTGTTTACAGTGAAAATTCAGTGGTCATTTCCTTGTCCAGAATATATCATGTTGGACATGTTTTCTATCCATATCATTCCCTCCAAAGGTACTGAAATAGATATGCAGTGATGATGCTGCTATTTTATGCAAATCAACAGATGGCCTACAAACTCCTAAATGAAAAATCAATTATATAAATAATTTACTTATTATTTGCTGCTGTTGGTTATGGTACAATCATGGCAAACAAGCTGCATGTTTCAACAATACCTTAGAAGTGGAAAAAATGTAACACAGAACATCAAAAGTACATCTTTTTTGAGAAACTCTTATCAGAGCAATCAGATTTGATAACAGACAACAGTCCAATGACCATGCAGAGCAGGACGGCTGTCAGCTTTTTCCGTATTTGTTGAAAACAAGCTTATTGAAGACATGAAAATAAATAACAGCATCTTATAAAGTAATTTTGAGCTGGAGCACACAAAAACCTTGTTGGCTTTTGAGTCAAAAGTCAGAATCACAATAAATAACTAAGATCAGCTTGCACTGCAGATGTTTTCACATAGGCAATACAGCATGGTTAATGGCACTATCAATGACAGTTGCACTTACTGTCTAATCTAATTAATTTTCATTTCATTTTCTATTCTGTCACTAGATTTCGATGTAATGAAGGATAAACAACCACCACACCCCATTGCAATTAATGTGGCTTATCAGTTTGGAGTCTTAAGGAGATAAGAGCAGCTCAGGCCCCAGGGAAGCCTGAGCTAAGGTGAAAAAAATGCATGCATAATTGCAGGGAAAGCTGATGCAATAGCTCTCCGTGAGAGGAAAGGGTTTGGCAGGGACTGATGGTGGGTGAGGTGGGGAAGGGGAAGGTTTAGAAAAGTAAATGCATGAACTTGCATTGAAAATGAGCAACCACCAAGTCACATTCTGACCGTGTCTCAATCTTGAACTTAAAGAGGTATAAATATGGACTAGAAAACTGAAAGAGCAATACCTAAAGGAAGCAGGTTGGTGATGAAAGCAGAATTTTGGTGTCTGATGGCAAATTCACTTTTAAAAAGGACAGTAATTGATGTTGCTTTTAGTTAAAACCTCACTGCATGCCAAACTTTGGACAGATGCCAAAGCAGCCATTGCTTCACTTACAGCAAGTTTAATGTGTTAAAAACATCTAAGATACTTTCACAGTGCTGCAGGAAACATCACCTTTCAACAATTGAAGCTGAGAATATTATTACAGATGTTAATGATTGGTAGTCCAGCATGGATTAAGATCAGTTTTGGGATCCTTTTCTCTAAAACTCCCTGTGATCAGAAATACATGTACACACTACTCAACTGTTCTAGTGAATAACTCTTATCCATTAGTTAATCCAGGAAGGGGGAACCTGTAATTACATGTCTATGTATCTTCCAAAATAGTGTAAAGCATGTGACATAGAAAATGGAAAAGAGGCATGTTAGTAAGGTTTTTTAATAATTATGGAAACAACTAATCTTGACACAGCAGTTTATATGTACATCTATATTTTTTGCTACTAAGTATAACAAATAATTCAGCATCAAGATTCAAGCATACAGATGCATTGTGGTCATATAAAGTGTTAGTACATAACCAACACCAACGATTTAGGTTCAAGTAAGGAAGAAACCCCTGGTTCTTTTTCTTACCAACTTCACGGTCATTTATCCAAGTCACCTTTTAAACAAAACAATGACAATCATAATAAAATCCCCAAACAGTAATACCCTTTCTGCATTATCAAGTAAAACTAAGGTTGAGCAAATGCATTAATCTCAGAGTTTGAAACAGTTAAAAAGCCATATACAGTCTACCATATACTGAAAAAGCATAAGGCATAATTTAAAAACCAATTTTGTGCTCTAGCTGAAGTTGACAATCATTTTAAAGAACCAATGCTAGGTCTCCAGACAGACTCAGTTGCGTATAACCATGCTCTTGCTCAAACTCACCCTTAATACTGACAAACTGACCTTTCCATTCTTCTCAAAGACAACCCATTTCAACAGCTTCAGTATCCTGCTTTCAGGCTGCAACACTGTTGTTTAGTCAAACGTGTTTAAGCTTTAATTCAGCACTGAGAAATGACTGACTTTCAGCTAACTCATGTTGCACTCTGGAACCCCCAAGCTAAGAATTTCATGGTCTTTACCTGGGGGCTTGGTTAGCATTCCAATCCCTGGATGAAACACCACCCCTCACCCCTCCAATCAAGCAATAAATAATTTAAAGCTTACTTTAGAGCTATTACCCAACCATTTGCAAACTAACACCTCAGCTGCTTCCTTAGATCAACAGTCCTTCTTTTCAGGAGAAAGACACCTAGCAGCAGAGAAGCATCTCACCTCAAGGCAGGTTGAGGGAAAGATCATTCTGAATACCTTCAGGTTTGTCCTGACAATATTTATGGACTGATCCCATTACCACCTCGATAGCAGTCAAGGAAAAAAAAACAAAACAAAACAGGTGTTCTCAAAACTGTGGCAAACACCAGCTGTACAAAGTTCACCTGGCTAGGCACTGATCACCCACTATTCAGTCAGAAGACTGCTCAAGGTGCTCAAGGTTGCCAAGACGTAACAAAATCAATCAATTTTGTTCACTTCTAGTCCAAAGACCAGTTATGATGCAAAAGCTAAGATGACAGCAGGATCTCCAGACTCCAGACTCCTGCCTCTCTAAGGATAATCAAGCCTCTAACGATGAGCACAATGGAGAGAATATCATGAGTAAAGAATCATACTTCAAAAAAAGAATAAAAGGGCAGAAAAAGACAACGCAGATTGCATGCCAGCATCTTTCCCCCCTCCCTCACACCCCACCTCCAACTTACCAGCACTTACTAGGAGACCTGGAATGAGCCACAAACATAAAACATTTCAAACCTCAACCGGCTTAGATGCTTTCAAAAGGTGCACGAAAGCTGCAACCAGAACTCTGAGCTCAGCACACATATGGGGACATGAGGCAGCTTTCCCTCCAAACACCTCAAACCGAACATACAAGGATGAAGTGGCCTAGACAAACCCATAGGAGACTTGGAGCAGAGTTTACTGCCTTCTCTTTTAACTACTGGAAATCTCTACTGCACCCAACACAAGCATGGCTGCAGCACAAAGGTATCTCAAACACAGTGTTGGGTTTGAAGACACAGACCACCGGGTATGCCAAGGTGGCCATAGCCTTCAAACTACCATGCACAAAGGTCCCATGTACACGCTTGCAAGCAGAGTAAGCAAGTATAAGGCTGTCCTGTTTTTAAAGTCAGGTCCCTCTGTGCTGATTTCCCACACAGTCTTACAACCTGACAAATTCCCAAACCATTCAAACTGGGGACTAAGCTCAAGATTCTTTTTAGCAGTGCCTCAGGTCACAGGATATTCAAGATAGTTAGCAATATTTCAAAAAGCAAGTCCCTTACTTGTCTAAATACAGACATATAAGCTTTACTCCAGACTCTTAGTTTTGAGAGCTTTAGCCTACTTTTATTAAGCACTTTGAAAGCTGGGATTACAGGCTCACGGATGGTGCATTACATGAGTCCTGGAACTAATACTTACCTCAAAAATTCACTATTAAAATTCTAAATAATTTAAATCTATGTGCTAGCTGAAGTCAAGGGAAGAGAGAGAAAAGGGAAACAGAGCGAGCATGCAGATACGTGCAACAGCGTAGCTTTAAGTCCAATGTCCTTTACAATTAATTACATTTTTTCAATGATACACAGGCCTCAGCCATCTGTAAGTTATGGAACTCTAAAAACATCAATGGTTGCTGAGGTTGCTAAGCTACACAGACACACGGTCGGGAATTCATACATAAGAAGTGCTAGACCCAAGGCACATATAATGCATTCTCTGAGAAATCAAGATTATTTATACATTCCAAATAGAATTACTTCACATTTGGACCAAAACATTTAATACCCAAATGTCTGTCCCCAGTTGTAGTCACTATTGTGAGAGAGTTCGTGGTACAACAATACAAAAAAGTTTTTTTCATCTAGACAAGCTCAATCTCAGAACTACAAAGGCAATAGAACATGCATCTGAAATTAATCACTTTTTTTTTCCCTTTAAAAGAAATGAGAGAACGAGGGTGTGAAATTAACATCTTGATCTGTGCAATCAAATCGGGATTCTGACTATCCCTGGCAAAGCAAATTACCCACTGGGAAGCCCTGAATTACAAAAGGAAATGCAAAATTCAGGTTACTGCCTCCAGGCTGACAAGTAAAGCAGGATGGGAGCATCCTTTGTCAAAATAAAGACTCTTTTCCTGGAAGAGAAAGATTGGCCAAAGCAAGGCTGAAATCAAAGTCCGAAGCACTGCTTTCTCTTCATGAGGAAACTCCCTCCTTCCTCAGCTGAAGTCACCATTGGTTTTCTCAGTACAAACCACAAATTAGTATGGGCAGTAGCAAATGTGGGACACAAATAAAACTTCTTTACAGTCAAAGGCAGAAGTTAAGCACATGGATGGAGAGATCTTGAAGCACTAATACGAAAGTAACTTCAATGACAAGTTCATTTTTATAAGAAAATTCAGGTTTGATTTACAGCTATCAAAAGATCATTTAAATGTCACACTGCCAAACTCAGAACAGCAGAGCACATAACACTAAAAAAGAGAAATCGCAGTATGCTCTGCAGAAGAACAATAAATTACCAAGAATGCAACAAGAGGAGGTAAAAACCCTCTGGTAGAAGTGCCTGGGTGCTCAGAAAGGATTCTTTGCTTCAGACATTACTGATGGAGGAATACCTGGACGTGAAAAAACTTTTTCTGCCCCTTTTTCCTTTGAGGGACAGGGATTTACAAACTTTCACCTAAGCAACAAGGGAGCTAAAACCCCGCTAAAAGCCCACATCTCAGTTACTTAACTGTTTTGATTTGTATTACCATTTATTAAAAAAATAGATAATTTTATTCTAAGCTATCAACCTCTCCTGAAATACTATGGAGAATTGTTTCAAAACTTGGGGGGGGGGGATGTCTGTGTGTCTGTGTGTTATTGCATTCATAGATCTTACAAGAAATAGTAAAACTCCTCTAAGGTGTGATGAGAAAAAAAAAAAAAAAAACTACAAAAAGCCAGAGAAACTAACAGTGGGAGAAAGACAAGGGAGGAAAAGATTTCCTATAAACCAGGATTATTCAGAAATACTAGGTTGTCATGGAAACTGCTCAGGGAGGGTCAGCCAGCCTCACCTTTGGCTGTTGGGATGATCTGTCAACGCCAAGCACTGCAAACACCACAAACACACACTCAAAATTCACCCGTCAAAATACTTCTAGTCCGGGCCAGTACTCTCAACAGTACAGCATAAAATGAAGTTCTCTCCTCAAAAGGGCTCATTTCATCAGGAAACAATTCAGTTTAGGAACCAGTCTGATTTTAGTCTACTGCTAGAAGACAAAACCATCTTAAAGAAGAGAAACTCAGCCTCATTTTTCACCTTTCTTCACTTCTGAGTCACCAGTCCCTCCTTCCTTCCCCCACAGTCATGTGCACTTTCTAATTGCAAACAGAGATTTAAGCACTCAGTGTTTCAGCATTTCAACTGAAACTATTCAAGGTAAAAATGTTCAGTTCTCAGTGTTCAGTTCTAATTTCACAGCAGATATAGTATGTAGGCAAATAAAAGGGGAAAAAAATCCCAGCCCAAGAAACTGGAATCAATCCCCCACCTCGCACACCTGCAAAAGAAAGAGAAATTTACTTCCCAAGGGTCACTGAGGAACCTAAGAAAGGAAGTCACCACACAAACGTGTGCAGATTTACATCTCAAACTCTAGTCTGGGGCTAGTCTGGCTCTATTCAATTGCCATGCTCTCCTCTCTTCCCCAAATAAATAATTGCAGCCTTTGTTACTACAGGAAGAAATCCCAGTGAATCTCTGCCTTGAAGAGCTCTGAAAAGTTGTAGGTCATTTGCAAAAGCCCTACAAACCGCACCTCTTTTCAGTGACAGAGGGGGGAAAAAATTTCATTATTTTGGGGTATGCTCAGCTCTAAATGCTGAACCTTCCGTGTGCCTCAGAAATTAGCTCTGCACAGGCTCATCAAAGTTAAGTGAGACCAATGGATCTGATGCATAATTTGAGTAGCTTATTTCATATGTGCTATCTCCTTTCTAAACCCAAGCTAACTAAACACAGACTCAGTTTTTTCCCCTCTTCCCACTCAATTGTCTTCTTGAAAAGGGAGAGGCAGAGTGTTCTCAAAAGACACCACAGCAGAATGGTGGCTTAAAATGCAGTATCATCTTGACAAGCATAAGATAAATATTTTTGCATGAAGTTGTTTGCATACAAATGGACAATGTACTGTAGCAAATCCGTTAACAAAGTTTCTGATAAAGTGGGGACTTATATTTTGTAAACCGAATATATGTTGCGGCTGACTAGAAACATACAAATTGGCTTCTCATGTTCAGGGAGTGGGAGAAAAGAGCAACAGTTATAAATTCTGAGACACAAGAAATGGCTTAAAAATGTGAACTGATGCTCCTGAATATCTCTGCATGAGAAGTTAAAGTCCTTTTAATAAGGTTTTGAGGGATTTTTAAATAACATTCCTCTACTTACCTTTGGTAATTTGCTTTGATACACTACAAAGGTGCCATTCAGCACTCAGCACAGGTCAGTTAACCTGTCTGGTGGGTTACCTGCCATGAGGACACAGGGCCGAACCAGAGCAGTGTAACAGGCACTTCTGTGATACAATGACCTGTTCCTTGGAACGCAGCACATGGGGAGCAAAAAAGATACAGCCTGTCTTGCCTAAAGACCCCAACCCTTTTCCTACCAGCAGTAAGTCAAAGGGAAGGAATTTCTTTCTCTTGATCTCTTCAGGGCTTGATCCAACTTTTGTCTTTAGTCCTTCAGCCTCTGCTACCTTTCCATTCTACCTATGCTTGGCATGTGATCATAGAATCATTGAATATCCTGAGTTGGAAGGGACCCATCAGGATCATCAAGTCCATATCCTGGCCCTGTGCAGGACACCCCAAGAATCCCACCATATGCCTGAGAGCACTGTCCAAACACTCCTTGAGCTTTTGCAGCCTTGGGGTCATTACCACTGCCCTGGGGAGCCTTCACCGCTCCCCATCCCCTGCGTGGGGATGACTTTTTGTCAGCTCTGCTTTTGGAAACATGCCTGTATTAAGTAACAACTGCTTTGTTGTTATCAGCTGCCACAAAGGAGTTTATCTGTGCATATAGAGTATTTTCAAAAAAGCACATGGATTCATGTCAAATTTTGACTACATATGAACAACCCAGAGCAGTATTTTTAAAGCAGGTTCCTTACCCCAATGAAAATGGAAGAAAAACCATCTTGTTTGTGTATTGTAAATTCTTACAAACAATGCTGACAGGCTAAATTGGAAACTGTTTTTCACATAAAAGCAGCAATTTATTTTAACAAGGTTCACACAGACAATCAAAAATAATCAGCAGAGAGCATGAAATAGCATGAAATTAAAGAAAACACTGAACAGTAGCTGGCAAGCCTAGAAGAATTTTTGAAATATAAAACTCCAACTAAAAAGTCATTTCTCTATACATTTTATTTAGCCTATTTACACTATGCTCTGCTGTATAATTTCTTCCTCCATTTTGTCATAGAGAAACAATCTGCATGAAAGATGGTTATTTATGAGCTAGCTAATTATCTCCCAGTGTTAATTTTGATTCTGTTAATGTACTACAGTAACCACAGCATATCACAAGACCCATACTTTAAAAATGTAACAATTCAAAATCACATACATTAGCCCACAATGAGACACCAGAAGCAGTTTTGAGTGACTGTTTACAGCTGTAAGTCTTTATCATGTCTTGAGCTTTAAGGCTGAAACACTTCCAACACCTCCAAAAACATGGCATTATTTTCCCTTCTTCTCTACAGATGTAGGTGTCTAACTTTGTGCATGTCAATTGAAAAGAGATTTCAGGTATAGGTGTGTACAACACATGGACATCAGACTTCTTTTTTTAAAAATTTTAAGAAGGGTTTGTTGTGCAATCCGGTTAGCCAAATACTAATTTATGTCAGAAACATTTTAGCGAACAGAGGAGGTAAGTATCTTTTTCTTGAAGAAAAAGGAACAACAGAGCCCCCCAAAAACTTGCAAGGAGCTCGTGACAGAGACAGAATTGCACCTTAAATTTTGTAACTGGAGGTAACCTGCTCTTTGGCCATGAGAATCTTTCTTTTTTTTAAACACAGAGGGCATTTCCAATCCCTTTTATCTGTACTGTAAAAGCATGCATGATTTCAGAATTTGCCACCCTTAACGTGAATTATACAGTGAAGCTGGAAGAATCCCTTTCCCTCCAAAAGCTACTTTGTACTTAGTCGAAAGGATTTTTAAAAACCAAATCCTACCATCTTTGCAGGTCTTTCCATTTTCGAGAAGTTTGACACCAGTGGGACATGCACACTGATAAGAGGGCTTGGTAGGAGACATCAAACACAAGTGGGAGCAGCCACCGTTATTAATTCCACATGGATTTGTAGCTGTTAAACATAAATCACACAGATTAATGCTTCCGATAATGAATGACCTCATGTCATGTGTTAAGACACATAAGGCATTTGAGTGGTAGAATCAGTGGCAGCAACACAGATTAAAGGAGGAAATGATAAACACAGAAAAATGAAAAATTACTCCCAAGTGTTGAGTAGTGGGGTATTTATGGTATCAAAATGCACAGACGTTGAAGGTTTTGTTTCTTGGGAAAGTAGCACTTCGCTCTAAACATGCACTTTTTTTCAGCTCTGCTCTTCTCATTTTTACAAACTATTCAGCATACTGGTGTTGAATGTATAGTAAGTTTTATATATAAAACCAAAATGCAAACAGTAAATTAACACAATGGTTAACACAGTGGTTATTACACAGAGCTAGTCCTGCTTAATATCATCTGCCAAATATAATACTACTTTCCTGACAGGAACTACTACTTCAAAAAAATAAAAATATCATGTTGCCTGAAGTTATAGCACAGGAAACAAAAAGGAATACGACAACAGGATAAACATGTCAGGCAGAAACAAAGTAAGAGATGAGGGTTTTTTCTTGCACTTTAAAACGCTCAAAAAACAATGCAGAGAATATTTGGTTTGTCTTTGGGTCTTTCCCAATCTTGGCATTGGAAAAAAAAGCATAATGATGCGGGTGAAGCCACCCACCACCATACAAAAAGTTCTAACTTGAATTTAAAAAAAAAGAAAGCAAGACAGCTTACCATTTGGCTGCCTCTTTTGGCTGAAAGCATGGATATCCATGGGAGAGAAGATGTTGGAATGTATTTCATGCAGGTCCTCCCCAGAGTACTTGCTGCAGGTTAAGATCGAATGTGTGTTCCAGTCAGTCCAGTACAACATATCCCCAAACAGTGTCAAAGCAAAAGGATGTGGAAGGGAGCCTTTAACCACTGCTTGCCTAATAGAGTACAGGAAAGAAAATGAATGCTCAAACACAATTCATGCTAGAGTTCTGCTTGAACAGAGCTTTTGTGAAAAGAAGTTTTATAGTGTACGAACTGTTATCAGAACTTCCTATTTATTTATGGGGAATAAATATACTGCCCCCACTTTGGGGAATGACATGAAGCATCAATACAGGAGTACTATTTTTGGGCCACCTTCTGATGCTTAGATGCCCAAGAAATGCCAACTGAAATCCTAACTTAGGTTTGTGGCTACTTCTTATTACCCCTTAAACACTCAATACCTGTAGGGCTCTATGTCATCAGGTGAAGTCGGAGGGATGCCAGCTGATTTTATGCAAGTCTGATTGCTACCTGCTGATATACGATGTCCACCATGTTCAGCCTCAGCAGGTTTCAAACTGAGAAAAACTGGTCAATTAGCTGTCCATCCATCTCTTTGACAGTCCATCCATCTCTTCCAGTTTTGCTCTTTTGAACCATTAGAAAAATACTCTAATGGAAAATAGCTTCACTATAAAGAAAGTAACTTAAAGTTACTTTTCATGATTTTCATGATTATTATGATAATTATTAAGCTATTGTTTTTATTGCAAGCAGTGTCATTAAACAGAGTCCTAGTAATCTTCTGCCATGGTAATGGAATCATATCTGAACAAACTGGGTCACTGCCTCTCTCCAGGTTCATAAAATTAGAGTACACCCATATATTTTAGGTATATATACAAACACATGCTCATTAGCAATCACAAGAACACAGTATAAACATTACTGAAGACAGTTCTTCCAGGTCCTTGTGATGTAGAAACTAATTATCTGTACACAGCTTCCTCAAAACTTGAATTAAGTCTCTCAATTCTTACAGTTACTTTATTCAGAATCATAGAAAAACTTAGGATGGAGGGGACCTACACCCTGCTCAAAGCAGGGCCACACAAGCACTTCTTCCCATCTCCTTTCCCCTTAACTGTGTCAGCAGACATGTTCCTACGTATGCAGCTCCTGTTGAACAGCAGAGATCACCATCCATTTCCCAGGCTGAAAGCATAAGGGATTGACACACAGCCCTGCTACTCCTTCCAAATAAGGCACACTACGTAAACCAGATTCCTGATTTTCCTCTTGCAGGGAAGAGAGTTATACATGTATATTTACAGAGAAAACCCACACACACAATAGGCATCACTTTTGCAAATAAGTCTAACTGAATTGGTTTAACAGATGACAAAAATACTTTTATTTTCCAGGTATTTTTCTGCTAAAATATAACAGAGGAGCATATTAAAGCAAAAAACTTGAAGGTGGCTTCTGCCAATGACTCCGAGTACAAAGAAACAACAGTCATTACTGCTCTTGCACCTCTTTAAAGCTTTTTTTTTTCTGCTTATGAGAAAAAGATATACATTCGCTTACTTGTCACTCCACTGTTCCAATTCTACACCAAACAGTTTTCTATTTCTTGGTATTTTGCACTCAAAAGTAGGACATATTTCTTTTATTTCTTACTTCTGTCTGGAGTCAGGTATGTATTTGCTTCTAATTAAATGTACTCACTAAGCATCTCACCAAAGGCTATTGTAATATAATTTGCAGCTGAAACCTACCAGTGAAACAGCGAACCCAGAATGACACAACACACTCCTGGGCCATAACAAATACAAAGTCATTCTAATTCTGTAAACAATTGTATCAACCCACCCTCAAACTCTAAATGGCTTCAGATTTGAATAATTTTAGTTTAGAGCAGGCTTGGACAGTAAGTCTTTATGACAAATTTATGACATTTTTCATATGAAAAAGCAACAAAGTCCGAAGCTCTCACTATAAGCAAACCTACACTAAAGACAGCATTCCCATGCACAAGAGAAGCAATATTACTATGAAGCATTCTATCTTACCCTCAAACAAACAAACAAAAAACCAAAACCATCGAACAACAGAGGAATTTTACACCTGATTAGTATCCACCAGTGCTAGTGGGAATAAATCTTTCAGTACAATAGCTGCTGTTTGACATGCCTAACTTTCAGACAACCGTCTATTCATATGAGAGTGCATCCGGTGAACTGTGACTCTTATTTAAACCAGCCCTTATTCAGGGGGACTCAAGAGCCCTTCATTTGACTGTACAGTCATTCACAGCCTTGAAGCAGTTACTCTTCAACTGGTCTATTTTTCTCAGCAGATGTAAGGTTTAGACACATGAAGGTGGCTTTGGGCCAGTGTGTATTTCTTGCATCTCATTAAGATGAATATCACCAGTAATATGTATCCTGTATTCTTTGTTTCCAGCAAGCCACTACAAGGTGATAGCTCACTTTTAGGGGGCAAAGCCAGTGGGGCTTTCCCCCACTTCAAACATCCTCCACTCAGTAAGGCCACACTTACAGCTTTGCTGAACAGCAGTCACACGATGTGTGTCAGAACAAAAGCAGTGGCTTGAGTTGTGCTCTGTAATTCTCCACAGACTAATAAGGAGCAAGAGGAAAAGGCTGGAGAGTCCAGCAATTAGAAAACAGGAAAAGGAAGAAGGCAGAGAGCAAGAAATGACCTTCTGACGGCTGCTGTGAAGCAGTTATGCTTCAGCACGACCTACACTAGGAACTGCAGAGCTTTGGTTTTGGTGAGTAAGAAGAGGGGTCCCAAATTCTGCCTTGGATCAAACGTTTATTAAATATACCCAGGTGGATGAAGGGGGCCAGAACATCAGCAGTAGTACTCTACTGCTGCACAGAGTTACTGGGAGCAGGTACTTCCCACCTATAGTGTGTTTCACAAGCTCAGGGTTGGGGAGCAGACAAGTTTTCACATTCCTGGCCTCACTTATAAAGCCACTGATCTGGGTAGCAGGTAAAGTGCTGCAGGTGTAATCGGACTGATGGAATCTGACAGCAATTTGGTGGCAACTACATTATCAGCTCAGGCTTGACTGGAACAAGTGATATAGCAGCAGCAAGCAAATACTTTCCATTAACCAAATCCCTTCTATTCTGGCTGCATTACAGTTCTCTAATTTCAAGAACTGAGCAGAACACCTGCAGAAAACCTGGAGTGCTTTAAATGTTCTGGCCTGTGTGTCCCTAAAACATTAACATTCCAGCTTCAGAGTAGCAAAACTTCTTTTAGGTGTTCCCTGGCCTGCCTGTGTTCAGTCTCCAGGGCAGGGTGCAAGAATTTTCACATTTATGTTTCACTCCATTTCTCCAGTGTCACTGTGGGGGATCCCATACCTATTACCACCTCCTAGGCTATCAGAAAGAAGAAAAAAAACCTCATCTGCTTTTATTGCTCATCCTGTTAAAGAAAGCATATAACAGGCCTTGCATGAAACAAATTATAATATTTTAAACAAAATCTTCCTCTCCATCTACAGTTTGCTTAACGCTTTGAGCATTTACAAAATTGCAAGAATTACACATCTTTGACTTGTGACAGCTGGAAATATTAGCAAGTGGCCAAAGCACTCAAACCATGAATTCCACACACCATCTGATGAAGAAGGATGAAAGACTAAGAGGCAACCATAAAACACCACACCATGCCACAAGGAGGGCAGGGAGCTCTGGTTCCCTCAGAAGCTCACAAGATTTCCTCTCCTGCCAACCTGACAAAAACATTCACAAAGCAAACTCAAAAAACTAAGCTGGATTTTTACCACAAATGCTTGTTCATATATTCCTATAAGACAAGCCTGCTTCTAATTACCTGAGAAAGTAAGCAGGAAACATGACTTGTGGGATATAATGCTCTAAGACTGAAGAGTTTTATCTTTTTCCACTTCTTTAAGCTGTGACTGCCATGTGTTTCCAGAAAGTATATGTTACAAATAACAGGTCTAGCAATGACATTTCAAAGCTCACCCCCAATGAAAGTCTGAAAAAGTCAATCAGAAATCAAACCACAATTGAGAAACGAAGTCATCCTGCAGGTAATTTTTCAGGCAAACAGCATTATGGCAGGCAGTGTGGGTGGAAGATCCCTGGCATGAGGGGAGGATATGAGGGACTTGAGGAGAAGGTACACCAGTAGATCCACTAACTAGAGAGGGCTTCCTAATTGAAGCAGTTCTTCCTTTGCTTTCAGCAGGGTTGTGTTCCTGAACTCATTTTGCATTTGTCATCTCAGTCTCAGAAGAAGTATCGATGAGCTGCTCTGTTGATACACCTGAGCTAGTCACCTTGTACTACACCAGTATTTTTAAATTCTGGAAGTATGCCCATGACCTAGTGTGTCTAGCTATATACACAGGGTATGCGTATCACATGCAGTCAACTACAAATGTTTTGAAGCTCCACTTTTCCAGCATTTTATTTCAGAAGCACCTTGGGGAAGAACCAAGAAATTTACCCTAGCTCTGTGTTCAAATAATCTTATTAAGTCTGTTTATGCAGGATTCTCTAGCAGTTTTAATTAGGGCACTGTCTGGCTTCTGCACTGGCCTCTAATGTGTTGGTGAGAAATTGAAACAGGCTTCTCACCACTGACCGGTTCCTCTTCGGCGCTTGAAGGTGTTAAGCAATTTTATCTCACAGAAATATACAAAAAGATACAAACAGAAGACCATACTTAGTATGTTGTACATAATGTCATATACTGTTCACATTATAAGTAAATAATGAAAAAAACCAACTTAAATGCAGTGACACAGTGTTTTTAGTGTTTCAACAAAACTGCAACTAATCATCTGCAGACAGATATGAGCTGATGCTTGAAAACAGAAACTAGAAAAATCAATGCTCAAGTGCACTCTTAAGACATTCAACTCCTTGCAAGAGCTTCCCAGCTTTCTGGCAGTTGCTAAAAGTATGTTTTCTTACAGTGGCCTCAAAAACCATCTCATTAGCACAAACACTTCCTGGGGGACCTTGTAAGTGCATTTCCCTTCAGTCAGTAATGTGTTAACTTATTAATTAGAACTGCAGCTTCAGGGTAAAGGAAGATGAAATTAATTCAAGAACTGCCTTAGCAGGCAAACCTATTTTGGGTACTCTACTCACAGGAGAGCTGTCTGCAATTCAGTTTTGTTTAATTACTCCCACAAAAAGCAACTGTTCACTCTGATAAGAGACGGGCAAGAGTTGCAAAAAACAAAACCACCTCTTCTATGCATCAATTTTATTTTTTAATTATTGCATTCTGACACGCAAAATGGTTAATTTCTTATTCTCATTAGCAAACCTAGGGCATTAGTTACCAATTTTTGTGCTCTTCCTCTTTATTCTAATGAGCTCATCACTGGAGCAACTAGAACTACTTAATCCCAGGGATACCAGGCAATGAACGATACATCATCCCTGTAAAATTTGCAGCACGTGTTTTCTCATGACATATTTAACTGAGTATTACTGCCAGCACTGTCAACATGCTTACTAGTTTTGATATCTTAATGTGACTCCAAAGGGAGCTTATCTAGCTCCTATCCAAAGAGGTGACAAAACCCCCAATAAAATCCAATAATCAAGGCTTACTTTGTTTCTCTCTCTGCACGTTCCTCCCACCTGCCCACTGTACTCTTCCACTATCCAGACCCCTGCAAGCAACAAGCAAAGCATTCATGTCCCTGGCTCAGAGGTTGGACACAAAGGGCTGTAGTGAATGGGGCGACACCAGGCTGGCACTGGTCACTAGTGGGGCTCCACAGGGCTCCATCCTTGGCCCAGTTCCCTTCGACATCTTCATAAATGACTTGGATGGAGGACTCAACGGGATAGTAACTAAGTTTGCAGACTACACTAAATTGGGAGGAGCTGCTGATTCCCTGGAAGGCAGGAAGGCCCTGTAGAGAGATGATGACAAATTAGAGAGATGGGCAATCACCAGCCACAGGGAGTTTAAACAAAGGCAAGGGCTCGATTCTGCACCGGGGACAGGGCAACCCTGCATGTACAGACAGACTGGGGGCTGAGACACTGGAGAGCAGCCCCACAGAAAGGGATCTGAGGGCCTGGTCACGGCAAGTGGAGTCAGCAGTGCCCGGGCAGCCAGGAGGGCCAAACAGTGTCCTTGGGGACATCAGGCACAGCATCACTGGCTGGTGAAGGGAGGGGATTGTCCCACTCTACTCAGTATTGGCATGGCCTCACCTCAAGTCCTGGGGGCACTTTTGAGCACCAAAATATAAAAAAAGACATTAAGCTACCAGAGAGAACCCAGAGGAGGGCTGTAAAGACGGTGACTGGTCCAGAGGGGAAGCCATACAAGGAGCAGCTGAGGTCACTTGGTCTGTTCAGCCTGGAGGACACTGAGAGGAGACCTCACAGCTGCCTACAACTTCCTCAGGAGGGACAGTGGAAGGGCAGGCACCGATCTCTGCTCTGTGGTGATTAGTGACAGGACCCAAGGGCATGGCATGAAACTGTGTCAGGGGAAACCTGGGTTGCATATTGGGAAAATGTTTTTCACCCAGAGGGTGGTTGGGCCCTTGAGCAGGCTCCCCAGGGAAGTGGGCACAGCACCAAGCCTGACAGAGTTTAAGAAGTGTTTGGACAATACTCTCAGACATATGATTCTTGGGGCTGTCCTGTGCAGGGCTAAGAGCTGGACTTTGGTGATCCTAGTGGATCCATTCCAATATAACCAGGACAACCTGTATCTGACCCACCTGCCAAGAGGAACAGCTGAAAAAAGGAACACTGTGGAGCTACCTCACAGAAAAATCGGGTAGTTCTTTGGTTTCATTGTGGGGGGTTTGTGCATGTTTTTTCGGAGGGGTAGGTGGTCGTTGTTGAGGTTTTTTTGGTGGTGGTGATTTTTTTTTTTTGTTAGTTGGAGGTTTTTGTTCAGAAGGTTGGATATGACTAGGTAAAAAGATTGAAGGTTTCATGGGTTTGGGGTAGTTTGGTGGGGTGATTTTTTTTCCCCACTTAAATGGAAGATCTAAAAGGATTTTGCTTTGTCTGCAGAATTAAAAACTGTCTTTTCTTTTTTCGTATTAGAAAATGAGGCATTGAAAAAGATGAACAAAATAATTAAGAAACAAAATACAGAAACACAGCTGTTAAATATCGTATTGAAAAAGCTGAATTCTGAAAGACAGTACCTAACAAAAAAAGAATCACTTCAGATAGCCCCAGAAGGTCTTTTTTTTTTTTAAAGACAGGCAGTGGCTTAGAGGTCACAGCAGAGAAAAAAAACCCATAAAACTCCATCGCAGTACAGCCTAAAAATTTCTGCAGTTCTTTCCTTTTTCCTCCTCCTGATGATGTAATTGCAAAGAATAAAAAAGGAAATAAAAATGCCTGGATACAGGTGTTAACTATATTCTGAATCCTCAGAACTTTCTCACATGCCTAGAGAAAAACAGGTGCTGTTAGAACTGGTCTCTGCTTTTGCATGCTTAAGGGAAGTCATATGTGTTTTTCTTTCCAGAGATGACCTCCCCTTCTCTCCCTCAAAAACAGTAATATATTAGCATACTGCCACAAAATATTCCTGATATTGAAACGCATCAATTAAAAAAAATAAAACCAACAAAGCATTAAGACTGCTTTGCTTTTTATAGCTACATAAGAAAGAATTATTAGATTTAAAAATCTAAATTACTCGTCTATACAAGTTTTTATTACAGATTTAACTAATTTCAGAGAATTTACTCTGGAATGAGGTAACTACTGGGACCCGAGTGACTTCAATTTTATGTCATGAGATCTGTTTGACACAGCTCTCTGCAGACAGACAAGGTCGGTCAGCCCCTCACACCAAGAAAGATCAGCATCTTCACAGCACGATCCCTCAGGTTAATCAGTGGCAGACCAGGGACTAAACACTGATAAATAAAAATGGAATACCAACCCCAAATATATTTACACCTCTGTGCAACAGATCACTAGTAAGAGAAAAACTGAAAATAAATCAGTAGCGAAAGAAGATTGAAAAAGCAGAAATGCGAGCAGGAAACACTGAAGTAGCTTTGGAGCAAGAAAGACTAGAGACACTAGATAAAACAGGTTAAAAAATAAATAAAAAGAAATAAAAAAATACTCATGTTACTACTGTATATGACAATTTTATCCTTTTCTCTCTGTTACTCGAAAACTTACATGACAGTCTCCTTTTTTTAAAGAAAGTATCACTATGAAATATTTCTCTCTTTTTTGGTACTAAGTTTTCTTTCTTCTGAAACAAACAGCAAATGAAAGGCTACTTCAAAAGAGATATCCCTATTTCCATGGCTTCAATTAACAAAGCTAGTTAGAATATTTATATCCAAAGACACAAATTAAAACTACATCCAACTCTTGCCAGTTTCTACGAACACACATCATTACAAAAATACTGATGAACTTTTGATCTCTTAAAAGGCAGAATTTAAGAAGAAAGTGATATAATCTTTCAAACCAGTGCTAAAAAGAAATTGTGGAGTTCAAAACAAATACCACGGGAAGACAGTGGACATGTTCCTACTCACCAGTCTACACAAAACAATTATCAATATAATTGATTTCTTTATGTCAAATTAATATTTGTGGTGAAAGAAGGGACAAGTCTCTAAGAGACCAGAACAAAGAGCATAGGAAAGGATATTGCATACCTGGATAAACTAGCTGAAGTGTCACAAAAATCTGCAAAGAACAACTGCCAAAAACTCATCACTCTGTATGATACCCTGGGCGCAAGTTAACTGTGATTCATTTGTGTGTGCAAACAGTACTTATCAAAGCTCTCTCATCTAATGAAGCAGGTCATCACCCAAATTAGGGATTAATGCATATATACAAAGTAACAGTTATATTCATAATTAAGATGTAGCCAGGACTGGATCAAAAAGAATTGCATCATCTCTATGAAACCGTTAAGAGGAAAACAGTATTTTTAACATAGTTCTTTTGTAAGGACTATTTTCCACTAATTTCACAGCCCCTAGGATTAATGAAACTGTAATACTAGTATATGACAATCAATTTATTCAGAGTATTTTCTTCATTTCTGAATACCTTAGCAACAGTGCACGAAAGACCTACTGAAAAGGGACAATTAAGAATAAGATTCAAGGATTTCTTTATGGAACTTGTTCTAAGAAAAGCCTTCAGCAGAGTTACAGGACACCCTGAAGAGGAGCACACAGTCCACTTCACAGTGCTGGAAAGGGGAGGATGGAGAAAGGACAAAAGTTTCTGACAGCCACACAGCTTACGATATTGCTTAAGCGACATTTAAGAAAAGCACCACATTATCTACATGAAACAAAAACTTCTTACCTATGGCTGCCATCCAGATTTGATTTGTGGATGAAATTCAGTTTAGCATCTGCCCAATAAAGTTTCTGTTCCTCATAATCCAATGTCAGTCCATTTGGCCAATATATGTCTGTGTTAACTATAATGGAGCGGCTTGAACCATCCATCCCAGCACGTTCTATCTTTGGCACTTCTCCCCAGTCTGTCCAATACATGAACCTGTAATTATTTGAAAAGAAAAAAAAAAGACAAAGAAAAGAAAGCAGTCATGTATAAATCTACAACTGGAACACTGACTTTCAATAAAGACAAAGACACTCCCCATTTTGCAGAGACAGTGTCTGTAGAGCTCTCTTTTACTGGGTAAGGTACACACACCCTGTGAAACACAACAAAGGTACTTTACAAAAAGCTAAAGAAAAACAACTTAAGACAAATGCACAATACTATGTCAAGTTATACTTCTGTATGTTTCTTCCTTTCCTTGGGTCAAGTGAGAAAGCCGGAGATATCCACCAAATCTTGACAATAATCTCAGAATTCAACATTAAACACCAAAGATAGATATTACAGATTATCATAAAAGTACAACAGTTTCTTTAACATGGGTCAGAGTTTTGGCAGGGGAACAGAAGATGATGTGGGGACTTATAGCAGACATAGTTGCACGTGATGCAGTTTAGTGGATTTGATGGAGACCACTGCATTTCCTTTTTTCCACAGAAATTCTGAGACAGGCAGCTAAGTCAACATGTTCAGAAGCACAACTTGCACTCAGTAACTGGGCAAAACACTGTAAAATTTTTTAAGACTGGACAAGTAAGTTGTAAAAACATATACCATATACCAATGTTTAAACATTATTTAACAAGTAGTGCAGAGAGGGAAGCTACCTAGTTGCATCTAAGGTGAAGCAAGTGAAAACCACTTTATTATGGCTGGAGATTAGCAGAAGGTAAGAATATTTGTCCTTTTTCTGCAGGTGGTAGAAAATGGATTTATTTTTGTGGGTTGTTAACAGAATGCATAACTAAACGTAAGTAACATATAATATAAACAGATCAGACAAAATGTGTCCATGGTGCTTGCTCTGTTTTATTGTTGCAGCTGAACAGACTACTGCCCTAAACTGCTTTCAGAGTTTGACCTGGCTCTCTGCCAAAAGCCAAACCCCACTGAAAAGATTCCCCCGCCCTCTCCCAAAACAGCAAAAACCAGCAAGAGAGAAATTGTAGAAATATATATATATATATATATTTACATATATATTACATTTATATACTACGTACAATGAGACAGGGACCCCCAAACAACCCCAATAAGGGACGAGGGGAAGGGAAAGGGGAAAGGGAGACAAAAAGGGAAAAGACAAACAAATATATATACATATATATATATATATATAAAATCTAAACTCAGGAATTAATAAATAATGAACACAATAATAAACTCACTACTGTCCTTAGGATAAGCAGATTCTTAACCTCTGCCACCAGCTCAGACAAACAGCTCTCTCGGGCAGCCCTCGCTCAATGCAAGATAAGAAAGGCCACACACCGAGAGTCTCACCGAGCTAACCCGAGAAGGAAAGAAAAAGATCACATCTCCTCCTTCAGTTTTTACACTCCTGATTACGTAAAGACATGGGATGGAATACTTCCTATGTTTTGACCTCAGTTACCAAGGAAGGCCTACAAAAAACAACCCATCACAACTGCTCTCATGACCTCATGCCATCTGCCAGCACACCTACTTGTATCTGTGCTCCCTAAACTGGCTCAGCCAAAACAATCCAGGTTAGGAAAGACCCGAAGCCTTTAAATTAACTCAGATCATCAGAGCCACAACACGTCACTATATGGCGCCCACATGTGAAGAGGCCTGACCACCCATCCTTTAAAGAAAAAAATGTGCAACATATTTAAGAAACATTTGCAGATGAAGTTATTCTTGGCAAAGATTTTTTTTTTTTTTTTTTTAATTTTAAAAAGTCAGGAAATTCCATGTCATATCTTTCCCCTTAACTCATGTCTACAGCATGTTTGTTTTAATGTGCAGCAATATCTGCGGACAGAAATGCAGCTGATTAACAAAAATATTGTCCTATTAAATCCCAAGTGAGTCATTCTTTATTGAGCAATATGCTTAAAACACAGTGCACAAAAATATCTGAAAAGACCATGTGAGATTTCTCTAGGCATAAGCAAGGGCCTCAAATAAACCTTTTTTTTCATCAGTAAGAATGACAAAACCCAAATAATTTCCAGATAAGGCAGCACAGTAGCAAGCCACCTGATGAAGCCAGGCAATAAGAAAGTTGCATGCTTGAAAAAAGAAATGTTAGAAAAAGCCAGGCAGCATTTCACTAGTGAGTATGTGAGAAAGAAGAGAGAGAGAGAGAGATTCACTTTTAGCTTCTTTAAGGCAGTCTTTGCCCCAGCTGTCAAGTCCTAGACTGCCAAATCAAGGTTAATAGGTTCCAAGGCTCTGACCACACTTCTAGACTCATCTTTTCAGACTGAAACAACTCATTAATTGCTGTACAGGCTCATCTTCTTTCCTGTCTCACTCTTACCTCTCGTGCATGCTGCAATTACTCAAGCAAAAACAGGTAAGAGTAGTTTGGTAACAAATAAAAGGCTTCACAAACTTCACAAAACCAACCCTATTTCATTTGTCAGAGAAGAACACACACACAGAATAGGCTTTCCAATCAGCTCTGGTGACCTTTGCACCGTTTGTCCAACAGTTTGGGTTTTTTCCACTATCACAAGTTTGTTTTCCTCCACCTTGCTTGAAAGCCTACAGGTTTTAACATCTCTATTAAAAATATTTGAAGCCAGCCATGCTCCAGCTGATGATGACAGCCATACAGACAAGGTAAGGGCAGTTCTCCTTCCTCCCCATCCACTTCAAACACATTTAGTTATTTCAATTTAATAAAAAAAAAAAAAAGCCACCACCAAAAGCCCACAGGATAGAGCAAAATATTAAGAGAAAATATTAAGAGAGAAGTAACGTCTTGTGCTATATTATGGCATTGAGATACCATCAGAAGATGATTCTTCCATTTATCTCTCTTCTCACCTAGTTGTACGATTTAAATTTAGGAATCAAGATTTTAATTCTAGCCCGGAGGAGGAGAAAAATGACATTTAAAATTAGAATCTATACCACCCTTTGAACTTTGAGGAAAAACCCCATATGTAGGAGCATGTTTACTGTACAGTGGCACAGGCACCGAACTGGGCTCCATGCTGGTTAATCCCAAATCTGTAAAGATCCAGAGGGCAACCCACAGACATGCTATGCTGCAACTGACTTCAGCAAGCAAACTTTCACATCTAAAAAGAGTTCCAGATTTATCACAAAGGCCTTTAATTTATTAAAAATCAAGCCATATAGAGCCAAATCTCTCTTCAACCTAACAAGATACCACCAGAGGTTAGATTTTACCAGGAGACTCTGGAAATGGCTGTGAGCCATTATGAAAATCTAAAACAACAACAACAAAATGTATTTCTATTTATCTATGCTTGTAATTTTTAATATTAGAGAGTCATGCCCCCTCTAAGGAGTTAAGGCACATCAAGTATTTGACATACACTTATAGAAGAGGACAAGGTTCTTAGACTGAAGTAAAAAATAAAAAAAAAATAGTTGTGTTTTGTTTGACTGTGGCCGAGGATGTTGCTTTATCTTAAAAGGTTATACCATCAATAAAAATTATGAACAAATAGAGCAAGTCTTGATGGTTTTTTTCCTAAACACTTATTTCTACGCATCTTTAAAGCTAGCATTTTTACATTTTTGCATCTCAGTGCATAAGGTGAATTCTATTCTGCACGGAACTAGGCTCCTGACGCGAGTGCCACTGAAACACCAGCCCCCATTGAGACGCGTACAACTGGTTCACTCATTAAACAGAGATAACCCCCACAACACTAAGCCGATTTTAAGGCAGTTAATTGGGCCACTGTACAGGGCAGGCAAACGTTTAGCTTCCTGAATGTTATTCAGTGGGGTGAGCAGCTGCTTGATTGGGACAGCTAATTATTTGGCGAGGTCCTTCACCCTGAATGCCCCAACTTTGTAATTATGCTCGTTTCAGCCCCTAAGAACCTCTGAGCTCGACAGGGACATAAACAGCTGCCAAACTTCAGAGCCTGCAAAGATTCTACAAATGCAGCAATCCCTGTGGAGCTCATCAGCTCTGCAGCGGTCCTCCTGAAACACAGCCTGCTCCAGCTCCAGCACTAACAAGACCGGTACTCATCTAACCAAAAAATACACAGTTAAATGATAGGCACTGGAGTAGTTCGGGAAAATTACACATAACAAATATGTCTTTGGCTATCGAAAATAGGTCTTGACTTGAGAAGAAATATTCATGGCTCTTCAGGAGTTTACAAAAAGATATTTGAAGCAAGTGACCCTTCAAATATCCTGAACAGAGACTTTTTGAGGAAAGTTCGCAGAGGGATAACAAACGCAATCTAAAAGCACGTAGTAGTATTGAATGACACAGAAAACGGATTTTCAAATGAGGAGACTAAAAGTACCACAGGAAGGTTTTAGTACAAAGCTTCTCAACTGATTGCAAATGTCAAAGTATTTTCAGTCCTCCAAGAGAAGCAAAAAATGTGCACAGCAAACTAAATAAGGAAGTAATTCTTCATAAAAGAGAGGAAGATAAATACGAGAGAAAAGACGTTCTCAGCCGGCTGAGAGCTATACTCTTTCACAATAGCTTGTCTCTGCAAATAAGTGCAGACATTAGTTGAATGTAATTTTCAGAGCTGCTTCATTGTAATTTCTTAGGTTAAGATTCAATGCACTCAAAAAATTAACTTACCTATATGCAACTTTTCCGTTACCTCTACATCACTCTTGAACATACTAAGAGCAGCCATGTGAGGAATGGGTGTGAATTAAGTAGTGAACTGTTGACATCCTAACACATCGAATATTTTACTTTTTACACTGATTTTGGGTTTCAAAGCCCACAGATTCCCAGTAAAGCTGCAGTTTCTCATTTCAGCTAAGCACAGCTGGCTCTGAACCACCTAAGCAATGCTATACACAACAGACAAAAACAACCAAGATTTCTTACACTGAAAACCAAGCCTTTTTTGCTTCTCTTCTCAAAAGCATCAGTGTGTCTAGCATGGAACAACTCAGATGTGCTGAAAATGCTTGACAAGCAAGCACTGGTGGACCAAGCTGTACTTCTTTCAACTCTGCCCGCTCTGATGCCCCATCCCCATCCCTTGCATCTCAGGGAAGGCTGGAGGACTAGCAGAACTCCATGGGTGATTGCATCTCAACTATTTAATTTCATAGCACAGACTATTAGTGCTCAGAGCATCAAAACTAGAGAGAAGTCCATCCAACAATTTTAACACAATGACCTGTAACAGGGAGACCTCAATATGTCATCACTGCTAACAAAGCAGTAGCCTTGTGCAGAAACAGAGGTCGTTATTGATAAATTACTCCAGCCTCCATAACTGATTTGCCAGGGATGCTAAAAGACTCAACTGACAAGTGGGAGAAATCAATGTATAAAATTTCACATGGAAGTCTACTATACACACCAGGAGAAGGTCTACTGGAACACGTGTTTTATAAGGCATACAATTGTTTTCCCCAGTATACTCTATACTGGTTCCCTCAAGATGAAGATGCTATCCTGGTGATGGTACTTTCATTTCTCCTAGGAGATCAAGCAGTATACTAGTTAGGCAAAAACCATCTGTAACCAGTGTGCTAATATGAGGATTTCCACTTTAGAGCTGGCTTTAGTCTCCTATTCAGACCTTATCCAGCAGAAGATAATGAAACAATCATCAGGCCTTCCCTCTTCTTGGAATCAATTTCTAAAATAAGGGACAAATGCAAACATTCCACTTTTTGAAAGCAGACAGCCTGTGATGAAATGATCAGAAGATATCTCTAGCTCAGAACTAACAACAAGAAAGAGATTGTGCAGACGGCTTTCAGAAGTCCTGAAAAGAATACCTTAGCAAAACCACTGAAAGTCATTTGCAAGAAATCAAAACAGAAGTACAAACCTACATAATGTTCTCATTTCATAACCAAAAAGAAACAACTCAGTATTCAATCTATCTATGAGGCCCTCTGTTTTCAGGCATTCTAGTTTAAAGAATATGCTTGGCAATTGGACAAAACACAGACGAGAGATTGTTTTTCATTTTCACCCAGACATTTCTGAGAGTCTGTAGGAAATAAGGTTTGACTAAGCTGTCAAACGTACACTGATGCACTGCAGAGTCACATGCATATGGTTGTCCTTTTGGCCACAGATCCCAAGGAAACCAAGAAAGGGGTTCATTAAAAAACAAGAAGTATCTATTTCTTTGCTGATTGTTCACAAAGGTAGAATTTTAATTGTTTGAGCAGGTGGAAAGGTCTCTTGCTCCTTGAATTTCTGAATTAACCTTTCCTATCTCCAGACATAAAAGATCTAATGACATGCCTTCCACACTTAGGAAAAATAAAACATTTTCTGGTTACTCCTAGGGCAAGCAGGAAATAAAGCTTGACAAAAACTTAGTAGCATTTAAAAAAAAAAGTATTTGTAACAATTTTCCCAGTTGAAGCCAAAAAAATACAGAGACAATTTCCTCTCTCTGTTACTGATTAGCATCATCCCTAGACCCTTCCTGGCTGCAAAACAGAAGCAAGATGCAGATGTGCTTTGGAAAACCTCAGCCAGCCCTTTGCACAGGAATCACTCCCAGATAAAAATACACCAGACCCAGCCAAGTTCAGACAGACTTTTAGTGGCAAGTAAGCCAACAGAAAACTAAAAGTTAATGTAACAGGAGAAGTACAAGATCAGAAAAGAAAAATTCTTGCCTTCCGCCCTACCTTGGTTCTTCAAATACAGCAAGAAAATAGAGAAAAGCAAACCAGCTGGCAGTTTTGACAGACTTTCAAAAAATGAACACACAAACAAACAAAAGTACCACAAACCAATAACTGTGACACATCTCTCAAGAGGCCAGGAAAGAAGCTGAGCCAGGAATGCATGCTGGATAACTCCGCAGGGCTGAGGAGTCTCACAGGGGTGTGCTCTGGCAGTGCTTCGAGCTGTAGCTGCTCAGCATTGCCCTGGAGGAGCCCACGCACACAGAAACACACTTTTCAAATAGTTAAGACCCTATTAAAAGGTGCACATCTACACACCGGTGAACTGAACAAAATTATGAAAGCTAGTATGAAACAATATTTAGCTACATTAAAACAAGTGGGGGAAAGCAGTGAGAAAACGGTGCAATCACAGTTCATCATCTTTCTAAGATAAAATTTACCTTCTTTGTACAATGAAAAAAAATCTGTTTCCTTACAGGGATTTGCAATAAGAGTATAAACACTTGCACTAAAAATATTTAGTTTATAAATGAGAATTCAGAATTATATAATTTCAAAGAGCCTTAGGTTGAACTAGACAAATCAGCTGCTACCATAATTTTTCACTCCCTGACACATAAGGATCTTTCCAGCTCAGTCATAATCAAACACATATATATTTCAATAAAAAACTGAGAGAATTATTCTCCATTTCCGCCTATACATCCTGAATGCAGGAAGTAAAGAAAGATTTTTCCCTATACTTGGATCTTAAATTGAAGCCCTAGAAACACACACACAGCGAGGGGGCACAGTCACATATGCCAACTCTGTCGCCCAGTGAATCAAGGTAAGACAAATCCGCCATTTGGTATTCTGGGTTGTTTCTCACAAACAAAAATCTAGGCATCCTACTGCACATCCCTGTGCAAGGTTTGGAGCTGTGAACTGCATACCGGGTACTACACGGATCAACTACAGTCACAGTAAATGGAATGTTCTGGTATAACCATCCTAGGAATCCTTAATGCAAGACTCAGCTTACAATGGTAACAGTTTTTAACCAAGACCCTCTCACTTTATTCTCTTGTTTTAAGGAAAGTTTACTCAAGGTGGGGTTTGTCAGTCCCCTGATGCAGTCCACCATACCATCAAGTGGGTACCTGTGCTAAAACATGGGAAGGCAGAATGGCTCAGTCAAGAAGAAGAGGAGAGAAAATTAGCTAAAAAAGCTATCAGAGACACAACCTGTCTGTCATCAAATGACATTGGGGAACAACAATGTTCAGTATCATGAGATCTGTCTGCAATTTTTCCTCTGGAAGATTTTTTTTTTAATCACTCCAAGTCTTTCATGAGTAAAATATCCCCTTGTTATTCAGTCCCTCTCTCAGAACACGACTACCAACTGGATCATATCTATGTTCTGGATTCCTGATTCCTCCAAGAAACCCTAAGGAACTTTAATATTCTGCCAAACCAAGCTGAGTGACTCTTACTCTGCACATCACATTTCAGCAATAAGCTAATTCTTTTTTCATAGTTTTTATCCTATTGTTTGGTATGAAGATGAAGCTTGCTTACATGTAACCATCATTCCTTAGTTGTTTTTTTTTTTAACTTAAATTAATTCATGTCATCTAGGAGTTCAGTACATTTTCAGTGCAGTTCCCGGTCTTGTGATTTGTTTATTAGTTTGCTGATACTGAAATCAACCTGATACCCTCAGAAAGGAACATGCAGGCAAGCAATTTATTCATTTCAGCTTTCCTAAAACAGCTACATTTGCCTTGGTTGATTTTTTTTTTCTTCTGTATTTTGATCATCCACTAGACTCACTAAATTGCTTATTCTCCTGTAAGAAAGCAGCATTCTTTTCACACTGTAAAATTACAGAAAATAAGGCTCTATTTTTAACCCAAATTCCCAAAAATAAGGTTTTATTTTTAACCCAAAAGCTACTTGATGTTCACTACAAACAAACAACAACAAAAAAAGTGGGGGAGAGAAAGAGAGATTTCTTTAGAGAGGATAAAAATACTAGAAGTAAAGGGACACAATGCAATTACTGCATAATGAAAAAGGTTACATAACACCAGAGATTTGGTTAGAGACTTAATTCTGGAGATACTAACCTGGGTAGACTTGGATTTTACTGAGAAGAAAGAATGTTTTCACAGAGCAATTACAAGGGCCCACTAAATGCAGTCTGAACACTGGTCAAAGGCTGCATACTCGGATGAAACAAACACCCCTTCGTTTCTATACTGAAAACATTATTGTCAAATAACTGACTTGTCTGAGACATCACTCAAGCTTTTTCTACGTTAGATTTTTCTATAAAGGAAGTAAGACTGCTTTTACATTTCCATTCCTACTGTAAACAGTTAAATATTAAGTAGTCAGATTCAGTATTCTACAGCAACTACATTTCTAGTATTTATGCACCTGGATTCTGAAGTTTAAAATCAATTAAAACAGCATTAAACCCAAGTCATTAGCATTTCTCCCTACAAGCTTCTTTTGCAGGTCATTCACCAGTTCTAGTAAGAGCCACCATACACATTACATACAAATAATTTCCAGCGCAAAGACACATTAAAAGAGGGGGAAAAATCCAAATCCTCACCCAAGCACAAGCCTCAATCACAAGATATTTTCTAACAAGGCACAAAGAAAATGCCCATCAAATATTACACTAAGGGAAGAAATCCCAAGTATGCTTCCAAGCACTCTAGTATTAAACTTTCATCTCAAGCCTGAATTGTTCAGTAGGAAAAAAGCGCTGATCATTTGCCATCAGCTCACAGAATTTAAAATAATTAACTAAATGCCGTTAAAAACGTTTTACAAAATACAAGCTGTTTTCAAACAAGCAGAGAAGTGTTTTTCCGTGTTTTCCCATCTGAAGGGGAAAAGAAAAAGATCACATTATGTACAATTTAACTAGATAAAACAACAACTTTTGAAACTCAGCTGCTGCTTGGGAGGGCAAGTGAAGAATGGGTACTACAGAAATGATACAATGATATACTAAAACATTTTGGGAAAGGGAAATCTACATTTATTTAACAACAATGTGGGCAACTATTGTATACATAAGTGGCCTCTAGAAATTGCACATCTCATTTAAAATCTGAGATTTTTCAAACTCAGCAAAACCCCCAGTTTTCTTAGTGTGCAATTTTGATGTTGACAGAAGCAGAAAATAAGATTCCGGCAATGTTTTGCGTATTTAAATAACGTTTCCATCCTGCCCAGTACATACTTTACCTATAAAAATGAACCATCTGTTTGCAGTTGCTTTTGCCAGAGGCCCTGCACCTCAAGGCTGGTACTTTTCCACCTCTCTCCTGCATCAGTGTAGAAGGTGGAGAATTGAGCCAGTGATACAGAAAGGCCCAACAGCTCCTCTCCTTACACCTAATGGTTCTCTTCAGGTGCTCTCTGAACAACAGGTGCCTTTTCCTTCCCTTGTATCTCACACACACACAACCTCCAAGCATCTTAAGCCAGCAAACTGTTGCCTGCCCAGACAGAAAAGACATCATCTCAGTCCAGAAGACATCATCTGGCCCAGGTTTTGTGAAGGATCTTCTTGCACTCACTAATCCAAGGGGACCAAGGCAGTGCAAGTGGGACCCGCATGCTCTTACTCCATCCAGAAATCCTCCACAAAGAGGTGAAAAATGTAGATATGCACAGAAAACCCCAAAACAGTGCTGATACCAAAGAAGCCCACCTAGGTCAATTCAATTATCTTGTTTTCAAAATCAGACATTTTACTTAGGGTTTACCTCTGATTCAACAAAAAACAGCCAAATGCCATGTTACATGGCACAATTCAGAAGAATGAAACACTGAGGGTATTAAGCAGGGAGAAACAAAGTAAACATAAAATAATCTGTCGAGTTCAAAGCTTTTCCTGCAGAAGAAATAATTTGAGTGGTTTTACAGAAAAACTCATCCAACTACTTTAGCAAAACAGTGTAATTGTTCTTTGCATTTAACTTGCAAAACAAGCCGTCACATTAAACAAAACACTACCTATGTATAAGTTAAATTATATGCTAATACATGTAAAACAAGCACAACAATATGGTAAAAATGAACAGATCTCAAAAACAAATAAGCCTCTTTTCTATATCTAAATATATTGCGAATTTACAGTGCAGTACTTTAAAAAAATTACTGTTAGGTATGAAAGACCCTTCTAGTATACAACTGCACTATATCAGAAAGCTGGCAGTCCCTCTTATTCAGCTATAACGTGCTGCTCAGTTTTCGGTGTAGGAAATGAAAGCGGCAGCTTAAAACATGTGACTTCATATACTGCAGTATCTATTGCTGTGTTTTCACTCACTCATCTGTTAAAATTGCAAAACAAAAGGCACAGAGAAAATAGAGAGTTGGGAACATTAAACTTAAGCACAGCAAAACCAAACATGCCCAGGTGGGGAAAAATTTCTCACTGCTCTGAACCAATAGGAGAAATTTGCTTGCAGAAATTGAGGAGCACAGAAGGGGGATCAGGCATCTTGAAGATGCAGTGCAGAATAACGCTTTAATCTTGCCAAAATTACCTAAACAATTTATGAAAGAAGTCAGGAGCAACAAGCAGAAATCTACAGATTTGGCAGCAAACTCAGAAAGCTAAAAGTATCTTGATACAACTCCCCAACACAACTGCGCTTCAACAGTAAGCTACAGCTAAGCAAAAGGAACAGCAATCTAATGATCAATAATAAAATTCAGACAAAAATTGCATTTTTAATAGTTTAACAATACGTAAACCTCTGTCACATTCTGACCTGTAATCTTTATGCTAGGCAAGATCAATTGTTCTTCAAAGTACAACCGTTAATTTCCAGGGGTGGGAATTCAACACGAGAGGTATCAGTGTTAGCTGCAACACTACTCCTTTCTGACATACAATGGTGGGTTTCAGCCCTTTTTCCACTACACAAACTGCTTTATTGGGATGACTGAAAGGATACAAATTGTCTGTCAAATTTCTTGTCCCTCAAGCCACACTTTAATTATTATTCTCTCCCACTGTTCCCACTCCCTGTTACACCCAGAAGCAGACGTTTTAGCACTTGGTGTAACACTGTTCCTCCCCAGTGTTAACTGCACACATTCAGTTGTTTCTCAAAGTTGACTAAACACTGCATCTCTTCACCATCAATCCAGGTCCACCAACCAATCATGATTCACACTAAAGAACTTAGAAGCAGAGCAGCATTAGTGTTCATTGAAGAGGACAAAGCACTTCTACTCCAAAACTCTAAGAGTCACAGTTACGATCGTAAGGGTGAAAAAAACTGGGGCCAAAAGACAGCTTCACCAGTAGTGGCAG
This sequence comes from Acropternis orthonyx, assembly GCA_035583155.1. Lineage (NCBI taxonomy): Eukaryota > Metazoa > Chordata > Aves > Passeriformes > Rhinocryptidae > Acropternis > Acropternis orthonyx. The sequence goes on along the minus strand of JAWWEU010000040.1, from coordinate 65,372,010 downwards.
CACAGAGCATGACCGCAGAAAGCTTGAAACTTCTGTCCAAGCCACTCATAATTTATAGGTTTTGACGTATATTATTTCTGTCCCAATGCATATACATCTCTGTTCTGGGTTTTCCTTTAAGCTTACATTTTTTTCATGGAAATGTAGTAACACACTCATACAACCCAACTCCTCAAAGTTTTGCACCAGCCAGCACTTGCAGCAAAACATAAGTAAAATCCCACATTATGTGTGCATACGTAATGGATATTCTTTTCTTCAAGACTTTATGTGCACCAGGGATGAACTCAAATCTCAAAAGCACTGATTCCTGAAAACTTAGTGCATACACTGCCAAAAGAATTGTCAGTTGCTCTACATTTAATTTTTTCCTTTCATATCAAGCCTCCTTTAGTCTGTCCATTCCATGGCCTGCTTCAGATACTACTTTCTTTTGGTATAAATCATGAACAGTAATCCCTTCATGGTTGTTACCCACCTTTACCAAAGGCTTTAATCTGCTTTATTGACAATTACTCTTTAACTATTCTTCTCTGAACTGATTTGTAATAAAATCATCTCCTCCTCTGTAGGTAGCTCTTCCTAGAGAGATATCAAAGCAGAGACTAGGTTTTTTTTCAAAACAAAGAACAAGCAAACTTTTCTTAAACCATTTTAAAAAAGTTCACGCACAGACTGTGTCTAAAAACATAGTACCAGAGACCTTTGCAGTTGCTTTTTCTGTTATGCATCCCCTGAAATGAACCAGCATCTAATGTTGAACAACGGGCAAAACCTTTGAAAACAAAGACCCACAGCAAAGCAGCTTTCACTGCAAACACCGGAATAAAGAAAACCTGGTCTTGCACAAAGAGGCACATCATAGATTCCTTGAAGTTTAACAAAAACAACGGCACTGAATGAAGGATGTCCAGCCCCTACAGCATTTGGCACAGGTCTGTCCAGGGTACCCTGTTACAGACTTGCACTGTGCCACTGAGCTGGGAAGTCACTGGGAGATGAAGCTTGACTGAAATTGAGCAACAAACTGCAAAGATCAAATTGGGACTTATTTTATGAGTTAGGCCTCAAATATCTACAGTATTCACACATGCATCCTATATTAGCTACTAATGGTGCTTTTCCCTATTTTTAGGCTACTGTCAGCTCCTAGATCCATCAATTTTTCGTATATCTTCTCTCAATATTATCTTAACGTAACCCAATCTCATAAGCTCAATGTAAAGAGCTGTGAACATTGCCTTCCTCAGCTACACAGACCTCAGATGCATAAATCTGTAATCTCACAGGAGCTAATTAAGAGCAGAGCAAACTTGTGCATCAACCCTTTCCTTTGCACTCTTACATATGACCCAAGGTCAGGAGTGAAAATTGCCATCCATCACCAACTAACACCACTAACAAGTTTGGGGTTTTAATCACATTGGTCAAGGTAGCAAGAGACACCAAACATCCATGCATGAAGTATGTGGAAAGCTAGACAGCTAGCAGAGTTCTGGATAAAACTGCTTGTCTAGAGAAATATTAGCTCTTGTAGTACCCCTGATGGGAATGGCTTACCACTTGTTTGGTTCAACCCTCCACTGGAAGCACTAATCTGTGCCCAGACTGCTTTTGACCTATGCATATTTAAGACGAAATTATCAGAGAAAACAGGTATTAATTTACAGCACAGCCTGTAACTAACCACACCACCCCACCAAAATCCAATCCCTACACCATTAAACAGCTCAAACATTTAGGTAACAGCTGTCTTGACAAGATTGGAGTGGTAGATGAGGCACATCAGCTATTTATTTTGGCAGTACAGTGATGTCACTTCTTTTCTGTTCTTCCAATCCCACCTGTAGAAGCAAGAACGCATCCTGTGCTAGAAGGTGTTGATGAATATCTACCAAATGTTAAAAAGGGTCTGTTTTTATCTTTCTGATAAAAAGCACCTGTGCATATTTCCTCTTTTGCTTCTGCTCATCTATTTAAAGACAATACAACTTTCACAAAGAAAGCTGCTTAGCATTGAGAAAAAAGATGAACAGATCACAGGGTGAATTAGAAGGCTGCTGTTGCAATTTAATGACATTGCTTTTGACAAGTAATAAAGAAAAATGCTTCTGCATTTCCTAGTGTGGACTTTGACAAATCACCATGAAAATCAGACCTTTAAATAGGGATGACATAGGACTTGTGTTACATATTTAAAATTCTGGAATTTTTCTTTCATCTACCAACCCTGCGCCTCAGAGGGATCACCTCCTCTCTCCTTTTCAACCATGGAACCAGGAAAGAGACTGCCTGCCCCACGGAAAAGAGTTCCACCTGGCCCCCTCATGAACTGCTAACAATGGATCATTTGCAGCAGCTGCCCGGGGCCCACCTGACCCCTCAGGCTACAATCTGGGTGTTTGGGAACACCTGTGAGATGAGAAAGGTTTCCTGTCTTCACACCAATGACTCAGGTGTTATAACGCCCCACTGGAGAGCCATCAGCACCTTCACCCCCAGCCTGAGGGGTCATGGCTGCTAATGGGCCATCAGGGATTCCAAAAATATGCCAGGATTCACCTTACACAGTAACTCACCCATTGTGAAACTCCCCACCCTGGGGGAGGTACTGGGCACTCCCCCCTGAACCTAAGCATAGATAAACTGCGGGGTTTGGGACTGGGGATCCCTGTTCGGATCCAGAAGAGGACCAGACCCTCAGCAGGACTGCTACTGCCACTCCCAACCGGACAGTGACCATCATCCTCACTGACAGGTTTCTTCTTTCCTCTTACCTTTTACTCAGGAGGGCCAGGTGGGGCTCAGCACAGGGGCTGACAATCACCATCCTGTTCGTGCCCCAGGGTGCTGGGTTACACACCTGTTTTTGTGGGTTAAATGGACTTTTTCCTCTGTACCCTTGTACTTACTGTGATCTTTTTACTAAATTGTAATTCTTACTTGTAATCTGTTTGTGAGTTGGATTCATTCCTCCTGCTGGTTTATCTTTAAACCAGCACAACTTGAAGTGTCTTAAAATCTGCAATAACTTTAGAGAAAAAAACACCAGTGACCAAAAATTAGAAAACTGATACAACAGCTTAATACCTATTAAAAAGAAGATTGCCCATGAAAATAGTTAACAGACAATTAGCATTCCTATTGTCAACCAGAATCTACAACCAAGGTAAACAAGTCAACCACCGCAGGAAGCTAAAACTGACAAGAAGAGGTTCCATCTCTCTTTAGCTGCTCTGTTTGTCTCCTGAAAATATAAAACAAACCTGTATTTTTATCACACTCTTGCCTTCTAGGGTTTGCAAGACAGGTACAAAAAGTCTGGTGACCCTGACAAGCCTTAATCACAGCTTCCATAGGCAATACTCAGTGCAGTACAAATCACAGTGCCAAAACGAGGAAAAGCTGCCAAAGGAATGAGAACTGGGGATGTGGAAAGGGCAGTACCTTTTTTTAGCAGTAAGTGTTATACTCTCATCTAAGTCTTGTTGTAAGCAATGAAACAAATCCAAACTTTACAAGTTATCACTGAATGGTACAGCATGTGACAATCACATTTAAAACTGAAGTACTGAAGTCATGGATAGAAATACCTAAGAACAGGGAGATCATAAACTACCAGAGCTGAACCATTTTACCAGCATACAGCTAGCTACTGTGGAATGACTGCAACATAGAAGGAAGCTCAAGGCTCCAACCATGTGATCCAGGATGACAGCCTAACAAAGTTGTGGAAACATTTGTTTTGACGAAATGTCAATTTTGATGAATCAGCACTTCTACAAAAATAAACTGTCATAAAATTCCACACCAACTTCAACTAACTGAAAATCCTTTAATGAAAGAGTTAGCTTCACCATTTGATATAATTTATCTCCTCAAATTAAGAAGTCAGGTCAGCTCCTCTGTTTCTTCATAGACAGTTCAGTGGCACACTAGCACCATGGTTTTTGCATGTGAGGATGCAGTAAATGGCAAAAGAGTGCTTTTATCACAACCGTTCCTAGAATCCATCTCAGAATCCCCAAAGTACTCCCCAAAGTGTTTGTACTTAATCTAGGTTTTGAAACACATTTTTGTTTTTCCCCTTCTAATTCATCTAAATTGTTCCACAAGTAATGCTGTTAGAATGAATATGTAACAGCACAGCTGCTGTTCCATTCATTTTAAAACAATCACAAAAGGTTGGCATAGCACTGGCCCAGGCCTATGCCATTCAGGCAGAGAACCTCAGTACCTCTTCCAGCAAGCATCTGCAGGAGTGCGAGGAGGGAAAAGGAAAAGCAGAGAACTGTGCTGTGCTCACAAACCAGCTAATAACATCAAATATCTTGGGGGGGGGGGGGGGGCGGGGAAAAACCACAAAAGGCCAGAATAGTGATTTGTTCAAAATTTCTCATAAAACAAACAACAAATCCACAATACACCACACAAAGAAGAGTAAGAAACAAAATCTTCAGTTATCCATTCCTTGAAAAATGTTGCAGTAAGCAGTGTATTTGCTCAGTGATACACATCACTCATTCCACTCAAATTTAGTGATAAGGCAGACTGCACTGCTACCAAAACTCTTTTTTTTTTTTTTAGATATATTACACCACTAAATATGTTATGCTTTTGTAAAGTTACATGCTTATCTAAAGAATTAAGTTCTGAAGCTCGGATGATGCAACACAACCATACAAGTGTCTTTTTTTGTTTTGTTGGGTTTTTTACACACTGACTTGTATAAAACAGTTGTTGACATTTTAAGAATGACCATGCTGTCTGGATATCTGTTACTTTATATCATGGCCTAACCAGGAGTTGAGCCTGCATTATACCAAGAGTTACACACAGAAACCTTCCCTTTAGAGACTATCTATGCAAGTAGCTTGACAGCATTTAACTTTAAATTAAATAGCATCTCACCCTCAACTAAAATATTCAGTTGCTAGGCTTCCTGACTTCATTCCCCAGGTTACATCTAAACCTTTACTAGACCAAAAACTCTCAGCTCATGCTCTTATAGATCATAGAATCATAAAATCTATTGGGTTGGAAAAGACCTCAGAGAACATCAAGTCCAACCCTTGATCTAACACCACTGTGATTACCAGACCATGGCACTCAGTGCCATGTCCAGCCTCATCTTAAAAACCTCCAGGGATGGTGAATCCACCACCTCTCTGGGCAGGCCATTCCAATGCCTGATTACTCTCTC
>JAWWEU010000040.1:65335128-65366707 GCA_035583155.1 Acropternis orthonyx | reverse complement strand
GTCCATCCTGAAGGTGCTGTGTGATTGCACTCAGGATGATCTGCTCCATAACCCTGCCAGGCACTGAGGTCAGGCTGGCAGCCCTGTAGTTGCCAGGGTAATCCCTGAACAAACCATCAATTAAATGCTCCCCTAAGTGACTGTCTGTTTAAGGTTTTGTGCAGTGTTGTGATTTTTAAGCTATCATCTATAAGCTTAAATACAAAGGATAAATATTTTCCTTACAAGCAAGGTCACACATATTCCAACAACAATCATTCTACAGAATCAGCTGTCTTCTGCAGAGTAAATATCTACTCACCACTCTTGCTATGGTCCAGTTCAGAAAACATGCACAACCCAGACATATAACTTGCAGCACTGCTATACCACAACAGACCCTGTGCAAACCATCACTGCTGCTGCTACTCTCGGTGCCTGGGAAGTTTTCTTAGTACTATGAGGTGACAAGACCAAAACACCTGGCTCCAAGAGGTTTTGCTACATCCAAGAATCAGAACACAAAAGACCAAGATGAAAGGGGAGACACACTTCATTTCTTTAAGTCGCAGTCTTCAAACTGCCCTGGCTTCAAACTAGGCCTGTGGACATCATCATTTTGCACAGGGTCCCTATAACATACACAGACCAGACCTGGTCATCTTACGTGTGAAGCTCTTCAGTCAGTCCCAAACAGTGAGAAAGTCAGTCAAGCAGTTCTCTACCATGGGTGCACGTACAACCACCACCCATTCGCTCACAAACCAAGGGCACGTGACAACAGATGTCTCCAAGTGGATTTCGGTTCCAGCCTAGCAACCACCATTTCCATGTGTTGGTGCACACATTATTCACACAATCATTCCACAAATCACACAGTATTGTACTTAAGTGTTTCTATGCAAAAAGAAGCTACACATTAAAAAAAAGTGCCCAAGTCTTTATGAATAGCACTCCCAGTACAGTACATTTACCCCACTCACAGTCATCTTGGAAACTGTCACATATTGAAGACTATTTTCTTACTGAATACACACACTGTAACCATTAAAATGCCAATTCAATCAAATGGTGCTTTCCTTCTGTCAGGAGCAAAAGTAAGCTGAATGATCCCACAGAAAAACTTCTCCTTATATATTTGCCCATTCCTCTGCTTCTGAAGATATAAATAGAAGAACTGTTTCCCTAAACATTCATTCAATGTGCTCTGAAATGTATAAAGAGTGACACAGACAAAACATTACAATGCAGATTAAAGGCTGAAAGAGCAGAGGAACTCTTAAAAAGTGATTGTCAAAACAAAAGAAAAGCTTGCTTCCTTTTATGATATGTGAAACCAACTCTACTTCTGATTAGAGGAACAGTAGTAGAACATTTTGGTTGCAAAGAAGTGGTAGAAAGGAGAAATAGCAGTTTGGTGTTCATGTGTATTTGTGAAAAACACTTTATCAAGTCACACTGTCTTCACTACTGGTTGTTTTTATTTAAGGGAAAACCTACTATCTTCCCACTCACTTTCATACCTTTCCACTCAACAGCTAACAGAGTGATAGACTCAAACTTAAATTCAGTCAAACCTGTGAAAAAGAGATCAAGACTGAAATAAAACTGAATTCTGAAAGAACCAGTAGAACTCTTCCACTACTAAACTGCAGTTATCCTTGCTGAAGGACAACTTTATGCCCCAAACCAGAAAGCTGCTCATGCCCACTACTCTCTCTAAAATCACCAGCTGACCACAGAGAATTTCAGTTCTTGAAAACAACTCCAAGTACTTTGAATCCTAAAGAGGCTAACAAATTTATCCATGAAAAAAAAAAGGTCTTGGATAAATAAGACACTTAAGTTCTGAAATAAAACTGGGCATGGCCACTCCTGTCAAAAGTTCCTATTGCTGAAACACTGAAAAAGGTGTTGTAAGCAAATTAACTATGTAACAAGGTATGTGAATTGCATAACTCAGCGTGCAAATGTCTAGGTGGAGACTGCAGTAGGTCATAAATTACCACTTTATTAACTTACATGATTTCTCATCAGGCATAGAAACACAACTACCTGAAATCAGTTTTGTCTTTCATTATGCAAAACAGGGTAATTCTAGGTGAAATAAAGCTATTTAAGGTCAAAAGGTTTGTTATGTACACAGTTTGCCTACAGTTTTTTCTGTTGACTCTCTGTATATATCAATTTTTCATATCATTTTATGATTCTGGAGCACTTGTTTTTGTTTTCTTTTAAAGACTGAAAACTGCACAGTTAGCAACACAAAGAAAATGCCAAACTACCTCTGTGAAGATTAGTACACAGCTCTCAACGGTATTGAGAAAAATAGATGCCAGCTACTTTGCAATTCCAGGGGGACAGACTGAAATGAAAAGAAAAAAGTCATGCAACGTCTTCAAAGTCAGTCATAAAAAGGCTAATTGTTCCCATAGATTTTTTCTTATTGTTTCTAAAAAAAGATCCAGAATTTTTGCATCAAAAACATTAGTCAAGCATTCACTCAGCATATGTTTGACAAGCTGTCTTACATTCATGTGAACTTCTTGACCAAAGAAAACATTGAGAAGCAACAGCAAATCATGAAAATGGCAAGTTTCATGGTTCATGAGAACAATATATTCCCAGGAAGATACATGTCCAAAAGAAAAAGGTAGCCATTCTTTTCACTAAAATGAATTAAAGGAAGTACCAAGCATAAACTGACCAGATACTTGTTCTCACTGTCTAGCTTGGGCATTATTCAAATTCTCAGCTAAACTCTTTTTCATTAACCAAATTTGGTTAGTGAAGAACAGTCATCACTTGCACTCTTTTAAAGATGATTTTGGTCTTTCATCATTTAACAGGAAAAATACATATATTAAGCTTATTCACGTCCTTTACCACGTCCAGGGGAAAACCTTGAAGTTAACATTCAGCAGTTCCTGAAAAGAAGTTTTATATAGTATCTAGGTCCTGCACTAAGAAAACAATCGTTAAAGTCTGGACACTGGAATGCCACAAACTCTCTTTGTGCAAAACCACAGTTCTCTGCCTAAGCAACATACTCAACACAGCTATGACAAAATAGCTATTAATAGTTTGATTTTATCTGTCCAGGCTTCACAGTCTACCACAACAAGCCAGCCTGAAAAACCAGACAGTTCACAAGACAGAATCTAAGAAACATCTTTAAAGATACTTCAGAAAACAGAACTTCAGAAAGAAAAGCACTTGCCAGCCATCATTCCTAGTGCTTACATTATATACATTCCCTCCCAAAGCTGATGGTAAAGCATACTTTGAAAACTGAAAGTTGGAAAAGTGGATGGTGTATATCGTGGGGGCAAATGAAGGGAAGAGAAGGAAAGAGAATGGCACAATTAAGATGACCTTGATGAGTATGTTTTTTAAAAATGTCTCATCTTCCTCCACTTCAGAATGCAAATATTTGCTTCTTTTTTTTCTTTTAATGCAGAAACTTCACGGAGTACAACGATTTTCAGAATACTACCGACTCCTCTATTAGCACCATTTTTTAAAAAAAGTATGTTCACTTCATAAATTTAGTTTGTAGCTAACTGGCTCTGCAGATTCTTCCACTGGCACAAAACAAGTATTCTTCCTACTTGAGCAAGCAATTGTGAATTCAGGAATGACAATCCCCAAACAAATTCAGTCCCTGGAATCAACAACAGAAGAATCACGCCACATCATTCATGAGCTTAAGATTAGACAGGCAGCACTCAAGTCAAGGTTTATGTATCAAGTAACTACCATAGATGGCCTTCCACTTGATTTCAGGAGTGTTCTCATCAAGCCTATTTAACTTTTTTGGGTCATTTTCTTTCCCTCTGTCTTTTCTTTCCTTAAATGTAGGACTTCTAGTTCATAAACAGCTGTCAGACAGCATTTTTCAATATGACAAGTTTTACTTCTGATCTTCATAAACTTAGGAGTATCTTCAGAAGTTTCTATCCCCATCTTTTCCAAACACACCGAGAGCTACTCAAATCCCTTAGCCCCAGGTCCAAAAAATGTAAACATTCAAAGTAAAACATTCAAGACAAAAGGCTTTATATAGTCTTGGAAATACCTACACCCAAACCAAGTTTTTCTGTAACTCCATTCAGTTTTTAATGGGTCAGCTTCTGTAACAGATTTCAGGCACTTCTTATGCACAGATCATTTGGTCTACGTACAGTTAATACTACATTAATCTCTACAGATAAAATATTCATACACACACTTACATAAGTCAAAAGCCATGGCTAGGCACATGTGGGATTAACATAATGTAGTCCATCATCTTTACAAAGTCACATTTCCTTTATTCAATTTTGGCTGAGGTTATATATTTCTAGGGTGCCACATGGCAATTTCTCTAAGGGAGCTTTTAATATGTTAAAAGGAGGATGGAGGGAACAGGCAAGGTTGCTTTGGGAGACTTTACAAACTATGCAGCTGGGTGGGGGTAAAAGTCCTAAACTGTGCAAATTCACAATCTATCTCATAGAATCAGTTACATTGGAAAAGACCTTTACAAAATGTTGCATTTCTTGGAGAGTCACAGAAAGCAACTCATACTTTCACAACCATACACAAGAAATTCAGCTCATAAGACTTCAGCTTTAGATTATTAGTAGTTGTTTGCAGAGGGCCAAGCTTCAAAAGCAAAAGAGTGACAGAAGAATTTAAAGTGGAGCCGAGCTCAAGAATCTGAATCTTCCCATTCTGTTGCACAGGTGATCCTTTGGCATCTGTAATCCTATTCTCACTGGAGAAAATGGAAAGACTATCTCTGTACAGCCCCTGGATGACCATGAAGTCTATCAAAGGCACTGTACTTTTTGAGTTTTCTCTGTCACTGCTTGGCTCTATTTCAGGTATGCCCTGCTGGACATTTAAAAGCTGATGCACAGAAATCCTCTATATTCTGATCAGGATTTTCCTTTTTTAACTGCCATTAGCTTTTTTTTTTTTTTCCTAATTTGTGTGATACCAGTTGTTAGCATTCATTTTATATGAAGAGGATACAAAGAAGACAGAACTTGCAACAATAGGGCCACATTGCAACATGGGTTTATACAGAATCTGCCCTAGACAGGAAAACCTGGGACTGGGAGCAAAGAGACCTTTTACATGTCATGGTTATCAATAGGACTGTCCTTTGACTACTTCCTAAACAGGGGCCAAAATGCTCTGGTTATATAAGCTGATGAGAGATCACAGATTTTAATGACACTAAAACAAATATATTTATATAAAAGACTTCAGTTTTCCAAGTCTCATATCTGCCTTGAAATATAAGAACATCGCAAGGAGAGAATTTTTCTCTAGCTGAGTAACAAATTTCTGTCAAACCTCAAGAACACACTGTACTTTCATACGGTCATAGTATCCATAATTTAAATCCAAATTTGGTTTGTAGTTATACAATCTTGATTAGGACCATACAATTTATTTAATGCTAAAGCTTTTAGTGGTTATAAGCAGCAATCAGACCTTTACTAAAACAAATTTCTGGTTATGGCATAGGTTATGGCCAAGCCATCGCATGTGTGCCAGCTTAGTGATGAGGGCTGGCTTGAACACCACATCCAGCAATCCTTCTCCTCAGTCAAGCAACTACTTTTACACTTGTGGAGAGAGAGGGCAACAGAAAAGCTCAGTCAGAACCTACAGCTATCACTTCCCGCCACAATAAGCACATTATTACTGTTTAAAACAGCATGCTATCCTATTGCGATGAAACAACAAATTGTTTCATCAGGAGAGCACAGTAAAATTACTGTACTTCATACAGTTAACACAACATTTGTGTGAAATCTCATGATCCGGTGAAGCACCAGTTTAACAACATATATAGGGATGATAAAACCAGACAGCTCGGGATTGTTAACTGCTCAAGCTCCTTGGTATTTCACGTGCTAACAGTAAGAAATAGGCAGCTTTTGTTTTTTGCATCTTAAAGTGTTCTTCCAGGATGTTCTTACAGTTCAAGAGCTGCCTGAGCCCACTACTTTATAAACCAAATGGTACTTTTTGAGTAATTCCCCCACACACTCCTGGCCTTAATTTTTACCCACACTAACCAGGCTCACATCCAGATCTAAACACGCACTTCAAAGAAAGAATTTTTTTTAACATACACAAGAAAAAAATATATGCTGAAAATAACAGAAATATCGATATATTTTATTTATCCTTTATTTCAGGAGTAAGTTTGCCAGAATTTAACTCGAAGATTAGACCATGATATAAGGCACAGTTTCATTCTATGACAAACATGTGGTTTTACTAAAAAAAAAATCTTCTACTCAAGAACTGAAGATACCTATACGCATCACTACAATACACAGCAAAAAAATTACACAAGCTTAATTTGCAAGATATTTTTCTTGAATTTTAAGGGAATTTTTAAACAATCTGGGAGAGCAGAGATCACACTTATTCTTTAAATAAGAAAAAAAATTTCACACTTAACAGAGTTACGTAGAAAAAAGCTCTTTGATTTGTCAGTGCTCTTGGTTGCATTATTTGCTATCTTTGCTATTTCTTGCTTGAAGTGACAAAGAAAACTTAATACAACTGATACTTTATGCTGAAACATGGAATTAAGATGTAAAAGTGAGAAATGACACAGTTCCCATGAGAAATGAAAATGTAAAGTATGTGTTAAACAACCCTGGGGAAAGAAAGAAGGCGGGGGAGGAGGTGGAAGAGAGAGGCCCAGAATGCTGGCTGGTTTTTTGAGTGTTATTAGAAGGATTCTAATGAAACCATTAAGGTCCAGAAAATGAGTTGCTATTCTTTATATTTCTACTCATCAGTCCAAGGGGAAAAAAGGTTTCCATACTTATGGGCATTTGGGGTTTGCTGTTTGTGTTTGGTTTTTTAGTTAGGGGGATTGGGGAAGGCAGGAAGGAAGTGTTTCAGGAGTTTGTTTGGGGGTTAGGATTTAAGGTAGAACACAGTTAAGCTGTTTCAAGTACAAGATACAATTAACTAGACACAGACAGCAAAAACACACATTACATACACATTCTCACCCACATGTATGCATTCAAAGTAGACAAGTTAAAATCTAAGCATTACTGTGGAACAGCATCCCTGGCCCATCTGAAGTGACTCTGCTTCTACTGACAAGGCTGCGGCTTTTCTCGTTGCTTTCTTTCATAACAGAACACCCACAACTGGGCCAATGTTTTAGAAGCTGCCTGGAAGGGGCATCCCCTACCAAAGAAACAAACTGAGCAGAAACTCACAACTTCAGCTACAGTAATACAACAAAGAGTTAAAAGGAGCAATTTCTCTCTCCAAGTGTCAAGCAGAAATCCAAAGCACTAATTTTTGCTTTGCTCAGCTTATTTTCAAGCCTTATATACACAGATGCTGAAGTGGTAAAAATAGTACTGGTTCCCATATAGGCTCAACTGACAACCCTGGCATTCTGTCATGTGAACCAATCTTCTCCTGTTCTGGGGTCGCCACACAAGTTCTCAAAAGGTTTATTTAGATACTTTATTAGGCCACCTCAACATTTGTCGCTGGTATGTCCTCCTTTCTCACTAGCTGAACTGTAAAAGCTGCATTTGCTCAGCATCCTCTCTACAACATATTATCCTGTGACATTTTATCTAACCATTCTACAAAGAAGACAGTACTGAAATACATTCATAACCCACAGGGACAGTCCTATTTTTTCCAGGAACACAGCCATACAGATGGTTCTTCTATATACGTTTTTCTTCATCAATCATGCCTAAATTTCATATAGCTGAGCGCTCTGATTTTCATTGTTTAAACAAACTTAATCCATAGTTTACCTAAATAATATTATCATTCTGTTTCAAATCATGCTAGCAAGCTAATTTATCAGCTTTCTTCAAGAAATGAGCCATAAATCAATCTTTTTTTTTGTCAACAATATAAATCCAACCATCAACTTCCTCCAGAGGAACAAAGGTGATGGATGTTCTGCTCCATTTTCTACAACACAGACCAAACTTCAGGTCTAAAGTTTGGACCAAACTTTATGCTCTAAAATGAACACATTTCAGTAACTCCCCAAAACACTGATGGAGGACACACCCAATTCACCACCAACAAACCCTCTAAAAGAAGAAAAGGCAAGATTTCTTTCTCCAGCGCTCCACTCCTCGTTTCATCTGCACGCTCCATGACTCAGTGAACAAGCAGGCTCATTACTGATAAAGCCAGACACTACCACGGTTTCTCTTACCCACTGCGGCTCAGGCCAGGTCTACATGGCTACAAATGCCTTTGTCAGGGGTACAGTGTGTTGGCCAAAACATTACAGCAAGAACCGTGAGTATAATTGCATCTTATGGCAGAGAGTAGGTTTGTGACAGTGAAGTTTAATTAGAAAGGGAAGAAGATTGTTGCAGGATGTACAAGGAAAGTTTAAACCACACTGCAGTGAGCTGTAATCTCCAAAGACTAATTTTGCCGATAAATGTTTTTTGCTGCAGATCTGCTTTAACACACACTGTTCGCAATACTCATCATCCTTTCTGAAAAAATCCCCTCTATGATATCCTGCCTTGAAATAGTGAAGAGGTTACAAACAAAACTTTTCCCCAAGATGAAGTATAAAAATAATTTCTTGCAATTACTAAGCTTAGTCAGCTGCAATGCCTTTAGTGAGCAATAACAAGCTCCCTGATACAAGTTTTAATAGCTGTCATGGATTCTGAAGTAATGATTTCCTAACAAACACTGCCAAGTTAATGTAAGCTACATTTGGGGAAGAAGAGGATTATTTGTAGGTGTTTTTTTTTCACTCTGGTCCCTTCCACAGAAACTACACAGACATTCCTTTAAAGCCTCTCTGCTTCCTTAACAATCAATGCTACTTTGGACTTCTCAAGCAAGAATACAGAATGCACAACATATCAGATTATAACTCTTGCTCTAAATTAGCATGGTCCCTTTGAGTTCCTGATAGCAGTTTTTAAAAGTTGTCTTAGGATTATTTTAACTTCTAAAAGTGTGTGAAGAAATATTTTTAATTAACATCATGCCTAAAAGTCTAAAACTATTATTTTTATTTTTTAAAATACAACAGGTCTTCATAGTCTAGAGTTGAATGCTAAGTTATAATTGCAGGGACTGAAAATGCAGATACAGAAGCATGCCCAAGGACTCATCACCAGAGGTTATTCATGCAGACCAGAAATTACTACCTCAGTTTAAATACTTAGTTCTAACTCATTAAATAAACACTGGATGCAAATATCTGAAGCATACACTGGTATTTTACAGCAAGTTGCATAAAGTTTATAATTCTTGTCACCCTTAGTACTGCAACACTGAAGCATGTGTTATGGGGCAGACCAAATCATCCTCTTGGAAGTTACCTTAAATTGTCAGCTGACTATCATTTGGCATACCATATTCACAAGTCTCACTGGAACAAATCTGAAACTGAAGGCAAGGTGAAAAAAAGCCAGTTAACTTAGTGCTTGGACAAACTCTACAGTGCTACAAGATGCTACTACCTTATTCACAGGAAAGTTAACAGAAGGGAAAGCTCAGCTCTCAAATGAATGGGTACACAGTCTTGTTTTCTAGCCCAATAGCTGAATGAAGGAAGCGGGTTTCGAAGACTATTTTCGAACTCACCTACAGCTAAAAGCACCTGTAACTTTGTTATATGAGTCTGTAAGACAAATGTTTGCCCTGCTCAAATGGATTTTGTGCGCTCTAGTTTGATTTCTAACAAGTCAAATCTCGCTCACCTTTTTTCGCACAGGGAAGCTGAGGTAAAACACCTTCAAAACAAAGAAAATATACTACCAAGCACGTTCCCTTGAGTTCCTGGCAACCTCTGGCAGGAGGATGAGGACAGGCAGACAGTAGCAGTAACATCTGAAACCAGCACAGCAAGACTGACAAGAGAGCTCACCTCTCCAAGTCCTCTCTCTCTTTTAAATATGTGGGTTTCTGGTTACCTTCCTCCACCTCCTCCTTCACGTGAGGAGAAAAGATGATGAGAAAGAAACTGACATTTTGAGCTGTACAATAAAAATCAAACCTTTACAATTTCAGCATCTATCCAACCTTGAAATATCCTAGCACTGGACTGGAAACCAGCATCATACGAACCATTCATGACAAACCTCATACAGACTTTGCAAAGTTTTGTGACAGAAAGTTTGAAAATAAACTGTCAATAAGATTAAAACAAAACAAACCAAAAAAACACAAAGGAAAATAAATAAACAAGCCTCTAGATTAATATTCAAGGCTACTAAAGTAAATGAATAGTGTTTGATCTTTTTCCCAGGAGCTACAAAGATTTTCACAGGAGCAAGAGCCAAATCCCCAACACCTTATACTTCAGAAGCAGAGGGAATTATAAAGGTTCAGGTGCAGAAGATGGCAAGGACATTTCAGATGCCATGCTGGCCTCCTGCAGGATGAATCACTGCTTTGCATACTGTTGGGTTTTGAATCATGCGGTATCATTCTGGCCTAGGCAATCTCCTCTGCTTTGTAGTCTCCCATGCCTGGAGATTCAGGTCACCTAACACTCTTCGTGCTAGGATCATCCAGCTAGTAGCAACATCAGTGCTGCGTTTTAGATCTTCTAAGAGTTACACGCAGTCCAAGAGGCAAGGTAGGCCACTCTTGATGCAGTTTAATCAGGACAACCTGTTGCAATCTTTTGCGTTAGCTTAGTTATCATTAAGCAACTGAAAAAGTACCTTATGATTTGTTTAATACCTTAGCTGTTACCAGAATTTGCAACCAACAACTTCTGATCACCAGTGTCTCTTTAGGTGAAAGATTAAATACACCTCTAAATATCTGTGCCAGTATCACAGCTGTCTGCAGATTTTGTATCAGTTTACCACTTGCCTACAAGTCACCTCTAAAACCTCAAAATTAACTCCTTAGTATGCAGGCCAGGCTATACAGCATCCGATTAGCTGAGTGCACTAATCTGCCACCTGTGAAATCAGGAGAGGAGCAGCAGAAAGATTTTGTCCGACACAATCTGCTCTAGGGAGAGATGGCGTCAAGCAAGAAAAGGCGTGAAGCAAAGCCTTCAGTTATTTGCATTTTTTTTGGGAATTTACATCTAAAGTTCCGTTTTATGCAGTATTAACTCCTATGCAAACTAAAACCCTTCACTGTACAAGTGAATGTACAAAGAATGTCCAATTTTTTTTCCTCTTTAAAATGTTTTTTTTTCCAAAATCCAAGATGCTGTAACTGTTACTAGAACTGTCAATTTCCCTTTCCTTACACTCTTGCATAATATCTACCACTCAGCAAAAGTACTACCAGTTCCCACAAATCTTTTGTCACCATGTACAGACATAAGTCCTGTACTACAGTTGCTTTTCTGCTTGACACGCTCAGACACAAGTTTCCAACTTTCAAAGAAACAGAATAAGTAGGTCCATAAAGAAAGAAAGTATGTGTTCCCTGCAAAGGTTTCACAAAAAAAAAAAAAAAAAAAAGTCTGTTGGGGGAGGGGTACCCATTAAACCTGAAGATCTTCCCCTACATGCGGAGTACTTCATTCAGAAATCAACCTCGGCCGCCATAAAAAGTGTTGTAGGTCTTTGTACTCTAATTCCATTCATTAACTGAAAACCTTTACAACCCAAAAGTTTTACAAGAGCTTGACAATTAAGGTAACTCTATATAGTAATTTGATTTAAAACATGTCCTGAGAAGCAAACAATTACTTACCACTTCTAGGAGGCCCTTAAAATTCCCTTTGTGATAAACAATATAGCTAGAAGTGAGAAAAGCCCTTTCATTTTGATAGCACTCCTTATGAAGAAAGCTGACCAAGCTGTCTAAAGGTTCATTTTGGGGGAACCATAACTATGATAACAAAGCTTTTTCCATGAAGACAAAAAGGCTGTACAAATTTAAAAACCAACCAACCAACAACAACACCCCCATCCCTAGCAAAAAAGTAACCCAAAAAAACCCAACAACACAAGAAAACAGCAGTAGAATACTGCATTTTCCACACAGAAACACAGAAGAGACTAGTAGTGTAGTATTTAAATCAACTTGATCATGAAACACTTGTGTATTCTACTTTAGATCAACTATATTTGACAACTTAACTTTGATGAAAAGCTGAACTTGTTTATAAAGATGACCTTTGTCTAAGTCTTGTTGTTAAATCATTTATTTTCATGAATTACAACCTTATAAAACTGTATCTGAAATAAACATCAGCTGAACATAATAGGAGATGGATTAGACTGCAGGAAAATGAGAAGGGTCTTGCTTTTCCAAGTTTCAGATTTTATTAACTGCTCTTAAAATTTTTTACAGCTTATTTCTACCACTATTTGCCTGGCAACATCATGAAACCAAAACACAATTACAGGGCTAAAAAAAGTCTGAATATTAGTGAAAGAAGCATGCATGTAAGAACAGTTTGGGGAATTATTTATCTTTTCTAAGTTACATCTCTATGTTGATGTCACCTTTCCACCTACATTTCAAGCTTTGGAGGCTGTTCTGAAATATAACCACATTTATTAAAAGCTGAAAGGTTTTCTGTTATAAAACTGTATACAAGAACTGCAATTTTTCTAACTGCAATATACTAGGACAGAAACTGGCTCTATTGTTCTATTACCTTCCTAAAATATACCCTTCATATAATTCTTAGAAAGTCACCTCTTCAAAAACTCAGAAGTCGTTGCTGGAGGGGTTTTTTTGTTTTGGTTAATGGGGTTTTGTTTGGGTTGGGGAAGAAGGTTTGGTGTTTACTTTTTTGAGTTGTTTCAAATTTAGGGATATTAAAGCATTTCCTAGTGCTTTAACAGATCATCAATATGGAACAAGTTACAAGCTTGCTTTACCTTTGATATATTTTATTTTTCTTCTTGTATTTTCCTCTTGGTGTAAAGTATTACGACAGAGTGAAAGAGTATGCAATCATTTAGTATAGTTCACTGAGCATATTACTGTCCATATTCAGAAAATACAAATACTGTTCTAAAAAACACAAACAAGCAAACAAACAAAACCAAACAAAAACAGCTGGCTTCACAACAGTGCATTATTCCTAATTCAAAAAAAAATCTCAGCCTCTCTGGTTACAAGCCAAATCAAAACCACCCTTGCCGTGTTTTTCCTTTCTTTTTCTCTCAGTTTTGGGATAGTGGGTGGGAGGAGCATGAGCATTACATTCTTCTTGCACTATTAAGGGTTTTAGAATCTAATAAAACTAACACTATCATTGGTTCCAATTTGCAAGTTGTAAATACATAGGAAAAACATAAATCCAACCTTCTGTTATTTCCAAAGCCTGAAATACATGTAAAGGAAAATAAACGTCTGTTTATAAATATTCAAAGGACTATTGAAACTGTGAAGAAACTGTTCACAATATGGTATTTCTATGAAGTTCAGGAAAGAAGCCATGTTTTGCAGAGATTTTTCTTCTTTTGGAGGAAAATAATCAAACACAAATTAGAATGCAAAGAAGTGGCATGGAACTAAACACAACTCTGATCTTTACAAAACACAAGGCACTGATTCACCTCCCCCCAAAAAGAAAATTGGCTTAAAAAAAATGTAAAATGGCAGTACAATAGATTAATTTTCTTGCTTTTTCGGGGGAAAAAAAAAGGATAGCATAAATAAATTCTATACTAGATAGAAAAAATTGGCAAAAGGTTACACAGTATTAGGTTTCCGCTTTGGAAGAGTCAAACATTTTACCAGACATGACTACCTATGGGATAATCTCAATCTAACCATTTAAGTAACATCACCAAAACACTACTGAATTTTGCATTTTTGGCAAACTCCACTTTGTCCTAAGAACAGAGCAAAAAGATTATACTGTAAGACACATCCAGAGACTCTAATGACAGCTGAGAAAATTACATCAGTTCTAGCACTTTTTAAAACAGATGTTCCCTCAAAGATGGGGAGAGGAACCATTCTGTAAATGTTCTGGTTAAATGCCAAAACACATCTCAAATTGTTATGAATACAGCATATAATTTTTTCTCATTTCTTCAAACACTTCAATAAAGCAAGAATATCAATAATGATTAGAGCACCAAAAATTTTCACAACTTAACATGCCAGAGAGGCACAAGTCTGTTGGTCCACATGCAGCTGGTGGCCTTTGGAACAAAGCAGATGGCATTAGGTTTTACATTAGAACTTCTTCATTTCTGTTAATCTTACGCACTACTGCCAAAAAAAGTCCCTAGTACTTTTTTAAAAGTCTGTTGATTCCTAGTTTTTCACAAACCACTATGAATACAGTATCAGAAGTGCAAATTGTTTGCAAATCACACTAATACAAAGTGAAGCAAAACTGGCTTAGGATAACTTCAACAACAGTACCATCACCTATTTAAAATCATTCAATAGACAAGAAATAGTACAAACTTTGATATTAGTAACTACTTTGCTTTAAAAAAGACTTACCCTCTTCCAGGATCTAAGGCAATTGCTCTGGGTTGATCCAATTCTTGCCAAAACAAAACTTTTCTCAGCGATCCGTCTAAATTAGAAACCTCAATCCGGTTTGTTTCAGAATCTGTCCAGTATAATTTTTCTCCCAGCCAGTCACATGCCAGCCCATCAGGTGACAGAAGTCCAGAAATGACCACGTTTTGTACACTCCCAGATTTATTGAATTCGGTTCGTTTAATGGCTTCTTCACTGACATCACTCCAGTAAATCAAGCCCTTTACAAACACAAAGTCCACTGCCGCTGCGTCCTCCAAGCCACCCACGATCACAGTGGCGTTCTCCTTCCCATTGGCAGCATCCACCAGTCGCAGATCACGTCGGTTCGCGTACAGCAACAGCGGGGAAGCTTCAAACAGGAGAAATAAAGGGGGGGGGACACACAGGCAGATGCATTAACACCACTCATATTAAGTATAACTTGCACTATGATGGTGCATCAGGCCATTAGTAGCTACTAATATAAGAATGTTTTTTTAAAAAATAAGAAACGGTGAGGAGACATTTTGAAGTTTGACTAAAATGCACTGACTCAAAGCTTTTCAACTTAGAAGAAGTCAAGACTTAGAAGTCAAGACCATGTCTTTGCAACAGGCAGCTTACTATTCTGAGTTGTGCATGATTAAAATAACGTTAAAGAAGAAGGGAGAGAACAAAGTAAATGGGGGTCTGAAGTGCTCAAATGACACTGTTCTGTATAGAAAGACACTTAAATAAGAACCAGAAAGACAAGGGTAAAGCAGTTTTCTAAGCACTCAGTGCCAGCCCAACTAAGCAATAATTACTTTTCTTTACAGAGTTTAGTAATATACACACACCACTTCTATAAAATCATAATTCATGTCAAGCTACCAAAGCCACCTGTACATTGATACTCCCTGAAATTATATATCTCAGACATTTTGCATATAGTACAAAAAATACAAAATTCATTGCACAGCACGAGACTCTGAAATGTGTTGGAGTGTTGAAGGTGGTATGAGGAGGAAGGGAGAAAAATAACTCTACAGGAATGGACAACACTGAGTTCTTTCAAACTCGGCTGTACCACTTCTGTTTAGTTCTCTAACACAAAGGCTTTATTTTATAGGCTTTATTTGCTTACTCTGTCAGTTTCCACAGTCTGTATATTTTTCATAACAACACCTAAGATGACTAATGTAAAGCAGCAACCATGAAAACAGTTTCTTAAATGTAATAGGCCTGATTAATTGTCCTTAACCACAAGCTATATACATATATATATATATATATATGCAAATTCTAGCCTCATTCCTACTTCAACAAAAGGTTAAGAAAAATACTGCATTTGTATAAGGCAATCACATGCTTTTAAATTCACTATCAGAAAACATTTCAGACTTTCCCTGCGTTTACTCAGAAACTGTGGCAACAGAGCTGTATAAAGGTATTTTGAGACATTGAGTGTCATACTAAATGTTCTTCTGCCTGCCACAACACAAGTTTCCCTAAGAACTTGCAGATTTATTCATCAGCATAGGTGGGCACTTTAAACTTGCAGCAGGAGGTATATCCTAACCAGAAGATTCACATTTAAAGAGCCAAAGATGTGCATGGTTCAATAACATCAAGGCCACACTGCCAGCACAGATACAGTGCCTTACATGAGCAGCTCGCCCTGAAATTAAAAAATACTAACACAAACTTCAGCAAATTCAAAAGCTAGTTTCCAAAATCAGACTACTCCCCTTTGTACCACAAATCAATTTCCCAAATACACTGTTACATGTGAATTAGGAGAAACTGAAAGAACTAAAAACTTCCTTCACCTCCAATTAAACGGGTTCTGCTATACATGTTGGGGAGGGGGGAGTGGGTGTAAGGGTTTTGTTGGTTTTGGTGGGGGTTTTTTAAACTAAATTGCTTAGACAGTCATCCTAAATTTAGAAACAATGAATATAAATTGATTTATTATGATCTTTAGACAGAAGGATGAAGGGGTGAAACTTTGCTGGCTTTAATAATACCAAATTTGTATTTGTATTCCACTCTCCAGAAAGCAGTTTTTTATTGTACAAAAAACCATTCACTTTAGAGATTATCTTTCCACACAGAAGCATTAGACTTTTTAAAATTAGAAGTGGAATCCTTATATTAAGGTTTATTATTTCGTTACTTTGCTATCTCCTTCCCTTCCTTGCATAATTTCCCACACCCTATGATGAAAAATTAATTACAGATGACTTTCTTGAAGTGTAGGTGTAGTGCTTTTTCAAAAAGTATTCAATAGACTGCAACATGTAAAAAAATAGTAAAGCAATAAAGCTCTCTGCTTTTTAAAGCCTGCATGCAATTGTAACCTCAAAAATCTAGTTACTAGTGCACCATAGGAAAGTGTGCAGCCAACTGGCAGAGATTTCTGTAACAAGACAGCATGCCCAGCACTAGGAAAAAAAAAAAGTAAATCCACACACAAATGAGTATTACAAGCAGCACTGAGTACCCACGCACACAGCATACACTGAATTGGAACACCAGACATGTCAAGTGTAATCACCAAGGTCCGAAGGCACTGCTGAGCCTATCACAACCACACTGCATAGGTAATTCACTTCTTGCTGTAGCTCAGAGCTGGCTGAGAAGGGACTGGAGAAAACCTCCTTTTCATCAATGGTACAAGTTACGTGAATGATGACTCAGAAGAAACACAGCTACATCTAGGATGTGCAGCTTCATGCAAATCGATTCAAAGTCACAACTTGTAGCGCATTCCATAGGGCTGGCAGATGAGGATATTAAGCTTTCCAATTTGTTGCGACACTCAGGAACGAAGCCTGCATCACCAAAATAATAAAAAACAGGTTTGTTTCCCCATCGCCTCCAACCCTTCCCAGAAAACACAAAAGCTTCAGTGTCCTATAAAACCGAGTTTACTGAAGTTGGCAGCAGCATTAGTACCTAGAAACATCTTTGCATTTACTTCACTCAGATACAACGCCAAAAGGAAAATTCTGGCAGAAGATTCCATCCTGTCCCAGCTTTGAAAGAAGCACAGGACACTGAGAAGATGGCTTTCTTGAATAATGAAGTTATGAACTATACTAACAATCTAAGGGAAGAAGTCCAAAAGACACTCCTTTCAAAGCTAGGCAACTATTTTGCAGTTTAAGTCCAGAACCAGTTCAAAAAAATCAAATAAATATAAACAATAGCACACCAGGGAAAGGGAGGACAGCAACAGTTTTCATTAATTAGTTGAACCAATTGTTTGTGAATCTTCAGTTAAGGAACAGGACTCATCAGACTAGAGGTGGCCACCATAAGTTGTGGCCACCATAAGTTGTGGCACCCTGTCACAGAACCCCAGTGTGGCCCAGCTCACTTTGTGGAAACCACTGAGTAGTCACTGACATTGTGGAAAGAAATATCAATGTAGTAGTCCACTGGTAAGAAACACATGGATTGTCACATTGGAAGAAGATGTCATTGAGCTGGGAAGAGGATATTCCTCCCATCTTTTAAAAGTCTTGCTGAAGAACTCTGAGCATCTAAAGATGAATTGGTACTGCCAAGCACACTGCCATAAAGATGGCAAGCATGGAGAAAAAAGGAGACAGTGATGAGGTGTACGAAGCAAATACACACTGACCTGACGAGGTACAGTAAGGAAGGATTCCAGATGCACTGACAGAATAACATGCACCCACATTCAGACCAGAATAGAAGGAAAGAAGAGAAATAGGCATAGACAGCCAGCAAAGAACACTAATTGCAATCTCCTTAAAACCACTCAAAATAAAAAACTCCCTGCATGTAATACAATAATAATTCCCAAGATATCCCACAGAGAACCAAGACAGGAATACAATGAAAAATCTCTGGACTGACACAAGGATGCTGGAACTGTCAGTTGTGAGGGCTCTCCCTTCATTCCATGGGTTTCAAATTTCTTCAGCATTGCTCATGCTTATAAGGAACTCTGTATATTTGTTTTCTGTGTTTGAGCTTCACTGCTCCGTTTGGAGAAGCAAGAATGACATGGTTGAGGCAGCATTGGGAATAAAGCCTGGGAGACTTGCATCAAATAAGAAGAGAGACAACTTGAAACTTAAAATAAACTTTCCCTAAAAGCAGGGAGCCAGCCTCAAGAAACGTAAACAGAGATGGTTTGTATTTTCAACCAAACAACAAAATCATCAGGAAGTACATTGCAAGTTTTCAGTACAGCAACTGACAGGCCAGGATTTTGCACCAAGCTCTCCATCATAGCACTTTCCCGATTTATTCCACACAATACATAATTACATACTTATTTTTCTAATAAAACTAATTCCACTTTCACTGCAAACAGAGAGCACTCTTCTCTCTGAACCTCCTTGTTCTCACAAATACACTTGCAGAACACAGTAGCTAACCAGTGTAGTAAACAAGAATGAGGAAGCCCAAACTTCGAAGAAAGGACCTTTTCTCCTCTTTTCAGCTAACCTTAAGTATATTCTCTATGCTAACAACACTCAAGACTGTTCAGATGGTAACTCAAAAGGTCACAAGAACAGTCATGCTTGTCAGTGAATGAGATGAGTAACCATATCACTGCAAAAGTAAAGACACCAAGCAGCAGAAACAGCATTTCGATGCTGCACCAACCTTTACTAAGAGTTTTGCAGGTCTTTGGCCAGATAGTAGCTATAGAGACCAAGATATCCAGCAGGACTACCAGATAGAAAGGTGGTAAGTCATCCTTTAGCCTGCTGAATACAAGGGAAAAAATTATCTTACTAAAGGGACAGAAGGATGGGGGCAAGATAATGGGGGGGCGGGGGAGAAGGTCCACAGGGAAGGGTAGAAATACTAGGTCCACACATAACAAGCCAACAGACCTGCCAGATTACAGCAAAAGCATACCATGAAGTTCTGGCCCATCACAGGCAAATTAACTTTCTGAATTGCAGGCATCACCTGCCAAATCATCCTGCTGGCAACAGAGCCTTACAGCAGGATTACTGCAGCATGTCTCTTCTCACAGTGAACTTTCATCCACCTTTTTCTAACATTAATTTCCTCTCTATCCTCATTGCACTCTCACGAGGACAAAACACAGCACTTTAGCAGCTGATGCTTTCCTAACTTTATATGCTGAATCTATCTTGCTGGCAACAGAATGAGCAGAGAGCTATGCTACGTGGTCAGGCAACTACGCGCAGCTGCACTGCCTTATAAAACTACCACCTTCTTCCATTACCCTTCTGTTTACAAAGTAGCAACAAAATAAAGACGACCTGACACTTTCCAGGGCCAGCAAGCAGACTCTGGAAAGCAGAAAAAAGGCTCCTTAGGGGATGTGTAATTAAGTAGTACCATGATCCACGTTAACACCTGGAGAACTTCAACACTGTACTTCCCATTTCCTCAGATGTCCTCATAATCTTCCTTCAACACTCTTCCAGTTTCCCACACAGCTGTCAGAATAACACCCTGTTGTGCAGATGAAGTCATACCAGTTCCATGCACACTGGCAATACTCCCCTACTTCCACTGGTAACACCTATGTTTAAATTGACACAATCTGTTTAATGAAAAAGTTAGGTAGCAAGTATATTTGCTCATGAAGAAAAAGAAATCTTGTTTGGCAAAAATGGCACACTGATCTAAAAGATACTTAAGAACATTTTTTGAAGTGTGCCAGTTTGTCTCCCCAAGTAAAAGCCAAATCAAACAAAACAACTTGCTTTTTCTGTGTTGTGGTTGGGGTTTTTTGTTACTTTATATTTTTGAAGCGGTATCAGGAAATTGTGGTCAAGCATGAACACAGAATTTAGCACAAAAATACCCAACTCGAGTACAGAATGAACCATAAAACAAAAAAGTGGCCAGCACTGAGGAGTACACCACAAAAGTAAGTTACCACCCTCAGCCAGGACATAAGTGGGACCAATTTGGGACACAGGCAGGCAGGAGCAGCAGTACTGCCTGGAAGAGATTCACATCCCCACCTTTCTACAAGTTCTTCAACAAGCAACTGGATGGTTGTATCAGCTGCAATGATCATATGCAATTCCTTCTTTGTGGCAAACTTTGCAGCTCACACTTGGCAAACAGCATCTTTGTCAGTTCATCGTAACAAGAATCCAGAATAGAAAAAGCTCCATCTCCTACAACACCTTTTCCATACAAGTTCACAGATTTTATTTCTCATAGTCTTCAAGACAAGGCAGAATCAACAAAGAATTCACACTGAACTAGAAGACAGCACTGTAAGAAAATCGGAAGAAAATCACGCTGCAAGTTGAAAACAATTTCCCATCAGTCTAAAGAAAAAAGTTCTCAAACCAAAAATCAAACTTCAAATATTCAAATTCTTAAGACTACTAAGTCTATTACAGATTAATATAATAAGTAGGAACTCCAGTTCAAATGAACAGTTAGAGACTGGTTTTAATGAGTAAGGAAAGATTTGCACATACTTTAAAAATTTTGAAAATTAATTTTTATTTTGAAAAAAACCAGTTGTACTTATTTGACTTATTTCTGTATTTTTGACTCTCAAGAACACTCACATTCCAGTAGTATGAATGTCAAATCTTCAACAGGCTTACATTAGATGTAGTGACACATAAGAAGAAAAGAAGAAAAAAAAAAAAAACCAAAACCAAACCACAAAGCCACCCAACATTGAATTATCTTACTTATTAATTTTATCATTACCTACAGGGTAACTGTTGAGCCTCAGTTATGTCTCTGAGTTATTAGAACATCACTACATTTTCTAAATGAACATAATAAGAGTCACTACAAGGTTTACAAACTCCTACTCCTCTATTACTATTAATACCCCTTCTCTATTAATCCATGTGTGGGTAAGAGCATTCTTGGATTTCCAAAGTGCTAATAATTTAATTAACACTAATACTTTGACTATAAGCACAAGTTTTATACCCTGCTTTGACAGAATAACTAAGGGAACAAAGTTTGAAATTCTATGACATCTTACATTTCTGTTACCTTCCACACACCCTTAATCTCCACAATTCCAGCAAACACATCAGCCACTTTCTAGGAGCCTGAACTCTCTGACAATGGACAGAGGAAAATCCTTATTATTGAGGAGTTCTGGATGCATAAACAGATAAAAAACCCAGCAAACTACATACAAACTACATTCCTCCTCTGGGAACAGACTGGGAAGGGAGTTTAAAGCAGGAATAAGGAGGAAAATATAAAAGAGAACATTACAGTTCTGTATCACAAAGAAGGAAACCAATTTTCAATTAAGCAAAATTATATAGCTAGTTGATTAAAATTTTGTATCAAATATGATTACTTTTCAAATCTGACATCAAGAGCTCACACATGGCCCTCATAAACAGAGTTAAAACTGTAATCCCATTTTTGCCACACTGATTATATCACAAGGGAGTAACTCTATTTAGGTAATGTTATCCTGTAACAAGATACTAAAAATACTTGCATGAATGTTGCCATTTTTCCATGTCTGTTTATATTAAAAACATTTCCTTATTGTTCTCTCCATATAAATAATGAAGCTTGAAAAACATTCCATCTTTTAAACTGACATGCTTCTTTCTCCAAATAGTTTATAACATTTTGCAAAGAAAACGAAGTATTACTAACTAAACCATTGCTTCTTTTAACCTAGACTTTGACTGATCCATTTATTAAAAGTATATTAAGAATAAGCTAATACAGAAAAAGGTATTCACAGTATTCCCATTCTATTCATAGACTGGTATTTTTGACTCCATTTCAAAACTGGTGGGGAACTGTGCCAATTACATTGAAATTGAAAGGTCTGTAGCAAGACACTCATAAGGAGACAAAAAGAATCACTCTATTTTCATAACCATTGCACAGGACAAAAAAAACAAGCTCATTTCTATTTGCAAATACAAGCACTGCGTTCTGACCAGATTTGTCCATGTGGAACAAAGTAAAAAAAACCCCTGTTGCTCCTATTGCGAATCTCCTGACTTAAATATTTATAAAGTACAGGAATATCTAAAGAGTTTAATGAAGGTGCTCTCTGTTTGCTTGCCTGCCAAATATATAAATTGGAGAAGGTTATTCAATATTTCAGTGCCAATGTCCAGCAGTCACGTACAATCTACTAAAGATCCAAAGCTTTCCCCTTCCAAGCCTTGGACAGCTACCAGAGAAGAAACAACACAGCTTCTTCGTTCGGAGCACTGTGTATTCTGTAACTCTACAAGCAGTATATCCTCTGAAACCACAAGTGATGTGCAAGTTGAAAAACTAAAGGTTATTAGGAGAGAATGTACTTCTTTCACTGAACAGCAGTTACGCTTTAGGAGAGTCATAATTACAAAGTGCTTGGCACAGAAAAAAGGACGTACTCACTGTGTGCTCATCCTAAACCTCATGTGCACACACTCATCTTTGGTGAGCCACAGCATTGAGGGTCAAGGGCTCGCTTCTAAGGGAGCAATGCCAACTATAAATGTGAACAGACCATCCCTGAAGTCTGCATCGCAGTTGCAATGCCCCATATCTTTCTAAGCAACTTAAATCACTAACTGGTAAAAGTCCATCTGAGGGGAATTCCTTATCAAGGCAATTCTGCTTCACTGGCAACAACCACTTTCAAAGTAGAAATGGCCTCCACGTGCCACGAAAGAAGTGGGTGGCAACCACGTATAGTTTGCTACCTGAACCTCTCAGGTGAGTGTGCTGAAATGCAAGGGCTCCCCAACAGGAGAACAGAAAGAGGAGCTGAGCACATTCCCAGACACAGCCGAGCCACCAGCTCAGCCAGAAGCAGGAGCATGCAACAAAGCTTTAATTACAACTGCATTTCTGGTGCCACTCAACAATAACACATACCACTCCCTACAGCAGAAGGAACTGAACCCTTTTGAAGAAACCACTTTCAAAGTAGCCAAGTATTTAGCATTTCATAGGAAATTAATGAGGTTAAATATGCTGGGGACAAAGAATATAGTATTTAAGTCTGCAAACTGGCTGCCAGAGGAGATGAATGGTGACAGATCAGAAACTGAGACTTGTTCCTCCCTGTTTTCTTCCCCTAGCCCATCCCCTCAGAAGGAACAAAAAAATATCTTTGCTCTACTTGATTTGAACTAAAAAGTAAATCCCCTGTCACATGCACTGCAGCAAATATTTTTAAAGCTGGCATTTTTGAGATGCGACATCTTCATAAAGGTGAATTACAGATGTCCAAAGGAATCAGACTTGTCCAGCTTACAGAGTTTAGAAGGTTCACATATGCCCGATCCTAACCTATCTTCCTGAAAAAAACAAAACAAAACAGAAACTCCATCTACACATTTTACAGCTCCTAGCCAAATTCCTTACCTAGAACTCAGGGAATGCAGATTGAATCAATTCACTAGGGAAAAAGCAAACATGAATACAGTTCATGTCCCCTAACCAGTATTGCTGTGAAACAAGAACAAAGCTTTCCATCTGACTATGTTCATATAACTCACACCAAGGCACACAAGAAGTCCTTCATCTGAATACACCTCTGACCAGATATACAGTTTCACCTAATACTCAGAACTTCCCTATACCTTCAGAGTACTTTGGCACAAATGCTACTTCAGTTTACCTCCAAAACATAGCAAAAAATGCCATCAAACTTTTTAAGTCCTAATTTTTCAGTTTTAAATAAAAGCTAAAACCGTCTGATGATAATTGAACTGTATCACAGAGATGCAATTGCAAAAACTATTAAAGCAATGGTGGATTTTGTAACACCTTAGATTGCATTAATCTTAGACTGTTCTATGAAGAAATGAAAGAGAAAAATGTATTGAAAAAATCACAGCAAACAAAGGCACACTGAGGCATCATACAGTGAAGAAACACGACTAGAAAACGGCTGATTCAAGCTGGGGTGAAGATATAGACCATTTTAGTATTGTGCAGCCCTAGGTGAAGAGACCCTTCACCTGAAGGCACAAACATAGCTCTACCTGGAAACACCACACTTCATTTCTATCCTGAGCGCTTCAGAAGTGCTACTCCTTGTCCCCTTCTCTGACTTCTGGGAGAAAAATACCTGCACGCACCCCCAGTCACAGCTTAGCAAGTCTTGAACATTAAGCTCTTCTAAAACCATGTAAACGAATGTATTTTAAAAAAATGCAAAAAGATCTATGTATGAAAACCAAGAAACAACAGATGAAAATCAACTAAAACAGTAACAATATTAAACCAATAATAATGCATTAATACAAACCCTCTTCCAAACGCATAAGAGGAAAGTGTAGTTTTGAAATGCCCATTACCGAAGAGCCATTTTCATTTCTTCACTAACCTAAAGCACAGAGGTCTGCAATATTCAGTAGGTCTGCATAAACATCATTTATAAGATTCCTATTCAAAAAAGAGGTTTATGCATTGTCTTCATGATCAGGGTTTAAAACCAAAACAAAACTGCAATTGCATGCTGACTGGAGAGCTATTTCAGGAAGAAAAGAAAGCCATGAATACTGGTGGAGAAAGAACTCTCCATCACTTTTTAAAAAGTTGAAACCTCAGTTTCACAGTTATCTGCAGCACCCTCAAAGATGTGATGTCACCGCTTTTACCTCTTTGCAGCTGCCAATTATACAACAATGACCTATCTGATTGGTTTCACAGCTGTCCTGAAGAACATCTGAAAGCTGCCATGAAAAAGCTAATTACTCCCTATGTACCCTCAGCCTCAAGAAGCACTGTTGATGGTCAGGGAGGTGGAAGCCAAATACCCCAAATCAAACCACGGGCCAAGAGGGGAGAACAGAGACCAGTGACCTCTTTCTTCCATGAGCCATAATGCTAAAAAAAAACCAAAAACCACGGAACTTCCACAGCAAGCTGTCATGACAGTAACCTTCTGTCTCTTAGAAATTTAAACACTTGTCCTGAAAACATCAGTAGGATCTGGTTTATCACAGTCTTGGATGATTTTTGACAGATAGATGCCTTGCCCTGTGCAACTGTTTCTAGCTTTGTACTTCTTCAAGTCCTTATGTATTTCCAGGGTACCAATTTAACTCTATACCAGAGCGCTAAACAAGTCTACCATAGTTTCCTCAGAGTAATGATCACAGTTCAGTTGTGTAAACCTCCATCCAGTTGCTTTTTTTACAAGAACAGGGAGTCTGGAAGCAGAGAGGATGCTGCAATCCGCAAACACACACTATTACATTTTCCAAGTTTCTGTCTCCAGCACTGTTGGCTTGGCATCCTCCACAGCACTGAGTTCACAAACCAGTGAACTTCATAACCTCACCTCTACTTTCATGTATAAGCTTATTCATACTCATGTTGGCATTGCCTCTGCCTCATTAAGGAATTGCTGACACCTCTTCTGAACTCAACACATCTTATTTGAACCAATTCTACTTGCATATTCGATTTCTGTTTCTTCATGGTTCAGCTGTTTTTGCTGTTTATCTCTACCTCTAAAGTAACAATTAGCCAGGAGGAAAATTATTGTTGTGTCACAAACAGATAGGTGATCAAATAGCAGGGAACGATGAACACAGAAGAAACAAAAATGCTGCTTAGATACAAATGTCCTTAGCAACCAAGATGAGAGACAAGAAAATAAATTACAGATTTATAAACTGAATGCTTCTTCAAAGTGTCCTATTGAGGACCAAGTATGCAAAAATTTGCAAAAGCACATGTCACCATTTCAAGATTAATTTGAAGAAATTAAAGGAACAATACTACGTGACATCACATACAACAGCTATTTCTGTGCTGTCATTTGAACTAGGTTTAACATTAAATTAAAGACAAACATATGGTATATTGAGAATGGGCATGATTGTTACTTATTAAAATAAATCAATCAGGAAACAGTTTTTCCCTATACTCCAAGATTCAACTTAACTGTTGAAAATTGGGGTTTAACTGCTACAACAGAAGTATGAAATGTTACACATACTACTGAAATAAGTGTATTTGTATATCTGCAAACAGGATACAATATGGCAAACAGATGCACAGAGTGAAAAAAAAAAAAAGGCTATGGATGAGCTGAAAATCTTTGTTTGCCAGAGTAGCGAGCAACTGGAGACAGAGCAGTTACTTCAGCCTACACTACTTTTAGTCTAACCTTAATCGAAACACTCTAACATGGACAAATTTTCTAAATCAAAGTGTGGTTGATTAATTGTTAGCAATTAACCTCTTCCCCATCGAGTAGGAAAAAAAAAATCGACTAAAGCAAAACGATGTATATAAAACACCACAGGCGATTTCTTGCCAGAAATACTGAACACAGAGAAACAGCTACTGTGGTCAGGTTTACAGCCCTGAAAAAAAAAAAAAATTGAAATCCTTGTTTTTTTCACATTGTGCCCTGCAAGACAAGAAATTTTGTGTTGGAGCCGGGAAGCGGAACCAAAATTCCCAGCTACGCAAAGTGACATCCCCTCGGTAAGGCACTCGGCTGCTGACTTAAAGCTGTAGGAACATGTGTGGTGGTGAAACGCAAACTTCTCTTTGAGTTCCAGCGCAGAGGCAGGCGGGCAGAGAGGAGCATTCCTTCCTCCTCTCGCTGCGAGGAGAGTAGGGGTGAAGCACCAGAGCCCGGGCGCTTTCCAGCCCCGCCCCGGCACCGAACACGCTGCCCCCGCACCCGGCAGAATGGATGCTCGTGGGGTGGGGGGAGAGGAAAGCGAGACAAGCGTGGGGATGGGAAGAGCGGTGGCAGCCTGACACTGGCGTGGCCAGGCTGTGCCCCAGAGCTGCTGCGGGCGCGGAGAGAGATGGGGGGCGTGCGCTAGTTTGCGGGGAGGGTGGGGAAGGGAAAAGAAACCCCCAAACTTGAAAACAACAATGGGGCGGCTCGAGAGGAGGCCGGTGAGCGACGGTGGCAGGGCGGCCTGCTCCGGGAAGTTGCTTTGGGAGCGAGGAGGAGGGAGGGAAGGAGGGAGGGAGGGGAGGAGGGAGGAAGGGATGGAGGGAGCGCAGCCCCCGCGGCGGGCCCCGCGCCCCGCCGGCAGCCAGGCCCCGCTGCTCCGCTCCCCTCCCAAACATGGCCCCGCGCCACCAGCACGGCAACTTTCCCCCCCCCCGCCCGCCCCTCCCCGCTCACCTCGCACCAAGGAGCACAAACTGCAGGCGAGTAGGCTGCGCAGGACGGCCCCCATCTTCCCTCCCTCCTCGCTCTCACCGGCGGGGGGGCGGCGGCGGGGAGCAGCACCTCCGCTGCCGGCTCATGCTTCGGGCCGGCGGGGAAGGGAAGGGCTGACGGGCCGCCGCGGGGATCGGCCCCGGCCCGTGCCTAGCAGGCCGCTGGCCCCGGCGCTCCGGCGCGGCCGCGGGCGCTGCCCTCCATGCCCGCCGCGCCTCACCGCGCCCCGGCCCCCATCCGCCCCCCGCCGGCCGCGCACAGGCGCAGCGATGCGGCTCTGCTTCTTCTCCTCCTCCTCCGGCTCCTGCTCTTGCTCCTCCTGCTGCTGCTGCTGCTCCGCCCGCCGTGCCCCGCCGGCCCCCGGCCCAGCGCCCGCCCCCCGGCACCGCTCCCGCCGGGCCGCGACTGGGCGGGGCGGCGGCGGCGCCCAGCCTGTCCCGATGGGCGGGATCGCTCACGCGGCCGGGAGCCCCGCACCCGGCACTGGCCCGGCGGGACTCCCCGCGGGAGGGAGGGAGGAAGGGTGGGTGAGTGGGTGGGTGACTGACTGACTGGGGTGGGGGCACCCCCCCGAGGTAGGGGCAGGCGGCCGCGCTTCCCGCATTCCGGCGGGACTACTTTGCTTTCCTCCGCTCCCCGCTCCGCCGCCCGCGGTGGGGAGAACCCCGCGGAGGGACACGGCGGGGCGAGGCCGGGCCTAGTTCCCGCCTCAGAGCGGCGGCGGCCCCGGAGCGGCAGCACAGAAGGGCCCTCCCGCTCCCGGAGCGGGCTGTGGGGCAAAACGGAGCTGTGCTTAGTGCCTTCTGTGTGTGTGTGGACTGAGGAGCAGCGATCTTGACGTTTCCCAGGGCAGAGGGAGCAGGCGTCGCTTATCAGCAGTAATTGCTGCTTGGCTGATGTAATGGTGCGTGATTTATTTCCTAGTACTTTCGTGCGTGCTGTGCGTTATTGCCCCCTTGTTAAACTGAATGTGGTAAGATGGGTTTGTGCTGCTCAGAGCAGTAGTTACAGAGAATATGAGTGGCTGATATGGCTAAAAAGATTTCGTAATATATCCTCAATTTAAAAAAAAAAAAACCACCTTCCCTCATCTCCTTTGTTTGTTCCTAATAAATAATACAAAATGCAGCTTTCTTGCATTTCCTCTAGATCTGAAAATATACTTCATGATTTCAACAAGGAACATTAAATGTCTACATCATGTTCTCCCTCACAGAGTGTGACAGCTGGTGAGTAGAATAATGATATGAAGCAGAACAACTTATAGCAACATAGCATTACATTCCAAAGTTAGTATTATTTTCAGGATTATTAGACACTTATAGACGCATATGGCTTTTAATTTCATATCTGTTTGACGTATATTTTCATAGCTTTTCTTGTTATTACAATAGGAGATAACATCTGGGCCAGCTTAAAGGCATTGTAGACTGAGTCTAAAAACAGGCTCCTGCTGTCGTGTGATATCAGACTCTCAACTTTTACTGTGTAAGAAGAAAAACAAACAAATAAAAACCCCATTGTTTTTTATTAAAAGAAGTATATCGCCAACGTTTGCTGTTGCAAAAAAGGAATTTGAAAATGTAAACAATGCAACTCAACAGCAATATCTGCCCAAAGTCACGTCTACATTACAAAATGTCCTTGACTGCTGGATGAAATTACCTCTGCTGTTACTGTGCTGTCAGATGGGAGGATTACCAAACTCAGGCTAGACCCACATCGACAGTGGAGGGGAAGGGCTTTCCCTACAAAAATGTACCTTAGACGGTAGATAACCTGCATTCAGCCCTTGTTGATTTTGCAGGAGTGGGTAGAAGGAGAATGCTTTTTTTATTTATTTTCACTGTTTAATTGGAATCAGAGAAGAAAAAGAGGTTGTGCTTCGTTTAGTGGGGTTTTTTTGTTATACGGTTTTCTTACACTTTTTCCATACTCATAATGTTGCATGATCTGTCATTAACGTCTTGAGAAGTAAGGCAGATCTGTAATGAATTCTTTGTATCTTAATAGCACAGTGCACAGCTGAGGAAAACCTCAAACCTGAACCCTGCATCACAAAACACATATCTCTACATGCCATTCCCTCTCACATCTTATCTGTTTCTGCTGGAAAAAGTCTGGTGTCTTGATTATCTCTCTTGGGAGCCTGATCCCCTGCCTGATTGCTCTGACTCTTAAAGACATCTTCCCTGCTGTCAGTGCTTTTGAGCACTGTATGCTGTCACCCCTCACACTGGTGCATTTTGCCATTTTTCAATAATAGGAAGTCTTTCCTGCTTGGATTTCCTCTAAGACAGGCTTCATCTCCCTTAGTCTAGCCCCTTTCCCCGCAGCCTGCCTGGACACAATCCTCCTCTCTCTATTGCAGCCCAAGTATCATAAAATCACAGTCACAGAATGGTTTGGCATGGAAGGGACTTTAAAGATCATCCAGTTCCAACCCCTCTGAGAGGTGGGTGGGGACACCTTCCACTAGATCAGGTTGCTCCAAGTCCCGTCCATCCTGGCCAGGAACACTTCCAAGGATGGGGCAACCACAGTTTCTCTGGGCAACCAGTTCCAGTGCCGCACCACCATCACAGTAAAGAAAGTTTTCCTAATATCCAGTCTAAACCTACTCACAGCCTGAAGCCATTCCCCCTTGTCCTGTCACTACACGCTCTTCTAAATAGTCCATCTTCCCTGTAGGCTACTGTCAGATACTGGATTACAGAACCAGTGTTACCCAACCTCTTCCTGCAGCTCGGAACTGGCATTACCCAACTGCTCCCTCTGGCTTGGAACTGAGGCCACCCCACCACTCACCCCAACTCATTCAACTGGAGGGAACCCCTTCTCCCTGCCCCTGACAATAAGGTGAGGTGGTATAGAATAACCTCTGGGTCCTGGCCATGCCTCCTCCTGCAAAACCCTGTCCTGGCTGGAACCATGACTTATCCATCCATTATTCTACACCATCTATGTCATGCCCTGATCTTACACCTTCCAACTATATGTACACATATAGCATGAGTATCATTTCCACAGTGAATGGCCATCCCTCCAAGATGTCTGTTGAGTTCATTTAGCCCATGACTGTAGCTTCTACCTCTGCTAGATGTCTTCCAGGGCAGGAGATCTGGTGTGCTGCCAGCTGGTTGCAAACTAGTTGTAAACTCATTGGTCTATCTAGAGCACTCCATAGTCATTCTCCATGGTAGTTAGGCATACAGTGGCAGTGTCATTTAAGATGCAATTCAACATTACAGACTGTTCGCACTCAAAAGTCGAATCAACCTTGAGGTACACACTCTGTTTTCATATCTCTCTGCATTGCTCATCAAGTACGTCCAGGTCCTTGAGAAAAAAACATGAGAAAAATGCATGGTTCTTATTTTGTTGACCACACCCATGGGAATCTGATTATGTCCATCTTGCCATTTTACTCCTAAAAATTGAATTTCCTGGGCAGATCCCTCGACCTTACTTTCCTTTATGGCAAAACCAGCCTTCAGCAGGACTTGGATTGCCTTCTCCCCTTTTTCAAAAAGTTCCTCTGCTGTGTTGCCCCACAACAATGATGTCATCAATGTATTGCAGGTCTTCTGGAGCTTCACCTTTTTCCAGTGCTGTCTGGATCAATCCATGGCAAAGAATGGGGCTATATTTTCACCCCTGGGCAGTTGGTTTCAGGTGTACTGGATGCCCCTCCAGGTGAAAGCAAACTGTGGCGTGCACTCCGCCGCTAAGGGAATGGAGAAAAACGTGTTGGCAGTGTTGATGGTGACACCACTTTGTTGCCTTGGACTCCAGTTTGTACTGAGTTCCAGCAGCACTCAGTGGTAGTAGACAGGCCATGATAGTCTACTGTTAGTCTCCACTCTCCAGTGAACTTAGGCATTGGCCACATGGAACTATTAAAGGATGAGAGAGTCTTGTTGACCACTCCCTGGCTCTCTGGTTCTGTCTTCTTCCCAGTGCCTACATCCCGATTCAGAGATTCCGGTTGAATGGCTTCACTGCCATCTAGTTTCATGT
>JAWWEU010000040.1:65307468-65335028 GCA_035583155.1 Acropternis orthonyx | reverse complement strand
CCCTTGGAGCCTCACAGTGGGCACCAAATAAGGCTGTTGTGGTTTAGGAATGGTGCTCCCCAATTCAGTGCTCCCACTGAGACTCTCCAAACCGCCCTGCTACTCACTTGTTCCCCTCCTCCTCTTCCTCTTCCCCCTACAGTGGGGATGGAGAAGAGAATTTGAGGCACAAAAGGTAAAGATCATGGGTTCTTGAGGTAAGAACAATTTACTAGGGACAACAATGAGATAAGAAAACGAACAGTAACAGCAACAACAGTAGTTGTAGACAGAGGGTATAAGAAAAGAAATGTTGCTCACTGTGAAAACCCTTGACAATAGGCAATACTGAACTACTCCCTCTGCCACGCTACCCCCACCACTCTGCCTCAGAACCAGGGCCACCCTGCTTCTTTCCCCAGCTCACTTACTTGACTGGAAGGAACCCCTTTTCCTTGAAAGAGACTCCTTTCCCCTCCCCAACAAGGTGAGGTCATGTAGAATAACCTCCAGTTCATGGCCATGCCCCCCTCTGACTACTGCAAAAATTAACTCTGTCCTGACCAGAACCAGGACAGTCATTCTTCATCCTTCATCCTTCTCTTCTACAGGCTGAACAATCACAATTCGCTCAGCCGTTCCCCATAGCAGAAGTGCTTCATCTCTTTCATCATTTTGGTGGCCTCCTCTGGACTTGCTCCAACAGGTCCATGTCTTTCCTGTTCTGGGACCCTGGAGCTTGGAGGCAGCACTGCAGGTGAGGTCTCACCTAAAGCAGAGCAGAGGGGCAGAATCCTCCCCTCCCCTACTGTCTACAGGGCTTTGGATGCAGCCTGGCACATGGGGGATTTCTGGATGCCAACACACATGGCCAGGGCATGTCCAGCCTCTCATCCACCAGCACCCCCAAGTCCTTCTCAGCAGGGCTGCTCTCAATCTGTTCATCCCCAGCCTGGATTGATACCGTGGGTTGCCCTGACCCTGGTGCAGCATCAGCACTTGGTGTTGTTGAACCTCATGAGATTCCTATGGGCCCACTTCTTGAGCTTGTCCAGGACCCTTTAGATTGTCCTGTCCTTCAGGAGTGTCAGCCTCACCGCTCAGCATGGTGTCATCTGCAAATCTGCTGAGGGTGCATTTAATCCCTTCCTTTCTGTCATTAATGAAGATATTAAATAACACTGGTCCTATTGTTGCAAGCCTTAGTATAGTTGTAGATTTTACTATAGTTTTATAGTCTTTTTGCATTTGAAAAATAGCTTGTAACCCCTGTACCACATACTTAAGCTTGAGTTAACCTCTGTGTCATATTTTGAAGCTTGCTTCTGCGTTAATGGAGAAGTATTAAGCTAGAACATTCTGTATAGGGATCCTTGTATCCAGATAGCTACCAGAACATGTTATAGTCAAAATACGATATTGCTTAGTCATAGCATAATACGATATTGTTTAGTCATAGCATAAAGAAAGGTTAGAGGTGCTGGAAAAACTCCAGATAGAAGACATAATGTGATGAAGGTAAATGAGGAAAGGGTGGTCTTAAGATCTCCGACTCAGTTCTAGAAGAGGTGTGTCAGGGGGGTGGGTCGTAGGATGGGTAAATTAAAGATTGGATGTATTGCCTAGACAGGATAATTAAGTAGACTCATAAATTTGTAAAATACTGTATGCCGGCACGCACGTCATGTATTTTGTTTGCTAAAAGCTTTTAGTAAAGGAACTTTTCTGCCTTCCCCCTGTCTTGGAAACTTTTTTCCTCAATTTTAGGCAACAGTCCCAGTACAGACCCCTGAGGGACACCACTTGTCACTAATGTCCATCAGGACTTTAAGCTGTTGACCTATACCCTCTAGAAAAGTAGCCTTTTTCAAATTCTTTTCCACATCAATACTTAGGATTCAAGACTAAGCCTGTCTCCTGTTTGTCAGCGTTACTTCTAATTCATACATGTAGAATTAAGTCCATGGCAGAGGCTTTTACAAAGGTAAATAGGTGGCAAGATTACTGCACACAGAAAAGCCTTCAACAGGCATGGTTTCTCTGTTCCTTTACTTGAGCTTAAAGTCAAAGTAAATGGCAGTGGAGAGGGAATGTTTCTTTTATTTAAGTAAGAAGCTCCCCTGGTTTGTTGCAGTTATTTTCATTCACCTTAGAAAGAGAAACCTCGGTTTGCTGGCTCAAATCTGGTTGAGGCTAAGAAACCTGCACAGCTTTACTCTTACCTTCAAACTTTGATGGTAGCTCAATGATACAAGAACTTTCCAGGATTATTTTTATAGGTTTAGTTTCCTGGTTTAGTTGGTGGCCCAGCTTCATGAGCTGTGTCAGTCCACATGGCAGCAAGGGAGAGCAGCTGGAGCTCATGAAACCAGCAGCAACTCCCAGAGTCACTCTGCCTTTGAACTGTGCCCTGGGTTCAACTGGAGTCAATGGGATCTTTTGTAGAACCAGGACCAAACTCCCTAATGAGCAAGAGCTGTTAGAAGAAGATGGGTGCTCAACAAATGAATTTGTAGCTACCCACATCACAGAGGGCACTATCATAATTAGCTTTCTCACTGAATGTTTCAATGAGAATTAATATGCATAGTGTGGTGAAATCCTGGTCCCTCTGAAGGCAATGGCAGAGTTCTCACTGAATTCAAAAGGGCCAAGATTTCATACTGAAACTTGAGCTCATGTCCTCCCTTGCCCCCAGCAGGAAAGTCCACAGCACAGGAGCTTGGGAAATGGGATAAAATGTTGCTATGATTTCATCAGTGATGCCTGTTAAAACCATTTCACACATGAAATAGGACACCCTGACTTGTAGCATCATCATCTTGCCCCATTGCCTAGGTCATCCAGTTTATAAAGAAAAATGTTTCATCCAACTCTTCCCCAAAACAAGGTCAGTTCTACTAAATGTGATAGATATGCCTGACACAGTTTCTCCTATTCCAAGAGTGAATGGGTTCTCCATGGTGTTCCTTCTTCAGTGAATAGAGAACCAGATCATAGAATCATAAAATGGTTTGAGTTGGAAGGGAGCTTAAAGATCATCCAGTTCCAACCCCTCTGCCATGGACAGGGACACTTTCGGCTAGATCAGATTGCTCAGCCCCATCCAACCTGGCCTTGAACACTGTCAGGGATGGAGCATCCACAACTTCTTTGGGCAACCCATTGCAGTGCCTCAGCACCCTCACAGTAGAGAATTTCTTCCTAACCTAGATCTGCTCTCTTTCAGTTTGAAGCCAGTCCCCCTTGTCCTGTCACTACATGCCTTTGTAAGAAGTCCTTCTGGCTGTAAGCTGTAAGTCTTCTCTGAGGTCTTCCCAGGGCCTACTCTTCTCCAGGTTGAAGGACCCCAACCCTCTCAGCCTGTGTTCACAACAGAGGTACTCCAGCCCTCACATCATCTTTGTGGCTCGCTTCTGGACTCTCTCCAGCAGGTCCACATCCTTCCTATATAGGGGCCCCAGAGCAGGATGCAGAACTCCAGGTGCAGTCTCGTGAGAGTGGAATAGAGGAGCAGAATCACATCCCTTGATGATCATCTTTTCCTTTTTGAAGTTGAATCACAAGCAGACACACTTTCCACCTCGTTTCTCCTCCCATACCATATGAACTGCACCTTTTTTCCCAGGATATAGGTAGCTTACAAACAAATTTCCTTGGACTGTTAGTCATGTCTCTGGTCTGCTAATTTTCTCTGGGCCACAAGAGCTTAGTGCTTTGGCAGTTATTGTCAGTGGGGTTCCCCACAGTCAGTCGAGCCCCAGCAAAAATGAGCACTTCCACTAGTTTTGGGGCAATTTTCCCACCAAATCACTCTTTTTTATTGCATACAGGGTTGTCTTTTCTCCTTACATTTCAGTACTATTTTAGTATTCTCCCCCTGCCCTGTTAATAATCATTCTTTCTTTCCCATATCCTCTACCAGAAGAGGTTCCCTGGTGCCTAGGATGAGAACTGCATTTCTTTGTGGCTAATAAAAATCCTTACAACAAAAACTTGACAGAGGAGAAGGTGCTCGGATTTCAGCAGCCCATAAAGGCAAGCTAGTCCAACAGAAATCCAGCAATATCCCCACAGGGAAATATGAAATAAGATGACCTGGAAGGCTCGGGCATTTTCTTTATGCCTTTGGAGGAGTGTTTGGACTCCTGCTGATGTTGCATTCAAGGTCAGGCTGTCTACCTACTACCTCTTTTCTTCTCTACCATCTCCCAGGGAGTTGAAAACAGGATGTGTCTGAGGATGAAAACAGTGTCTGAGGATACACTTCTTCAGTGATCATGTTTTTCAGTGTGAACCATGCAGGATTCTGATTTTAATTTGGCACTGCCCACCAGACCACAGGGCAAGTCCAAGACTCTGCTTATGAATATTTAGCCATAACTACATTTCAAAGTCATATTATAAAAATGTCATTTGATAAAGTTACTGTTCTAAAATTTGTAAAGTGCTTCAATACTATGTTGATATAGCAAAAACATGCATTTAAAAGAGCTCACATTTTCAGGCTGGCAGACACCAAAACACTATTTTGTTTCAGCTTGTTCAGCTTTTCAAAACCCGTCAGCATCTGGTCTCTATTAACCACAAAGTGCATGCCTTTTAAGCAACAACAATTTAAGAATATTTCCTTTTCAAACCCCTTCAGCATTTTGCTTTCCTTTTCAAACCCCTTCAGCATTTTGCAATATGCATAATATTTAACAATTCTGCTTTGCACTTCAGCCTTTGAAGTTTAAGAATTTGTTGCTGGTAAAACATTGCACCTTTTCTTGCACTCTTTTAGTCACAGGGATTAATGACTAGAATTTATGCCTATGGTCAACAAAGGTAAGTCACTGTGTCACAATAATTAGCAATCTTTTCTACAACAATTTTCAATCTCTATGTCATGCACACAGTGTGACACATCATCTGTGTGTAGGAAGGGGCTCATTTGCCATTTGCAATAGCCACTTCTGGGCTAAAGTACTGTACCATAAAGTGCAGTTTTTGGCAAGCAAAGAGCTCATCCCTCTTCAGTTCAAACTTTGTGAGGAGGAGTCATATTTATATTTCTCATTTATATGTCATATTTATAGCCATGGTTATGTTTATATATTTTTTAATATTCATATACAAATTAGTCTGCAATTCAGCAAAGACACTAACCATCTCAAGAAAATGGCTATGTATCATCAACCATGATACCTCTTCAAGGGTGTTATTTTTATGAGCTGTTAGTCAAGTTCTCAAAATACGCTAGAAAAGCAAACTGAGTTCCTTGGAGCAGAAAAGATTGCCCTCTAATGGTTAATCATTAGGTTTAATGTCTATGATGTTTTATGAAGTGCTCCTCTTTTAAGCGATTTGTAAGATAAAGCCACACAAATACAAGATGTTGGAACAACTTATTATTTCAAGGAAAACCCAAATCTTTTTTACCCTCTTAATTGATTTATAGGTAGTTATTAAAAATAAAGATGGAGGCATATTCTTGGTAA
This sequence comes from Acropternis orthonyx, assembly GCA_035583155.1. Classification (NCBI taxonomy): domain Eukaryota; kingdom Metazoa; phylum Chordata; class Aves; order Passeriformes; family Rhinocryptidae; genus Acropternis; species Acropternis orthonyx. Next base: position 65,329,566 of record JAWWEU010000040.1, on the reverse strand, counting down.
CATTTTCATTAAACTACCATTACCCAGGGTTTATCAGAGAAAAAGCGATGCCTCTGACAATTCAGAACTACTACTCATACTCTATTTGACAAATTTTACATTTCACTATGGGAAACATGTTTCAAGGTCTGAAAAAGGAGCATGAAGGACAAGGTTTTGAGTTTATTTCAGAATTATAGAAGTTATTGTACATGCCCTAGAGCACAATACCACTCCTGCATGAGTAAACCTCAAGGACAAAATTCTTACCTTTTTTAAAAATAAATCTTTAAATCAATTAATCACAATGTAGGTAGTAGTTTTAATTACTCTTTGTTCACTTCTCAACTAATGAAATCAAGAATATGAACAGTCTGTCATTTTTTACCAGGCCTTGCCAGTAATTTATTTAGTGAATTTCTGGTTTATTAAAAACATCGTGATCTTTGCACCAAAGCTATAGGACTTGGAGGGAATGACTGAAGTAGAAACAGAGTGCCCAATTCTCCTGCCTAGCTTGCTGAAAGCAGCACTCGGTTCAGGGTATGCTGTAGCCACCACGCCACCACAAAAGATACTTGAAATACAGGCACAGGACAGCAGAAAGCCCAGCACATGTTCAGCCCAGCTGTTAGCTAAAGTGTGTCCCATTGATGTCATTACCTGGTAGAGCAGGGATGTGTGTGGGTCCCTAAGCTTCACTGGCTCCATATAGAAAGGTTTATGGCCTGCAATTCATCCTTCATGTGATGAGAGGATGGAAGAGGCAATTATAGGTGGCTGAAGTCTCATTTACTGCTTTTCCTTCTTCATTAGTTCTTTGAATAATTTCCTTACAGTGTAGATTTTGATAAAGACTCTTCCAGTGCAGCTGGCAACAAAATGTAAGTAAATGACAGAGAAAAATTCTGAGAAAGCCAGACCCAGTCGCCAAATACAGTTTTTAAAATAGTAGTGCCTGATATAAAGATACTATTGAAAGATCATAATATTCCATTTTGAAATAATTAGATTGTATTTTCTCCTCTCAAGAAAAAATAGCGATTAGAGTGAGGCTACCCAATCCATTCCTTTATCCTTCCTTTTTCTATCCCCCCCCTCCCCATATTTGGTCACATGAATATTGGAATAAAAGACAGGGAATTGTGTCTGAATAGCCCTGACTCATAAAGTTCCTTCCAATACCTTTTTCAGTGTCAGACCTTTCACTTAATGCAACTTGTACTTATGTTTTTTCCTTATGACAACTGTGAAAAATCTAATACCTTTACAACAATATGAAAAGAGCTTACACAGAGCAAAATCCCCATTTATTCTGAGCATATTAAGAACTCTTTTCTTTGAGCAATACATTTAAAATGCTATTTCCCCCAAACACTTTTTTCTTTTAAGATAAGCAAAGCTCTAAGTGTTGAAAGAAAGTGATTTAGAGTCTTACCTTCATTTATGGTTTAAGAATCCTGGCACTTTAAAAGTAGGTAACAGTTAGGATATGTGTGGCCTATGGTATACTGTGACAGTAAATCATGAATTCAGTATATCAAAAGGTATTTCAGTCATCAAGTTAAAAAACCAACAGTGGGAGCCACAGACCAAAACCACTTAAAGATAAGAGACAACATTTTTTGCAGAGCATTGTATGTAGCAGTTGTTTAGTTATTGCTCCCACTTTGTGTAGTGCCCCTCGCTATGGAGTCATAGAACCATAGAATCATGGAATGATTTGGGTCAGAATGGACCTTTAAAGGTCATGTAGCCCAAACCCCCTGCGATCGGCAGGATACCTTCTACTAGCCCAGGTTGCTCAAAGGCCCATCCAACCTGGCCTGGTACACTTCAAGGGATGGGGTATCCACAGCTTCTCTGGGCAACCTGTGCCAGAGTCTCACCACCTTCATCATAAAAAACAATTCTTCCTTCTGGCCAATATAAATCTGAACCCAAATTCCTTCAGTTTAAAACCGTTCTTCTTTGTACTGTCACTGCAGGCTCTGATTAAAAAAACCTCTGTCCAGCTTTCTTCTAAACCTCCATTAAGAATTAAAAGGCTGCAGTAAGGTCATGCTGGAACTTTCTCTCCTCCAGGCTGAACAACCTTACCTCTTTTGGTCTGTCCTCATAGAAGAGATGCCCAGCCCTCTAATCATTTTTGTGGCCTACCTCTGGAGTCACTGTAGCAGGTCCATATCTTTGTTGTGCTAAGGACACCAGAACCGCAGCACAATCATCTCTCCTGACCTGCTGGTCATGCTTCTTTTGATGGAGCCCAGGGTATGGCTGGTGTTTGAGGCTGCAAATGCACATTGTCCAGTTTTTCGCCTACCAGTAATCCTCAAGTCCTTCTCCACAGGCTGCTCGCAATGCATTCATCTCTCTGTACTGACATTGGGGATCGACCCATCCTCGGTGCAGGATCTTGCACTTGGCTTTGTTGAACTTCATGTAGTTCCTATGGCCCCATTTCTCAAGCCTGTCAAGGTCCCTCCAGGCAGCATTCCTTCCCTCAGGCCTATCAACTTACCTTAGCTTGCTGTCATCTGCAAACCTGTTGAGGGTGCACTCAGTCCCACTGTCTGGGACGTTCATGATGATATTAAATAGTTTTTGTTTGCATCAGCTTTTTGTCCCGAGGGAGGTGTAAACCAGGCCAAGAGATCTCCTCTGCAGAACAAAGGTAGCAATCTGCCAGAGTCACTTCCTACTGCAAGGCCTCCCTTGCCAGCTGCTAACTCTGACATTTTGGGTTTAGGCACCTGTTGCTTTGACTCCATGCACCCCAGAGACTACAGCAGACTACAGGAGAACTATTGAGCCTTTCTGAGGAAAGAGGGTTAAACCAAGAGCTGATTGCAGTTGATGCTGGCTTTACCTGTCTAAGCCCACTGTTGGGTGGAAAGGTTTGCAGGTTCCCTGGAGGAAAATAAAAAGCAAAGAAAAAGAAAAGTAAGAGAGGAGAGGGAATGCCAGCTAGGGAAACAAACAAACAAACAAAACAAAACAACCCAAAATAGGAGGAAGAGGGGAAAAGATGGTAACTGAAAAAAAGCAGGAAGGTCCAGAAAGTGAGGAAGTCCAGGTGCGTGCCAGGCTCTACTGCCCATCTTTCCCATCTCTCAACACTGCTTTCAGTTAGCCCAGCTTGCTCACAAGGGGCAGTGAGGAGTGGTGCAGTGCAAGGTTTGGAAAGAACTCCATGACAGTTTGTGGAATAATGGATAGGGTTAAAAATTAAAGGCGAATGAGAATTCCAAAGGAGACCCAGTTGCCATTTCCTGGATGGAACACAGTCAGTGTGCCCAGTGAAAGTTCCCCAAAACACCAATAAGCACCTGTTATGGGGGATGCACCAGAGAGGGAGCAACGTGAAGGACCTATGGCCTCCCTCCATGAACGTCCTACAGGAAGGGGTGACACTTTGTAGTTCAAAGACTGTGCCATATCTGTCCCCCAAAGAAGATAGACACCAAGGACAACTACCCAATTAAGTACTTAGGACTAGATTAACTCAAGTTCCACCTAAATTTAAAGAAATAGTATAAAAGTGAGTTGGAAATGGAGAAAAGTCAGAGAAAGATTTCCACTGAAACTGCTGAGATCAGCTGATGGATTGAACCTGTCTTCCCTCCCCCCAAAAGGGACAACTATAGGCTGAGACACTTACTCTATGTGCACTGACTGTTGATTTTAAGGACTAGATCTTGCATTTTGCTCCATAATATGTGGGTATATTGTTTTGTATTAGTGTCTGTGCTTGTGTTTGCTTTATAGTATTATTAGATTGCTTTAAATATGTTTTTGCAGCCAGACCCTATCACTGATGACCATGAACCTTATTAACTTGTCACAACTTTTATTAGTAAATAGTGTTATTCTGTAAACTGTTAGACTGAGTCCTTTATAAGGTGCAGACACTTTGCTGGTGGGACAATAACACACGGAAAGACCCGCTGAGGGGTCTTCCCTAATGCTGTTGTGTGGCAGCCTGTGATAAGAGCAAATGAATTATCCATGATCTTGTGAATCTGTTCAGTGAAGAGTCACCTTAAGGGATACCTGACCGACTGGGTTAGACATACGTGATTTTGTTTTCCCTAGGGCACTAGCAGACAAACAAATCTCTGTGGGTCAAGAAAAATCTCCCTTCCTAAGGGCTGGGTGAATTCCTGCCCTCCTTTCACGGGACACAGCTCCACAGGGGCTCCACACATGCCCTGCTGTGCAGCACAGGGGCACCATGCATCTCTACACATGCACAGGGCTCTGCAGGCTTCACCCACAGGGATCAGGCACCAGAGCCAGCCTGTTGCCAGTGCCAGCACAAGCTCTTTCTTCTGGCTATGAGGAATTCCTTGCCAATTGTTTTCCCCAATGAAGGGGGAGCAAAACTCTGCCTCCTCCTGCTTTTATGGTTTTCTCAGAGCTATCTGACTCTGTCACTGCAGGTGCTCATTCACGTTCAGTGACTCCTGGGCTCCCCCCAATTGATGCCCAAATTTAAATTATCTCTTCTGACTATGTTGCCATAGGATATTCTGGAGTGAGAAGCTATTGCTTGGGGATGAATTCTGGGAGTGTGTTGAGTTTGGGATCATTCCTTGCCCCAGAATCCTTTCCAGCGGGCATCAGGGCTGAGTTCAGAGACTTCACAAAACAGCTGAGATTGTGAGGAATCTGTGGAAATCTGGTGTGTGTAACTGCCCTGCTCATGCAGGCTCCCCTAGAGCAAGTTGGAGTTCATTTGCAAATGAGGTCAACTCACATCCTCAGCTCCCACACAGAAAATGGATCGCATCCCTGGACTACAAAGCAATGTGACCCCTAGAAAAAAGTTTGTTTAGCTCCAGGTGGCCCAGGAGCATTTGACTGAAATTCAGCCCTTGCCATTGGGAAGGAAACATGCCATGCAAAGACACACTGAGGTACATGAGACCTTGACTGGGGCTAAAGGGATATGTCAGGAGACTGATGGGAGGCACCCAGCTCCTGAAGTGGTGTCTGGAGGATGGGCAGGTCAAAGGACCCTCATGGGAGCCCTGCAGGGCCTCATCCATTGGACCAATGTGCACCTTCTCTTGTTACACCAAGTATCTCAGGGACTGGAAAAGAGATGCTCTGGAGAGTTTCTGGTCCATTTCTGGAGAAAAGCTTCTCCTCACCTCTCTTTTCGGGCCTTTCCCAGTTCTGGTGCCCTTCCTAGGGCCAGCCCCGCCAGGTGGATCTCACAAGCATGGCAGGGCAGTAAATGCAGCAGCCACAACAGACAGCACTGTGGAAAACTGGCATACCAGAGAGACTCACAGACTTTCCAGTCCCAGCCTGGCCCAGTGGGTGAATGTGGCACACAGATAATATAGAAATGCAATAAATATTTTTCCATTGTTTCTGCCTGTCAAAACTTCCTATCAAAAAATTCTCTGCCAGCTTTCCTGCCAAAAGTTCTCACAAGAGCTTCCTGCTGGAGTATTCCTGCCAAAAGATCCTGCTATTGTAATCTCTTCAAAACATCTAAATAGGACTAGGTGCCAAAAACCACATACAAACCTCCTCTGAACATTATAAAAAGTTGAAGTAAAACTTTGGAAAATCAGGGAGTGAGAAAAGAGGGAGAACTGGTCACCATAACCAAAAATCTCTCCCTACCTCCCCTTCACCCTTTTCTTCTATGCCACCATCTGCTGTCTGCCTGCCTCCAGAGACTAAAACTCTGCCAGCCTGGAGAGAACTGAAACCCACCGTGCAACGCGTGTGAGTTATCTCTTCTCCTTCTACCCTTACCATATTTTTTGAAGGAAAAAGTTACTGCTAGATCAGGACTCTGCATGATCAGCAAAAGCAACACTTTGTGAGTGACAAAACCCACATCCTGGCTGCATTCCAGAGATCTAAAGCTGCTAAACCCCCCCTGCTGCTAGAAGAGATAACATCAGAAGGCAGCAGAGACAGAGAAAAAAAAAGGGCAGAAACTGCTTCTCTCCCCCCCCACCAGCTTGGCAAAAGCGAGTTTTGGTGGTAATTTTTTCTTTGCTTCTAAAAGTAATCTTAGGTTTTTCCAACCTGTTCTTATTTCTTCTCTTTGCATCTCTTAGCAATTAATAAAATCAGTTTTTGGTATCAACAGATAACTTTTGTGAGTTTTAATTTTGCTCAGGAAAAATATTCAGATCTGGAGTTCTTTCTGCAATATTTAAACAGACTGTAACAGTGAGACAGTGCCCACAAAAGTGGCTTAGTCCCTTTGCCCCAAGTGCTGCATTGCCCCTAGAGCATCACCCACTCTGCTGGTTTTGCCTGGGATTAAGTTAATTTTCTTCACAGTAGTTTGTGTGGGGCTGCTTTTTTGATTTGGGCTGAAAATGGTGTTGAAAATGTAGAGATGTTTTTGTTGTTGCTGAGCAGGTCTTACACAGCATCAGGGGTCTTTTCTGCTTCTCATACTGATCCTGCAGTGAGGAGGCTGGGAGTACACAAAGAGTAGGGAAAGGGGCACAGCTGGGAGAGCTAACCCAATGGACCCAAGGCATCATACTTAGTGTATAAAAACAGGGCAAGAAGGAGAAAGGGGAGGATGTTTGGAGTGATGGCATTGATCTTCTCAAGTCACTGTTACCTGTGATGGAACCCTGCTTTCCTGGGGATGGCTGAACACTTGCCACATGGGAAGTAGTGAATGAATTCCTTGTTTTGCTTTACTTGTGTGCAAGACTTTTGCTTTCCCTACTAAACTGTCTTTATTCCAACCCGTGGTTTTTCTCACTTTTACTCTTGCATTTCTCTCTCCCATCCCACTAGTGGGGCAGTGAGTGAATGGCTGAGTGGGGCTGAGTTGTCAGTTTTGTCTCTATTAAAATTGTTAGACTGTAATAGGGCAAAAGATACTTTGCAAATGTTTCTGTTTCCTTGCTTTTCCCCTGAAAAGGGCTGTTTTTTAACTCTCTTAATGGTTTCTCTTTTAAGCCAGCAGAGCCAGCAGCTGAACCAGACACATGACATGAAAGGCTGACTGTGGATCCTTTCCTTGCCATGGGGAGGGCCTGGTACACCCATGACAGGACTCCTTGCTGGTGTTTCTATGTTAGGGGAAAAAAAAAAGACAAAGAAAAAGAAAAAGAAAAAGAAAAAGAAAAAGAAAAAGAAAAAGAAAAAGGAAGAAAAGTTAAAGCAAGATAATAGCCAGGTTACACCTGCACTTCCAAAAAAATATCCATCTATATTCTCTAAAAGGCATGACCTGTCTTTTTTGATGTGGCAGTTGGTGCAGTTATCAGGGAATGTAAGACTTCCAGTCTGTATTGTTACTAGATACAGCACTATATGGGAATGCAATTAGGACACCTAGAGCTAATTATTTCAGGATGTGCTATTTCAGCATCCCTCTGCTTTGCAAGGCCCTTTGCAAAGAGGAAAGCATGGTCTTTAAATGCTCTGGCTACTGCTTCATTTTCAAGTGTGACTCAAAAAGCAGGTTTAACTATATATTAGAGGTGGTTTGACATCCTTGCTTCTGACACAGTCTTTTTCCTAACAGCCCTCTGGAGAAGGGCACTTTGGCAAGGCAATTCATCTTTAGCCTCACTCTGCCTGCCGATCCATCAGAGCCACATCTGGACACATATGAGAGCCTCATCACACAGAGCTGGCATCAAAATGCTCAGATTCTTTAACTCTGTTGAACAAACAGCCTGGCGGGTTTCTGCACTCACTGCACCAGTTTTCCAGAGCAATTAATTGCCAAGCATGTGCTAGAGGATTGGTTTTCACAGTTTCCTTATTTTAAAAGAAAAAAATAATGTTCCTTTGCATCCGAATAACTTCATCAGCAATTTCATGCCACTGCCATTTCCTGGTGGTTTCTGCTGTGCCCATTGGATGGCCATCAACGGCAGGGGCAGCCCCTGGGCCTCCTGGCCATGGGGACTTTCTTGGGCCAGCACCCCAGAGGCTGCCTTCTCAACAGCAGCCTTTGCTTTAGAAGAGCAGCAGGCCTTTCTTTTACACGAGGAATGAAGATGGGTCTCCTCTGTGAGGAGCAGCTGAGGGAGCTGGGAGTGTTCAGCCTGGAGAAAAGGAGTCTCAGGGGGATCTTCTTGCTCTTTACAACTACCTGAAAGGCAGTTGTAGATAGGTGGATGTTGGTCTCTTCTCCCAGGTAAGAAGGACAAGAGGAAACAACTTCAGCTAGTGCCGGGGAGAAGTTTAAATTGGGTATTAATAAAAATTTCTTCACAGAAATTTGCCAAGAATTGAAACATTGCCCAGGAAAGTGGTTGAACATCCCTGGAAGTATTTAAAAGGCCTGTAGGTGTGGAGCTTAGGGACATAGATTAGAGGTGAATATGGCAGTGTTAGGTTAAAGGCTAGACCTGATGAAATTAAAGGTTTTTTCCAACCTAAATGGTTCTAGGATTCCCAATGTGTGCATTTCTCTAGACATCTGTTATTCACAGAAAACCAGGAATATTAAATATAATAGTTAGCTTTTTCCAGCAGCTTGCTCACACTGTTAAGCAAGAAGGCTACTGTGGCTTAAGAATTAGGTGAAGAGATGACAAAGGGAGAGAGAAAAAAATAAATCTCAGACATACAAACCTACCACAGTAAGTTGTCAAAAATACTTATCCACAGCTGCAGTGTGAAAACTGGACAGCAAGCAGCAGCTGGGCAACTCAAGCAGACTGACAACAAAGGTGTAGTGCACCAGCAAAAAAATGAGCATTGGGAAACTTCTCTCTAACCACCTTCCAAGCAAGGGAAAGAGTGAAGTCCTCCCCTCAAAAAAAGAAAACACCTCCCCCAATCCTCTCCCCAGCCATCACATTGGAATGCAAAGCTATTAGCTTTCCCTTTGTTTAAGCTTTAGACAGTTAGCTGGCTCTGTGAGAAGGTAGTGAGAGAGCTGGTCTTCTACAAGCTATCTCCTTCTGGCTCCCAAGCCCCAAACAGCTGTGTTGGCAAGGGACAAAAAAACCCAAAAACCAAACCAAAACAAAACAAAAAAACCCCCAACCAAACAAAAAAAACCAAAACCCAAACCAAAACAAAACAAATTCCCTGAAAGATTTTGAAACTATAACATTGACCCATAAAAGCATTCTTGGTACCTAGAAACAGTAACACATACAATGTTCAGGGAAAATTGTTTTTTGAAATGTGTTTCAACCAGACCTGGGTAGAGTAACTGTAAATGGCATATATAAAGGGCAGGTGAGATGTGGCTAAGCACCTCTTTCCCTTTCTCCTGTCTGCCAAGAGGCCAAATTGCCAACCTGCTTAGCTTGCTTTACCTTCTACAGACATGCTGTACAGCACTGAGGTGACATGATTCCCTCAAATGGACAAATGGATGCATTTCACACTATCCTTCTGAAAGAATCCACACAGCAAGCAGAGAAGAGGGAGAAGGGCTGAGGCACTCTTAAGCTACTTCTGTAATTTTGAGATATTCCAGAACTGGGGGTAGACTTTGTATAAATCAAAAGAGTGGTGAGGACACCTGTATTACAGGTAAGTTCCTTTTTATTGACATTAAAGAGGAAAATAAAGGTCATCCTATACGAATGGAATGGGGAAAATACTATTTTTATATTACCAATTTGTGTAAACATGCATTTAATCTATATTGAGACTATTTCCAGTATGAAATTTGATATGAAACTATATGTGCTTGATCTTCCTGCATATAACCCTTTTATCAACTCATCGAAAAGTTTAATAGGTATCTTTACTTCCAGATAACTTAAACAAAAGTAAACATAAAGGGGAAACAGCAATGAAGCTCAATTCATTGTAATGGAAGAGCCATGTAGATAAAAAAACTTGGCCAAGCCTTCCAAGTTTTCAAAAGCATATAAAAAGTGAAGTGTTAAATGTATCTCCTCGTTATTACAACATCATATGACCCCTACACAACATGGATGAGATAGTCTACACCAATCTGGCAATATCCCTTTAATGCTGGTAAATTCTGCATTACTAGTTTGATGCTATTTGCTTAAAGGGAAGATGCCCAAATGACTGAAAGATATCTGAGAAGATATCCTTAAGGAAAGAACTCAGATAAGTACAACAGAGGAAATCAGCTGACACCAGTAACTGCAAGTGATTTTTTTACCCTTTTTTGTATATTTACTGTACTGTATAACTGAGTTGCTTATTTATCACTGATGAGAACCACAGGCAAAATGTACACTATTTTTAACCACTTGTTTCGTATTTATGCTTTGTATCTTTGCCAGGTTTTCACCAACAAAGAGAGCAGTCTCTCTTTTTATGCAAGCTGAAAGAACAGTTGAAAGACTGCATTTATAACCTTCCAGATTTAAAAATACTTAACCCCAGAGTTCCACAGTAGCTTTTATCCAAAATCTTTAAATAATATTCTGTAAGTTGCGAATTTATGAATTAACTGATCAGTATCACATGGAGGATTGGTGATGTTTAAAAATAAACCTATTCTCTGCTGGAATGGAATAATCTCTATTTCTCCTGATTAAAATACTTCTGTAAATGTTGCCTCCTGTACAAAGCACAGCAACAACCCCATAGTGGATGGTAGCAGTAGTTCAAGGCAAAAGGAGTGCACCTTCTAGCTAAAGCTGCATGAAAAATTCAGGTGGCAGAAAGTAACTACCAAATTGGAAATCGTTCAGGACAAGCAAATCAACACTTAATTTCCATGAAGACCGACAAGGAATCTTTCCTGTGCTCACACACGTGAGACTTCAGGCAATGCAAAGATCACCATCCACAGCTTGCTATTCTTTGGTGTAGCAAAGGAAGCTTTAGCATCTGATAGGACAAGAAGTAGTCTCAAGTTGCACCAGGGCAGGTTTAGATTGGATATTGGGAAAAATTTCTTCACCAAAAGGGCTATCAAGCACTAGAACAAGTTGCCCATGGAAATAGTGGAATCACTGGCCCTGGAAGTGTTCAAAAAATGTGCAGATGTGGCACTTGGGGACATGATTTAGTGTTGGACCCAGCAGTGTTAGGTTAACAACTGGACTTGATGATCTTGGAGGTCTTTTCCAGCCTTAATGATTCTCTAATTCTGACTCGCAGTCAACTCTTTTTCTCACAGTGGATGCCCCATGGAGGCAATTTCTCTTTCAAAAAGATACCCACTCTAGTACTTCCAGAGAGATCCTTCAGACTTGCATCAGAAACCTTATGACTGTAGGCCAGAGCAGAAGTGCACATGGAAAACATAAAATCACTCTCTTCCAATGCTGACAGATAGTTTATGCTGATTTGGAGAACTGATTTAACCTTTACTGGATCTTTGATAAAAATAAAATAACATTAATAGTAATTATGAAAAAATTGGCCCTGGAGTAGTGTGTCACAAATGAATGTCACTTTATATTGGGAACATGATTCTTAGTAAACAAAAGTCAATATAAAGTAGAGAGACAAGTGTTCAAGAAGTGTTTGGACAATGTTTTTAAATACATGGTTTAATGTGAAGCTTGCCCTGTGTTGAGTAAACATTCGGACTCAACGATCCTTGTGAGTCCCTGGCAACTCAGGATACTCCATGAATGTCTTCCCTACTGTGAAACAGAAGTTCACAAGCAGCAATTGTCATTCACTTCTGATGTAGTCTAATTTAGCTTTATTCATATATGAGTTATTGAAATGTGAAATGCTGAAGCAGAGCAAAAAATCTAACACTTAACAATTTAGAGAACCAACCAGAATGCTTCATAAATCCTTAATAATTTTATGGCCCTATATAAAATATTAGAGTTATTTATATTCCTTCACATGAAGTGTAATGCTAGCTATTAAATACTTTCTCAATACCCTCTAGTGGAATTCTAGCACTTTCTTTGCCTATAGGTAACCCAATAGATTTCATATGAATGATTTGCATTGGAGATTCAACAAGTGATACAGTTAATGATTTTCATCCATTACACAGTATAAAATACATGCTAATGTGATAATAAAACTACTAAATAAACCAAAAATCATTGTACGCTAACATGCTATCAATGAGGCAAAAAACATGGATGCTTCTTTTACTGACAAGTGCTTATATCCTTTTCTAAGAACAGGTTCACAAATTTTGTTTTAAAAGAGAGTATGTGAGTAGACACATGACGTGATTTCATTTTGGAAATGAACTTTGCTCAGGTAGGGTTCTGCATCTAAGAATAACTGTCAAATAACAGCTCAGCAGCAGCATGGATGTACAAAGGCAAGAAGCCTAAATCATTCCAGACCTCACAATCTGCAACAGGTAACTCACATAGTGGGCTAGAGAGCAGCAGAATATTACAATATCTCTGTCACATGCAGTGGAGATGCTTATATTATGAAAATTTTTACTTTTACTGGAAAAAATAACATGGAGACAAATAGAAATGGGTTTTCATAGCTTCTTCTTCTTCTTACTATTATTATTATCACCACCACCACCAAACTTAAGAAAAAAAGCCCCTTCAGTGTTCATTTGCTTTCCTGCCCTTAGATACAGCAAAAGCAAGCAAAGAAAATGCAAAGAAACATTGTCAGTACTAATCCTCTCCTTTGGAGTGTAGCTATGACTTGGGAAAGTTAAAGTTCCCTTGTGCCTGATGGGATACTGCGTGGCAAGTGTTGACTGCAGTACTGGCACTTTATGTTTTATCAGCATGGAGTGTGGGATGATGGGATCAACGTAGTGTTGTCAGATTCAAATCCACTAAGATGGTTTGGCAAGTAGAAAAAAACATCCACTTTTGACACTGCCTTGATATGTAATTATTGTTTGGGTGTTTGTTTTTCTTTCATTGTTTGTTGTTTTTTGTTAGTTGGTTAGTAATTTACTTGAAATAATCCTGAGGATAAACATTTCTTACTCCTACAGGAATTAAAATAAGCTGAAGGACTATATGAAAAGATCACACTACTCTGAGTTTGCAGCCCTTTGAGGTAGGGACTTTGCACCCTTCTCACCAGTCTAAAATAGATCTGCAATGTATTTCTTCATGATTGTTTGCAGTGGTTATAAAATTTGAGCTTTCTGTTTGCCTTACTGTATAGATACCACAAAACAGTTTTGTTCATGACAGTCCCTATATATACACCTTATGCTTGCTCAGCACTAGAAAGCAACAACATAATAACAAGCAGCTACAGCATTTACTACAATTTCCAGGTGATAAAAGTCAATCAGTTTTTGGCCTCATGCCATAACATAACCTATTCACCTTCACAAAGAGCCATCCCAAGTGTGTGGATTGTCATCGTATCATAATGATTACTGATTCAGTTCCATATATGGTGCACAGTTAAGAGCGTAGGAGATGTTAATGGAAAAACAGAAGAGCACACAGAAATTTTAATGTTGAAAAGCATAACAAACTGGATGGATTTTTTACAATTACTTTGTCTCACTCCTTTCTGATTCATAATACAAGAGCATTATCCAGACAAATAAATAAGCTCCAAAAATGCATATAATAAAGTACCATAATCAAAAGGATTATTGGAAATCTCTCTCTCCTTCTCTGTTAACTAGAAATGCCAATACATGGATAATAATGCAATCTGATGTAATGTTAGTAAAATAGAGAAAATAATATGCTTAGTTTTGTTATCTTCTACAATGTATGATACAGTAAGACATTTTAAGTGTGTCTATATAATCCTCCAAACAGAACCTTCCAGTAAACAAAAAGCTTTCCTATAAAACATTTTTGCAATTAAATTGTCGTTGTTTGGAAAGTTAAAAAATTATCCAATTAAAACTTTCTAAAATTGTCATCCTCAAAACATGTCAATTGTATTTAATAAACTATTGTTGCCCTCTAGTGTTCAAACACAGCTTTTAAAGGCCCCTCCAGAAAGATCCAAACTGGTCACCTAACAATTCCCTATTTTTTCTTACACCAACACAAGTGGATAGGGAGGAAAAAAAAGAAAGAAAAAGAAAAAAAAAAAAAAGAAGAAAATACCTTATTGTCTTTGCTTACACATAAAAAAAAGTTTTTCATGTAAGAACATTTAAAGTTGTTTTACTCAAATATTGTGAAAGGCCACTCAGGCCAGCATCCTCACCAAATTAGTCACGGTATTTGTGCACCTCTCTTTTGCTTCTGCCATTCACCGTGCTTGAGTAGTTTGGGCTGAAAGGGACCTTAAAGCTCATCTTGTTCCAACCCCCCACGGCCAGGACTTGGACACCTTCCACTAGACCAGGTTGCTCAGCCCCATCCATGAGGGCCTTGAACACTTCCACAGCTTCTCTGGGCAACCTTTTCCAGTGCCTCACTGCCCTCACAGGAAAGAATTTCTTCCTAATACCCACTCTAAACATATCCTTTGTCATTTTAAAGCTGTCCTATCACTACGTGCCCTTGTAACATGCCCTTCTTCAGCTAAATATATGCCCAGTGCTCTGAACAACCCTGAGTTATCTGTTTGTCTTCTCTTGAACATTTTGCTACTATACTGTAACCTTATCAATTAATACCAACCATCTTTCCCTCCAACGAATTATTTATTGCAGTAGAAATGCACAGTGAGGATTCAGGGGTTGTTCCCAGCACCTCTCCTGCAATAAGCTGCTGTGAGGGCACCATCAACGTAGAAAGCTTCTCATGAAGACTTAGTTCTTATGAGAGAAAATTATGGTCAACCTGAGATCTGCATCTGCATTTTTACAACTAGGCCTAGTACTTATCAGTCTGTGAACTCATTTCCCAGAAATGTTGTTCCCCCTTGTCATGTTCCTTGACCAGAAATATCTATTAAAAGAAAAAAAAAAAAGAAGAAAGAAACTGAGGTTAAACAAAGTACAGTCAACAAACAAGCAGATGAATTTGAGATACTTTTCTTTGGTAATTTTGTTCACTTTTAAGAGGTTATCCAAAATGTTTTTCATTTACAGAATAGTTGGTTTTGTATTGATAAAGCAATTTGCAGCCCCCCATATAGTAAGAATTCAACTTCTTGACATAAGGAAAGCTGACTTTTCTTTGATCTCTGAATAATGGAATTTTCAGAGACTTTTCTGCATAAAGTTACTTAGAGCTTTCAGAAAACGTGCCTTGAGGCCATTTTTGGATCACACCTGCTTCCCACCATACCGAGTTTGACAGATCTAAGAATCTCTTGGATGTGAGTCACATTTCATATTTTGTAATCAAATTGTTCCCTTGCATTCAGGAGGCACCCTTCCTTCTCTTCCATAACATTTGTTGTTGATTATGCTACTTTGAAATGTAGTCTTGCATTCTAAAAACAGGTTTAGACTGAGTGTATGCAAAGAGAAATTTAAATATGAACTGGAAATCGCACCGTGAGCAGTAGATGTTCACAGTTCCTCTCACTGTTGTAGAGTCAGGGAAACATAGTAGATAATCATAGAATTGTTTAGGTTTGGAAAAAACTTGCAGATCATCAAGACCAACCATTAATAGGCAGCTGTGTTTATTACCAGTCACATGAAGAGGACCCTAGAAGTGAAGAGGCTGTGCTTTGAGAGCCAGTAAGAGCTCTATGTGTTCAAGAGGGACAGCAAATCCAGCACTGACACACACAGCTCTTTGGAGAGCCACCACCCCGGTGAGGGAAGTAAAAGAATGCCAGAAGCATGAAGATAATGCAACCTTGTTCATCTGTTCCTGCTGACTGGAAGAAACTTCTTTGAGGTGTGCACCCTCCAAACAGATAGTCACCATTTTTAACCTCTCGTTAGATGTTCAGCAAAGGGAGACCACACCTTCTGTTTGTCTTCTGCCAATAAGACAGCTGTTGTCTTTGCTAAGCCCCCTCACAGGTTTCTCTGCCTGCTTGAGGTGTTGAGTTTCAGTGGTTAGGGGCTTAGGTGTATTAGAACAAATTTTTTCTCTCATGCATATGCCATGTCACTTGGTCATGTAGTTTGTCACAAGACCCTGACTGTAGCTTGCTTTACTTTGGGAAGATAACTTTCTCTCTGATACATATTGCAAAAATCCAGTGTGCTACGAGGTGGCAAGCTTGGAAAAGGTAAATTCCACTCTTTGGAAAAGGCAAATTCAGATTTGCAGTATGTGGTTTTAAGGACAGCTAGTGATGTATGCAGAAAAAGAACTCTAAAGATATGCATATAACCATAAACTATATGTAGATAAGGAAAATTAAGCTATGTTATATGTAATATAATTTTTACTGTCTGTATCTAAAACCATTTGGATGCAAAACTGTATTACTAGGTATTCCTTTAAAGCTACAAATAGAGAAAATAGGATTGCCAAGCAATCACGTAACACTATGGTATTTGGTGCAAATAACACTGAAAACACCCACACGCTGCACAGGTACTCAATTTATTAGGCCTACTTCTATTTCATTAATCTTGTCACAGTACAGATTAAGCTCATGAAATGCTTTTTCTCCTTAAATATAAGACCTTCTTAGCTTAACTTGGATTTGAGTGTTTACTTTCAGGATTTAGTATAAATGAAAAAATTACAGACCTTATAGTTAGCATAGAAAGAGTGCTGCTTTTCCCCACAAAACTCATGGCCAGTCTCCTGCTTTCCCATTAGAGGCTGAAAAAGGAATCCATGTGTTCCATTTCAGTATCTACTGTTCCATTTCAGAGTTGCCCTCTCAAAAGTGAGAGATGCTCCTCAAAATTTTATTCCCTTTTCCCATTAGACATCAGCATACATTCCATTGATCAAGTAATCCAGCCTGGTATAATGCCTCTTCTGAAGAGATTCATGTATTTTCCTCCCTGTCAGTGCAATGACTAGCAACAAGAACATCACCCCAAAAAGCAAAGCTGCTACAAGGGTGCTTTTCTCCCGCAGCTGAACAACACCTTTCCCTCTCAGAACAGCCTCTGACAGGTAGCTTTCTGAATCAGATGGGGCATAACCCTGAAGGTCATTTTGGGAAGATGTCGGGGAATCACTAGTAGAGAGAATGAAACCTGAAAAATAGGGGAGGGTTACGTGGCTGGTATCATTGGAAGAGACAGCTGCTGGCTCAGGAGAGATGGCTGGAGTCCTTAGCCCTGATGGGGCAGTAGCAGATCTGGAATTTGTTGTCACCCACTTGGCTGTAGAATTAGAAGCAGAAGTTGTGGAACTGGAAAGAGGAATATGAGTAACACTGATGCTGGTGACAGGGATACCAGGTTTAGCTCCAGTGGCTGCAATAGGTGGAGATGTAGCTGTGGTGATTGTAGGTTTAACAACTCCAGGATACCGAGAGGCTGTATGAGATTCCAGTTGGGCGGTACTTGTAGGCAGAGGAGTAAGAGTAGTACTGCTAGTTTCAGGAGCACTAGACTGAGTGGTGGGGTTTCCAATTTGAACAGCAGAAGACATGTTTGGTGGCAGATTAATTATTTTCTGCCTTGGGATGAGATCTAAGCTCTCAGATTGTTTTGCCCTTTGAGATTCAAGAAAATCTGTATGAAATTCAGTGTTGTCTAAATGCTTTCCTATGTGGTTCAGGAGTTCAGACGCCTGATGAAATACAGATTGTTGCAAAGTGGCAGTACGATTCTGATGGCTATTCTGACTGTGAGAAATAAAGGTTCTTGCATCCAAAGACAGAGAATACTCATTTGAAGAAAAGTTCCCAGTTTTGATGGATTTATTCTCTGGGGCATGGGTGTCTGGAAACAGAAATACAGTATTTCATTATTAAATCTACTTTTGACTAACATAAGCTTACTCTATATGTATTTCTTAGAAAGAGAGATACAAGGGAGCTCTAGGAGGTAACAACTAACAAAACTGAGGTATCATGAACTTCCTTTCTGTAAAATATGCACAGTGACATTTAAATTCTATGTCCTAATACCTGTCAGCCTCAAGCCTGGTCCTATCAGACCCTGACTGCAATTTCTTACAGAATTTTCCTGTGCAGAGTGATCATTGCAATTTGATTGGTTTATACTTACACTGCAGGCATTTATTTAGAGGTGAAAAGCAGAGTGAATAGGAGCACTCCCTTCAAACTATTCTTGGCCTCTGTCAGTTAAGAAGTAGATATTATCAACATCACTTTTATCAATTGTATTTGTCAGATGGACATGTTTCCACCTATTTAATATGATTAGATACAGCCTTTTCTTGTAATGTACAAGCACCCTGTGCCTGACACAATTCACATATAAAATTTTTTTTATGATACAAGGTAGCAATAATATCTCAATCTTATAGGCCATTTTATACACATACTGATTTGTAGGAATGACCGGAGTTTCTACTGCTGTGCTAGAAGACACTGCTCCACAAGTATCTGGGGTACTGGCAGTGAAGACCTCCACAATAAGCAGACTACATTTTTAAAATTTCTACAGAAGCTGGTATGTGTTTCTTGCAAAACAGGTCACTGAATATTATTTAATAGAATATGGAAGAGGAACAACAGTGTTATGTGACAGAAATACCATAAAGATTATAATCCTAGCAGATACCTGATTTTACACAGATATTATAGAAAGTATTTGGGTGAACACAGACTGCCTAATTGCACATTCAGATTATATATATATATATGACCTATAATTATAATTATAATATTATAGAAATAAAATATATATTTATAATAATTCGGCTGCTGCACAGAACATTTAAAAGAGAACATGCTCTTGAATAGTTCTGACTCTCACCCATCTGTTTTCATCATAGAAACAAAGAGGTTTGTTAACTGCCCTGGAATTGAAATTAATTTAAAAAATGTCCATGACCTTTTCATTGTCACTTTTTTTTCAAGTAGGGTCTCTTATCTAGAGGGATGGATATAGCTCAGTTTTACTATGCATGCAAAGAAGCCTACTTAGCTGCTGTTTTAACTTTCCAAGCCTTAAGGCTCCACAAAAAAAAAAAAAAAAAAAAAAAAAACCCAAAAAAAAGCCAATGCCAAAACAACGAACCAAAACACTAGCAATGCTAAAGAGTACGGCAAATACTTCATTTGAATCATGGGTACCAATTTTTATCTTAATCTTCCATCCAACATTGATTTTATAGTATTTCTGTCTCCATTTTAGACAATAAGCTGCCAAATGCAATGGCCCAAAACTGCCACATGCAAGGCAGAGCTGGGGTACTAGGATAGATATGTTTGTTGGTAAGAAAGAACAAGGGCACTACACAAATCAAACTTTAAAACAAGATGATAAAAACAAAATGGTCCTGCTGATGTCTCAAATCCAATATGTTTCATTAGAAAACAAACTTTCAGGTTGTCACTCTTAAAAAACAAACTAAACACCTCCTGAGGAGGTTTTACTTCACAAACCATAGGTTGTTTCCATTCATTAGCAACCACAAGGCTAGTTAAAAAAACCCAAAAAGCTAAATTTCGTTACTAACATAGCATCAATATTTTAAGTCGCTTTATTATCAATAAATTATCTTTCCCCCTTTTATCTTGGTTTTCAGTGTAACCACGTACAGATCCTCATATGAAAGAAAAAACTCTGAAACATTTGTCGGATACTGACACTGCTCAGGTGCTACCTTTGAAAACTTACTAGGAGGAATGTAAGGTAAACAAGCTAGCATACTCTTTCCATAATTCAATGTTCACAGAGGCTAAAAACTGCAAATTGAAAAAGAGGTGGTATATGCATCATACTCAGCATCATACTACATGCAGAATGAAAGCACAAGCACAATTACATTTCTTGTTTCTTTGTTTGAAACCCTGATGTTCTTCTAGGGGAGAAAGAGCTGGAGGAAAGAGTAGTTATAAAAATAATTTACAGGCATGCAGTTCACTTGTTGCACATTGCTTTTGCACAATTCCTCTGTGATTGTGCTTGCACAAAAATAGTTGGTAACATTGTATGAGTAATCTTTCTATATATTATCATGCTGTTGCTCCTTGCAAATAGTTCCTCTTGGAAAAGTTCTGTTTTTCAGCAGAAGTTCAGTCTCTGGAAATATGCAATTTTGGCTCTATTAAGCAGCCACACTTGAAACCACCTTGTAAACTCTTGGAAGGACAATCTAATCATCAGTTTCTTATCTGAGCTGTTCAAACAGGCCTGGTGCAAGTCAATGTCAACCAACAAGTATGCCTTGCCTTTAAAAATTCCACAGCGTATGACAGAGAGTGAGAAATTTCTGAGTGTGCAGCCCATATACCATAAAGCTTCAACTTTAGAAAGTTTGCTTCTGCACTTCAGTTTGCCTTATTGAAAGCATAAAATAATGACTACCATTTTCAATTATTCATCAGTATAGTATGGGCCCTTTAAAAAGGGCATCATATTTCTGTTGCTTTCGGTGATACTCTTCATTATTACATCCAGGAAATCTTCCTTCTCAAATATATCAATATGGAAGCAGCTTCTTTTTGTTTTAAGCAAGGCCAAATTATGAGTAGTTCTCAATCTAATGTGAAGGAACTTTATAAGGGTTGGGATGTTATTCCAGGCAGAAAACTGGGCTCACAATGGAGCTCACCACACACCTGCCCATCCATTTTCCACAAAGCAAAGAACAACATTGTCAATTTATAGTGTCTGGTTAGAACATTTTACTAAAAGCACAATTAAACATTTTTGGGTGACTACTGCAAGTTCATAAGTGGAAAAGTCCTCTAGCTGGTGGCTGTCACTATTATTTACCTGTAGTTATCTTGTAGCTCACAAGTCCTGTTGCAGGTTTCATCAGACAAGCCTCTGTGCTAGGGCAGTAAAACAGGTAGCAGTTTGGATGTGCACTTGTTCTTCCAGCATAAAAAATCACCAAATTACAATTCTTGTCTCCTGCAAAACATAAATGCATGTTCTGCAACAGGAACTTTTATAGCAGTATGAAAATGAGCTCTAGTTCGTTAAATTTTCTTCATGTGAGTAAGAGGAAAACTACTAACACATAACATCCCGACAGGAAAAAGAGCCAAGGGCTAAAAAAGAATGGCCCATGGCCAAAATATGAAAGGTCACACTTTCCTCTTCCTGTACAAATAAAGCTGGGGAAAGGATGAGTCTAATCCCTCATCCTCCCCTTACCTGTACCACACTGCCACCACTTTATATAACAATTTCTCGCTTACAAATCCCGATAAATCTGAAAACCTCCTGGATATACTCATGGTGAAGAAAATTATTGATACATTTTTCCCTCTTACATCCCAGGAATCACTTGTCCCTTTGTTGTTTGTGGGGGGTCACCTTTACCACTGTCATTTCTACTTTCTGCTCTGCCTCCGACTGCTCAAAGAGCTTGATGCAAATCAGCTGTCACAGAGAAGGGTCAGCATCCCCATTTTTGGCTAAAATTAACTACAAAAATGTTAGTGCAAAATATCAGTTACTTTGTAGCTCATCCACTAAATATAGCTCAGGCATCTTAGGCTTTGGACATCAGAAATCTTTTAACACTTAAAACTACCACAGTTTCTGTGATGCAACTATTTTCCTGAACACCACGGACTCTTGCGTTAAGATCTTAACACAACACTTGGCAAAAGAGGGGTAGCAGCCGCGAGCGGGTACTATCGAAACCTGAACGAAGGGATAAATTGACGTTCCTGTGCTGAATACGGACACCCATGGGAGCCCAAACTCCAGCAGTGAGTTCCCATGCGCTGGCAGGCAGTGTCGGGGAAGGCGGCCGAGGTTACCTGCGAGCCGGTCCCCCGAGCAGCAGGCGCGGACACAAGCGCTCGCCGTGCGGACGCGAAGCGGCTCCGCGCCGCGGACGCCTCGGGGCAGAGACAGGTCTACATCGATGATGGAATTCTCCATCTTCTCCGCCGAACACTCCTGGCTCCGGCACGGCCCGGCCATCACGCAGGCGATGGCGAGCAGGCCAGCCGGCCACCGGCTGCCCCCGGGGGACATGGTGACCCGGGCGGGGGCTCCGCGGCGTCGGGTGCTGCTCAGCCGCAGCCGGGTTTCGCTGGCAGCCGGGGGAGCAGCGCCGAGGCGGCTCCTCTGCCCCCGGGCAGGAACGCGGTCCTGGGGGCACCCTCGGGCTGTGCCCCGCCGGCGGCAGCGCCTGCCGGGCTCGGGAGGGCGGCCCCGGGAACCCCGGCACGTCCGGGAGGAGGGACCGTGGGAGGCGGGCCCGAGCCGCCTGCCTGCCCTCCTCCTGCCTGCCTGCCTGCCTGCCTGCCTGCCTGCCTGCCTGCCTGCCTGCCTGCCTGCCTGCCTGCCTGCCTGCCTGC
>JAWWEU010000040.1:65267137-65305291 GCA_035583155.1 Acropternis orthonyx | reverse complement strand
TGCCTGCCTGCCTGCCTGCCTGCCTGCCTGCCTGCCTGCCTGCCTGCCTGCCTGCCTGCCTGCCTGCCTGCCTGCCTCCTCGCCTCCTCGCCTCCTCCGCCTCCTCCTCCTCCTCCTCCTCCTCCTCCTCCTGCCCGCCTGCCTGCCCGCCCGCCTACCTGCTCGCATGCCTTTCATGCCCGCCCTCCTCCTCCCTTTCTCCTGCCGGCCCGACGGGGCTGCGAGGATGCTCCCTCTCCTCCAGCTGCTTGCCGGCGCCAAGGGCTCTTCCTAAGCATCGAGCACAAAGGCAGAACTTACCTGGTGAAATTCTGGATTGATTAGACTACTGTGGTTTTGGCCACAGTCAGGTCCAACTGAGATCCGCTTTTGGAGGCTGTAATGAAAATTACTAATATGCATATCCTGGGCTAAATGGACATGGATGTATTTCCATGTCTGTGTAAGAGACTCCTTGCTACCTGAGCAATCCTGTTCAAATCATAGATAAGCACAGGGTGTTTGCAGAATGGGAGTTGTACAGAACAGTCTGTCTACTGGGCCCACGGACTGGTGGCTTAGCCATTCTTCCTTTAGCTGTCTCTGTGGAACTGCTTGCTTAAGCAATGTTTTTGCTTGGAAAGTTTTCATTTCCTCTTTTTATTTTTTTTAAAATTATTTTTGGGGTAGCGTTTAGGAGTAAGAGTAGCCCAGACACAAAGGACTGCAAAGAATAGAAGGGTTATAAGATATATTCCTTCTTTTTTCAGGAAAGAGACCTTTTATTTAGTTTCCTGTAAATAAAAGACATTTTCTTTTTAGAGATGAAGAGATGCCAAAGGCCAGGTTATTTTATATATTGTAATGGTTAGATGCCAGGGATGAATGTTCTCGATGCCCAGTCAGTCTCCTTTGTTAATATGGCTGGGTTTTGGCTTTTTTTTTTTTTTTTTTTTGACTTGATTGTTCTAAAAGACTGAGCTCACGGTCTCATTTTGCATCAAATGGCCATTGTGGGGCAATTCCTAAAGTTTGGTTGTGATTCTTGCATTCCTGGTGGGATGTTTTTATCTGAAATTTTCAGCTGCACTTGTTTAAGTGAATGAACACCTATTAACTGCATCACACAGTGAATGAACAATGGGAATGAATACTAAAAGCAAGCCCAGGTGTTACTCTTGCTATGTATTAGACGAAGTTGCAGCTGCCACCTGCCTTTGCTTACATGGTGGTGGTGGAAGAGGCCAAGCAGAAAGAAGCTGAAAAATAAGGCTAACGTTCTGACTGGGATGGCAGAGGGTGAGGTAACTGGTTCTTCATCAGGACTGTTGAGATTGTGTTAGTGGTGTGAGGGTATTGTAATGATAAGTGACTGTGAAAATAGCACAGACTACTGTGGTGGGACAGGCATGGATGATTATGGGAACATGAGAAGGGCTGATGTGATCTATAATATGAGCAGGGCAGAAGAGATACTGGGGATAACATGACTGCCCTGCTCCAGCCACCTTGGCCAATTTCTGCGCTTCTTGCCTCCTCTTGGTAGGGCAGTTGCTCAGCCTCCCTGGGGAGACCAGAAACAAATCAGTCAGGCTGCGGAGAAGCTGAGAAGCCAAGGTCCATCAAAAGCTGTGCAGAAACCTCATCTGCTGGCTAGGAGAGAGCCAGCCTTGCCCAGCAGCTGCTATTGTAACCTATTCTATTGGGTTACAGAAGTACACAGTAGAGCACACAGCACAGCACACAGCCTATAGCTAGCAAAAGGTGATTGGGTTGACCTGCACTTTTCACGGCATAGAAGCATTGTGTGTGTGTGTGTGTGTGTGTGTGTTAAATGAAACCTTGGTGACAATTAGCAAAGGCAGTCAAGCAAAATGGTGCTGAGTTCAGTGCAGAGCTTTTGATGACATCAAGGCTGCGTGCATGAGCAGAGAACAGGCTCACTCAGAAGCTGGTACGCACCCGTGCTGTTCCTGTTATAGACAATGCTTCTGTGATAGACAATTTCATGATGTCTTTGCTGATGTGACTGCCAAATATGAAAACAATGTCTGAAATCTCAAAGTATATTTCCTTCTCATTTTCACGTGTGTGGTTTTGGTTTGCATTTTTTCCTTTTTATTTTTTTTTCCCCTTTTCTTTTTTTCTCCCTAAGCCTGAGCAGCTGCCTGTGACCTTTTGATCTGGGCTGCTTTCCCCTGAGTCCTGGCACGCTTGTATGTAAGGGCAGCTGGTGATGGATGTCGCCCACATGACTGCTCTGTGCCCAGCACTCTGTGATTTTGGCAAGTTTGCCTTGGAACGGAGTAATTAATATCCGCAATTAAATAAATCGCAGAATTGTTAGGGTTGAAAGGGACCTCTGGAGATCATCCAGTCCAACCCATCCCCGCCAAGGCAGGGTCACCCGGAGCAGGTGATACACAGATCCAGGTGGCTTTGGAATGTGCCCAGAGAGTGAGACTCCACGCCCTCCTTGGGCAGCAGCGTAAAGAAGTTCTTCCCCATGTCGAGGTGAAACATCCTGTGTTCTAGTTTCTATGGCCATTGCTCCTCGTCCTGTTGCTGTCCACCAGCGCAGGGCTCTGGCACCATCCTCCTGGCACCTGCCTTTGAGATATTCATAAGAATTTATGAGATCCCCTCTCAGTCTTCTTTAGAGTAAACACACCCACCTCCTGCGGCCTCCCCTCGTAACACCAGGAGACGCTCCGCAGCCCCTCCCCATCCCCGTGGCCCGGCCCCGCACCCCGCGCTGTGCGGGGCGGAGCCGCCGCGCCCCGCCCGGCGCCGCCGGAACCCCGTGGGCGGGGAGCGGGGCGGCAGCGCCATGGGAGCCGAGCAGAGCGCCGAGCCCGACACCCGCCCGGCACAGCCCGGCACCGCAGGTGGGTGCCCGGGGCCCCCCCGGGGACGGGGATGCTCCCCCGGGGACGGGGATGCTCCACCGGGAAACGGCGAGGGGCGGAGGCGGCGGCTGCAGGGAAGGGAAGGGAAGGGAAGGGAAGGGAAGGGAAGGGAAGGGAAGGGCCCTGCCTGTGAGGGCGAGGGAGAGAGCTTAGAGTCTCCAGCGATCTTCAGTGTTTGTGCTATAAAAAGCCTGCCTGCGCAATGTTAAATAGAGCGGCGTTCGCACAGGGTTGGACTTCCGATGGAATCCGCTCATTAATTTGGTTGCTCCCTCTCCCTCCCGTGCCCTCCCCAGCAGCATCTTCACTGCCGGCCAAGCAGCGTGCGAAAATGGACGACATTGTTGTGGTGGCCCCCGGAACGCAATCCTCGCGGAATGTCAGCAATGATCCAGATGTCATAAAACTGCAGGAAATCCCAACTTTCCAGCCCCTTTTGAAAGGTAGGTGATTGTTCTTCCTCTGTTTTTAAAAGCCATCTTTTTTTTTATTTTTTGTACATAATGGAGTGTGTGCTCTGTGTATCCTGGGGTTCCTACTGAAGTTTGTGTTTCTGTCCTTATTTTTCACAGCCCATCTTGTTTTAAACCTTACTTTCTTTTGTTCTGTCCCAGCCTTCTAAGTAGTGAATGAACTGTTTCAGAGGTGTGCTAGTAATCTCTGCAGTGAAGGCAGAACAATTCCAAGCATACCAGCTTGCCCTGTGCGACTGATTGATGAGAGATGCTATGTTACATTCTAACATATAATGAATCACAGTCTTCACTTTTGTTCTAGTCTCTTAAAAACAGTTCTGTGTTACTCTCTCAGAGTCAAAACTACCTGTGTATGCATTCAGTTGCTTGAAATCAAGATATCTTGTGGAAGTTTCCAACATAGAGCAGATTTTGTTCTTGTTTTTTTTGGGGTGGGGTAGACGGACTGAGACTTTTCCTTGCTTCTTTTCCTCCCACTGTTTTTTTCTTTCATCCCCTGCACTCATTCTTTGTTCTGTCTATTCTGGTCAAAGGCAAGTGAAGATTTCAATCAAAGTTGTCAAGCCTAGAGTTTAACAAAAGCTGTTTGTGGCCTGGCTTCTAGCTATGTATTTTTGAGGAGACTGCACAGTGTCATTAGTATCTGAAAGTCCTTTAGGAAGGGAGATGTCTGGAGCAGCCTGCACAAATTGATTTGGTGAAAGCAGTCTCCTCCTGGGTTCCTCTTCCTGGAACAGTGTGGGTCAGCAAACTTGTGTGGATGTGCTGTGTAGTGGACACTCAGTGAGCCCATGCTTTTTTGAAAATGCAAGGCCTTCTGTGTGTGCATACATGGGCATCAGCACTTGCTCATGCCTTGCAGGTCTGCTATGACAGAGAGGACGGAGCTGGGATGTTTAGCCCTCTGTGCTGCTGGAAGAAATGATGTGGTCTTGTACAGCTGAGGGTTTAGGTCACTGATTGGAGTGTCACTGATTCATGCATGGCTGCCGGGAAGTTATTGGAGCCACTTTGCCCTAAAGGCATCACTGGAGGTAACGTAGCATCACAACGTCACTTTTTGACCAGAAACTTTTTTTTTTGTGTTGTTTTGGTTTTTTTGTTTGTGTATGCCTACTGCACAAGGACCCTAGAACACGACTAGAACTTGTGGACATTATGATAGCTTATCAGGCAAAGCATTTGGCATTTTATTGGGTACTGATGGATAGAGTCTAGGTGTGTACGGCACTGTTTCCAGCAGAAGAGGCAGAAAGGTAGGGAGGCCATTAAACAAAGCAAGGCACGCTTTGCCTGCAAAGCAAATACTTTGTCCTGCTTTCTGTGTAAGGCAGAACCAGGATTGTGCCAGTTACAGCTTGAAATGCAAATGCTGGAACTCAAATCCACGAAAGAAAATAGGAAATTTTATTAGGAGAGTCCAAATTTAGAAGATGCTACAACATCTGACACCAAGGTTGTTGTGTAGGTAAGAGTGCAATGACAAAGAATTTCAGTTCCACCTCAGTCTCAGACGGGTGAGCAAACCTGTGGAAGGAAGTCCTGGGAAGTGGGACTAGTGATCACTTCCATAGGTAGTGTTCTTGTATGTGTGTTTCAGTCACAGTGATAGAGGGCTTGAGGTGGGAAGTGCGGAAGAAGAGAGAACAGCAGCCATGTGGCTGAGATGGAAAAGCTGGAAGGCACAGCTTTTGATGGCCAGTACAGGTTCTTCAACTCCTAAATGTGTGTGTGTGTTGTCTTGGTGACTGAGTTGCTTTTTCTGATCTTGCTTTGTTCTGAAGCTGTGGATATATGACAGAAACCTTCTTTTCTGTTTCTGTCACTTGGCCTGCTGTTTTCCTAGAGTCTCCTGAGACATGGTGACATTTGGTGACTGCTCAAGAGCTTTGTATGCTGAATCACTTTTGTGAACAGCTTTTTCAGCTTCAAGTACTTGTTATTACTTGGACAACCAGACTGTGATACTTGTGTTCACTATCAAAAGCAGTGTGGGCCTGTTGAGTGAATTGATTCTTGAGAGACAGCGGGTCTGCCACAGGCCCACTTGAGAAGCTCTTCTCTTTTGGACTGGTCTCTTATCTGTAGTCTTCATATGCAAGATTTTTTTGGAAAGGCTGAAGAAGTTTCCAGATTTCAAGATTTCGGAAGCTAATTCTAAAAATTTGTGTCTTGTGAACTATCAGCTTGGAGATCTGAAGAGGTGAACTTATAGTCCATTTTTCTGTTCAGTTTCTCCTTGTCTAAGCAAAGCCAAGCAGTTTTATTTTGCTTTTAAGTCTCAAAAGAGGCCTAATAATTAAATAGATGGACTAGGAAAGCACATGGTCATGTAAACACTGAATGTTCCTGAGAGGCAAGAGCACTTGTTCCTCCTAGCCATATTGACTTGAGCTTGTGATCAATGGAGCTGGAAATCTTTAGTGTTGTGCACTCTTCACTTGGAAGAAAATGCCAGTGTCATGTCCACTATGTCTTTCATACTACATTTTCTCGACTTGTACAGGAAAAATTGCACCTTAGAGCCTTTGTAAAAAGTCCCTCTAGCTTTCTTGTGGGCTCCCTTCAGATACTGGAGGGCTGCTCTAGGGTTGCTCAAAGCCCAGTCCAACTTGACCTTGGAAGACCCCTCATGGTGAGACATCCACAACTTCTTTGGGCTACCTGTTCCAGTGTCTTGCCACCCTCATCATAACAAAATTTTCTTATGTCCAGTCTAAACCTGCCCTCTTTTCAGCTTAAAACCATTTTCCCTTGCCCTTTCATTACAGGCCCTTATAAAAAGTCTCTGTATCTTTCTTAACAAGCTTTATTTGTTCTATGGAGGCTTTATCAGGAAAGAAGCTTTTTCCTACTTATGGCTAGAATTCTCTACTGGTGAAAGGTATTCACCATGAAGAAGCAAAAGAAACAGAGGTTACTGTCTTTTACTGCAAAGTTGCTGTGTGAGCAGCAGAGCTGCTTTACACTGCTGTGCTTCCTCCCGTCCTCATAGGGGTTTGTGATTAGTTTGCTCTCCAAACTTGTTTCATGGTTCTTCAGGTCAGCCTGGTGGTATTGTGACCATTTGAGACATCCTGACTGGTTGACAAAAGCTGCCAGATAAGCAGTGACTTTCAGCTTCTGCTAACAGGCCAGGGAGGACCTCCCTCTAGGTGGGTCTTGTACATTATAATTAGCCTGTAACTAAAACAGCATCTGTAGTAATTGGATAAAAACTTTTAGTAACCAATCCCCTGTAAATACTGGCTATGTTTTTGTGCTGCCATTTTCCTTGTTCTGTCCTCCTCGTTGGGAGGAAGCAGTTACTGGCATCCTTTGGAAGCGTAAGTGATACTGAGCTTGAGTGGTACTTCCCATGAGTTCTAAATACGAGCTTGCAGTTACTTGGAGGTAATTCAACAGCTCTGTTTTGTGTTCTGAGTTTTATCTACAGAGGAAATCTTAATACTAAAAGAATAATTTTAAGGCTAGACATTTAATTATTGAATTTGTTGCCAATGCCTGCATGATCTGCTGCACAAGAATGTGATGGTAATGTTCTTTTTTTTCGTCTGATGGTCGTTGGATTGTTGTTTTCAAGTTCCCATGAGAACAGAGATTGTTTCTGTGAGTAAAGCAATGTGCTGATATGCAGCCGGAGAGTGTGGCTTATGAATGGTTCAGCTATGTCATGTGCAAACTGCATTTGTCATCATGTCCAGCATGTCATAGGAACTCCTGATCCCTCCAGCACTGAGAGAAAAAAAGCAGTTGCTGAGGCTTACCTGCATTCCCAGGCATATCACACAGGTGAGAGGTGTCTTCTCTGCAGAACTACAGCAAGTTGCTTCTGCACTCCATTCTTCTGTCAAACATAGATGGTGTTGTGGGTTAGCCCTTGGCAAAATGCCAAGCACCCCTGAAACCCACGAGGGTGGGGAAAAAACCCTGAAACTGAAAACAACTTACATATATATATATATGTGTGTGTATATATATATATATATGTGTATTTACACGAAAGTTACAACACATATATGTACAAATATAAAGAAAACTAACAATAACTTTACCTTAAGCTGCTCCTCCCCAACAACACAGAGATTCTACCACCCAAAGACGTTTCCCGGGAAGAACACTTAGCAAGGAAAAGAAGGAGAGAGCAACTCCAAACAAAAAAGTATTTACTTCCCAGAGACCAAAACTGCTGTGAATATCTTGGCAAGGAAGCGGCAAGGCCTATCGCTCCCAAAGCTGCGACAGGGTGTCCTCTCAACACCACGCACCAGGAGAGGAGAGAGCCGGGAGCAACAACTCCCTTGGATTTATACTCGACGTCAGATGATATGAAATACTTCTTTGGTTAAGTCAGGTGATACCTGTCCCTCGAAATCTACGGAAAGCCCTATGGCCCACAAACCGAGGACTGCTGAATTTGACTTTGGACCTAACTAAACTAAGGCTTTAATCTGAGGGGTTTTTTTTTGGGTTTATCAAATCCATCACAGATGGTCTTCATCTTGTAGCTTTAAGAAGGGTATTGTGTGCAGCTCGTTAGCATCCTCTAGCCCAAAATAACTGGATTTTTGTCCTACAAACAATATTGCTGTGTTTCTAAGAATAGCAAAGCATGGGAAGAGGTTGCTCAGTAAGGTTGTGACATTTCTGTCCTTAATGTTTTTAAAGGCACATTAAGCAAAGATCTATCAGTTGTGAATTGGAAATGAATACATTATGGCTAATGCAGTGAAATCTTTACTTATTGTGCTGTCTGTTATCCATATTTACATTGCTTTGTTATTTATCAAGAAAGGTATTTCACAGAGAACAAAATGAGACCTTTACTGTGAAAAGTCTAGGGTCCAGTTTAACTGGAAATAGTGTAACAAGGAAACCCAAGTTACATGTCAGAAATAGTCTTGAAAGATAGGTCCAGCATAAGGAGTGCCCTTTTAGTCCCAGTATATTTTGAAGTTAAAATCTGGCAATGGTATTTTTATTATAGCTGGTGTATATCTTCAGCGGAGAAGCATAGGGAGATGCTGAGAAATCTGTAAGAGAGAACAGTGGTGAAACTTGTGATCCTGTACCGACGTTGTGTGGATCTTCCATTGCCATCCAACGACAGGAAATGTAAGCTTGTGTTACGGCAGCTTGAAAGAATTGTTTGTACCTTTATAACTTTTTATTATGTCATTTTTCAGGCAGGATAACTACTTGTCTAGAAAGCATATTTTTCTTTCCGGCATAGTGTGTAGAGGAAGGATGGATGTTTACAGTTTATTTCATTTCAAACAAGATTTTGTCAGATCTCACTCCTCAGGATTTTCTGCTAACATACATCTTCTTTTCTCTCCATTTCATCACTTTATGCTCCTACTTCCATTTGCTGTGTAGGGAATTAAACTTTTATTCCTATTTATTCCTATAGTTCTCTACACATTGTGATACTTCAATGCTTTTATAGTTTTGTCTCCATGCCTTATTGAGAGGATCTGCTTATTGCAACATTTGACAGTACTGCTGAGGGTACAGGCCTCTATTAGAATTTGCAACATCCAGGTTTGTTGGATGGACCTCATGCTTAGTGCTTATAACAAGGTCTCTGAAAATGTGCCTGTCGGGTGGGTTTGGGAGTTTTAGTTGTTGTTTTGTTTGTTAGTGGGATTGGTTTTGATTGTGGTTTTGGGTTTGTTTGTTTTTTTTTTTTTTGGCTTGTGGACCAATATTCTGTATTGTAGAAAACTGTCTCTCCACTTTGAATTCATGACTTGAAACTAGCTCCTGAAATCAGAACCTAGTAGATGCTTCAGTTTTGAGGAAAGGAACTTTCCTTTCAAATGAAAGCTAAGAGAGTGGATGATGATGATGATGTCCTCTTTCCATGTGTTCCTCAGTTGTTCGTTGACTATTTGGAGACCTGAACTTACTCAGTTTTATGTGTGAGAGGATCTGAGTCTGTGGTTCGGTGTTGTCCAAACAATATGCTTAACACTAGCTGGAAGAGTATTAGGGACTGTGGATACTTGTCTACCTTTCTCCCTGTCCTTTTGCAAGGTGTTCTACAGCTACAATTTGCATATTGGCAAATAAACAGAATGTGAACCTACCTGCCGAGGTGATTAGTATGACCTCCTCTTTCTGATTGAGACCCTTGAGCTCCAATTTCTACTGAACCTAAGAGCTGTGACTCGTTTGGACCTCCTCAGGCACGGAGGTGTGAATAAGCATGTGAATAAGCTTTGGTGGTCCTCACAAGTCATCTGCAGATTCTCCTTCTGTTACCTTCACAGAGCTTCTGTGACAGAGCTCTTCAGCTGGCAGTACAGCTCTTGGGGTGCAACTACCCTTTAGATACATTAGAAGATGTGCTGAGGAAAAATACCACGTTAAGGAGTTAACCATGTCCTGGCTTTTTGATTTGCCACATGCTTTAATGAGGAGTACTGGCATGTTGGCCAATGTATCTTGAAGTCACAATTAACTGGTTAAGGTGAAATGAAAATAGTTGTTTATATCCAAAATATACAGTGTAATTACAAATGTTTACAGAAAATGTCATGCAGTGCAGTATCTCCTGCCTGCCTCTTGAATTAGAGATTCACTTTGAGTATGTTTCTTCATGTGGTAGAGTTGAAGGGCAAAACAAGGTGCACTATTTGTGAGGGTTTTTTTCGCCCCATGAGACTAAGAGCAAACAGTAAAAATACTATGCTGCTGTTTGAATTCACTTATGTGTTTTTTTTCTATTTCTTTAATATGCTGATGCGTATAGAAATTATACTCTTGAAATGGTAGGTGGGTCTGTTCTAATGCAATGAAAACTGAGACTTCACGATCACATGCTGCAGTCCGCTTTTGCTAGTTAGGATATCCCTTGGAAGTCACTTGTGTAACTTAGCCAGAAATGTTGCAGTGTGAAGTGCAGTTCAGTGTAGCAGTAAAAGAAGCTCAGACATTAAAGCTAGATTCTTTCCACCATGTTACATCAGCATGGCAGTGATGTATTTGTGCCCAAGGGAAAAGTGTAACAGCTGGTGGGATACTGGGGACAGGCTGCTAGTGAGTAACTGCTGTGGAAGTGAAACATACGCATTTCATTGCTCCGGAGCAATGGGGTGCACAGCAGTCCTTCAACTCAGTGTTGCAATGTCCTTAGTCTGTTTTTTGATTTGCTGTTCTTTATCCCTGTAGTTCATAATATGACTATTGAGACTTGAAAAGCCTGCAGTCTAGGTAAGTGTCACAGGGTGTCACTGGAATACAAAAGAAGTACTAGATGTGATTGAAAAGGGCTGGAAACTGCTGAAACAGCATGCTGGAAAATGCTTTCTCTTCAGGCTCTTTTCACAAACATTTGTGTTCTATTTGCACTCTTACCAAGTAACCAAGGTGTTAGTGGCCTTGCTGGAAGGATGGGTTTGGTACCAGGTGGACCTGTCTGCTGAGCCACACAGTGCTTAACTGAGAGGCAGCTACAGACTGAAACAGTACCACGCCTGTGAGGAGGAGATGGTGCAGTGATCTTCAGCTGAAAGCCCTTCAGAAGTCTTTATGATCTTGAAAAATAGAAATCTTGAGTGCCGCTTATTTTTGGTTGTTGATACTAGTGGGTTTCTAAGTGTGTATGGTAAAATGAAAATGTAGATCAACAGTAATTCAGGTGGAAGCACTGGGGGTGCAACTGCTGTCAATGGCTCTTGATCCTCACCTCAGTAAAGCATCTGTAACATGGAGTTTAAGTGGATTTTTGTGACTGGTTTCATCATTTGTGTGTTGATGACCAAGGTGTTCTCGTTCCAAGAGACTGGTGCGTAGTAAGTTTTTCTCTAGTGGCCCATTGTGCTAATGTAGGAGTACAGGTAATCTCACATAAATTAAGACATTTATTCTGGGAGAATCTTTGTACTGATCAGATATGTCTGTTTACTTAAATCCAATGGTTTGCTAATTTCTAAGTTATTTTCAGGAGAGGGAATGTAGAAGGAGAATATTTTGAGCATTAGCCTCTCTTGCCTTGGAAATGTCATTAAGGTGTCTTGTCTCCAGTCTTTCATGCCAGTAAAAGCCCTTTGATTTGCAAGGAATCTTGTGGTTCTCTTTTCACGAATGTATTAATGGAAGGTTGTTTACCAAAGCATCTCTACATCAGCTAGGGTATTGTCCTTCACTATATGCTGTCTGAACCTGGGTGCTTGGGAGGGTGCTGGTGCTCACCAGGAACTTGAGGTTATAACCTGATTGCATATAACCATTAAAAAAAAAAATTAAAATGCTAATAATGGGCAACATTAATGCTTGCCTAAACTTGTTTTCAGTGAGATACCATGCAGAATTACTTGTGCATGTTCTCCCCCAATCTCACTGTTCGAAGTGAAATTGTTGGCAAGACATGTCTTATCAGCACTCGGGCATTTGTATAAAATTACTGGAGTCAGAGTTTCCTCATTTAAAATTCATCGTTTCTGCAAACTCTTTCTAAACTCAGGTGCCAGCTACAAGAGATGGGAAGCCATGCTTCAAGTTAAAACAGAAGCAGAGCGCCAGGGAAAACCCTTATCCCAAAGAATCCCTTTCTTTTTCAGATACTAGCTGGCACAGACAAGTGATCTTCTCCTCCTACTATGTTTCTACTGTGTTATGTCTGTATTGTGGTGGGTTTTTTCCTGTGCATGCTGCATCCTCTCTGTGCCTGTTGTGTGTAATTGGAAGCTGACCTGGAGTCTGCTGTACTGTGGTTGTGGTGCTGTAAATGGCATGTTTCCAAAGAGCTCCCTGGAAAGCATGGTGATCTTATGGATCATCAAGAGACGTAAAAAACTTAACTTTCACCTGGCTGTGTTTTGGTGAGTAATCCTTTGCTTTTAGTTCTTGCTGAGATCAAGAAGACGGTGTGACGTGCACCAAGAAGAACATATCCTGGTGATGTTTCACAAGTTTTAAATAATAAAATTGCTTGTTTTTTAAAATGTTTCTTTCAATACTATATCAAACACAAAACTGCTGGAAGGCACTACTGACACTCTAGGTACTAACTGATCTCTCTACAAGGAATTGGTCAGGAATGTTCAGCTGGCTGAAGAGGAGTATGGACAAAAGGTTGGTCAGGGTTTTATGAATTCTCATTCTTTGTAATAGACATCTTGGAGGATTTCTGTCAGCTAAACAAAGCCTGAACATAACAGGAAAGATTTATTTTTTTTCCTTTTAATCCTGAAGATTTCATCTCTGTAAACAGAACTGTTACCTGTAATATGAAGTGGAAGAGATACTGGAAATGGAACAACTTCTTAAGTAATTCATGCTGCTTTACCTCCTGCGAGATTAAATCTTGTTTGTTCTGTGATATGAAAATAGCAACATGCAGGTGATTGGAATGGAAGTACATGTTTGCATTTATACATTTGCAGGAACAGGACGACTTAGAGTAGAATACTTAGTTTTTGTTGCCTCCCATTCAGGGACATTGTCACCAGTTTTGGTATGAACTGAAATATGGAGTCAATTTGGGTGGTGGCTGAGTTGCTTTTTTTTGCAATAGTTGAAATTCTCCACCATTGTACATTTCTTTAGTTATTCATCTGATTTATTATGCCCTGTGGTAGAGAAGACAGAATTTGTAGATTAATCACTTGGGAAGGTAAATGATTTCTTTTTTCTAGTGATCTCTAGTACATCAACTGATGATTGAGTTGCAGTGGTGTTTTAGACTCCTGCTTCTTTATCTTAAATGCTAAATGCCTGTTATTAGTATCCAAATTCGATTGCTTTTGTTGTCAATGTTTGCATGTGTATTTGGATAAATGATGTGAAGGCTCAGCCTAGCCTTTAATGCCAGGCAATGGGACAGATGTGGTAAGAGCAGAATTATTTTTCATGCTATAGCTCTTACCTATGCAAAGAAAATTGTGGTGGTGTGTCTACCTTTGTACCACCTCAGTTTGCAGAAGAAAGCATCTAAATAGGTTAAAGTTTTGATTGCATCAATATTTAAAATGTAAGTTAAAATAAAGCTGTTTTTCTGTGCAGTGAAACAACAGGCATGAGTTAGATACTGAAGTGCTGTACTGCAGGAGTAGGCTTAATGTGAAAAAGGTTGGTCTCTCAATAAAGATACAGTAGAATTATTGAGTGGGTTGGCTAAAAATGGGCTGTGCTAATGTTTGCTATCATGGTCAATGTGCAACAAGGAAAGACAAGGATAGTGCATAGAGGACAAAAGAAAAGGAAGAAAAAGAAATCGTTAAATATTGACAGATTCAGTAGAATTTTGGAAAAAGGTGAGAAACTGAGGATGTTTGTTTTCCAACCTCCAGTCAATTAGTATTCAACCAGTGGTCACGGGTGACTTATCTCTACTATCTCTTCCTTGTAAATGAAATTTTGAAATTAAAGAAAAATAGGATGATCAGCATAACCAAAAAATTGCCTGTGAAATTAAAAAGGGAAAATGCTTCTAACAGGCAAGGAACTTGGCCCACCATGGGATCTGGCAGGCACCTTGGCTGGTGTGGGGAGAAATCCCACGAGTTGTGGACTTGAGATCACATTGTGGGCAGTGAGATCAACATTACCAGTTATGGAGCCACAACCTCATGCAGTTGAGTAACATAAATCCATCATAGAGATTTCCATCTGGAAACAGCTGGTTCAGAGTTGCTGTCCTGGTTAGGTACTTCAGGAGTAAGGTGAGCACGTTTCCATATTAGGTTCTGGACTTGTTGTGGAGAAGATAACATGCTCAGAATTTATTGAGGCACTGTGGTTTCCCATGAAGTGTCCCATTTAGATTCACCCTACACGTAGTTAAACTTACCCCCTTGGAAGTGTGGGGCAGGGTGGGATGGTGGTGATGAAGCAGCGGGTGTTGGTGTGGTGACAGGAACAGAGGTCCAGCTGTCTTGGCCGGACTGGTGGACTTGCATCTCGGTGGCTTCTGTACAAATATTTTGTATTCTGCTCTTTGATTCCCTGTTTGGTTTAGTGATTTATTTTTTTTTTAAAGCAGGGTTGAGCAGAACAGGTTAAGCTAATGACTTGGGGCTTTTTTCCCCTAACAGCAGCAGAGTAAATCTTTTTTTCAGAAAGCAGTCATCCAGAAGGAAAAGATAAATAGTGCTAAGACTGTTCATAAACTTTTTGTTTAGAAACTGTTTTGATGCCAACTATTTTGATGCTTATGATTTTTCCCCTCCCTTATCTTCTTAAGTGAAGGGGTTTAGCAGGAAAACAAAATCTGTACTACTTCTAATTTTTGATCCAACTGAAGTTTTTCAGAAGACTGATCAAGTTCTGTACTGTGCTAAACTGCCTCTTTCTTATCCAAATAGACTTATTTTTCTTGCTAATCAAAATAAGGTACAGTGAAATCAAGATAAAAGTGTATTATTGTATTGTTCGAGCCCTGAATATCAGTAAATAAAATGAAATAAATCTTACTATGCAGTTGAAAACCACAGATATCTCTCCTCTGTCATTTCCTCAGCTTCTGGTCTGTACTACCATGCCTTAAATGTGTGTGTGGGTTCCTGCCTCTTTGACTGAAGTCTCTGTGCATGTAAGAACAAAGTTAATGTGATCTCTTCCTGTGGCCCATCACACTGATTGCTTCCTCTTTGAGATATTTCCATCATGAAATAGAGCCACAAGTGCACCCTTGCATAAAATAGAAGGGACTTGAGTTGGTTGCATTTGGTTAGAAAAAATGAAAGGAGATTTTCTAGTATGTGAATTCTCAGAGGCAGAGGCATTGCTCAGGCAGGAGATGATTGAGTGGGGCTAGATTAACAGATAATGTGCTAAATAAAATGTGTCGTGGTGCACTTAATGCTTTTGTTGTGTAAGACTAGATATTGGATTGTTTCTTGAAGTTAAAGGCAAGTTGTATATTTTATTATTATTATTCATTTTATGGTAGGTATAGATGAGCCAATGCCTCAGTAGGGTGAAGGCAGGGAGGAGGAACTGAGTTTAGCCCAATATTTACCAGTGCCCAAAAGGGTGTTGGTCAGTCTCTGTATTCAGTTTAGAATGTCAGGCTACAAACCAGGTAGGCACCAGGTGGCTTATTATAGCAAAAATGAGAACGATTTCACTTTTCTTTCAAATGTATAGTAAAAGTCTTCGAACCTCAGTCTATGTGAGCATGTGCAATGCTTAGATAACTTTTTCCCCAAAATTTTAATGAAATGGAAAAGTTTCTCTTAAGCGTTTGACAAATTGGCATTTGTTGATGTGCTTTGACTGCTTTCACTCGGCAATAATATTTACTTTTCGAGCCCCCCTCTCCAAGCTTGCTTCACCCTCCTCATTAACAGGGCAGTTTCTGGAGAGTATCTATGACAGGTGCTGCTTTTTGAGTGTGCTGGGACTGTTTCTTTCAAAGACACCAAGGAGCAAATAGCCTGATATGGTGGTTTGACCCTGGCTGGATGCCAGGAGCCCACCAAAGTCATTCTTCTCACTCCCCTCTTCAGCTGGACAGGGGAGAGAAAATATGACAAAAGGCTCATAGGTTGAGATAAGGACAGAGAGAGGTCACTCACCAGTTACCATCATGGGCAAAATAGACTCAAGTTGGAGAAATTAATTGAATTTATTACCAATCAATATCAGAGCAGGATCATGAGAAGTAAACCAAATCTTAAAAACACCTTTCCCCTCATCCCTCCCTCCTTCCAGGCTCTACCTCATTCCCACCAGTGTCGTGGGGACACAGGCATGGGGGTTATGGTCAGTCCATCCCACACTGTTCGAGCCGCTGCTTAGGAAATGGAGTCCTCCTCCTGCTCCAGTGTGGGGTCCCTGCTGCAGGAGAGAGTTCTCTGTGACCTTCTCTAACGTGAGTCCATCCCATGGCCAACAGTTCTCCACGAACTGCTCCACTGTGGGTCCCTTTCATGGGGTGCAGTCCCTCAGGAACAGGCTGCTCCGGTGTGGGTCTCTGACAGGGTCACAAGTCCTGCCAACAAACCTGCTTCAGTGCGGGCTCCTCTTTCCATGGGGCCACAGGTCCCTGCCAGGAGCCTCTTCCACAGTGTCACAGCCTCCTTCAGGCATCCACCAGCTCTGGCATTGGGTCCTCCCTGGGCTGCAGGTGGATCTCTGCACCCCTGTGGTCCTCCATGGGCTGCAGGGGCAAAGCTGCCTCACCATGGGCTGCACAGAGGCCTGCAGGGGAATCTGCTCCAGCGCCTGGAGCACCTCCTGCCCCTCGTTCCTCTCTGACCTTGGTGTCTGCAGGGCTGTTTCTCTCACATGTTCTCATTCCTGTCTTCTCTGGCCACATTTGCTTGTGGCCAGTAACACTTTTTCCTTCTTAAATATGTTATCACCTTTATCACTGCCACCGTCCTTGATGGGCTTGGCCTTGGCCAGCAGCAGGTATGTCCTGGAGCCAGCTGGCATTGGCTCTGTTGGACATGGGGGAAGCTTCCAGAAGCAGGTTGCTGTCTCCCTCCTGAGCCACAGCTGAGTGCCTCGTGCCATGCTGTGGTGATGCAAGCACAGGCAAAAAAGCAGAAGTAAGATGGGGTAAAGATGTAGTGGGCAAAGGGGCTGGATCTCCTTTTTGAGCACCAGGGAAAGAAATCTCTGCCAAAGTTCTAGCTTGTAATATGCCTTAACATACTGTTGTTGGCTGTTCTTTATGTACATCTTCACTCCCTGTGGGTAATGGTAAAATAAGGTACTTCCACAACTGCACTGCAAATTTCATGACACGTAGCACTTTTTCTTGCAGCATTAGCAAAGCTATAGGACTATCCCCTATACTTCTAGACATGCAGCTGAGTAACTATTCTGTGGTTTTAGTTTTGTTTGGCTATTGTGCTTATTTTCTAGTATTAGGAGCATGTGGAATTAGTATGTCCTCATGTACCAATAATTACTCTCCCTTCCCCTGCCCCCAGCAATGACATGAGGCAGGGTATTGAATAACTTCAGGGTCCTGGCCATGCCCCCTTTGGACTACTGCAAAAATTAACCTTGCCCTGGCCAGAACCATGGCAGTCTGATACAGAAATTCCCTGTGAGGAAATAGAAAAGAAAATACTGCAACTGTCTTACTGGTTTGGAGAAAATTAACAGTCATCAATGTCAGTCTAATAAAAGGTGGTACTTGGTGAAAAAAGCCTACCTCGTTTACAGGCATGCCATAGATGTAACCTCTGTGCCTGAGGTGGCT
Organism: Acropternis orthonyx; assembly: GCA_035583155.1. NCBI lineage: Eukaryota > Metazoa > Chordata > Aves > Passeriformes > Rhinocryptidae > Acropternis > Acropternis orthonyx. The sequence continues at coordinate 65,287,760 of JAWWEU010000040.1, read as the reverse complement.
GGCTGTTTTACCTTAAGTGGTCATTGTCTCAGGCACAAGACCTATGAAAAAGTTCCCATGGAGAAAACTCCATTGTGAACTCAGCCTTGCAGCCCTTCAGCTACTCTGTAGTAATTGCCTATGTGTGTGCTTTTGCCTCTTTGTAAAGGCAGCACAGTGTACTCTATCCCCACTGAATTTACTTAGGGTTAGTGGGTGTACTCAGGCTGGTTATTGTGGAACAGCAAATGTACCCCAAGTTCATGGGGATGCCCTTGTGCTCAGAAGGGACTTTAAATGTCACCTTCTCTCTAAACCACAAAACACTGGTTTTATTTTTTTTTTTCCTGCTAGTATGGGCTATGTCTGGATGAATATTCATGCACTTTTTCATAAAACAAAATAAAGATTGCAGTGAGGCTAATCTTTGTTACTAATGATAGAAACAACTACATGAATGTTAGCTTGTAGATTTTATTAAATTTTTTTTTAAAAAGAATGGAGTTCATTTGCTCCTGCTGTCCTTTTTCTCTTCCATCTACAGCCTAGAAAATTTTGCAACTGCTGGCAAATTTCAACCAAGCTTTGCAGTGAGAGAGTGAGATAGTTAAGGTCCCATTATTTCAAGGAAGGTGGGTGGACAGGTGAAGTTGAGAGTCACTCAAGGCTTTGCATGCATAAACTAATTGAAGTCACATCTTGCTGCTGCTAAAACAGAGAAGTCCGCCTCTGTTCTTTTCTTCCCTCTCTCCTGCCTCTCCTGGGACTAACATTAGTATTTGATCTGGTTCTCTGATCCATTTTGCTACCCTGGAGGAAAAAGAAAACCACTGGATTAGTTCTCTGTGGTTTTACTGGGATGAATAATTTTCTGTGCACGTGCTGTGGTAAGGTGTGTGATGAGGAAGATGGGAATTAGATCTTCCCTTCCATGGAGCATGACTTTGGAAGTCAGAAGGAAGAGGCTGTTGGTTAGGCTCTGGTCTTTATGAACCCTTTCAGATGCCTGAGAATCTCTGTGGGAGAGATTGTGTCAATGCTCAGTGCTCAACCCTTTATGGGGATGTGGGAAAGCAGGCTCTGCTGCCGCCTGCCCTGCTGGCGTTTGGTGTTTGCAGGTGAGAGAAGGGGAGAGATGTTCCGGTGGTGAAGTCATTAGGCCGAAGGACAGCAGTTTCCATGTGCTCTCAGATAAATCATCTAATCTCTTGGTGCCTCAGTTCCTCATCCTTTGAGATGATGTTATTCTTTTGGGTTTTCAGAGTACTTAGGATAACAGGGTCAGTTGTACCCTGTGGATATGATGTGCTTTTGTAATCAGATGATGGTAGGTTTTGTGTCTCTAGATGTGTTTTCCAGAAAAAAAAAAGGTTGTTACAGAGTAAAATACAGTTTATTTGCATAACATAAGAGCATCATCTTTCACTTCCCTGTCAATTACCCCATCCTTTTTTTCCAGCTTTGTTTCTATTCCTATATTTTGAAGTCTGTTGCAGGAAGCTGGCCATACAATATTGCAACTGTGTAGTCAAGAACACTTTTCTATATTACTTCTGTGCTCTAGAAGTCAAAAATTAGTGGGGAGATGGACTGAGTAGGATCTTGGCTGCTTTTAGTCGACGAAGTGCAGTTGTGTGCTTTTTATCAGAGTATATTGTGTATCTTTCCCCCTATCTGAAGCTGCCAAAGAAGCTTCTAATTTTATGGCAACCTCTAGCAACATTTTGAAGGTGTAAGCCTAGGCAATCTTGTATTTCCAGAGATGCCTATCTAAGTGACTGCAGACTGAAATCTCAGCACATGCAGATGGTGCACCATTTTCTCCTTTTGTACATTCAAGTTTCTAACAATCTAAATGAAGTAGCATTTCTGATTTCTTTCAGTTTTACTTCTTTGAAAATTAAAATTTTAATTTAGAAATTTTTTGCATCACCGAGACGTTTTGTTTTGCAGCAGTCTTCAAAGTTTTTGTCATGATCTGTCTCCGTTGTGCTAACTGCTGCAGGGATGAGAAAACCTGCAAGCTTCAGTGGTGCAAAAGATTCTGTGCACATTATTGGTTATGTATAGTCATCCCTATGTGGCAGGAGAAAGCTTTAATGATATATAGAAATCTTTGCAGAATATAGTCCTAAGCAAAAATGAGGCTCAATAGGAAACCAGAAGTATTATAAGCAAATACTCCTTTTGTGTAAATAATAATAACAATCAACCCCCCCCTCTGAATCACAGTTTCTTCTAATGCAAGTTATGTGACCTTAATAGGTGGAAATCTGTAAGAGTGTGGGGGGTTTGTCTTAGAATTGTAGCGTGCTACATTTTCAGAGAAGCCTAAATGTCTTGAATCTTCTTAATGCTTGTTTTTTAAGACACGTGATGGAAGACTGAAAGGGGAGGTGATTTATGTATCTTGGGGAGTGATGTCTTGTGCATTAGGAGACACAGATGGAATATTCATACAGAGCACATATCTGAACTCTGTGGTCAGAAAAGTTGCCTGTTAAACGATGTGACAAGATGAGAGTCTTCAATCCAGCAGAAGTAAATGATTGAATGGTACCAGCTCCAAAGTAGAGGGGAAATCTGCTGTTGCAGCCAACATTCCTGGCAACAAGACAAATGTGTTCTTTGCTCACACAATAGCTATTCAGTTTGCCTACAGTCATTGTGTTCCCCCTTAAAGTTCAAAGGAATTGAAAATACTCAGGTGACAAAAGCCAACTTTTGTTTCAGAGGGGAATAGGTATTTTATTACAAGGTGTTTCATCAGTGAGACTTTTAGAAAATAATCTGGTCTGTAAAAGAGATCGTGTGGGCATCCACATTTCAGCTTAAAGATTTGTGTGTGAGTAGTAGTGATTTTATTTTTATTTTATTTTTCAGTTTCTTTATGATTAGCTTCTGCTAATATGTCCCTTTCTTAAGGGTGGTCTGGGTTTTCAAATGTCAGTGTATTGATGTTTTCTAACTGAGGTATTACTAAAAACAACCCCCTCCCCCTCCCAACCGAAAAACAAACCAGTAAAAAACCTACAACAGAACAAAAAAAAAAACCCTCAGAAAAGCTGTTTTGACTCTTCAGGCTTTGCTGAAAATCTGGTTTTTTCTTAGTGTTCGAGAGAGTAAGCAGGCAATTAGAATTTAAAGCATTTAGTCAGTAAGAGCCCTGTAAATCTGATTATCTTATCTGATTGCAAGTATTTTGATATGTTTTATTCTACTGCGCATAGATGTGCCATTATTTCTTTTCAGTAGGTTATATTGAAGTGTTCCTGCATGGAGAATATAATGGAAATGAGCTCTCTATTTCAGCTAATAGCAAGTTTCTGCCTCCAAACATGTGCATGCAGCAACAGTCAAGAAACAAGACTCTGTCTTTAGGGATGTAATTTCATCTGTTTCTTGTGTGTATCTTTTTTTGGTACTTAGGAATCTTGAAGGTACTGACAAAGCAATCTTCCCATGCAAATAGCAACAAGGAAGGCAACTATAATAGTTAATCTGTGGCCAACGAAGCCAGACTTTATTTAAAAAGCTGACCAGACTGGGTAGCTTTTACCTAAGAGCTTTAGAAGTGCTTGACGAGGGAAGTTGTGGGGTTGATTGTTTTTAAACACCTTTGGAACACATAAAAAATCCTGGAGACTTGAAAAAAAAAATTATTTTTAAGCTGAAACCAATGTTGTCTTAATGAGGGTAAATTAAATGATTATATAGAATATATCATTGTATATTATAATATATAATATGGTATTGTATATTATATATATGTGTATATATATTGTATATTATTATCTACTCAAATTCAATGGGGAATAGAAGACCTGAAAAGGTTTCACTGTCTTGGATTAATTTTATGGGGAGAGGAGTATCATAAACAAATGAGGGTAGCAAGAGGAGAAGTTGGGAGCAGCTGAAATAAGATTCAGGCAGCACAAGTGGTTTTGAAGTATGGGAGAGTCAAAAACAGTGTAGTTAAAGCAGCGTGAAGGAACCTGTAACCAAAAAGATATCTACACACTAAAAGCAAAACAAAACAGAAAAAAACCCAAAAAAACACAAGCCCACACAAAACAAAACCAAACCAAGCAACAAAAACCCCAAAAACCAGACAAAAAGAATCTTGTTTTAGGGAAACAAAAGTTTACAAACTCTAGCAGGTTAAACAGGAAATCGTGAGAAAGCCAGAACAGAAATACCTTCAAAATAGCTTTCTACTTGTGTATATTTAATAAAAGCTTTATACTTTCTCTAGAACCTTGCTGAAGAGTCTGTGAGATTGTCCTTAGGATAAGACTTTCAGAAAAGCTTTGTTCTTTAAAAGGATGAATGAGAAGCGTTCACAGAAGAGGTTTTAATAAAAATGGTAAGGTACACAGTACTAAACCTCCAGAAACAGGTACCAGAACCAGGAATGCCTCTGTAAAGCTGGCAAGTTATTGCTAATTGTGGTGTGTAATGTGTTGCTTTATTTAACCTTGGTCTTGGTAGAAGAGGTGGTGATGTGCACCACAATGCTCTTAGAAAGGGTGTTGATGATTAGGAGGTCCTGCCAATTTGGAAAGCAACTGGATTGTTAGAGGTGTGACTCTTATACTTTATAGAAGAATTGACTTGGCTTTTAAAGAGGGAAGTCAGACCTCAGGTTAGAGGCAATTGGATGTATTATTACAGAGGTAATCAGAGAAATTTAAGTCATCTGTGGGAGAGGAGGCTGGTCAGTTCCTGAGCTTGGAAAGATAGTGGGACAAAGTACACCCCGTTCACAAATTTCTGTTGTGTCACAGCAGGGCTACAGAGTAGCAAGTGTAAAGCAAGTGGGGAGTTTTCATCCTGCGTAAATAAACGCCATACTTATTGCCACAGGATGCTGTGGAGATAAATATATACGTTTCCAAAGGGATTAGAGAAATTCAAGTATCTGTAGCTTCACTGAGCACAATATTATGGGCCTGACATAACTGTGGGAGGCAGGAAGGTTATAGAAGGGGGAGAAGAACTGATAAAGATGTTTCTTTCCCTAAATGCCCACTGTTGCCAGATGTTGGAAGTGGTATTCTAGACAAGGTAAGACTTCTGGTCTGATTTAAGAAGGTGTAACTTTAAAAGTCACCTCTTATTCCACAGGAAGATTGGTTAGCTGATGACAGCAACCCTTTCTGGCCTTAAAATTAGTAACAATACTACATCATCATGTGCTTTGCTGTCTGTAATAATAAATTAACTACTATGGATCTATTTTGTAATGCCTGCTGTTACATTGGGAAGGGGATTCACAAATGGAAATACAGAAGTAAAAAAGAAATATTAATGCTTTTCAGGTTGGAAAGTGCTCAAGGTGTTGTTGGGATTGCTCATTAAAGTAGCAGAAGATAACTCTGGTGGGGCAGTATGTTCTATATGGATATAGAGTCAGTATTGCATGAAAAGCTTTTTTCCAACAACTTCACTTCTAGTCATTAAAATGGATTTTAAACTATCAGCTTTCTTCTGCTCAGTAGGATGTGATTTGTTGGAAGCCTATATTGACCTGGAACCAACAAGGAGACAACTAAGTAGGAGGAAAATGGTTTTAACATGCCTCTGCTTTGCCAACGAATATAGAGACAATAGCAGATTTGTCAAGTCTGTTGGTCAGCTAGCCTTGTAGCAATATATGATATTTCTCTATGCACGACATACTTGGTGTATGGAGTTGTTTTATTCCAAAGCACAATTGTGCTGCTGTTTATCACCACTGTGGGCTTGCTGTTTACTGATCAGATGTACCCAGAGTAGGTGGGAGATCTTGACTTCTCTTCATCACATAAGGTGATCTCTCATCTTATTTGTTTTATGGTGTAATTTTATAGCCAGGACTGTGCATGTTTGGCCGTTGCCAAAGCATTTCTGGTCCATGCACTAAAGCTCTACAGCAGTCCTTCTCCCATTTCCCCATTTTTGTTTTCCCCAAGCCATGACATCCCCTGTGCTGCCTTTGCTTACGTGTTAGGGTATGTTGTATCACCCACATGCCAAGCAGCCTCTTCTCAAGGTTTCAGACAGTGCAGAGATTATTCCTGCTGTACTTCCTTCTTTGAAAGAAAATCAATAGCTTGAAAATTGAGTATTCAATTTAATAAGAAATTAAAGCTTTAGGTGTTGTTTTCTTTTCATTGAAGAGCAGAAATAAGCTCTTGGGGGCCAGGAAGTAACAATGACAGGAACACCCTTTCCTCAGTGAAGGAGAGGTAGTACCTCAACAGATAGTTGCTCTTAGATGTGCTGGTGACCAGGTTCAAGTTCTGGATGTTTCGGGAGCAAGCCTAAACCATTCAGTGACCTCTGTCTCTCCCCTTTTTGGCACTTGAAAGAGTGACCTAATAAATATTTTCTTGCAACAGATGTGATCTCATATCCTCTTACAGACCCATGTAGAGCAGTCACTGAGGGATGGACCTGTTCAGTGGGGAGTTGAAAATGTGGGAAAAGGCTTGAAAAAGGAACCAATGATTTTCAAGAGGACTGTTGTTTAATAATATATATTATTATCATATAAATAAGGTTTGCAGTGCTGGCCATCTTTCTGCTCTGAAAACAAAGTCTTCTCAATGCTGAATTGTGAGAGCCAGCAATTAGATATCTCCTTAGGTATCTCCTCAACTTTCTGTTAATATAGGAACAAAGGACACCATCAACACCCTTTTTAATTGCCTACCATTTTCTGTGTCTCATTTTTGGTTCTGGATTTTTCCTGTGGGTTTCAAGGTTTTCATTGGCATAGGGAAGTATGCTGCTGTCCCTTAAGTGCCAAAGCTCATGGAGTAGGTATTGCATTAAATCTCTTTGGGCTCACTGCCTGCTGCAGGAGAGAGGATGAAGGGAAGAGATCTGGGTTCTGTGGCACTAGAGGTCCTTTCCAGCCCTGCATCTGTTTCTTCCCCCTGGGCTTCCCTGTTAAAACCCCCCTGGGATTTGAATGGTTGCAGTCTGTCAAGTTTCAGGTTGACTTACTGTTGATGTCTGCTCTTTGGGAACAAAGTTCCTGACTTGCCAAAAAACAAAGTGCAGTGAATTAATAAAATCATAGAATCATTTTGGTTGGAAGGGACTGTTGAAGATCATCCAGTCCGACCACCCTGTCATGGGCAGGGACATCTTTCTTTCACCCTCCTTCACTAGATAGGTTGCTCAAAGCCCCATCCTTACCCTGAAGACCTTCAGGGCTTGGGCATCCAGCTTCTCTGTTCCAGTGCCTCAACACCCTCATTGTAAAAATCTCTTCCTTATGTGCAATCTAAATGTCTTCCAGTTTAAAGGGACTACTATCCCTTGTCCTGTCACTTCAAGGCCCTGGAAAAAGTCTCTCTCAGTCTTTTTCACAAGCCTCCTTTAAATATTAAAGGGCCATAGCAAGGTCTCCCTGGAGGTTTCTGGTTTTTTTCAGGCTGAACAACCCCAACTTTCTCAGTGTTCCCTCACAGGAGAGGTGCTCCAGCCCTCTGACCATTTTTGGGGCCCTCATCTGAACTTGCTGCAGCAGATCTAGAGCTGGATACGGTGCTCGGGGTGGGGTCTCAAGAGTGGAGTAGGGGGGAATGTTAGTTAAGAAATGTTAGTATTTATAGCATGGGTAGTAAGCAGTTACAGTGACCAGCAAAAAATGGTGGATCGACTTTCTGACAGTGGGCTTCAATGGCATTTTTTGTGCTGTTGTTTAGTGTAGTTTTTCCTTTCTTGCACTTTGAAACTAAGTTAAATTGTTCTCTGGCATTGTCAGCATGGCCCCAGAGGTCTCTGAAGAAGCTAGTTCTTTGGTTGCTTCCTACTGCATCACCCACAACAATACCATAGGCTATCTTTAAGCAGCATGATGTTTGTTTTTTATTGCTAGTCCAAACATTTGTATTGGATTGTATTTCTGCCTCTGCCTTCATATGAAGGAATTCCAGCTGAATAGGGAATGTCTCCCTTCACTTGAACTTGTGTTTTTCTGGATAGGGAATTAGAGGCTCCTTACAGTCTATTAATTTTTCTTTTAGCATTATGTAACCTCTACAAGGTTGAAAGTACATCAGTTCTTTATTAGCTCATTTTACAGTCCTTGGCCTATTCCTCTTCAAAATTCTCACAAGCAACATAAGTTGGCCTAAGTACATACTTCCAGTTAATTAAATCTCCTAAATAGTGTTTAATCTTATTCTTCCTCTTCAAGTTGATGAGAGATTAGTAATAAAAGAAAATTAGTGGTTGATAGCATCACGTATTTGATCAGTGCTGAGACAAGATAACTGCCTCAGGTGTAAGGTGAACTTTTCATTCTTATGTGAACATTCAGCATATTAAAAGTTGACAACATTATTTGAACTTTCATCCTGACAAGATAATATTATAGAAGATTACAGTTAATGAAATGAGGAAGTACTGGAACCCAAACATAAATGTTTTTGAAAAGTCTTATTTCCTTCAATGGATTTGTTCCCATCGAAGTTTTTTCCTTTAGCTGAAAATAGACTTGAAAAATTTGCAGCTGATATTTATGATCCTAGGACTTGAGATGATTCTTTTCAAAACATAAAAAATAATTTGACTGTTGCTAATACAGGGGTTTGAGACTAAACGGTGAAGTGTCTGTTTCCTCTCCTGACCTCTTGACTGAGGTAGCACAACTGTAGTGGGCAAGTCAGTAAAACAAAATTATCCCTTTTCTTTTTTTTTTCCATTTTAAGATGAGATTTTGTGCATAATTGAGCATCCTGGGAGAATAAGATGTTCAGTGTTGATGAAAAGTAAACCTACCTCATTGTATCTGATTAAATTGTTGTCCTAGTTTAGTTTTCAATTTTGTCTGCAAATGTTTTCGAAGAGGTTTAACTTTCTCATATTCATAAGATGCTTCTGACTTGCATCTTGGTTTCTGTCTTGTTCTTGTGTTTTAGCAAGAACTCAGTGTCACCAGCTGTAGCTTCCAATAGGCATGGGGATCATTCAAAATACTTTTCCATTTCCCACTGAGGTACATTCTTGGAAGAACTTCTCCAATCCAAATACCTGGCATTTATTACTTTTTAATTTCTTAGTTTGATACTTGCTTACATTTGCTGTTTTAATATCTTTTTCTGCCTGTAAAAGGAGAGTCCTAGAGGGCACATACTTGCAGTCCCTGAATTCAGTTTACACAGCTTGATAGATGTTTTGGGAAGCACATGTTGTGTGTGTGTGTGCAGTTTGTCATAGATGGTGTCCCAACAAGAAAGAAGTTGTGCTAATGCTGAAGGAAAATGCAATGAAAGTAAGTAAATGAAGTAGCAAAAAAAGGATGGCCTTAGAGCTTAGCATCATTTTTTCCAGCAGCTGTGGGGAAAGTGGTCGGTATGGCACACACATGGTTGAGCTCAGCAAACATTCTCAAGTTGCACTATGTAGGCAACAATCAGTGGGCAGGAGAAGTTTCTCTGGATAATGCTGTTCCTCTGGATATTACCAGTGTCCCACTTTCAGGTCCAGTGTAATTTTTTTCATGAGCCTTTTGTGAAACCTGGTCATGTAAGTAGGTAAGGATCTTAATTCCGTATTAAACAAATAAACAAAAAAAAGTTTATTGTTAGTCTTTGAGATTGGAAAGAAAAATCTTAGAAGGTGAAAGAGTTCTGAAGCTTTAAAAAAGGCAAGGTAGGCAAAATACAGACATTTCACTTAATAATTTGACTTAAGGTGGATCATTTTTTATTCAGGTTTGTTTTGGGGGACCAGTGAAGTTTTAGAGCTCTAGTTTTGACAGTGTGATTCTATGAAAACAGTTGGGAGTCCAATGCCCTTATGGGAATGCAGATCTCAACTCCTTCCTCTCCTGGCATACATAAATTAGGAGAGGTCTCATTTTTCACAGTTTAGGATCACTTGTGGACTCGCATATCACTGAAAACCAAGCTGATGTGTGTTATGGACCTGCATTTAGAGTCTGTTTAGGTTCTGTCAAGGAGGGCTAAGCTGTATGGCAAACTGTTCTTTGCACTGCTATGAATTTGAAACATTCATAAATTATTCTTAGTTTTTCACTACCCCTCGTAAATCTTTTCTGCTGGGTTTGTTCCAGTGCCTCTCGGATTGCAGCTGAACTAATTATATCAACACTCAGATTAACTCTGGTCCCTCTTCTACTTTGTAGGACTCCTGAGTGGTCAGACCTCCCCGACCAACACCAAACTGGAAAAGCTGGACCCCCAGCAGGTGCTGCAGCTCTGCCTCCGCTATCAAGATCATCTTCACCAGTGTGCAGAAGCAGTCGCCTTTGATCAGAACGCGCTGGTGAAGCGGATCAAGGAGGTACTGCTGTGCGTTCTCCTGGTGGGGAAGGGCTTGGGGCTGTGTGCTGGGAACGCAGCCGCTTGCTTTAGATGGCCCCGGGTCACTTGAAGCAATCTGCTTCAAAGCAGCCTCTGCAGAGGAGAAACTTTGTGCGTGTGCGCTTCAAGCAAAGTTTCCAGATTTTCACTGTGGTTTCGGTTAGGTTGTGTGTTTAGTGGTTATGCCCTGGCTGTAAAAAGTGGCTGTTCTTCTGGTATGGCAAGTGCTGCAAGAAGCTGTTGAAGAAGTGAAAGATTACTGAAATTTTTAAAGGTAGCATTGCTTATTTAGGTCTGTATAGTATACATTTTATTATGCCTCATGGGTAGGCTCTAATTTAAGGAAAGAAACTGTTACCTAAACATCTATGGCTGGAGAAGATAGTAACCTCAATGGATTTGTAGAGCTAGACTTGTTTTCAAAGCCCTTAATACACTGTCTCATTTCTGATATGTATGGCATAAAGGTCTTTGTGTGCTGCTGCTTTTACCAATAAACCATCATTTGGAAATTACTGGTTTATTTAAATATTGATTACACTGTTTGGGATTAAATTAATTCCTGGGATGAGCATCCTGCAATGGGATTGTCTTTCTCATGTGTGACTACTGATGCTGGAAGCAATAGGATGGCTGGCAGGTTTTTAGTGTTTTGTTAAGTCAAGACAGGCTGGCATGAGAGGAGGCGTTGTTTGAGAGTGTTTTCTCAGATACTCTGATACTCTGATGTGTAGAAGAACTGGTGAATGCTGCATATGTCAAAAGTCCTTGAGACCAAATACTTCTCAGAGTAAAAAAAAAATTTTTGAACACATGGTTAATTTTAATTCATGCAGTATAAACACTGACTGTGATTTGTTGTTGCTCTATTGGCTTAGAGTTAAGAAAATCCCACATGACAACGTGAATAATAAATGTGATTTATGGGCTGTTTTGAGAAGCTGCTGTCATCATGAAGTTTTAAGTCCAAAATAATGTGGGAGCCATTAAAAAAGTCTTTTTAGTTTGGTATGTCAAGATCTGAGGCCAGCTATTACAAAAGATGTAAAGATATTTGCAGATGTTGGTGACTCAGATCACACGATCTTAGAAATGGGATTTAATTGCCAGCCTAATGACGGTGTACTGCATTAATCCAGGCAGTTTGTAATTATTTGGCTTTTAAAGTGTGAGAGGGAATATTGACATGATTTAAAGTCGTTGTAGACTCCACTAGTACAATCTGCATTAATTGGGCTTGCCTTCTGTGGGGTAAGTGGCAGGGTCCCTTTCAAATTAGCTATGGGAGTTTTCTTCCAGTTTGTAAGGCTTGTGCTTTTTTTCATCTAAAATAAATAAAATTATGATACTGATATTCTCACTAGCTTCTTTATAACAGACTTCTCTGATGAAGTGGTGGAGAAATGGGTGGCTCTGTAATGCAGGGAACTGATAAGTCACTTGTGGGTTGTTTTTTTTTGGTCACAACATTTAAGTAACTTCAGTTGCTTTCAATCCCTCTGCCATATCTGGTGGGTTTTTTGTGTTCATTTTCCTAATAATTTTTAAATTGCATTGGCTGTTCTGGAGGAGCTGGGTGGGACCCAATTCGCTTAAATCATTCTTTCCAGATTGTTTGGACTCTGCTTGATGAACTAAATCGATCCACTGGTGACAGTTGGTGACAACAAGGGCTGCAGCTGAACTAGAGCAGGGTATGTCTCTTGTTATAAGTGTAGACAAAGGAAATTGCATTTGGGTTCACCCATTTGTCAGCAGTGATTTCGTTTTGCCATGTACACAAAGTTTTGACTGCTAGTAAAGAGTAAAAATGAAAGAGAAAATAAAGTGTATTGTGAAAAGCATAATGAGCTGGGACAGTAAATTCTTTTATCCTCATTTTGGTAGCCAGTATTTCCCTTCTCCATTTTTTAATGCTGTCACCACTGAAGTGTTTTTCTTCTGATAACAGACTTATAAAGTGACTCATGTTTTAACTTCCCTACAAACTGTTGGTGAGCCTCAGTCCTTGACTGCCTACCATTTGTCTAAGGTATGTTCACTTTTCAGACTCTTGCTGACTATACTCAGTGAGTAATAGTCCTACTATGTAGTATGCTACACTCATACTGCCTGCAGCCAGGAGTGTTTTTTGTCTTTCCTTGACATCAAAATGCGAAAATGCTCTTGAAAAAGCTTTGCAATTGTTACTTTAATATATAATGTCTTGCAGTGTATGCCTGAGGTAGATGGCCTCATGGTAGATGGTAGATGTTTTACATGAACTTTTTGAAGTGATCTAGCCGTTACAAAGGAAGAGGAAATGGTTTCTACTTGTGACAGTCTGAAATCTGTTGCACTGACATTTGGTGCCATAAAAAAGACTCGCCTCTTGCTCCTAGAATGTATGTGCGTAATCAGTTTCAGCATGTCCCCTTCTCTTGTGCTTTATGGCCTTTGGAGGAAAGATCTAAACTGGAATTTCCAAGGAAGAGTAGAAAATTAAACTTAAGCATCTAGCAGTTAGAAAGGTTTGTATTATTATAGAACTTAGGTACTTAAAAACTGTCACTGAAGATCACAAGTCTAGTATGCTAAGCATTTTAGTAATGCTTTCATCAGGACTAGTGCATAGAGCTTATGATTATCAGGTACCAGAAGGAATATAATTTAGTTTCTTCTCACAGCTTGTTTAAACTAGGAAATTGGATTTCTTATTCTGGCCTTGCTACCCCAGGTGGAAAAAAATCTCAAACAACCCCGTGCCCCAACATTGTAGAACTTCAAATAGGAATAAGAAGTGTTGAATTCCATTGCAGAATTAGCAGACTTGATGTTGAATTTGTGCATGAAACAGATTTGAGAAATGAAGCAAGCGTCAGCCTGGGGTGTATTACACAAGATACTTCCAGGGGAAATAGGAACATATTGATTGTATTTCACAAGGCTGAGAGATGATCTCATCTGACACACGGTGTGCAGTTCTCATTATGTTCAAGGAAGGCAAGGTCATAATACAAGGAAAGGGCTATAAGGATGCATGGGGAGTGGAGAACCTTGGAATGGAAACTGGAAAAGCTTTATTTGTTTGGCTTAGACAAATGAAGTTAGAAAATGGTACGATTTCTCTTTCTAAATAAGCCTGGGGTTAGAGTAGGTTGAAAATGGTCTTCTCCTCCCTGATGGATTGTATTGATATAGGAAAAGTCACTTTACAGGCTTTCATTTTTAACAATTACCTTCTTGAATTGAAATTTTCAAGGTGTCAGCTCTGCCCTTAAGTGAGGACTGCGGTGGGGTGTGGAGGTGTCAGGAATATTAGCTAAAACCTTTTCAGCACTTTGACATTCATTTTAGATAGGTCATCTTGTATTATTTGCAAATATTTGGAGTGGCACTGGTGAGTTAAAGATGCTAGTTGATAGACTTGAGGGAGTGGGGTGGACCTTGTGTTAGCAGCCCTATAATTAGCACTCTGATAATAATCAGATGTGATTTGCAGAGATGACTTCATGTTGAAAGTATTATAAAGCCTTAGTGCAAGTATTCTGTCCGTCTTGGGTTTTATGAAGGGTAGGGTTTCCTTAATGTTTCTGTGTTATTGGGGCATGAATGTTTCTGTATGTGAGAACATTATTAGCTTTATTGCAACTCTGCTCTAGGGGTATGAAACATATGATTTACTATTAATTAATTCATGTGTGTGTTGTTCCTGACTGGATGTGTCATCTACCTCTCGAAGCCTGGATAAAACACTGAATTACAGTTTAGTAGAATTCCCTGTAATCAAGTGTATGAACTCCGCCAAGCTGTAGTGTACTTGAGAAGAAATAATATTTTTAAAGTTTTTTTTTTTTAAACTGGAACAGCAAATGATGCATTTGAAGAGCAGTTGCAGAGACTGGCAAATTGTCTAAAAGACGAAATTCCAAATCAGATGAATTTCAGCTGCAAAAAGCGCTCAGGTAGTTGTAAAAAAAATTGACATAAGAACAGTATATGGCAAAGATTTTTTTTAAGAGTTTTTAAGGTCAGAAAGGCTTCTGGGGTCATAGCCTTTCCTTTTGCTTCATTTATTCCGTAGAATTTAATTCTTGCTTATGCCTGACCTAAGCTACATGGAAACTGAAGATGAACTACTTACTTTTCAACTATAAGTTCTCCTGCCAGATCATAGTGCAAAAATTCAAATATCTTCTTGCATTTGATCGATTTATCCTTGAGATCCATTTGCAGACATAAATAAGGAGAAAGAAATACTCAACTTTCTGTGAATCTGGAGGCCACTGCAGCTCAATACAATGAAAATGAATGCTGAGAGCGGATCAGATCTTTGTTGGATCACTGCTCACACACTGAACTTCTGTCTGAGTCATTGATCACTGGTGGTGGTATTTTGAACAAGAGTCCACAAGCCTCAGAAGAACTTGGTCCGTAAATTATGCACAGTGGTCAAGATTTCATCAAGGCTTTCCTGGAGCCAAAGTCTGATGTTGTGACCTCCAGAAAAGTGCTGGGACATTTGAGCTTCAGCACTGAAGTATGGTGAAGTCAGTCTTGAAGGTCTTTCTTCTGGGAATGAAATAGATTCTCCCCTTTACATCATTGTGAGGTACTTGACTCGTTTCATGTTCTGTTTAAACATGGAAGAGCTGATGTAGAGCTACAAAAAGATCTTTCACCAATTTTTCAGGTTATCACTGACTGACTTGGTTAGAACTGGCATACCTTTGAGTTTCCCTAGTGAAAGGAAGTTGACTTGGACTTTCATATTGATGCCGAAAATTCATGCCCCCAAAAAGGTGCAGGAAAACTGCTAAGAGACAATTTGAGTCTTTAAGCAGTCGAGGTATTTATTTCAATGTTGGGGGAATCTCAGCTCATGCTGGAAAAAGGATTCCCACTTAATCAGTGAAAAGCTGGATTATTTATACAATTTCTGTGTGAGATTACATCATTTTTACATGTATATTCATATTATTGCATCATTTAATTATAATATTCATAACAGGCGGAGTTAGAGGTGGAGTCTTTAATTTGGGGACATTTTAGAGGGGAGTCTTTGCGGGGGTCTCCTATTGCTCTTTGTCCTCGGGTAAACTTTTGAACATCTCTTATTTTTGCTGACTCCACTGTGATTCTGGCAGGGGTACCTGGGCTCTTGGCACCTTCCTCTCTCTTTATCCTGTTGTGTTCCTACCAGATATCCATTTATGTATATGTGTGCATTCTTAAGTGCTCCCTATCTTTGTGTTGTCTACTTTTTGTTCCTTTGTGGCAGTAGTATCCTTGAGCAGAGTATTACCTTCTGTTGTTTTTGAATCTTATGCCTTTGCTCAGTATGTGCATCCTAAGTTAACTCTTCAGGCCTAGCTCTGCTTCAATATGAGAACTGTGGCTGTCAGGGGAAGAGCAAAAGGGGCTCTTGGATGTCCAGAAATCCCCAATTCCTAACTGATGGGCCTGTGTCCAGGCATAGCTCACACTTCAGGCCACCTGCACAGCACATGGGAGGTAGGCCTGATGCAACCAGATGCGTTGGACTGACAGTGCAAGTGTGGCAGGGAGTTTGAACCCATCTTTGTTTGCAGTTCCCCAGAGGAAAAAGAGGGAGGTCTAGATAATCTTTTTAGCACTTCACAAGCAGTAGAAAATGGTTAAAACTTGGCTCCTTTGCATTATGTGGGAATAGATTTAAGAGTGTCTGCTACTTATGTAGCATTTTCTTCTAGAAAACACTTTCCTCTGGTGTGTCTAACCTTGACTAAAAATGGCAAATTGAAAAAATTTGAAAAGCCTTCTGCAGAACGTCTGGAATAGAAGACCTACAGATACCAGGTGTGAGAAAAATCTCATTTATTAAATTTAGAAAACGGCAAAAAAAAAATTGTGAAACAAGGAAATAAAACGAGCAAGGAAAGTTCTAATACAGCGTGCGCCGGGTGCCCAGCTCCCTAAGGTCCAGAGAACCCCTCTTAATTCAAAAATCATGCTTTTAAAAGTTCCCAAGGTCCCGCCCCATGTACATAACCGAAGAGGCATTCCCCTCTCCGCGGCTGGCTGTGCCGTGCTGGGAGGTGGGGCCCCGAGCAGCGTGGTGGCCTCCAGGACCAGCCATGTGGCAACGAGGGGTTTCCTTACCAATATATTCATTTTACAGTTTCCTTATTTCCGTCGGCACGGTTCCCTGATACCAGCCCAGACAGGATCAGGGATCTTACAGCTCCGTGATATGCCTTATAGGTTAGTAAAAAAACCCCAAAAATGTAAACTCCTGTTCATTTGCTTGTAATAAAACCGGTTTTCTTATTTCTCACAATCCCCCCTTTTTCTTTTTATTAATGGTTTTATTACAAGCGCTCCACATCAAACTCTCCTTGAATTTTCTAGGCTTGTTTTCATTTGCCTGATACGTTTAGTACTTTGTCCATATTCTTGGTTTGCTTGGAGTGTTTCCAACCAAGCAGCAGTTTCTGTGCTTCCTCCATGTCTCTGGTCTGTTTGGGGTCAGTGCAGGACCATGATCTTTTGGGCTCCCAAACCTCCTGCTGCAGTGGCTTTTGGCATGGCAGTCAGTTTAATTCTTTGAACCACTCTAGAAATTAATCTTATAAACCTGGGGTTAAACAGGGTAAAAACAAGGACCTGGAAAACAGCACACACAAGAAAACCCCTTGTTTGTTCTCACTACGTCCCACAAAGAGGTCAGTCTACTACATCCCACTTAGTATGGATTCTCATGATCGGACAGGCACATGGGTTATTTTTCCTGATGTTAAACAACTATTTGAGATGTTATATTTTTACTTACTCCCTCTCCAGCTGAGAAGGGCATCTATTTTGGTATGTGGTTGCCCTGCTTTTGGGTTTGTTGTCAAGTTATCAACTCTGGTTACTCTAGAAGAAGGATGCATCTTTGTTCTAATACAAAGCTCCCAGCTCTCATCTCATGCACCCTTGAACCTGTTTCCCTCTGACTAACGAGCCTTTAGGGCCTGGGGGAGATACCACCCCCTCCCCAGGCATTATGGCACTTAATGCCCACCCTTCTGGCTGGCCTAATTTGTTAGTTCATCTGCTGCCAGATCAAAAAACCAAATTCCATCTTACAGAGGGGAGCTTTAAATTTTTAAACTACTTTGACAGGTGATCATCACAAACACCATTTATATAATCACTTTCAGCATTCATCAGCAGTAATGACCACAACCCAGAGCGTGACTAAGGCGAGCAGAGGTCCAGTATAGCTTATACTGCCACTCTCCATGTCTGTTGGGTTGCTGCCAACAGCAGGACAAAAATCTTCTTCATGGCAAGCACAGAGGCTAACCTGGTCTTGCCCTCTGTCGCTTTGTGTTATGGTTTTGTAGGTTGGTTGGTCAGGCCACAAGGCTCTGCTACTACTTGTCTGACTGCTGAGAACCGATTTTTTTTTATCTTAAAGCACGAATCTATTTCAATAATTTACAGTTACAACAACAACCCGGTTTGTATCCCACTCTTACAGCTTTATTTGCATTTACACTATTAAGCTCTGCGTCAATGGCTCCTCTTGTGAGCCAGGAGCTCTGCTTCTCTTGCTGAAGGCTGTCCTCCAGGGTTGGTCAGTTCTTTAGTTACTGCAAAAGAACTTGCTTTCAAGTTATTTTAGGTTTCAGATATTTCTTCTGAACACTATAAATTTTTGACTTGGATCCTTGCTTTACAGTTCACACTGTAACTTCAGGGAACACTACTTGATGTGGTCTCTCTTGCCCTGGCTTGAGACATTTCTTTTTACAGAAATATTATACATTTTCGTCTTTAATTCTATAGCCAGGTAATTTATAAAGTTTCACGTATATTCTAGACTTATCAATTCTAAATGTGGCTTTCTGGTCTGCTCAGTGAGCACCCCCATTCTTTTTGACAAACCACAGTACCCTTTCTCTGACACTTCCCAACAGGGTACCAATTGCTATCTCTGTTCCAGATCAACCCCCGCCCACCTCTACCAGGGCAGGCTTGGGTAGTTGCTGCTCTCACACAGACCACCTAGCCCTGAGCCACAGGGTCCAACAGCTTGAGAAAAAAAAACACAAGTTTCTCAGTTTTTCTTCTAATCCTGAATAAACTGCCCTTCTCCACTTGGTGTAGGCACAAAAAGTCTTCCAATTTTACCCATGCATCTCCAAAAATTTGTAATTTCTCAAATAAACTGCTTACTTCAGCTACAAAAACAAATTTAAATTGAACACATTACTATATACTGGGCTTAGACCAAAAATTTCCCAGCTTTCAAAAAAAATAACCCTACAAAACTTTGCGCTGTTTTACATCAAGTTCTTTATACAAATCTCAATTCTATTACTACAACCTGCTAAACACTTTACTTCTCTTTTACCCATGGACTAAAGACTTCAGAGCAGCCCTCCTGCCCCCGGCTGGAGCCACACTGTGGGCAGCAGGACTCTTCACCCCCAGCTCAGCCAGGGAGGGGTCAGTGCTGCCATCCTGGCTCAAGGTACAGCCCTGTGCCACCTCCATCTCTCCTCACCTGCTTGTCCCCAGGGACCACCCCGCAGGACAGCACCTCCAGGGGCTGTGGGATCAGCCAGAGGTGGCAGGGACACATCTTGTCCCCAGGTCCCTGCAGAGCAGGGGAGTACAGGGGCACTGGCCTCCTGCTCACCCCCCCTGCCCACCTCGAGGGCAGAGATGGATTCCAGGCACAGGTACAGACTGTGGTGGCCACGGCAGGGGAGCCACGAGCAGCTCCAGGCCCACGGACACCACACACACCCCCACGCACAGACAGATCACACGGACGGCGCGGGCTTCCAGGGCAGGGAGAGGCAGGGGCTGGCCCCGCTGCTGTGCTTTAAAGCAGCACTTTCCTGGCCAGTGAAGCAGCACGGTGGGCACAGGGAGCCCCCAAGCCAGCCCGGCCATGCACAGCAGGACAGGGGGAAGGCAGCTCTCCTTCCCTGCCCCGCCAACTCGCTCCCAAGCTTGGAGCCCATCTCTAGCCAGCATCCACACAGGGAACACGCTGCCTGGCCGTCATCTTGTTTCTCTCTTCACTTTACAAAGTTTGTTCAAACAGGTCTCCCACTTGAATGTGAGCTAATAAGCAACCTTAAAACAGATTTCTCAAGCCTGCTACCAAAACTATCCACACTCAGGCATTCAGGTGATATTTTGTTTATTATTTTACCTCCTTTACTTTCTGTAGATCTTAAACTAACCAACTTAAACTTGCTTCATCTTCTATTCCTCTCTTTTTCACATGCTTTGGGTTTCACACCCAATTTTTCTTCTTAAAACAAAAGTTTAACTTCTGTTTTTCTTTTTGAGGCACCACCCCTATTCTCAGTACTTCCACCAGATCCCTACTTGTTAAGTTTATTCCTGCTTGAGGTGTTATCAACAGGTCCCTTGATGGTCTTTCTACTAAGACCGACTGTGTCTTCCTGGCAGGATGCTTTTGCTGCACTTTTGAATTACTAATAGGCATTCTACTTCTTATGCTTCCTGAACTCTTTCCCAAAGCAGTCCAGCAAAATTTCTTGATGTTACCAACTGTCTGCTTACTATATAACACCACATGCCAAATACATGTCTAATACACACACCTGCTAAATACATGCTGCACATTCACCAGCCAGACACTTTGCTCACACACAGAACACATCAGATTCACAGTGAGCTCACAAAAATACACACTAAGTTTTTCTAGGATTTCTTACAAAATACCCAAGTTATTTTAAGATCTTGATAATTGCTTTGCTCACCTGCTCTGCCATGCCTTGGTTCTTCTCTACTCTTAAACACGAGTTTCTATTCACAATCTCTTTCAAGATACTTACTCAAAAATCAAACTATTTTTTTTTCAACAGCACTATTCAACTCTCAGCTTTTACTTAATATTCTCATTATTAAATCTTTCACTCAGTTTATAGACATTTCGTGAGGCTTTTATTCTAAGACTCTCTCTCTGATCTTAAGACACTCTTCACTGGAATACTCTGATACTTTACGCACACAGAACTTCTCTAATTAATTTCCAACACCCGCACTTTCTTTGACATCTCTTTTCTGTAACTGGAACCACCTTCTTCTGTCGCTTGGGCAGCACAGAGGGACCTTCCCTCTTCTCCAGGGCCGGCCAGAGCTGGCTCCTCTTGCCCTTAATGTTGTGCACTCGCCCCCCTTCTCCTGGACACGATGCATTGTCAGCCTGGGGCATCTCTTTTTGTGCTTCTGAAGAGACTCATGTAATGTGGGGCTTACCAGAGACTGGAAACACAGTCCTGGCACTGTTACACCCCGGGGGAACCAAAGCTTGGCCCCCCCGTACC
>JAWWEU010000040.1:65234948-65258770 GCA_035583155.1 Acropternis orthonyx | reverse complement strand
TTCCCATGTACGGGCAGGATCCCATCCTTTCAGTCTCCAAGACCCAGCATCCAAAACTCACCCCTTACAACTAACTGTTCCCATGCATGCCGTGCCAGCACAATGAACTCTTGGCTTTTCCAGGCACACTTTCGCCCTTCCTAAAACCACCACATGATGGTGCTGTGGACTTGCAAAAGAACTCAGGCACCCAGGCTGAAACCACCTCAACCAGAAGAGCAAGAGGGGGATGGGCACTTTGGCCTCATTGAGGCTTGTCAGTGTGTTTGCTTGTATGTGCTCCCCAGAAAGAAAAGTACAGAGCACAGCAGAGCATCTAGAGTTTACAGTCTGAACAGAGAAGAGGACTGTCTCTTGGTTGTGCTGGGAATGCAAGGCTCCCAACAGAAGCGAAGAGCTGCATCCAAGTTTTTCATTGCAACGTGTTCCTCAGCGTGAGCACAAGGCAGAAAATATGCCCCAATGAAAGAGGTGTGAGAACTCAACTAAACTGGTAAACTGCTTCTCTTGCAGGAGGCCAGTTTCTTACACCTTCCTACTGTGCTCCTTTTGCAATCCCTTTCTCTCACTCTTGCAGTGTGCCTGAAAATTCCAAATTTCCAGCTCCAGGTCACAAAGTACAATATGCAGAGAGAAAATGTGCTTGTAGGGACTCCTGCTCTGCAGCTTGCTTCTCAGCTCTAATGGTTCTTCTGGGGGAGCATCATGCTGAATGCTTCTCTCAGTGAAGTAGCTCTGAAGACTCGTGCAAACAGATAAACTGCTTCTGTTGCAGGCCAGTGCCTTAACACTTTATTTCTCAGCTCTTCCTTCTATCCCTTTCTCTCACTCTTGCAATGTGCCTTTTAAGCCCCAATTTCTCGCTCCAGATCATGCAGCACCTTGTGCAGAGAGAAGCTTGCTTAGACTCCTGCTCTGCATCTTTCTTCTCAGCTCTAATGCTTCCTCTGAATCTCATGCAGAATCTTTCCATCAGTGAAACAGTTTTGAAGATATGGGGCAATTGGTGAACTGCCTCTTTAAGAGGTGCCCAGTGCCTTACGCTTTATTTCTCAGCTCTTCTTGCTACACCTTTCACTCACTCTTGCAGTTTCCCTGGAAAGTCCAAGTTTCCAGCTCCAGGTCACACGTGTGCTGAGATGTAAGCATTTTGGGACTCTTGCTCCGCATCTTTCTTCTCAGCTCTAATAGTTTCTCTGTGCAAGCCTCATGCTGAGCTCTTCTGTCATGAAAGAGGTATGACATCGCAAGGGAACTGCGCAACTGCTTTCTTCTCAGGAGGCCAGTGCCTTACACCTTCCTTCTCAAATGTTCTTGCAATTCCTTTCTCTCACTCTTGGATTGTGCTTGTAGAGCTCCAGGACATACAGCACAATGTGCTGTGAGACAAGATTCTGGTGACTCCTGCTCTGAAGCTTGTTTCTCAGTTTTAATAATCCTTCTGCGAGACTCTCATGCAGAACGCTTCTCTCAGTGAAGCAGCTTTGAAGACACAAGGAAATTGATAAAATGCTTGTGTTCCAGGAGGCCAGTACCCCACACTTTTCTTCTCATTTCATTTTACTGTCCCATTCTGGCACACTTGCAGTTTCCCTGTAAAGTCCAAATTTCCTGCTCCAGGTCTCACAGCACAATGTTCAGAGAAACAGACTTCTTGTGACTTCTGCTGCACAGTTTTCTTAACAATGCTAATCCTTCTTCTGCCTGAGCCTCATGCAGAATGCTTCTCTGAATGAAATAGGTGTGAGAACCCAAGGGAAGCGGAAAACTGCTCCTGTTGCAGGAGTGCTGTGCCTTGTACTATCCTTCTCTGATCCCTTTACTATCCCATTCTGTCCCTCTTGCAGTGTGCCTGTAAAGTCCACGTTTCCAGCTCCAGCAATCTGTTGACAATCTGCTTGGCAAACTTGGTTTTCAGCTCTTAATATTGCTTTTGGGTGATGCTAATGCAGGAATGTCCTCTCAGTGAAGTAACTGTTTCCTACATTGAATTATATTTTAGGTAAACACTGCCATTTTTTTTGGCGAGTCTTGTGCCGAATGCCTCTTTCTCTCAGTGAAATAGCTGTGAAGACAGGAGGAAACTGATAAATACCATCTGTTGCTGGAGGCCAGTAGTTTACACTTGTCTTCTCATTTCCTTTTAATCTCCCATTCTGTAACTCCTGCAGTGTGCCTGTTGAGTCCAACTTTCCAGCTCCTGGTCACACAGAACAATATGCTGACAGATAATCTTCTTGGCACTTCTGCTCGGTAGCTTTTTTCCTTAGCTTTAGTAGTTCCTCTGGGGAGCCTCATGCAAAAGGCTTCTCTGAATGAAATAGGTGTGAGAACCCAAGGGAAGTGGCAAAAAGCTTCTGTTGCTGGTGACCAGTGCCTTGTACTTTCCTTCTCTGCTCCTTCCATTCAGTGTCTCTTGCAGTGTGCCAGTAAAGTCCGAATTTCCAGCTCCAGGTCACACAACACAATTTCCTGACACACAATCTTCTTGGGAAACTTGCTTTTCAGCTCTGAGCATTCCTTTTGGGTGAGACTAGAGCAGAATGTTTCTCTCAGAGAAACAGCTGTGAAGACAGGAGGAAATTGATAAATTGGATCTGTTGCTGAAAGCTAGTACAATAGACTTTGCTTTCAGCTCCTTTTACTATCCCTTTCTCTCACTCTTGCAGTGTGCCTGTAAAGACCAACTTTCCATCTCCTGCTCACACAGCACAATGTGCTGAGAAACAAGGTTGTTGGGACTCCTGCCCTACAGCTTTCTTCTGAAATCTAATAGTTCCTCTGGGAAGCCTCATGCTGAATGCTTCTCTCAATGAAATAGGTGTGAGAGTGCAAGTAATCTGGAGATGGCATTATACCGTCTCTTCACAGAGCTGTCTACTGGCAGGGGCGAGAGTGGGAGGATGGAGTGGACAAAAGCAGAGCAAATCCTGCAAGGCAGGCAAAAAGGAGTGGTGAAAGCTGAAGTGCATGCTTCAAAAAACTGAACTTAAGGGAACAGAGCTACTGTGATCAGAAGTGGACTCTGGAACAGGGTGAGGGAAGCTAGAGCAGCTAAATCTTGGACTGTCATGTCAACCTGTTGTGTAGGCTAAGCAGCTCATGACATTTAATCTGCACATGGTTTTTGTTTTGCCATGGAATGGATGCAGCTTTCTGTGTATGAGTTGCTGTATCTTGTTTGTAGAAAATAAGCACAGAAACTTACAAAAGCTGTTACTTGTGCACTGTCTGATGGTTCTTAGAGACACTAAGATCCCCTTTCTGGGATTATGCTTTGAAATTATCTTTTTAAGAAAATAAGAGCTTCTGCTACTGCACCCGAGTTTGAAGATGCTGTTACACAAACACTGTAATTGGTATGAGCTGTTCTCTGAAGCAGCCCACTCCAATCTCAGCAAGTAGTACTTGCTCTGCATGCATTAAGACTGTCAGAATCAGTCAAAACAAGTATTTAAACAAGTAATCACATTATTCCTCAAATAAGAAGTACGGGAGGCAAGAAAAAATCATAGGGTTCACTCTAGGTAACTTAATCAATTTGAAATACTTGCTTCAAGACTAACACAGCTGACTGAGGAACAGGTTACTCACAACCATATTAAGACATTGTAAGGTGTAAATGCAGAGAAGTGCCACTGTTGATCTTCAAGGGAGCAGAAGAGGTGGGGTAATCAGGAACAGGTAAGAGGCCTGAATGGTTACAGGTGCTGTAAAATCACTGCTGCTTGTGACAAGCAGTGCAAAGCTGTTCATGCCCTGTCATTCATGAACAGGCACATCTGCAGAGAAGGGTATGTGTGATAAAGGACAAGCCCACTGTTTGTCCTGCGTGCTGGGGAGCAGGTCCTACTGCAGAGGCAGGTAGTGCACACTCCACAACTCCTTCCTCAGCTGTTCTTTATAAACAGGTACCATTTCTGATTTTATTTCATCATACATACAGGTAATGCTCATGACACGAGATGAGAAACTCACATCTTTCTGAACCACTTGAACAGCTTGCCATAAACCAAATATGCCAAGTATGCCATACACCAAATGCCATACATTATATTCATATTGAACATGTACATGTTTCCCCTCTCACATCCTTCAGTTTGCTTTCCAGACTTCTACAAACCATTTCCAGTATTGTTCAGGGACAGGACTCCAGTTCAAATAGGAGCCAGGGCACCACCCTGTGCAGGACATGAGGTTAAGGCTACAACTTTGATTCATTCAGGGACCAGAGCATACTGGAAATCCTGAAGAGCCACAACACCAGATTTCAGTTCCTCAGAAGGCGATTAAGCAAACAAACCCCAAACATACATAAAGAGAAGGGGGGAACATACATGTCTGAAGGAGCACAAAAGAGAGGGAGAATCTGTTTCTGTCTCCAGGGATTGATATGTGTTAACCCCCACTGACTGCTTTAAATCACAGACATGGGCTCTTCCTCAAGTTTGGCTGAGAGGACCACTGTTAAACTGTTTACATAGATACATACACACATAGTATGTGTATATATATATGCTGACCATAGTTGTAATGCAATTGCTTTCACCTGATACGTAAACAGAGACACGTGGCAGTATCTTTAATGAAGAGCCAAGACCTGATATGTGTGATGTCAACCTGACCCTTGTGTGGGCTAGCCCTTCTTCCAGCATTTCATATAGATGGCATGAACAGAGCCGCTGGGGGTCAGTGACTCCTGGTGCTGCCTCTCTCTGTGCCTTTTGCACTTTTTAGGATCAATTTTATCAATGCTGTAGCTTTCAGTGCTATTTTTAACAGTCAACTGTAGGAAATTAAAGTCACATCCTATCCACAAAACAAAACAATGACAAAATCTTATCCACTTTTCAATATAGTAAAACCTGAGATTTGAGTCACAAACTAGCTAAACTTACAGTAAAAAAACCTAAAATAACCCAAGCTGCTGACTTGAATTAGGGATTCAGGTTGCTGTCAACAAATTTTTTTCTAAAGCTGTTGGCCAGGGTTAAGTGATTTGTTACATGTGATTTACAATTTTCAGCTACCTGCACTGAAATGGGACAAAACAATACAGTTTCGCCTCAACACACATGTTCTGAGGGGTTCTGGGGAAGACCAAGGGGAAGGATGAAGCATTACACAGTGCCTCTGGTACCACCCCTTGCTGACCTTAAATCTCTTGCAGAAATGTGTGCACATGAACGCACAGGAGCAGGGCAGCCAAGGTACTGCATGAACAGGATCTGAAGCACAAGGGCGGTGACTAATCTCCAGTGGAACACCCCCTTGGCAGCAGGGATGTGACACCTCCTCAAGCTGATGTCTTCTTTGGGGTGATGAGGGAGAACATGGTACATCCTTGAGCGTCTGCAGACAAATCACACATCAGCACGCTGGGAAACCAAGACCCTACACTGGGATAGAGAACAATGGCCAAGATCAAGTTCCTGGGAAGCTGTGAGTATGGGAGGTAAGTCGCTTCCACTAATGGGGACCTGTCTCTTCTCAAACTCCCTTTCTTTCACACCACACTATGAGATGGGACATTGGGGGCCCCCTTCTGTTTTCCTTGGACAGCCAGCCAGACTTCCTTTTATCTGATGAAGTCAGCAAAAATGTGAAGCCAGTCCCAATCCATGTTGGGATGGAATAAAATCCAACCATCTGCGTTGCCCCCACTCCACATAGGACTGGGACCATATATGAAGAGCAGTTCCTCAATGGTACTACTCAGTCAAGGATAAAAGCCCACCCCATTTTTATCCTAAAAAAATCACATACACACCCACCCCAAAACACCAAAAAAACCCCACAAACAAACACCCCCCCAAAAAAACCACCCCCCATACACAAATAAAAAAAAAAATCCAAAAAACCAAACCACACCAAAACAAAAAAGGCTTTGAGAGCCTCCTACTGAATTATTCACTGGCAAGAAATTCATGTTGTGACCCGCTTGCACCAGCCACTTCTCTCCCATGTACCCCTATCTATCAACCACTCAATTTTATTTTAGAAGCCAAAGCAGCTACCCCTCTCCCAGAAGCCAGCTTAATATCAAAAATACAAATACTGTATCAAAACACTGGGGAAAACAGTCCTAAGTATGGTTCATTTGTCTTAAGAATTGCTGCTGACCCAACTGAAACACTTGTGCGTAGACAGCCTTAAAAATAAAAATCAAATATGGATAGTTGTTACTTGTTCACGTTGCTTATGAACTGACTACCACCATGTGGCAGCCATAAAGCCCTAGTTTATTTTTTATATTTTTGAGGTACTGGGGTTTTTTTTCTTTGAAGCAGCTCTCTTGTGGATCACCTAAAGCCTATCCATTAGAACAATAGTTACACCAGTATTTACATTTGTCTGAACTGTGTATTCAGACAAGCCTTGCTGTACCCAGTCCCTGTACCCTTTGGAATTGCTCCCAGTCTCCTTTCTTACAGGAAAAATGTCTCCCTCCAGAGGCTGGCTCACTGTCAGGGTTGTGGTGCACTGAATGAAGATGTGAGGCATGAGGAGAGGAGAACAAAACTAGTTTTGAAAGGTAGGAGTGTGTTTCAGTGGAACCAGAGAATGGGTTTGATACCAAAAGAGCTTCCTTTTTAAAAACTACTGAAACACTGTGCAATCCATTGCATATAATTGCTTCCTCTAGCAGAGAAAGCTCTTTGAAGCATTCTGCCCTTCTTCAGGAATGGAGAGGAGAAAAACCCACGGTGTCCTCGGGCAGATGCTCGCTTGTCATTTCGTTGCAGTGCTCACCTGCTGCGTTCACACTGAAGACTCATGGTTCTTCCCTCCACCCACCTTTTTACACACAGATTCAGATTTACAGGGACTTCTCAAACACTGGGGGAGCAGCCTGGAGGGTTAAGCAACGCTGACATGCTCATACAAGCCTGCTGCCCCTCAGGACACTTCAATGATTTCCATGCTGCCTGAAAAATTTGACTGACTGCCTACTTTCCCCAGTTCTTCTCTGGATCTGTTGTCTGACATGATGCTCTCCCCAAATTCCATCTGGCAACTTCTGCGCTTAAACTGCTTTTCAAAGGAGCTTTCCTCATGCCAGCTCCTCCTGGAGTCCCCTCGGTCCCCCTGCTTTGCCCTCCTGCGCACGGCGCAGGCCTGCTCACAGCCCGTGGGCAGCTGGCTGCAGCTGCAGGCAGAGTAAGCAGTGCTGTTCCCGTAGATGGCCGAGGCAGAGTAAAAATGTGAGGACTCAGCTGCAAAATACCAGCTGTTGGTAAGGGATGTGGCTGATGTCTGAGGAGCCAAGATGTCCGAGTGCCAGCCTTTGAGGCCCAGCCCAGCAGCTGACTTTGCCAAATGCTGCTGGCTGGTGGAGAGACCAAACAAGAAGTTCGTTCTATAGTTGTCTTCCATGCTGCCACTCCGATGCAGGGGGTACAGGAGCGACCGCTGAGTGGTGGTACTGCCACTGGCTCTCCCCACGTGCTGCCGTTTGCCCTGGCTATCCAGCTGCCACATGTTCTGGGGGTTTTTGGGGGGGTTTGCTTCCTCTTTGTCAGGGCTGGTTTCTGGGGTCTGCTCTGACACCTCCTGGACAGGGGAGAACTGACACAGCTTGCTGCTACCCTCCAAAGCAGTCGCGTGTTTGTAGTATTCCAGGGTGTCTTCAGAGGAGGCAAAGCCTTGAACTGATGCAGTGACACAGCTGCTGCTTGTTGAGTAAGACACAGATTTGATATCCAAAGAAAAGGAGCGCTTCAGCCGGTTGCTGTCCTCCACCTTATCCAGGTTGATGTGCAGTCCATTTATGCCCTGTGCCAGTGGACCATCCTCCAGAGGGGACAAGTGCCCACATGGTGCGCTGCCACAGTCCGTCAGTTTCTGCTCCACAATCTCAGAGGCAGCAGTAATGCACAGCTGGTTCATGGACAGGTTGCTCTGCCCCCCTTCCGGGACCTGCATGTGCTCGCTGCTTTTTTCCAAATGCAGAAATTTCAACTTACTAATATGTCCAGGCTGACCGCTCTGGTTCTTTATCTTCTTCTCAAAGTCCAAAAGCTGGCCCAGAAAGTTGAAATTGGGAGAAATGGTTGGCCTCTTTTCTTTCACAAATCTGGCAAGAAGGGACAAAGAAACCAAGAATTACTTAAAGAACCTGCTGCTCAGACCTAAGATAATCCTAAAGTGACTGTTGTGAATGTCTACAGCCTATTCTTAACTTAGCTGGGACTAAGGTTCAATTAAGCACAAGTAACTTGAGGATGGAGTTAAAAATGGGCAGTTTTAAGCAACATAATGCTGGATGCTCTCAATTGTCTCTATAGCTTACTTAAAGGTGGCTAAAAAGTGGGTGGGGAAGAAAGCATTTTTTTAACTCTTCATGATGTGCACAAGTGATGTGAGTGCATCATTTTCCTTATTTACTTCATCACTGGGATCTTTGCTACCTTGGTTTCTGACTGGAGTCAAGAATTTCTCAAGTCTTGCATGAACAACATTTGAGCTTTAGGCAAGAGACCATCTCCCATATGCTACAGAGAGTGGACACCTTCCCCATCATTCCAAGGGATGACATCACATGTTCCTATCACCTCTCTCATGCTGTTGTTACTGCAGAGAGTGCAGTACCCTGTTTATCATTGCCAGACAAGACAAAGAGCCTTGATATATCCTGACCTTATCCAGCAAGTGCCAGTGATTTCTACCCAACACTGGTATTGACCACTGGATAATCAAAAAGAAAAACAGAAAGTGCAACTGCAGCATTAAAACAAAACATTCTCTCAAGCCTTGTAGGCGTTTAGCAGTAAAAGGCAACAGGACTGCCAAATCCCTAGAAGAGTTGCCCTATTTTTGGGTCCTGTAGGAAGCAGCCTGACTGGCATACCTGTGCCAATCCAAGTACACACTCAGGTAATGGGTTAAATATGGAGGAAGTGCAAAGATACTGAAAATGTTTTGCTGAGCCAGGATTCTAAATATATGAAAGATCTAAGTAGTAGAAATCATGTCATGTTCTTCAAAGTTAAATACGAAAGCCTACTTCCTACCTGTCTGCTTTGTGACATTGCTAAATAAATACTCAGCTTTTTACACACTGCAAAGCAGAAAGCTGTCCAAATCTCTTCTCCTCTGGCTTTGTTTTTTTTTAAGAAACATTCCTAAACAAAAGAATTAACAAGAGAGGAAACCTTGAGGAGCTAAATGTAGTACAAACACACATATAATGTGTCCCAGGGAAAATTAAATATTATTAAAAATAAAATCTCTCTGGGGAAATGAACAGAAGATGAGTGTGCAGTCGCTAAAACCAGCATGAGAAAAATGGAAAGGTGTACTTGTTGTATATGTGTATATACTAGCACAAATGCAGGCAAGCACATGAAAAATGTCAAACGAAACTTGCATTTTTTATTACTTTTTTTTTTTTTTTAATTTGTCAAAGAGCAAACAATACCAGGAATAGTCTGGCTGATGTGATAACCTGGAATATCAGGCTGCACAAACTTCCACAATTAAGTGTAACACTGTCAATTGGAGAATCTAGTAAGTCTCCTGAGGAGAGATTCTTCATTTTGTCCTCTTAGCATTTAGTGTCGGAGTTTTTAGTCCAGTGGAATTCATAGTCTTTTTTTTTTTTACTTTTTTCCAGCCAAAGTTAGTTGTACTTGGGTTAGTTATTTAAAGCAAGGTCCTTCTTGTCTATGTTTTGGTAGGTTCTCCAATACTGTGTCATTTCCACTTTATCCTCATTTCACTCCAAAATGTTGGGCAGTCTTAAATTTAAAACTAGCTTTTTTAAAAATGAAAAAGGACAGCATGCTGGATCCCCCTGACACGTTTTAAGGCTTTGCAAACATTTTCCTTTCAAAACACACACTATTTTTTCCAACTGGAAAACTTGTACATCATTTAGTTTTTATATTTATTTCTGATAAACAGTCCATTATACAAAAGATTTCAGAAGTTTATTTCTTCAACTTTCACTTCAAGTAATAGTGTCACCTTTTTATTTTTGTAATAATGTCAGACAAATATTTTATCTAATGACTTCCATTAATTCAAAGAAAAGTGTTTTCCTTTCAAGCTTTGTCAACAAGAGATCCCAAACTAGTGAATGAAATGTTCTCACTGAGCCCTATCACAGGAAATACAGCAAAACATAATCTAAATTTCACGGTAGTTGTACAGCATCTACAGTGCAAAGAGAAACAGGTCTAGCATTATTAATCCTTCATACTCTGTTCATGCTTTTGGTTAAGATACAAACTAGAATTTAATGTAGATGAGGAATTTAGAAGCAGATCTTTGGAAGTTCCCTGAGTATGTGCATTTTAGAAGCCTTTAGTACTCTACAGCTCTAATCTCCAGACCACTACAGCCTGAGACCAGGTAGGTTTTTTTCACTGAGCTCACACCTTGCACAATATCTGTCCACATCCACTCTAATTCATCCATATTATCTGTACCTGGATAATGGAGTTTTTAGCTATGCTTCTTAAGCAAACCGGTTTTGTGTTGGAATTACTGCACAATGCCAAGCTGTCAGCAAGCTCTAGTACGGAAATGTGGGAAACGACTGAAGACAACAGGAGAGGGCCATTTTTTCAACTGCATATATAATCATGTTCATCAGCTTAAAAGAAAGAGTCCCACAGACTCCACAAGGAAACATCCCTTCATCATGTTCATCTTTCTGTCCCCATCTCTTTTAGAGATGGTGGTAGCAAACACACAGGTGATTTCAAAGATGCTCCTCTCCACCTGCTCCAGCAAAATTACTGACATTGATTGTGCATAATATGTTATAGTGATGTGTCAGCTGTGCCAATGAGCCTGTAAAGCCCATCAGAAAGAAGATCATCATTTTCTGTACAACACAACAAAGCAGTTGGTTAAATTTAATACAGAAGTCACGGTAAACTGCAACCAAGCCACCTGGAGTGCAGTTAAGTGTTCACAATCCAAGTATGGAAAAAATGGGATCTGAAAGGTTAAAAAGGAAGAGGGGGAAGGGGGTGTCCATAAACATCACTATACGCCACAAAGAGATGATACTTCAAAATACTTTGTCCCACAGTTTTTGGTTGACTTTGATAGCAACAAAGGAGTTTTCTTAATTCTGAGACTCCACTTGCAGGCAGTTCTTTGCGAGCATTACCAAATACCAAACTGCAGTCGGTAGATCCAGCCTAGCATTTGTCATAAGGATGGTTAATAAATATCCTCAGTTCTCTTTCTGTAACCCTATCTATTCCATTCTCCCTCTGGCTCACAAGATACTGTTATATGCATGCTATAGCTCTGTGTGTGTATATATATACTGTTGTGATACCCTCCCCCAATTTAGTGCTCCAACTGAGACTCTCCAAACTATGCACTGCTGGCTCCCAGCCTTCCACTCCCCCCTGAGGGATGGAGACAACAATTGGAGGCACAAAAGGTAAAGATAACAGGTTTAGACAAGAACAATTTACTGGTAACACCAGCGAGGTAACAAACAGACAGTAACAATACTAATGACAGAGGGTACTCAAAAGAGGCAAATGATTCACGTGGACTGCTCACCACCTCGGGGAAACCCTCAACAATACCAATACTGCTCTTCCCTGGCCCCTGGAAAATGATGTGAGGTGGTATAGAATAACCTCTGGGTCCTGGCCATGCTCCCTCCTGGCTTCTGCAAAAATTAACCCAGTCCTGACTGGAACCAGGACAATACACATACATTTAATAGGCAGTTTACATTCCAAGTAATTGCCTACTTGGAGGAACAGACCAACATCAGCATTTTGCAGCTGGGCAATTAGCTGTGTGATGTCTGTTCAACACCATTCATTTGTTTCCGGAGGAAGTCTATGCTTAAAACAAGAGTGTGCAGAGTGAACCACCAGGTAAAACGTCTACTTCTACCCTTGGTCATGTAACAGTTTATCATTCACCATAGAACAAGCCAACAGGGACAAGAATTAGTATGAAAGGAAAATTTCTCGTTACCTGTAAGCTTCATCTAAGGACATATCCATTCTCTTCATGATATATGCAATAGCGATTGTGGCAGAGCGAGATATCCCAGCTAAACAGTGCACTAACACATGGCCATTTGATGCTTTTGCCTTTTCTGCACAGCAAAGAAATTGGCAAGAGTCAAAGTCAGAAGCATTTTACCATGATGAAAAGTTTGCAAAGAAGGCAATGTTATTTATAATTATTCAAAACTTCCAAATTAACTGCTAATTACAAATCTCATGGAAGCTTTTAACAAAAATCACGTCTTTTCTCTAGCACTGTACAGCACTGGGTATAGAGAAAGCATGACAACACAGGAAACATACCGCAGTTACAGCACACCTATTTAGATGTCTGGGAAAGGCAATTGTTTCTAATTTTATATACAAGCAAAAAGCAAGCATTCAGAATGGAACAATTTGGTCAGTTCAAATTTGGCTAGCTTACTTCTCAAAGTTAAAGCCCGAAGCTGTATGTCCAAATTTCTAATGCACTCTCTGCAGACATGTATCAGAATTCTACCAGGCTGCCTGAAAGTAGAATTGTGCTCTTAAGTGTTTTTGTTCTATCATGCTGGAACATGCAGTGGCAGAATATTATTTTGCTGTGTTATTTTGCCTCTGTGCGTATAAAGTGATACTGATTGTACACACAGATCCTGAGGGTATTTTCATACCACCCAGAAAGCATTCAGGGCTTCTCCAGCTATAACAGCAAGGCAGACACACAGAGGAATCTAAAAACTGTTTTAGAGAGAGAATTTAAACTTTCTTCCCACCTATAAAATCGACTGATTTATCCAACCAAGGCAAAATTTTCTCACAAAAGCTGTCATTCACAGGCACTCTGAGGAAATGGGATTCTGGAATAAAATCAGGTTTTGGACAAGTATTGCTGGCATTGAGTACGTAGCCAATATCGTTCTGCTGCATCAGCTCCTAGGAAAGAGAGAAAGATTAAGCCTAGAGAAGTCAAGTGGTATCTTTGGGTACATGACAAAGCTAAAAATTAAATTTGGGTTGGAATTGCTGTAGCTGTATAAGGGACATTCTTTTGGGAAAAAGATAACTCCTCAGCTTTTAATGAGACATCCAGTGTGTGCAAATAACACTTGGGAACTACAAATCACATAAAAACAAAGTTAACAAAGAAGAAAAATAATGGTAGAATACCTTCTGCTACTCTGAAGCATCACTTCCAAGAGAGTGAATTTTTTGCTACTTTGGTTTAAATTCTCACTGTGTATGCTGACAACAAACACTTCCCACATGCTGACATCAATATGTGTGTTCCAGATCACATATCTAAGACTGCAGTTGCCCCATCACAGATATTGGTGAGAAATAGAAAATGAAATGGATGCCTCTTTCAGTCATCTCTCAAGTCCAGGACCTTCTTTCTTTTAAGGGAACATGAAAAACTCTCTCAAAACCTTGAGAGAAAGTGCTGAAGATCTTGAAATAAATCATTTTCACACAGCACTCACAGGCATTTTACAAGAGTTCCGCTTTGTGGCTGTACAATTTAGTTGCTCAGATTTCATTTTTCAATCTCTAGGCTCTTGCATCTCAGAGAATTGTCACAGAAACAAGCAAAGAGACTCAGTGTATAAAAGTCAACTGGGCTTTTAAATGAGTCAATTTTCATGACTGCAAATAAAAAAATTACTCCTCTTTTCTGCATCTTGCCATACTCATGGTATTTAGAGTTGTGCGAAGCAGTATGTGATGCAGCAGGTACCTTAATGCAAAAAATATGTGAAACAGTACTGGAAAACTAGATGGCTCTACCAAAAACCATCCAGTCCCCTCCAAGCATCTTGTCACGGAAAAGCAATTTAGCCTGTTGGAGTAATACTGATCCAACTTTCATAGTTCAGATACTATTTGGCAGTAAGCAACATGCAATACTATGCTTGGACAGTAGTTACACTGAATATAAACACTGGGGAGCTTTTGGCCAGATTTCTATAGAAACTCATAGCTGAAACTAAGCATTTTAAAAAAAAAGAGCCAAAAATATTTTATTTTAATCCTTTTGCTTTTATAGAAGCTATATAAAAAAGAAAAGTGTTTGTCAATCCATGGGAAGAGCAGCATGAATGAATTCTTACACTCCAGATTTCAACTGGAGATCTACCAGGATCTAGGAAAATACAGTTACAAAGCCAAATGGTGGCTTGTTCCTCACATGCATTTTTTCTGCAAGCATAAAGGTCTTCTTGTGAGGAGAAACAGGGATATGCTTATTTAGCAGAAGAGCCAGAACTCCTATCTTGTTCAAATCAGAGCAGTCTAAATAACGTGATGTTTTGCACACAGGTACACCACATGTATGGTATGGTGTCTGTAGAAGGGATGAACACACACACTCCTACATGCATGCATAAATTAAATGTTGAGTGAGAACAAAGGGATGCAGGGGAGAAGCAAATCTGCGTCAGTCAATTGCAGAGGAAAGTCCGTAAAGTTCAGTGAGCTGAATTTTGGTGCCTGGAGGAAAATGACCAGCTCTACCAAACTTTCATCCAAAGTCCCTCACATCAGCACATTCAGAGGTGGGAGGTGTGGGCATCTTAAACTAATGGGCATACATTATGTTGTAAACACACCCATGGAGGGGAACCGGAGAGGAACAATTCCTCGCAAAGCAAATCATCAGGAATATAATTTGCAGCAGTGGTCAAAAAAAAAAATTAAAAAGAAGACAAACCCAAGGACTGTATGTGTCAAGAAAAGTTCTCAGCCTTAGCGATTCCTGCCCTGTTAATTTCCCAGTATAGCTCAGCTTCTCATCAACAAATTCCAATATGCCACGGATTTCCCCCTCTCCCTTCCTGCACATCTTCTCAGCTGAACCAAAAGCTGCCTTCAGCCCTGCATGCCTTTCATAGCTGGTGCTGTTGCACCTTTCTTGGCTATATTTAGCTTTCATACACTGACAAGTTTAGAAGCAGGAGTGCTGTAAGTGAATAGAGAAATACTTGGATTTATCCAGAGAGGAAATGTTTTGGGAATGGGTTTCTTGGCACAGGGGACTAGCTAGACTCCTGCTATCTTACAGGTGCAAGGGATACTCCCAATCCCCAGTATCCCTCCCTCACAGTTCTGAGCCACACAGCTTTCCCCTTCCAGGATCTCAGGCTCTTCAGCATCAACTTCTGTGAATTAATTATTTGTTTTAGATCATTAACTTGAAATACTGACCCCAAACCTGCTCACTTCCTCTTGTCACTGCTTGAAGGTGAGGAAGAAACAACTGAAATAGCCAGTACAAAAGTACATGCAGGGTCATGAACATTCTCATGTATAAAGGGAGGTGAGGAAGGTATCATTAACAACTGGACTGCCACGATGCGTTTTTGTTCAGAATACAGCTATGGGGAGGAGGGCAGGGGAATTTAGATGAAATGTTTTAAAACATAAACCCTGGTGGGCTGCACAGTCCAACCATCACAATTCCACAGTTATGCAAGGGTTTTGATGTGGAATTGATTATTCAAATGGAAACAGAAAGGCTGCAGATGCCAAGTCTGAAATCCACAAGCCAAAAAACCACCTCAAAATATTAGTGCTTGTCTTTCAGACTAAGGCTAAAGAAATAAGTTATGCTTCCTTCTGTTCTGAAGTATCAATCATTTTCTGTGCAACCTGCTCCAGTGTAATAACTGTAACAGTGCCTTCATTGTAAGGCACCCAAGAGGAAGAAGTGAATTACGATGGGAGGAACATCCAGAAATCCTAATACTAACAACTTTGTGAAAAGAAGGTAAATGCTCTTTTGTAAGCTTATTTACATTTTATGACTTGTTTAATCTGAAAATTAATGGCACCCTAAAATGTTGTTTTGTTCCAGGAAATAAAATCCAGGTCTGGAAGAAAAGAAAGGGAATAGCTATGCAAGCAGGAAAGAAGAAAGTTTTGCAGTTTAAATGTTGGTAAAAACAATGAGATATAAGTAGGAGGCTCATTCAGGCCCACAACCACAATACAGATTTTTTTCTGTTACACTGACTCTCAGAAAGGACACTATCACTGCCGTGTAAGGTAGAATTTAGTCTCAATCTCTTCCACAAAAAGCAAGGAATATCTTCTGTAAAAGTAAATATCCTCTTGCAGTGCCACCAATATATCACACAGAGATAACCACAGTGTATCACACTGAGACCCAAAACTGAAACAAACTTTTCTCTTAGGACTTTTACGAGGTTTTTAGTATTGCAACACTGAAAAAAATATTATGAACATTTTCAGACTTAAGCATTTAGAAAGAAATCTGTAAAAAATATAAAAATTCTCCTAAGACTTCCCTGAATTAATCATTAATTTTGCTGAAGGACACTAACAAAGCATTTGTGTTTGCATATCTTTCCTAAATAAAGCATTATCAGCAGAGGTATTAATGGCAAATAGCTTTAGTTTTCTTAAAAGGTCATGAATACAGACTGTCCTGCAAGAAGAGCAGCATTTCCTTAGCCATGAACTCAGAGATAAGCTTATAAAGATCCTGAAAAGATAGGTTGATCTTGATAAAATATGATGAAAATTCACATCTTTAAATCATCAGGTCAAACAGTAGTGCAGATTAAGAGTTCTTTTTGCAGATATTTTTCAGACCATTTCATTATGGAGAAATACGTATGTCTGGTGAATGGAAGGAATCATGAGAACTCACAGATATCATCTGAAGGCAAAAATAAGGTCAGTGTGTACAACATCATCTTAACAGTTTTGGGAATCTTACTAGAATTTTTCAGCAATTTGTTTTTAAAACAAAAATCTGGATTTGAATAGAAAATAGCTATTTTAGTCTTAACAGAAAGCTGTCTTCTTGCCTCAAGTACCCCCAGCAAGGCCATTAAACCAGGACATGCAAACTTAACCACTTACCAGCTCCTTGACTGTCCCAAGAGAGACAGAACTTTGCTACTTATCCCTCTTTTTTGTTTGTTTCTGGCCCTCCATTTTTGAATGTTCTTTACTTCCCAGCTTTCTCACCATGTATTTCTGGGCAGTCAAGGTAGTAAGTATGAGTCATCCTCCTAGATCTCCCCAGTATCCCTGTGTAGGATACAGGCTTCCCCAGAAGCAAAGCATGTTGAAGGAAGAGCAGCAGAGATCCATTATTTGTGTTCCTAATGTACCAATGTCTAGGTACCACTAGCTTTTAGTTAAATCAAGAAGCTGATTAAATCCAGGAAACTGGGAGTTGCCAACATATGGGAAAACATCAAGTGGATTCTAAGAGGTAGAAATCATAATTTGTTCCCACAGCTTATTAATATTTTCCAGTGTTAAAGATGGAGCCATTTTGCATTTTCCAGAGGTAACCACAGAAACTGAAGAGGTGGGATAAGCCATCCACACAAGGTCTACTACAGTGCAGTGCACAAGTGACATGCCCAGAGCAAAGCACTTCCCCTGTTTGTTCAAAGTAAGAGAAAAAAGATAAAAAAATAAGTAGGTCTGAAATCATAAGATGTGTATTTGTCCTAAAAATTAATAAGAAATCTAAGAGGTATTTCAATTGCCAGTGCAAGAACTTCCAAAAGACTGTCAAGGATTACAACAGGCAGTAAGAACTTCCTGAACTTTCTGTAGGTGCTATGCTGTCATTTTTGTGGTTCTCCACTGAAAATGGGAAACACAGTGATCTTTCATTTTTATTAGCAAGAATATATGAAGTACCAATCCAACCAACTCCTGGGGCTCTTACCCCAGGAGTTAATTAATTAATTTTAAAGCTGCAGCTGCAGGGTTTCCTTCAACACACACTGAAAATTCAAGATAGTAGATTAATGGGCAAGAGAGCCACCTTCAGGTCTGAGCTGACACACTCAGGGCTCACCGGCAGTAGCTGAGGTTTCAGCCTCCTTCAGCCCTGTAATGAAAGTCCTGATCTCTGCTACCACTTGGGTTCCATTCCTGGGGAGGCACAGGTATCACGTGCCTGTGCCCAACACCTGTTCATAGGCACCAATTTACTGCAAGAAAAGGGAACAACCTCTTTCATCCCCAATGGATTATGCACCACTTAGGAGCCAAAGCACTAGAGTTCCAGTCACATCCCAAACAAAGGAACACATCCCTGGCCCCGGAGAGGAACAAGGTGTCCCCGCCCTCCCACCTGCCCTTCACACACTGAAACAGGCAGCATAACCCTACAACTGAAAGCAAAGATTTTTTTTCCCTTTTAATTACTTAGTTCCTACTGTCTTTTGTCTGGTGACCACAAATTACTTTTGTGGTAGCAAAAGTAACAAGCTGCTTTGACATACACCACAAGTGAATCAGGTTTGAATTGTTGACTCACTACCTGGCAATAAAGACAAGGAAGATTTTAAAGGACAAAGTAGATGCAATGACTGCCGAATACCCTCCATTTCTGTGCTCTCTATTAAAGCACAATTACCTTCTACATGACTACTTGGGTGTCAAAAACCCCCTTAAAATAACTGCAAAAAAAATCTAAAAATGGCCAGACTGGGATGTAAAAGTAGAATAAAACAGTGAAAAATATAATGGTCAAAGTACATGAATGTGATCCAGTTACAGGACTATGTAGGATAGTTCCTGGCTTAAGCTTCATACAAGGCAATGTGCTAGGGTGAAACATTCCTTCCCTCTCCCTCATCCATGTGTTTAATGCCAGCTTATGAAGACTGCTGGAGATTCAACTAATGAATAGGACTGTCAGATAATACAGGAGGCAAGACAGCATATGCAGCGGTAGTAATAAAAATTCCTTTGTGAAGGGACCTAAGATTCAGACTGGAAGCAGTATGAGTTGATGTCCTCATGAAAGCAAACATCTGTGGATATACACAGGAGTATAGACCTACAGCAATTTGAGACAAGATCTTTTTGACATCTGATAGTCCAGCATGCTACAAGTCATATATTTGATGACTTTGCTGACTATTTTAAGTAGGCAAAAATATCCTGGGCTATTCTTTAGGAGCAGAAATTACTAAATGTACATGTACACTGGAATAAACTTAGTGCAATGCTACCATAAAAGCTCATTTCAAACAACCTCACTGATTGTCCAGGTCTGAACGTTTCAGTAGGTATACAATGATTTATTTGCAGTAGTCCCTTATTATACAATTCATGGTATTTAAAAGGTATTTCTTCTAGCACTGGAAGGAAATACTAAAAACCAGACAAGCTTCCTTTGTCCCACTGTAACCATTAATGTAATGTTGTTAACATCCCAGACCTGCCAAAACAAACCAGTCAGAACTGTACACAGGAAAGTACTTGATGTGCCATATAATGGCATATATGATAGTTTGCTGTTGGTTGATAGGTTGTTGAGATAAAGTACCATATCATCTTCTCTGAGATGAAGGAGAAAGAAGACCAAGTTTCATATTACATGACACGTAGATTAATTACATGGCCTGTGGACCATTAGTTCTCACATACCTTTCCATGGCTTATACAGGCAACTATTATCTGCATCTACTTTAGCTGTTTCATAGCTATAATGACAAAGCATGTCAGAAGCATGGATAAAGATACATGGAGATTATATACTCAGCCACGTAAACCCCATGACACCCATAATGCTCACCTTGTTGAGGACATCTCGTTGACACCCAAGATAGAGATGAGGCAGGATTCTAGTTGGGCCAATGTTGGAAACAGGTAGGCAAGGTTGAGAAATGCAAGTAGGGATGAGTGTGGATTTTCCTTCACAGAGACCCGGAAAAGAGCTGGAGAACTCAGCAAATCCACCTGTGAGAGGAAGAGTATGTATTCAGTTTACATGTGGTGGTGTAGGCATTGGTGTCCATACCAGTTCCTGGAAAGCAGCATTTGTTGTAGGAGATGGAGAGGCACTGAGGGGCAGCAGAAAAGCCTTAACAGAGAAGCTGTATGTGTGCCTCTTCCAGAGGTACCATGACATCATTGAGCAACAGCCAAGGCCTGGCTACTATTCCCACTCTGCCTGGAATTTCTCTCTACCTCCATTCCTCAGAAGTTTTTGACACCTTTTCCCATTCTTAATAATGTGGAAATGAGACTTCAGACAGCCACAGCACCTGCCACACCAAAAGCACGTACACCTTTCCGTCTCCACCCCAGCAAGCTGTTTTCTGAACACTTCTTCCTTCTGTATTAAGTTTATACTGAGATTTCATTATGAAAAAGTCATGTTTACTCAATTTGCTAGAAGTGTCAATATGCATTTATTAACATTTGCTTTTAAAATCCTACATTACTATTTTGTATGCTACTCCATAATTAATGTATTTCATTCAGTACACTGGAATAAGTTTCAGCTTTCAAGCCCACACTCAGCAAAGGCTTCTTTCCCTTGAGTTGGGACTACAAGGCAAGACTTCACCCAGCCATGGACTCTCCTAGCAGACCACCAGAAATCTATATTCCCTTTAATGCTTGCTGGTTCTTCATCTGCACCAGCTGATAGGCCTTAGACGCACCATGGCTCCAAACATTTTCATTACCATTTCCCACCACTGCATTAAATCATTCAGGAAAAACAGAGTAGGATGACTGGTAACATGTTTAAATCCACCTAAAATCCAGTGGCCACCAAAAATGCTCCTTGGTTATTTCACCATCAGCATGGCACCGCTGCTATGAAGCACGAAGGGAATAAAATGCGAGGCTGAGACTGTTCTAGACACAAATACATACCATGAAGCTCAAGCTCCATTTCTTTTTCTTGCTTGGCTAGTTCCCAGCTTCCATCCCACTCACAAGCACTGCATCACACATCTGTGCTACCAGCTCTGGTAAAACTGCCCTTACCCAGAGTTATAAAAAAATCCCAATGAAACCTCCAGCAATGAACTTATACTTTGACACATTTTTCACAAAAGCTAGTTAGCTTTTAGCAAGCCTCACTAAACCTCAGGCTCAGCTCATTCTCATACTTCACCTTCATAAACTAGTATGAAGAACAACCTGAAGCAGCTGCTTAAACCATTATGTTACAGGCTTTTCTTGACTGTTTTCACCATTTAACAGTCAGTTCGTAAGAGTGAAGGTTGCAAACCACAGTGAAAATCCCCAGCTACTCCCTCACATTAGAGATGAGCAGGGTTTTAACTGAAGAAAGAGTAATTATAACCTGTTCAGAACAAAGCACCTTTTGGTCATCAAGCAATTGGAAGTATTAATGTGCTCAATCTGCCAAATGCTATGCTCACTATTATTACAGTTTGAAGACATGAATTAAAATTATTCAGGTATAACATGATGTACTGTTTTGCCAGGACTTGCATTACCATTGCCTGTATTATGCCTATTCTTTAATTTTAAAATCTGTATCATTAGTGAATTAAAAACACCAAGGTAATAGCTAAGTGTGTAACAGACCATTTTATCTAATAAAAAAAAAAAAAAAGAGCCAGCAAGCAGATTTTATAGTGAACATTTTATGAACACTGATTCCTGCTAAGTTAAATAAACAAACAAACAAGTAACTTGTATATTTTGCTAGACAAGCTAAGGCCCTGCCCATCACAGAGCTCTAAACTAAAGGACCAAAGCTAGGGACACAGCAAAGGTTTTGCTCTGTATTTTCTTTCTATTACCTGGGATTCCTCCTCCTTGCTTTTCAACCTCCCTGTTCAGGTAGCACAGATGCTGCTTGTTCAATGTGCCATTGAATGACAGGAAGAGTTTGCAAAATAATTCTCTCACATACTTTCTAGATTTTTCTTCTGTACCATGTTTCCCCCTCTGTTATAGGAAGCATTCTTTGAATTTATAGGCAGTATATGCCTCTCAGATTAAATTTAAACAGCTCTTTGAGAGGGTGGGAAAGAAAGGGAAATGAAATTTTTGGTTTCATTTGCTTATTCTTTATTTCTTGGGAACATTGTTGTCTGCTTTCTGGATCATCTCACCCACACAGCCGGAAACAGAGAAGTCCTTATGAAGAAGATGCAAAAGCAAGGATTTTACATTTGTGCTTTCTTTGCAAAAGACTACATTGGAAAAGTTCAACAATAAAGATTTCTTCTCAACTACCTACCGATTGGTCTCACTTCTATGTGAAAACTGGGACAAGATATTAAGCAAGAAGTTAATGTGCAGAACACCTGAGATTTTGATGGAGCCCGTGCTCTGTCATCATATGTGTAAGGAGCAATTTTTTATTTTATTTTTATTCCAGGCCTCTGTCAAGGCCAATTGAAATTATTCAAGATTAGATTTTTCAACAGTTCCTCTAGGGCATTCATCCTTTCAAAGTCATGTTTTGTCTTTTCCACTTACACTTCCCTAGGAATGTGTTGCTTCAGCATCTTTACAACATGAATTACAATCACAGAACTCTCAAATCAGTTAAGTTTGGTATTATATTACCTATCTTTACCTGTGCTTCCAAGTGAACCCTCCTTTCCTTTCAATATATTAACCTATTGAATATACAACCTATTAGTATCTGCAGTGAACTGATTTGAAAAAGCACAACATTCATGACTCGTTTCAAGATATTAAGCTATCTTCCCTATCATCTTCTATGACCAGGTTTACAAAAAGTTAGTAGCTTTTTAATAAATCTGTCTTTGATTTATGGCACTCCTAACAGGAAAAACACATTCTAGGTCAGGATAATTACTTTAAAATTGCTTTAATAAAACACAAGCAAACAAAACCCATACCACCAAAACACACTTGTATAGGCATCCTGCTAAACTACCAATTTCTTTAAATGCAACAA
Organism: Acropternis orthonyx; assembly: GCA_035583155.1. Taxonomy (NCBI): domain Eukaryota; kingdom Metazoa; phylum Chordata; class Aves; order Passeriformes; family Rhinocryptidae; genus Acropternis; species Acropternis orthonyx. The sequence goes on along the minus strand of JAWWEU010000040.1, from coordinate 65,236,093 downwards.
ACAGTATCAGGGGTTTGGAAGAACAACATGCATGTGTATGACCATCGAGCTGTCATGGCATTGTAAAGACTAATTTCTCTTCTAAGGAACTGCTCACATCACTATTTGTTTTCACTAACTTAAAAAATATATCTATGTTTTAAAATACATAGGGAGATGTATTAAAAAAGAAAGTCAATACCTAAAGATGTGTAAAGAAAGGGTATTTATTTCTAATGTCTGTTTTCTAACACAGATTATGACTCCCATGAGTCCCTAAAGCTGAAGTTTATGCACAGTCTACATGAGGAGCGTCTTATGAGAAAAATCCTTTAAGCACTCAAACTACCTGTACATGTCTGCTGTAAATGAAGCAGATGTCTTCAAAATAAACTTTAAACACTTGGAAAATTAGTTTAGTCTATGGGTGGGAACACAAAACAGAAATTTGAGCCTTAAAGGTGTAATGGATTTTATTTCAAATTCCGTAATCTGAGGATGACCTTTGCAACAAGGCAAATTTTTCTTTAAACGTCCTTACCTACCTTAGTTGGAATAGGACCACTGGCAGCACTGTGCAGTTTGTTTTAATTGGAGAAAATACACGTTACTTCTGAAGCCAGTTTCTAAATAACACCCTTTCTCCCACCACTACTCCAGCCTCATGCGAGTATAAATCAGTTGCAAGAACACATTGAAATTATGGGGTAGGGGGGCAGAATAAATCTACAGATCAGTAACAGAGCTACTGGGTAAATAGAGTTTCACTGAATTATTTGATAAATGTAACTGGGACCTGAAAATACATAACTGACAAATCCCTCCAAAATATTCTCTCTTAAATAGCTATGACTGAAACAGCTCTCTAGACATTCAATAGGATGTTACTACAAAACCATGTCAAGGTGCCAAAAGCTGTCAGTGGTTTTGCTGTGATAGACAACCTAACACTTCCCAGTTTATAGCAAAGCCTGCATTTCTTGCTTACAAGCCTCTGTAGTAACAATACACTATTTAAATTATGGAAAGATTCTTGTCATAAATGGAATCTGGATGCTAATGCAGAGAATGAAACTTTTACTGTGATACGAATATTGTTACAGGTGGATTTTGTATTGTCACCTCACTTGTACCTTCCCTTTCCCCAAACCCCTGTTGTAAAACCC
>JAWWEU010000040.1:65192342-65230943 GCA_035583155.1 Acropternis orthonyx | reverse complement strand
AGAAGGGTGTTATCACACCTGAGTCACTGGTGTGAAGACAGGAAACCTTTCTTATCTCACAGAAGTTCCCAAACACCTAGCTTGTGGCCTGAGGGGTCAGCTGCGCCCTGGGAAGCTGCTGCAAATGATCCATTGTTAGCAGTTCATGAGAAATTACACAGAGGGTGTAGAATACACAGTCTTAGCCACACCTACACAGTGACAAACTGGTCCTGGTCACTATAACCAGGACAACAGGTCATGGAGTCTGCTGGAAAAGATCATAGACAATTCACACTGATAACAGAGCAAACTTTGGCATTTTTCTTACGAGCCATTAAAATCAGATACTGCTTCTTCTTCCCTGCTTTGGATTCTGACTATTCTGAAAAAGCTAAAGGGAGAAACTGGTTTTCTTCAACAAATTCTTGAAAACAGACTAGAAGCTGCTTCATTACTTTTCCCACAAGACCTGATTGTCTGACAGTACATCAGTGACAATTCAGCATCAAACACAATTATTTTAAAGCAAGGAGTGGAAAAGATCTAAGACCCAAGTGATGAGTCAAAAAAACAAAGACTACATGCATGTAACTTAGGACAGCACTACAAGGAGACATTGAAGCTTGTAGATTTAACAGATGATTCCACCTTTGTTAAATCCACAATTTGCTTCTTCATTAAGGGCACTAATTATTCATAGTTTTATATAACCACATACTAATAAATATTATATTGCTATCCCTTTTTAAAAGAATATTGCTATCCTTATTTATTCATTTAATTTTCCTTTTTGCAGGAAAAGAAGATTTTAAAAAAGCAGGAAATTTTGCAACTACCTCTGAAACATAGTATTTAGAACCTCTAATTTTAAGTAAGCCTCACCAAAGATATGCAGTGGAGTAATTAATATTTAACTTTCTGGGTTTTTTGCCCTTCACCTAATAGCAATTTTGAATTTGTTACTGTAAATACTGATTAGTGCCAGGCAGGTAAGGTAACATGACTGAAAACTACACTTAAAAAAAAATTTAAAAAATCAAACAGCACTATAGCAAAGACAAAATATACAAGCCCTTAACTTTTACATTTACTTTCCCTCAGAGGATCTCGATGCTGTGCCTTGACAGCACTTTCCCAGTCACATTCCCATCGAACATTAAACTGTTTATCTAAAAGTTGCAGTGTAGATTTTTCCCTTGCCATAAGGAAAGAAAGTCGTAAACTTTCTGCCTCATAAGTTTTATTAATCCACGCTGTTTCCACTCTGTTTAAAGGAGCTGCAGAGCTCCACAGGCCATTCCAATTGCCACATTCCAGCTCAGCTCAGCAGGGACGCGTGCCATTTTCCATTACATAAGCCCAGGCTGGAGAGCCCGGTCAGGAGGGCTCCCATCCCATTCCAGTCCCCTCTCCTCAGTCACAGGGAGTCCTTCCACAGCATCCAAGGTTTCCGCAGTTTGGGAAAGCCAGTGGTGTTTCCATTCCGGTGACATTCAGAAAGCGGCCCCATTATGCCAGGTGTTTTACAGGCACAGTAGCAAGGGAAGTTGTTTGCCCTGGGGTTTCTGCCTTTGGTCAGACAAGCTTAACAGGCAGGTTAAGAAAACAAGGTGGGGGGAAATGTGTGAAAATGGGGTCAAGCTTCCCCTCCCACCCAAGAGGCATATGCCAAGTGTCACAAGAAGTAAAAAGAGCATATTGGACATCCACACTTACTTCACCACAATTTCAGTCAATTAAGTTTCACAAGTACCCAGAGGTATCCAAAACAAAAGCAAACTTAACAAGTTATTCTTGGGCTTGAGAAATGTTATAAGAGCTCTACTCTAGTCAAACCCTGCTCTCGCAAAAGACAGCAAGTGGATACACATATGAAAGTAATAAACCCTACTCCCATTCTTCAAGTGCTTAGAACAATCATGTCACTAAATGGACACTGAAAACTGCATTTTAAGTACACAGGGTGGGAAGATATTTGCAGAGGACTGGCTGTAGCCAAGGGTACTAGTTTTTCTACGCTGTCATTAAAAATTGATTGAGAGGGAGACTTTTGAAGAGAGTGATTCAGGGCTAATCTCTCTCACTGGTGTCCTCCCCATCAATAATGGCTGTACTCCATGGATTACAGGACCATTTGGGGAATACCGCACTCCTTCAGCAAGATTTTTACGTCTCTCAATAGAGGTTTGTTCTAATGGAATCAACCAGTCAGAATATCAGGAAAGCTGGCATCATTGTGCAACTACCTCTCCTCCACTGGCAGGATATTTAACAGCTCATTCTTGCTATGCTTAATTCAATTTGCAAATAATCTGATTATTTTAATGGACGACCAGGTGTGCTCTTCTCCTTGGGGTACTCCCCGAAGACTTAAATATGGGGAACACTCAGAACTTCACTCAGTCCAAACTAAAAGTTATCAAACTCCAAATCCAAATGTTAAAAGATGTCATGATGTTAGTCAGGAATTTATCAGACAGCGCAAACCTCATACCATCTTTCAGACCACACTGAACCATAGGCACCCTCTTAACTGACATATAGGACCACAGAGGTTGGGAATGAAGCTCATGTCTCGCAGCCCTGGTCACTTTAGGACATAGAAATTACCAGCTCTACCTGCAAGACAATATTCTTTAGATTTCCTGCTCCTCTGCCACAGCGAATGTTTTTTCTGGTGAGAAAGCAGGGAGAGAGCACTGGACTTTTCTTATTCAGCTTTGCTTTAGGTAAGTAGAGACAGCACAATGGTAAATGTACCGTAGAGATACTGGTATTTTTATTCTCAGATTTCTTTAAATGGACTTCCAGTTTCAAATACTTCTAAAAAAATGCCAGGATAAAGAAGACTGCAGAAGAGTTCCTGACTTGCTTCATTCTCCTTCTATCCCTCATGCAACTCTTCAATTTTGTACACACACTTTGTTAGGCGAGAGACAAGTCAGGAGGAAACAATGATTTGTGAAGTTTCAGCAAAAGCATACCTTTTGCCACAGTCCCTGGGTAACCACTCACTATTTTGTTTCCAGGATCTTTGTCCAGTCTCACTGACCTGATTCTGTTTGGTCTTTCTTTACATACTCATTCTGCTTAGGACATCGTTGACTGTCCACTGCATATGTCACCATCATTTGCCACTGAATAGAAAAGCAATAATTTATTTATTTCTCCTTATTACAATAGCTTCGTGCTCTGCAGGAGTTTATCAAAGAGCTCTTGAGAAAGGAGAATCCACTGAATAACACTGTGGCTGATATTTTTCATAGGCAGAAGGGTAGCAAGAGATTAGTAGATAATTCCTGACTTGGGCCTGTCAACACCACCTTTTCACAGTCCCACCACGGTTTGGAGAGAAAGGCATACACCTCCCTGGCTCAGTGGTTTTGAAAGTCAGAAGCAGGGCTTCATGATGGACACCTAGAAAACCTGTAATTCTCTGAATTACACAGATAACCTGTGTAGTAAGTAGCATGAAGAATTTTATGGACCCCTTTTCAAGACAGCTGTCTTCTGACTTAAGGATAGCAGCTCCATCTCCAACCATGAAGCAGGTTTTCTGCAGAGAGATTTAACTATACACAGCCCTGATTACCTCTAGATCAGGTTGATCCTGTTTAATGAGAGGCATGGCTCCAATGGAATACAGTCACATACAAATCTACACCTCAGTGTACAGGCACTGGAGGGGAGGAGTATAAAACTGTAAAGGCAATTTTAGAAAGGCTCACAAAAGGCTTCCAAGTATCTTTAACTGCCCTTCCGTCCGTACACTTTGTAATCTGGTACATTATGTACGTTCTCCGTATTAGTTGTTCTCAGTGGTATTGAGTACTGTTGTACCTCCAGTTTAAGTGGCAATTCAGCAACTGACAGAAAAATAACTCCTTCACTGGTCACTGGCAAAATACACTCTGGTCTTGCAGCACTGAAAAAGCCTTAGAGAATTCAATAAAACTGTTTCTATGATCCTGCATTACAGTACTTTGAAGTTTAGCTAGTCCTTCTTGGACATTTACCATAGCTCTACATCCACCTGAGTACCACAATTTCAGCCTCTGGTTGCAGTTCAGAGTCATTACAGTGTTTCAGTGTTAGGTTATCACAATTTTTAATGACAATTTGTAAAATACAGAAAAGTAGGCATTGCTATTTTGTTCAGAAAGCCTTCTGTTTATATTGAGTCTTCTGTACAAAAAAAGTTTTTTTAAAAAAACCAACACAAAATAAAAAGCTGTGTTTCATCTTCACTGGCAACATTTGAAAGGTAACCATCATGAAGACATCTGTGCTTGCATGAGAAGGACAAAGCCAGATTAGAAGTAGGGAACAGCAAGTGTTTATGGAAAGTAGAACATGAATTATTTCCATTTGCATAGTGGAACAGAATTTAAGCAAGACTCTTAGTGTTTACTGCCTTAACAATGATCATTCAAGAAAGAATCATTAGTCTCTCAAGTGTTCCTGCAGTGCAAGCAGAAAAATCATAAAAACACTATTAACTAGGAAAGGGACTCCATGCAAGCAAATCCAATTCTTAATATATGGAAAGAAGGAATCAAGTGACATCTCCCTGTTTACATCTTATTTAACTCAGATGAACAGATGCCATTATGGGAGTGGGATTAAGCCTTCAGTACCCACATTTCAGTATTTTGTGTACTGTCAAAAATTAAGACCCAAAATGAATATTTAAATTCCTGAAAACATTCATCACCAGATTCTAAATATTTTTATGAGGTTATGAGCTTGAACTAATTGGTAAGGGGTCCTTTTAGGTCTTTACAACATTTACTTCAATGAAAAACCACCTTCAGGGTAGAACATACCTTTATGCACAACCTAAATAAAAAAACACCTCACTGAATGCCCAGTAATAGGGGGGTGGCAAGACGAACAGATGCAGGAATTTCAAATATTTGTTAATTGCTCCTTATTCTATCCCAACAAAAAATATTTTCCTACCACAAAATGTTTATTTAAGGTCATTATTTTAAATAAACCAGATTTAGTGGCATAGGGAAAACTCAAGTCCAAAGGTTTTTCTTTCTCCATGGTGTACTGACCTCTACTCTCATTATAGGCCATAAACATTTATGTGAGTTCATCATCAACTTGCTGAGACAGCATATTTTATCTAGTTTCCTAGAGGCACATATCAATAAACTAAGGAACTTTCTGTGAGACTGAATCTAGCCCATTCTCCTTCACCTCACATCCCAAAAGGTTTCTTGTGTGTGTATTAAGTAGCTACATTTTTAACACATGTGAAAAATAAGCACCTGAAGTAACCACTTACCTGTGTTAGATCAGTAGTAAATAATTTCCTTACATTTCCCTTTCACTCTTCTCCTCTACCACTGATTTTAAAGCCAGCAGTTGTTTCTGCATTCATAAATAGCCCCATCCTAGCTATGTAAACAAATACGAGATGAAATTCTCTAACCTAATCTTTGCTAAGAGAAACCCATTTGACACACTAAAATACACACTAAAATACAAACTCTGCTTTTTGTAAGGAAGATTTCAATATATTAGATTCCCTTTTTCTCTCTAACAACCAAAGTAATCCTTACCAGCTGTACGTGGCTAAGTTCACCTCAGCTAATGTGCACTACTGCCTTGCTTGTGCTTTAAGTAACATTTTCATCTTGAACAGACAACTACCACGTGCTGGAAGTGAAAACAAAATAATTTCTCATAGAATTACTATGACATACACAACTGGTGTTTGCCCAGACTATGCACTAGGGAGGTGGAGAACACTTCTTTCCTAGTCCTGTCCATTCCTACAAGAGCCACAGCAAGTCTGAGAGTGGAGACAAAATGAGTGCTTCCTTCAGGGAGTCCAGAAGAGGAAAAAGAAGGCCAAAGCCTTGTCTCATGCAAGTGAGGGATAGTATAAGGAAGGAAGTTTCATGATACTCTCCTCTGACTGGTCTTGTTAAGGATGCCCCCCAGCTCCTCCCTGCCATGAGGTCTAATTCTCAGTTATTAGATAGCTGTTTCTATCATGGAAATTAATTTGTGAACAGTCTGATTGCTGCATGGAGCTCTAATCTGCTACTGGTTATTAAAAAAACTCTCAGGACAGATGAGCAGAGTTGTATTCAAACAACAAAAGGATTTCAAAAGAGATGAACTGCTTCTAGACTGGATTTATTTTTTAAGTAACAGTTTTCAATTTAAGGGAGTATTAACCACTTATTTCAGCACTCTTCCATTAAGCATTTACTGTGCCTAGACACCACACAATTACTTGATGGTTCACATGAAAGAAGAGTTATTTAATTTAGTAATGTAGTCCATCACCCACAGGTGTAATTCTTACCTAGTCAGCAAATAAAAGAGAAGCACTAAATCTAGCCAAAGTAAAACTCTACTTAGTTTACTGTACGTACACGTGAGCACCAAATACACCTGTCCAAGTGCAGAAGTTATTAATTTTCTCTGCAATTACTTTGAAAATAAATTGGGAAAAGTCCTCTCAGTAGCACAACCTCTCCCCTATCACTTTCATCTGAAGTCACTACGAACAGCAATTAAACCCTCTTGCTAAGAGGAAGCATCTCTCTGGAGTTATCTCCCTTTCTCTCATAATTATTCAGCCCCTGAATGTAGTTTAAGCATTTCTCAGAGACTAGGTATACACTTCATTAGATCACTGATCCAGTCACTGCAATGGATTTCCTACTTATATTCATCATTCCCTCTTCTTTCAGCTTTGGATCTACCTCATGTTCCTCCTTATTTCTTCTTGTGAACACTGGGTCTACTGCTCCATGATAGAAATAATGACACAAGCACATGTTAAGACCAACAAATCCTGTATCATAAGGAGATGAACTTCTACATATGCTTTGACCTGGGATTAAAAGAAAAATTATAAAAAATAGGAGGGTAAAGGAGAAGACCTAAATGAAGTGCTACCACTTAAGGAGCTAAAGTTCAAAAAGTCACACAAACTAATCTCCTAACTGTGGCAGATCATTTCCCTTGTTCTTACTGTAATAATTACCTTTCTTCCTAGAATGTACAATACTTAAAAAGGAAGCACATTTCTTGTACTATTTTTTGACCCTAAAGTAGCAGACATATACACCTAAAAACACCAACATTGATCCATTTCCACTTTCATACACTAATGGTGTAATATGTCCCCTGTAAAGTGAAGTTTCTAAGCATTATATGTATTATGAGTGTCACTATATTCATAAAGACCTACAGAAAAGTCTATGCTATAACTGAGCTTTATATCAGCACATGCAAAACTGTACACATCTGCTATACCAACAGCTTTTTCATTCTTCTCCTTATACAAGCATTTCAGAGGTTTCTCTTGGTACATCTTACCTGAAAGCAGATACACACAGCTGAAATTCTTGTCCAGCTTGCCCAGGAGCACAGTAAGAAAGCAGTCAGATGAGAGAGAGGTCACATCTCTAGAGCTTTGGTCATACACCACCACTTCCTGCTTGCAATCAATTTCAATCTGAAATACAAGTGACTCAGAGTAAAAAAGGAGTAAGATGATTAGAAGCACCACATTATCCCCTCCATCAGGGTTCCCACATATTTGCTATACAGCAGTTCATATAGATAGATTCCTTATGCAGCTGTACACAAACCAGTTTTAATTCATACTTCATAGGCCTATCAGATTTAATTCCTTAGAGAGTTTATAAATTCATTATTTGCTGCAAGTTGAAGCACACTCCATAAATTTCTATTATTAGGTAATTTTATGTCACTTGTGAAATGCTCTACCTTCAGCTAGGTTGGTTGATTTGTTTAAAAGCTAAGCTTTTTAGAAGGTCCTACCTCAGTTTCTGCTTCTGGGGGGTTTGTACATAAACAGTAAAAAGACTTTAAACTGCCTCTAAGCAACACACATTTTGATCACCTGTACAACTTTATGTATTAAAAAAAATAAAATCATATTCTTCAAGTTTAACATGTCAAAGCAAGAACATAGTAGATTATTTCTGTACCAAAGCACATGAAACAAATGCCAATGGACAAGAAAAACCCCCAAATCTCCCACAAAGATACACATTAATTTGAAATAGCTTAGCTATTTTCTTTTCACTGATAACATTGTTTGGGAAAAAACACACCCCTCCCCCCAAAACCAAACAAAACCCAAAACCCATCAAACTGCTCCTGTGAAAAGCATTTTAAACAGCAAGTAGGAGCCAGAACTGACAGAGATGCAGTGTCTTTGCAAATCGTATGACTACTTGCTAAGCAATCCCCACCACCACAGACCCCAAAGAATCCTTCAAAGTTTAGGAGGAGAATTTTTCCTGCCTTAATTACATACATTTGAGGGACTGTGCTTTGCAAGACATACAAGAACTCTGAGAACATTCTTTCTGAATAATTTCTAAATCCCTCCCCATTACTGTGTCACTTAGGAAAGAGCAGGCTACAAAGAATCCCAACAATAAACTTAATAGTACCTAATACCTCTTTAATCAGGTCACTCGATCCCTTAGACTTGGTTTTGGTTGGGTTTTTTTTAATGAAATACCTAATGAAAAATTATTACAAGTTGCTTTCCTCCTTTAAGCAAACACAAGAAATAAGAGGAAAACGACCCCTACCTTGTGTTTTGCTGAATGCTGAATGAGCTCTGTAATCAAAACTTTGTCCTGCTGCAGCCTCCGCTTCATAAGCTTGGAACAGTTGATGTTGATGGCATCCAAGATGTGGGACATATTGTATTCCACAAAGGGGCGGCTATCAATCAGTAGCAATTTTTCTGTACCGTTCTCCAGCAAAGCCACCAACTTCTCAGCAACAATGAGTTGAGTCCTGATCATCTCATCGGCCATGACAACAATAAGGCCTCTTTCACCACCTCCCCCTCTAATTTGCTGCAATGATGTAATGAATGTGTACTCAAAGGCTTAGCCACACCATTGTACTAGAAGTGTATGAGGTCATGCTGGTAGTGACTGGCAAAAAAAAAGTTAAATCCATTTTCGGAAAAAGCTCTTCAACTGAATGTCTCCTCCTGCTTCCAGTTGATGTGTCGTTACAAAGGGTTCATTCGACAAAGTAGCCGCTCACATGGGATTCATGAGGAGATGACTATGGAGTAGCCATTTCACAATTCAGACAAAAGATGCTTTCTGGCTGCTGCTGCAATACATCATTCTTTACCTTTGCTCCCACCCATCAGCTTTACACCAGACTAAGAGCCTGTAAGAAGGGGAAGATGAAAAAAAACTAAAAAACACAAACCAGAAGGGGCCATGAAACTTTACAGAATGAAACATTCAACTCTGAGGCTAACTGTACAGTGGGCCACACCATATAATAAATACATTCCTGAGGGCTTCTCCTCTCTGCTGTGTATGCCAAACACCTAGAGCATTGGCAACTACAGTCTCTGAATCTATTCCAGTGATCTTGCCGGGACAATTACCTTGTATTTCAAGCATCATACTCTGCCTTAATTGCAGACTTTTGTTGCCACTAGTTCTGCTTCTTCACAAGACTGCTAGAACATAATTAAGAGATACTGCCCTAAATCATGGTATTCCTTTCAACAGCAAAACTGTTAAATGCATTTCAGCACTTCACCACTTAGTAAGAAGTTGAAAAATTATTTATTTAAACATTTTAAACACCAATATTTTAAAGTTTAATGTCCTGGGAAGTATTTAATAAGCTAGCACTGCAAGTTGGGAACTGAATCTGTACAAAAGAAAGGACCAAGCTTACATCCACCTCTCTTAAGAACATGCTTGAAGAGAAACAAGAAGAACAAGATGCTACATCAGGATACAAGCATTTTATTTGAAATAATCACCAGACATGGAACAGACGTCTCACACTACTGAAAGTTAAAGCAGTGAGCACTCTTCTGCCCTTTTTGGAGCTGGTGTGACAGTTACATGAGGTGTGTTACACTTCTAGCACACATGCTAAAAAATACCTGAAACAAACTATACATCTGTAAAATTAGGTCCTGACAGCATCTGAACAGCATCAGCAGAAACAGCAGTGGAAGCAGCACAGCAGTAAAACCACTTGACTTGTTTGACCACCTATTCATACTACTGACTTACAGCTGCCCTTAGGCTCTTCTCAGTCTCCTAAAATACACTCTGATGGAACAAGCCCTTGTAGGAACACTCCTCAGAAAGGAGCCACCATGGGGCTTCATCCATAAGGGATTTAGCTTACATTTTAACTTACAATTTACTTACAGTGTTGACTTGCTGTTTCCATATGAAATGTTTCTTATTTATCTTAACTACAAGAGAAGTAATGAATTCAAACTAATTTCTAGATAGATTATTAAAAATCCTGTTACATCAACAGATCAGTTGCGCTCAGCAATGGGAAATCTCAGAAGATGTTTTACACATTAGATATATTACGCAAATCTACATATACAAAATCTTAACCAAATTAAATTCTGAAAAAAGTACAAACTCCACCTTACCAATCCAAAAAAGGAAACTGGAAGCTGTTTCATGTGGCAATACAAGAAAAATACCCAGCTTCACATAAACAGACATGAGGCTGACAACATGTGATTTTCCATTTTTCTGACTCTAGTGCTATTGAAACAGCTTGTTTTAAAGCTTGTCCAGATAAAAGCTGTGAAATTCATATTGCTCTCAACTAAAAAAATATTGGAAAAAATACTATACCAAACCTTAATTAAATATGTTAAATAAATGCCCTGTCTCTGCAACCTGGTTGGCAGGTGTGCCCCCCTCAAAGAGCAGTCATATACTGGCCTCTGGAAGGCATCAAAAGACTATGCCATTCTGCAGGCTGAGGGTCAGAAAGAAATTTGATAGTTGTGTCCATTCTTTTTTCAGAAGAAAAGCAGTATTCTGCATTTTTTAAAATTTCTCTTTAACATGCCCTGTCACAAATTTTTATTCTCTTTTAATCATATCAAAGGTTGCCAGATATCAAATGCACTGAACTCAATGAAAGTTTTTCCACTGGCTCTAGTGGGAATTGGCTCTAGCTCCTTTGTAAGCTAGACGGTTTGTTCGTAAACTAGAGAGTTTATTTTGATGGATAAATTGCTGACAAAGTCCAAGTAATAACATGAAAATAAAGCAGCTGAGAAACCACAGAACTCTAAAAAACATGCTGTTAAAATTACATAATCTTTAATTTGCAACTTTCAGTTTGACTAAACCTCTTCTCTTCTAAATGCTTATTTCTTGCTGTCTCAGCCTTCACTTTCATACAACAGAAGTTCATTTCAGAAGACCCTTGAGGAGAACTCAAACCAGTCATTTATGGTGACTGGGTAAAGAGCATGTAAAGAACATAAGGCAAGTGAGCTACCAGTCAAGAATCTTTTTAAATAACTGTATTACCTTGATGTATTAAGTGCCTTGAAAACATTCTGTCCACAGCTTGAAAGCAATAAACTTAACAGTAATGTCACCTCAACTTATTGCAGTTGAAATCCTATTTTGACAGGGACCCATCTGGGCAGGGGAGAAACAACATTTTTATCAAGCACAGGTTTTCCTGCTAATTTTCTCCATTTCTGGAGCTATCAGAATTTGGGACTCTTCCTTGAGACCTATCTAAACAAGAGAAACTAGTAGCCTGCTGCTTTAGGTAAATACTTAAGCTCTCCTCCCCTTTCCGTTGACTGCTCTAATCATGCTATGAGGTGTTGAAAAACCTGTTTAACTTCTAATGTGTTTGTAAAAAGATAAAGCTCAATTTCTTGACTTGTTCTCTTTTTGCTGTGCTACCTATGACTTCCATCTCAATGGTATTATTGAAATCATAGTGTCTCATCAACCAATGTAACACTTTGCCCTAAAGTAGGTGATTATGTTGCTATCTTCAAGCTAGGAAACCATCCTAGTCACAGGGTGTTCTATACTAAAATCAGGATTATGGAAAAGTGATCCATAACTGAGCTACGAGAATATCACATGAAGTCACTCACATGCACACTGATTAACACTGGATGGCTGCTTGCTCCTTCTAGAGTGACTGCAACATGTGGCACTGCTTGTTTCCTCTTCTTTTAAAGAAGAAAACTAAACATGTAACTCACAGTAAAACTAAAAGGATCTGTTCCACACTTGCCCAGTGTCTTTCCAGTTCCTCTATATTGTTTAAAAAAACCAAACCAACAAAAACCCTACTATCTTACACACCAACAACAGTGGATTTCTAATGTGTATGTGTAATGCTACCACAGAACTACAGGGTCTCTCTTGCCTCAGGGATTCTTGTCCCAATCCCAGATCACTCAGAGAGGGTAAAATAGGCAACCACGTAATAGGAAACATGGCATGTTGTGTTTTGTGTTTGATTTTTCAGTCACAATAACTCACATATCGTACGCACTCCTCATTTCCACTGCTACCACTTTGACTCCAAGCAGTTTCTTTACATCACAACAGGACACATGTTTGAGTTATCTCAGGTTTTGGCTCATATAGAATCATAGAATTACTTAGGTTGAAGAAGACCTCCAAGACTGAGTCCAAACGTTAAACTAACGTTGCCAAGTCCACCATTAAGCCATGTTCCTAAACTCAACATCTACATGTCTTTTATGTACCTCCAGGGATGAGAGGCAGATGCAGTGAGAACACATTTTAAAAACTCTTTGAATGAGAGTCTCTAATTCTACCTCAGTTAAGGGACTAGCAAAGAGCTCCTAGAAGCTTTTTCACGATCTCTGAAGTACTTCTACCTCACACAAGAAGATAACCTTGAAATTGAACCTTGGTGTCATAAATGCTCAGCAACATTACTAATGCCCTGTCAGGTGCCTACATCAATACTCCCACCTATGTCATTGCTGCATGGCAAAACATTAACAAAATAACTTTACAACATCTGAACATTTGAAGGTCCTGATGGGCAGCTTTTATGAACCAAGCTGATATACCTAAAGGAGCTGGTTTTTTCAAAACTGTATTTTTCTACTTTCTACAGGCAAACACGTGTAGATGAGAAAAACACTATCCTTCCCTACAGTCCCTTTCACGTTTCTTAGGATGGACATCAGCATAAAAGAAAAAGCAAAAAACTGAATCAAAACACCTAAGCTGCAGGGCACATGCCACTGCGGGCACATCAGCTGTTTTCAAAGGAATATTTGGCATCAGTGTTACTGAACTGGGAGCTGCCAGTGGTTCAATAGCTGGTGCCAATGCCATCAGCACCAGTCCCCATGACCACAGCCACACATGACACTCGACAAACTGTCCTACACAAACTCTGCACTAGAGAGGAACTCCGGATCTAGGAATCACAGGGTAAATTTCTATTCCTGCAGGAAGTTTTTTCCCCTCAACAGCTATGACAGGTACAGCATTCCCTCACCAGCCTCAAAATATGGAAATAAATGCTGTTCTGCATATATGCTTGTGCCCTATGCTACTGGGGACTAAGTGACAGTTGAGAGAGGTGCAACCCTTGCTACAGATGCCACTCATCAGTAGCAAGAAATACAGAGTGTCTGTGGAGCACAAGGGAAGTAAGACTTTTAAGTGAAAGTGGCTGTTCTTCTAAATTCAGCAAGCCAATAAATCTCAGAGATCAACAACTGTGTAATAAAGTGTAAAGTCTGGGGGAAAAAATGTAACTGAAGTTACAAGAAAGCTACAAGCAGCCTACATCTGTCATTGTGCAGACTGCACAGGAGTTAAAATGCTTGTGAATTAAAAGAGCTCTTAACACGGGCTCTTGTTGAGGGGAATGAGGGTGTCTTTTGGCTTTTTGGATGATTTGAGCAAGTGTCATCATCTCATAAGCACATAATCTTCTCACACTTCCTGTCTGGGGGATTGAAGTACAGACACTTTCCACCATCCTCCTGAGCATGCTCAACTTTGGTACAAGACTGGACAGCAGCAAGAAAGTCACTCAAATAGAAACATACAGATTTTTTTATTTTTAAAAGTCACTCGGGTACTGTGTTCATAATAGAGAAGCAGTTTCAGGAATTTCACCCTGCTTTCCTTTTCTTACCTATGGCTGCTCCCTCTTCTACTTTTAAGACATCTGCACTTTAGATCTATATATGCAGTCAAAGAGCATAGTGCTAATTCTCTCTTCCTTGTAAAAACAGCAGCTACGCGCACTTTAGGTTACACACTATACATTCATGAGAAAGGCAAGTACAGTCCATTGGAAAAATTAGATGAAGGTGAATTTTCTGTTCAGTATGCTATTGTCCTTCATCCTGCTTGACCAATTACTCAGTTTTGATTACTAGTTCTAAAGGAAAGTCACCCCACTTCAACCAATCTGAAAACTGAAACATGGAGAAATAGTCAGAAATAAAATCAACTTCCCAGGAAGAAGCTGCATAAAAGACCTCCAGTTTAGATTTTTAAACTCAGTCTATTTCTGTACCTATTGCTCAGCAACATTTTTACCACCAGCACTCTAAGACACCTAGGCTAGGCAAGATGAATGGACTTTCCATTTAGATAATTAAGATATTTTCTTTCATACACGCAGTCGCATTTGAAATAACATTATGCAGTATTATTTCAAACTAAAACCAAAAAGCACACCAAAACACATTTTCCTGACCTACTCAACATAGAATCATAGAATCGATCGGGCTGGAAAAGACCTCTGAGATCATCAAGTCCAACCCTTGATCCAACATGCAACATGATTGCAAATATCATCGATACACCATCACCAACTCTAAGCAATAAACCAGGTTATCATCACCTGCATTTAGCAAGAAGCCAATCTCTTTGACATTCATGGTGAAACAAGAAATATTTGTTAAATATCACAGCAGGGAAACCTGATTGATAGGGCCTGGGACACCAGGCAACAAGGAAAAGTATCAATGGATTTTTAAATGATTCTCCCTCTGTGACTTTCATGTCAAAGCAACTGAAAATTCCGGAGGACTTTTATATGAATTCATTATTATTTCATGTCAACAGCAATTACTCACCTACATTTAAGTCAAAATCTGTATGGGCTGAACAGGACAGAGGGTGGTCCACACACAAAGGCTACCAGAAGGAAATACCTAAACACAGGAAAATAATATTAATAACAATAAAATAATAACAACAATAACAGTAGTAATAATATTAATACACCTACCACCAATAATAAATCCTTATTATAAGATTTTAAAAATCCCCAAAAACCAGAAAATGGATTTCACAGTTTCAATGCAGTCATTTCTTGTAAAACTCCCTCAAACACATGAAAACCTAGGTGAGAAGATATTTATTCATTTATATGGAAAGGGTTTGAAATAGAAGGTTACGTTACACTGGTTTTCTAATAGGAAAGAGCCAAAAACACCACAGCAAATGTCTCTATTATCTCTACTATCCTTAAATTAAAAAAAAAAAAGGTTGTTGTAGATGCTTAAAAAAAACAACAGAAAAACCAACTAACAGTAGCCTTCCAATCAATTGAACACATCTACCTGCTAGAAAACTAGCGTTCACAGGTGATGCATCTGAATTAAGCAAATCTACAACATCTTTTTCAGCATCTGTTAATATGAAAAAATACAGCTATATTTTGCATGGACAAAGACTAATGAAACAGAACATTTTGAATAATTAATCCCACCTACCCACACAGTAAAAAAGCCAACACTGCAAACTGGTAACACTGGCATCACCAATCATTATGTATAGTCATACTCCTACAACCTCTATACAAAGAACCTGCTCTTCTGACATGAACAAATTAAATTACAACTTTTACACAAGGAAGTAAAAATAAACACATTGGTGTCAATTCCAAACTGTTTCCTGGGCATCTAAAAATAAGATTCAAACCGCTGCTATCAAGAGGTGAAAGTTTTGCTTAATCACTGTAACATAAACCAAGACAATAAATTATTGCCAAGCACTGTGTTACTGTGAAATCCAGGAGTGGCTCTGAACCCCGAAGTAAATAATACAACAACCATGAAGAGCCACCACAGCAAAGAGCTGAGCACACCACGGCAGTCAGTGAACAGACTGAAAACCCACACCGTCTTGCAAGGAGAAAAGCTACAAGAATCACCTCTGTCTTTAGGCAACTGCTCTAAAAACCTTACAAATCCCAGCAGTGGAATATGGAGTGAGAAACCTTCAGACAGATACAGTGTGTGCTACCCAGAAAATGCTTTGCTCACTGGCACCAAGATCCTGACTGGGATCCATGTGTTTTTCCCTGAAAGGACCCAGACTGGAGATCCTTTTGCTTGCCCATCATTAGCACATAGGTATATGTACCTGAGAGCAGCAGGGCAGAGATGTAAGGATGAGAAGATCTGTTGAAGATTATGCCAGGTCCTTTTCTCCTCCCTGCCTTCTCCAGCTATCCAATTCCCTTTTGAGTCCCAGGACAAGGCTCTGCAGACCTCCTCTGCTCCTTCTCATAACCCAGTGCAAAAGTCTTGTTGAATATAATTGAGAACGAAGAGAAAGCTCATCCTACTCATAATTTTTATTGCTATTCCCTTTTCTAATCTCATCTCAGAAATTAAAACTAAACTAATGCTTAACACTGATTGGGCTCTGCCTAGAGAAAAGACCTTATGTTCTGAGATCACCTTGTGACAGTCCAAGGAAACAAAGTACAGAGACAAAAAGCATTTTCCTTTCTTTTCCTTAGTGCTTCACGTGCAGTTCCTGAAGTCTCTCTGAAAACTGCCAGGTAGCCTTCACATTCACTAGTCTTGCCTTTCCATGCCACCCATGCCATGTCATGACTCTCTCTGCCATCCATGCCTCTCTAAAGTCCTCAAAAATTAACTACCTACTACCTCATGAAACTATATACTGTTTTTCACACTTTAATAAATAGACATAAATCAAGCACTTAAAGCAGATTCCAAGAGCCCTCATTTCACCACTGGGCACAATTATTTCTGCTGAAGGGCAGATGAGAAACAAAGTGTATACTTAATTTCAACATAGTTTACTGGAAGGAGATGTCACATTTAAGAACTAGATCCACTCATGATTGAAGACTGAGCTGCTGGAAGTTCAGCCATAAGCATTAAGCATATTTGGAAATTCCCTGGCAAAGCTATTTAAGGAACAGACGTTTCCTGTAATTTTCAGAAACATTTTATATCCACCCCCCGTACTTTTTAGCCTAGGTGGTAAAGAGGGGAAGGGAGAGAGAGGATACTGTATTACCATTAAGTGAAATATGAGTGAGCCACCCAAGTTTAAAGTGGAAACTTCAGCTATTTGTGCTTAGGAGAAAGTTTAAAAAAAAGTCTTTCATCATTAAGAAGCCAAGATTTTTCTGCTGACTTGAGAAAAATAAATATTCATCCTTTCAATCAGGGTGAATTACAAAAGGACATAAGCTTGCCTTTATACTTCTGGCAAATAAGAAGTCCTCCAGGCCATATTTAAATTCCTTTTTCTGTTTTCCAGAATTAGAAATGGAAGCCTTTTTGTTCTCCTCTCTTGCTCTGGGCCTTTGCTAAACTGCAGCTAAACAAACGCAGCTAGTTAGGTCACAAGGAGTGTTGCTCCCACAGATACAAAGTGGGGTGCACCAGGCAAGCTGGAAGCCAGGAAGAGAACAGTCATGACAGCATCCTTCTAAGGATCTAAGTACCTACCTACTTCTTCTTTCATAGAAGTTTAATGCTGTTCTTTCCTAAAAATCTAATCTTGAATGAAGTATCTGGGATAAAATTTATAAAGTTTACAATTAGATAGAAAATTATTTCTTTTTTCGATGTAATCGAAGTCTGAGGAGACCCAATCCAAAGCCACAGCATGTAACATACGAATTCACAAACCAAACTGAAGCTGAAGGACAGTTGCTTATCCTCACAAAACACACCATGAGTGCTACTCTGGTCCTGTACATCAAACGGTACCAATTGTGACCAACTGGCAAAGGCCACATCTGCCACTCTCTAACAGCAACTGTACTGTAGCTTTCAAAGGCACAGAGTGTTCAACTAATTCATAAATCCTCAACCTGTTGAAATTCCAGCATATATTTACTCTTCTTATAACAAGGATGCTTTACAGCAGCACCTTTCAAGACACCAAGGTTCCCATCTACTACACAATCTGCACATTCTGAATTGACTGACTGTTCTGCAACTCTGCAGACTGATACAAACAGTGACTTTTGTATTTCCAGTGGTCATTTTTTTGCTGAGAAACAGATTAAGAAGAAGAGTGCTCTGAAGAGGAGTGCTAAATAAATATCAAGCACAGCTGTTTTAACAGTCCATGCTACCTCTTTAAAAGGCTTACCATGAAAGAAGGTAAGATGGGACCTCAGAGCCTTCAGGTAATGGTCAGCCTTTAAGTACAAGGCCTTTTGTCTAATGAGAGACTTTAAGGCAAAGATATTCAAATAATATGGCCCTGCAAATAAGGAGATAAAAATTAAATAAAACAAAAGCAACTCTGATCTGCTTCATGGTCACTGCATGATGAAAACAGAAGGTGGGTCTGAAGCCTTTGAACAAGGAGCAGAGAATGGATTAAAGGCAGAGGATAATGATGGTATTTTTATTAAGGAGGTAAATCAGAATAGCTTCTGGCCAAGGCAGGGATGAATTTCTTGCAGACTTGTTATTGATTCTTCTCTTTAATTAAACTGAATGACTAAAGTGAGCCAATCTCCTTTAAGAACAGAGATTTGTAAACTACTTCCATGATACAGTATGACATGGGTTAAAATGTTCTGGTCTTTCACCTATTTGAGGAAATGACACACCAGCTCTCCTGGAAGGCAATATGCACATTCAACCCCTTCACATCAGGGCATGAGAAAGTTTGGAAGGAATTTTTTTTTTCTTCCAAACTGTCAACATTAACACTTTGTTTCTTCCTGCTTGTGTTTGAAAAATACAGTGCCGCACTGCGCGGCATGCATGTCCTGTCAGCTGTACAGATAAACATCTAGAAGTTAAAAAAAATAGGTTGGTGTTAATTAAATCTCTTGTCAAAGTCATTTTAAAAGCCCTCTGCTTTCTCTAAACAAAATTAATATTGTCACCAGTGTATGCTACATGGCGATAAAAGCATGCAAAAGCATCTTCAGAAGGAATGCTGGGGCAAATAAAACACTGACATTACACATATATAAGCTCAATCCTACTCAGTAAAGCAATTGGGTTTAATTGGGTTTTTCCTTATATGACATCTACATGGCAAGGAAACAGAATAGATGGTAGAAAAGTGAGTCCACGAACACGATACAGCCCAATTATCTTGAAGTGGGGGCAGAGAAGGAAACTTAGAGGTATATGCTGTACAGCAATGGCTCCCAATAACATGGTGGAATAAATCAAGTTATGTGTTGCCAGACACTAAACAGTTGCAGTAATTCTGCTAAGAAGTCTCCCATTTTAGGCTATTCATTGTAGGGGGTTCAAGCTATGATACAGAATGACTGCTCAGCTGCAGACGAGGTACAGAAAACAAACTAACAAACTCCTAGATCAGATGACTGGGACCAAAAATCTCTCACTATGCTGGAAGGCTACTGACAGCTCACATGCTGGAAACAGAACATACCTAATTTGTACCCACAAAGGTAATTATGATGGCCAGCTTATTAAAATTGCTTTCAAATATTAATTTAATTGACAAGATGGTACCAACAGGGCTTTAGTCAGCAACAAAAGCAAAAGTCATGGTACCTCACTGAGCTATGATCCAGGTAACATGCTCTGATATATCTTTTTCAATGGATCCCAAGTGTTTCTTTGAATTTGAATCCCATTATGCAAGACCTGCAGCGGTGCCAAAGCCACATTTCTTACATGATAACCACATAGCTGAAAAGAGAAGCCACATATATCTTCACAATGGAAGAAAGAGAGCAGAGGATGACTTATGTTCCCCAGTTGTGCCTTTTACACCACTATAAACTTTATCATTGAAGTAGAATCACAGAACAGTTCGAGTTGGAAAGGACACCTTTCACTATACCAGGCTACTCCAAGCCCTGTCCAACATGGCCTTGCACACCTGGGGCATCCACAGTTTCCCTGGGCAACCTGTTCTGGTGTCTCCACCACCCTCACAGTAAAGAATTTCTTCCTAATATCTAATCTCACCCTGCCCTCTTTCAGTATGAAGCCATTCCCCCGTGCTATGACTCCCTGCCCTTGCAATATGTCTCTCTCTAGCTCTCTTGTAGGTTCCCTTCAGGTACTCCTTCTTCAAGTAGAGGAAGAAGAGTCACATAACCACAAAATACATCAATCCCCCTTAAGAACAACTGACGAAATGTGACTGCCATTTAATTTAGTGTGTAAGAATTAAAAGGGACCAGAATTTTTTAAAATATTTGAAGGGAAAAAAATGTGCAATACCAAACCAAGGGAGTGAATTATGTTGCTATTATCTGATAGGCATCTTAGTCAAAGACCAGGGTCAACAAGAAATGTTTTGCAGCAACCTCTCTGGGCTACCAACAGAATTTTGAACAGCAAAGAGAAACAAAACATACTCCCTTAAAATGCATTGGTATTATCCTATTTGATGTGTGTTTACATGTATGCACAGCTCTGTGCAAACCTATAAACAATATCTTGTATTTCTCCAGAATTTGTAGAGGTGTTTTAAGTAGTCCTTTAAAAAGCAACCAGAAAGGCACTGACTGTGTCAAAGTAATCGCAAGCTAGAAGAGTACAGTATACTTCTGCAATAACTGAAGCAATACGTCAGCAGAATGGAACAACTTCAGGGCACGCAGAGCCAACTAAAATACTTGGAAAGTAATATATCATCCACAAACTGCAAGATCTTTGTGTTTCTTAAGTATTCAAGCAATGGAAGAAGCATCAGTCAATGATCACGGATACATCAATAATACTGAGTAGATTAATAATAACTTATTCATTCTACATAAATTCCTGTTGATACCACTGGCACATGTTCTAGTAATTTTCAGACAGACTTCCAGTCTGCATGTGAGCAGCCAATAGGAACGAGTTAGGTTTTGGTACACAATCCCGAGGTTCTTATCTCAAAAACGGATCCTGAAGGATAAAGGTATACGATGGGTGGTCCTTAATCACTTTCTTTATGTGAAAACTGAGGTCAGAGTGGAAAAAGAGTCAAGGAAGGAAGTCTGTAGCACCCCTCAAACACACACACACACACACACACACACACCTTCCAGAACAATTCCTTTAACAATTTAGAGGTTAGCTGCTAGTTTAAATTAAGTAGTCAGAGGCTGGGATAGAAATAAACAGCTTGCACAAGCAAGATACTGTGCTATGAACTTTTTAGAAGTGACTTAAAAATTAGGTCAGCCTAATTTGTGGCTGATACTTTGTTCTTTCACTACTATGAACTCACAATGATGTCAGTCTCATGTTCAAACATGCTACATTTAGCAGCGTAGAGGCTTCCTGAGAGACACTCTCAACCTTCTTTTGTGCAAAACATTTTTGCCAGATTCTTAGCTCATACTTCACTAACTCAGGCATGCCTCTCCAGTTTCAAGGGATTTACACCGGCTTCCTGTCAAATACTGCACAGTTTAGGTTTTTTTCCCCCCTCTCCTCTTAAAACTTTACTGACTAGAAGTTCAAGAACATGTGTCCATATTCAGGTCACTATTTTAGTCCTCAACTTTCTCACAACATCCAGGAGAGAACTCCAAATTAAAACCTGTGGGAAACAGGTGATTTTAACTAATTCAACCCACCTTTCAGTGATTAAAGGGGGCCCACAAGAAAGCCAAAAAAGGACTTTTTACAAGGGCATGTAGTGATAAGGAAAGGGAGAATGGTTTGAAACTGACAGCAGATTTAGATTAGATATTGGGAAGAAATTCTTTAGTGTGAGGGTGGTGAGGCACTGGAACATGTTGCCCAGAGAAGCTGTGAATGCCCTAGCCCAGGCTCTCCCACTCATGTTCATAAGGTCATGTTTCTCAACTCATACAGATATTTTTATTCGGTTTTGTTTGTTGATTTTAAACTATCGTGTCAGTATGTTCAAAGCTGTATTATATATCCATGGAACAATGCTATTTGCATGAATCCTTAACATGGTTAGAAAAGCATCCCACTCTGTATCAGGAAAAAGTACATTATGCCACAGTCATTTCCAGCACCACATTAAATTCCAGCTACTCTGTGAAAGAAGACATACAGATGCAGTTCACAAGAACAACATATGCAACAGATCCTCACTATTACTGGTGTATCTGCAACTGCTCAAGGATACAGAAAAGGTAGGTCTTGCAGGGAGAGGTGATATCTTTTATGAGACTGGTTAATAAGAAGTGGTAAGAAGAGGGAGGGCATTAACTCCAGAATGCACAAACCCTTCCTCACATACACAGATGCAGGAACAAAAGCCAAGGCTTCCAAAACACCTTCACATGCAGCCTGTCCCTCTTCCCAAACAGGAAAAGAAGTCCAAAGCACATCCTGGTGTATGTCATAAATTACCCAATCAAACATATTCCTTATGGAAACTGTATAGCCAATGTCATACCACTGAAAATATGTGACAGAAGACAGAAAGACACCTAAAAGATACCCTCAAAGACAGAACATTCTCCCCCCACCAACTTCTTGGAATTGATACCAAAACAAGAAAATCTTGGAGTCATCACAAAGTTACCAGATTTTTGGTAGATTTTTCCCATAAACAAACTTTTCTCTGGATTATAAAATTGTTTATTACTATTAACGCAAACTTGGCCTAGCTTTATATTCACTGCTTTTGTTTCAAGATTTAAGTGAGGTTTGTGTTCCTGAAATCCTGCCTGTCTTCTCCAAATTAGTCAGTTTAAACAACACAAAAAAATCCTCTCCTTACAAACCTTTCTTATGGCCTAAGAAAAGTCTGTGTTTTCTGGAAAAAAAAAACCAAACCCAAAAAAACAAACAACAATCCACCCAAACAAGCAAAAAACCCACAAAAAACACCATAGAAAACTACAGTTTCCTTTGAAGTATTTCTCCAGGTTACTAAAAAACTTTTGTCATTTCCAGCTACAACTAAAAATGTTACTGCATTACTTAAAATTCTAGAACCAGAAATTTCATTCTACAATGCAATGAGAAGGCAATAATTTAGGTCTCTTAAGTAAAACCAATTTTCTTTTCCTTCAGTTCCAAGTTGACTCAGGTATCAATGACAAAAACAGCAGGTGAGATTAAGCACATTTGATAAGTGAGATTAGACACATTTACATTTATAAAGTCATGACAGTGATAGATGTAGTTGATGTGTTTGTTACCTTGGGTAATTTTGTTCGGTTTTTGAACTGTATTCGAATTGCAAAGAAATGTTAGCTAGCTAGTTTACCTCCTAGAATGGTGTGTGCAGTTAGGTTCTCTACAGGCACACCAAGGGCCATGAAAAGACCTGGTGGTTTGAACAACAGAGCACAAGGAAAGTACCAGTGAAAGCCAAAAATATTTAATATGTGCAGATTTAAGTGAGAAATCTTTTCCAGAAAAGACTTGATCCCTGACTGCAATTATCCTCTCTGATAGTATTATAGCACAGGTCAAAATGTGCAGGAAAAGAGTTGAGTGCAATCACAAAAGCAGAGGTCACCAGGAAGGAGGGGAAGAAGTGTTCCTCCCACCCTCTTCAGGCTTCTTCCTTTGCAGCCACACCACCAGGCTCAAGTTAGAGCAGTAATGCCTAGGGCAAGTGCTCCCAAAATCAAGTAATCTATAACCTGGGAGTGGGAAAAAAAATCAAGGACAAATCCAAACAATTATTTAGAACATCTAAATTTTAATTTAGCTTACACTACTTTGGAATAGGCAAAATAAATAAAATCTGTGACTTGGATCTAGAAGAAAATGTATCTAGTCTACCTGTAGCTACAATCCCTGTCCATGACTACAACATTCTTCCTAACCTTGTTCTCACCATCATCTTAAAGCACAGTTTTGTCAAGGTTCAGCTTTTTGGCACTCTACTGAAAGCATAACCGCATTAGATCTTATTGAGAACCAGCTTTAGCTTTGGCAGGGAGACCACCTGGCAACAAAGCTATGCCTTTTGGTATGTCTAAGGACATAGGCATGAATTTTAGTGAAAAAGCAAGAAGCTGCGGGGTTTTGGATTTTTTAATGCTTTTGGCAGTTAAATTATCCAGATATTCCCTACAGGCTTCACTGCAGGGACAGTGTGCAGGGGACATGTTTAAATCTAAGACTCACGAGCTACCTCTGAACCAAACCACCAATCTAGTGCTCGAACTAGTCTTGACAGAAAGGAGGGTTTCTTTGTGCAGCCTCACTTCATGGCACAGCTACAGAGCTTTTCATATCCACGCTAAATGCTTCTTTCATGGCACTCCACAGCATAGCATAAGTGGACTAGGCTGAGCAGCTCCAGCTACACTGTCTCCCTAACTGACACATTCAGAATGGCTTGTTCCACAATTGCTTCTGTGTGCCATTACAGTACCAAACACTGGAGAAATCAGATGTCTCTACTGTGTTACTACTCCTGCTCAGACACATAAATAGTGTAAGGAATGGAAAACAACCTTGCCACCAACACAAATAGGTTGCTGTAGACAGCAGAGGCAGTCTGTGTATGCAGCTGAGTCAGAAGTATGCTGTAATAACTGAAGAAGAGGGAAAAATACACTAGCGTTCCTAAAAGATGAACTCAACCATCAGATATTAATCCACAAAACCTACAGGGTTCCCCAGGAGATGATACACCTTTGGCTTTAAACAAAGTATGCACTGCTTGGATGGGAAAGGCGAACTTGGCCACAAAGAATTCCTAGTCCACCAGGGCCAATGGATGGTGCCTGCTGCCTGGGCATAAAGATCCAAAGCCCCACAGCACAGTTTCAAGCACAATATTGCCCCTTACACTAAATTGCCATAGCTTTTTGGTGTGTTCAAGGTAAAACTCAAGTCAATAATGCTTTTCAGTACAGGTCTGTGGAGTCAGGTATGAGAAAGCACCAGCATGATGATTGCTCACACCGTTTCAGCACAGCATCCTTGTTCTTACACAGCACAGTAGGGACTTTCATTACATAAGCACCTTTCTCGGGGCAGTAGTCGCTCAATCAAGGAGTAATTCTTTAACCACAATCCCATCTCCTTTGCATTCCCGTTAAAGCAAATTTCGTGCAAAAAGTTAAGAGCTTGACTACAAGGCCTTTGGCCCAAACATCCTCTTACCAGTGTTGTACTGCTTGCCAAGTCACAGCTGATTCCTCTTCAGAAGTTTGCAGCAGACAGACTGTGTCAAATACAAAGAACTTTGTCATTAAAAGAAAAATTTAAGAGTAGGAAGTGCGCTATATGCTCTGCTGATCTTGTCAAACTATACTGTACAGACAACCACAATTAATAAAAGTATTCTTAGTACACTTAATGACAACTTTGGTTACTCTGCTTCAGGTAGACTGGAATGAGAAAAGCAGCAGGGAGGAAAATGTCCTTTGCTGTCCCTGTAGCCCTCACAAACACAAAAAGGACTCCCAAGGGAAACTGCCCCACTTCAGATAGCAATTTAAGTGGTACAGATCTACCCAGGAACATCAGATTCTCCTTCTGCCTACCCACGAAAATACCTTTACTACCAGCACCTGAGCTTCTAACCATAGAAAAGCATGATCCTTTCCTGAATTAGCTACTTAAAAGCATTCGAGGTGTTTCTTCCAAAAGGAATGAACAGACAAAGCTCACCAGCTCCAAGAAGAACATCTGAAAAAACACCCTGTCACCACTCAACAGAGATGTACAATAAAATGTCCCACTACACTTGGCACCTACTGCTCCATATAATGGCTATGACTTAGAGCAATGGCTCCCAGACAGGCTGCTGAATAGACTAGTTAAGTATCTTTTAATATATCTAGTTTGAGAAAACCACAGTCATATCCAAAATTCTTTTGGTGAACAACTTACATTAAGTAAATGATTTACTGACTTACAATTCACACTTCTTTTTAGATATAAATGATCGCAGAGGACCAGACTAAGAATTTAAATATGGGTACCTTCTTTTCATATTTTGAAGGCATGATCAAATCCTCCTGAGACCTTTCACAGACTCCAGCAAGGCTAAAGGCAATTCCCATGGTACTCCACCCAACCCTTGGTCTTTTCAGGCATTCAAATTCATGCAGGTTTATTCATGCTTTTCTAAAGAGCAAGTTTCCTGTCTGAACCCAGCAATTAGAGTACCAGTAGTTTCAAACACAGACAAACTTGCAAAATCTACCACAAGACAACTGATGGTCCATGCAGGAATGGTGATGCATCCACCATGGCAGAAGCCTTTGGAATTTCACAGAGAGAACAGCCAATATAGAGCCTGGAGGTAACAATGCCATCAGGTTTGCTGAGATAGGCATCTTCTGAGTGTCTCACAGCAATTAAGAAAACCTTAAAGTTAAATAATTATGAAGGAGAAGAGCAACGCTGGACCACCTTTTATGATTCACAGGTTTCAACGAAACCATAACGAACGAACAAGAGATTATGTCTTCTGGAAGATCTAGTACCCTATTTATATTATCATCATGATCAATTGTGACTTGATTTTAATTTCTGAATTGAGAGGAGTTACTTCATCTGCTATAAAACTATAAACATACCTGAATCATTTGAGGTTGACATCCTCACTAAGAAATAAATAAATCTGTAGCATCATATACACACACTTTACTGAACACACAGCATTACATACAACTGACCTTTTAAAGACAGTCAGATCTGAAAGCTCAATCAGAAAACTTGCCAATTTGTTGTAGCCTTGAGTTTTCTCAGAAAACTAACACACTGATATCAAATATCAATTCAAGACACACCATGTGGACTATTTCACTAAGTTCACAAGAGAACACAGTAACAACAGTGGTTGAAGTGATGTGTCCTGATGGAGCACAAACAAGTTTACGTGAGGTGTTTTGGGGACTGTCTGGAACCACTACATGTACCATCACTTTGACATCTCAGATTGCTGCCTCAAAATTTAGTGCTGTTAAAACCTCCACAGCAAACCATATTATACATTAAGAAAACACTACTACTTGTAATACAGTCTCAAGAGAAAACGATAGAAAGACAAGAATTTATATCAGAAGTCACAGAAAAAAAGGTGGGTTTATTTGTTAAAAACAAGAAGATGTCTTGGGCATGTCAACTGTTGGCATCATCATCAACAAAAATTCTTGCTTTTAACAGAAGTAACTGAAAAGGCAGGCAACTTAAGATGCTGTTACATGTTCTTTGGGATTCTAATCACCACAGGTTGCAATAAGAAACAGTAACAGAAAGAAAACATTATTAACTGATGGCCAATCTAGAAAATTGCTAGAAATTGCAAACTAGTAAATGCTTTCACTTAACAAATCAAGTCATTGCATGTTTCAGTAATTCCCAGTACCCTCCTGAAGGAATTCAACTATCTGCCACATCTTAGAGGCTTCCCCTTTTTTCACCTTTTTCTTTTACACCATCTTACCTGATGGATTTCGCTTCACACCTCTACATCAAAGTTAGAGTTTTATCTATCCATTTTTCCCCTTGGTACTAAGAAACTTTAAACCACAGAGATGGATGAAAAACACTCACCTAGGCACACAATCTCTTTTTCTTTAGTACAGTACCATTCATTTTGGCCTTAAGTGTGCTGCTCATACCTAGACAGAACACTGCAGCAAATACAATTTTCCAGACCTGTTCCTTCAACCAGATTGCATGTTTATTTTCTTCTTAAGTCACATAACACAACATGAAATCATGACCTCTCTCACACTCCCTCGAAACAGTGCCTCAAAACCACTGCTTTGCAAAAATGTCTACAAGGACTCTGCCATCAGTACTAAGAATATTTATGTCGACCAGGATTGCCTAGGTGAACACTGCTCCTCTCTGCCTCTGGACCACTAAACTCAACCAGTATGTGACTGGCCTCCTGGGTTCTGTAATAAATATTATTGCCTGGAAGGGTCATTCTGAAAAAAAGGTATATTAAGTAAAAATAAGCTGTCTTTGGTTTTGGATGCCAAAGCAAACAAGATTAGCATTCCATAAAGAAAATAACCAAGTTATTTACCACTTTGGAGTTTTACCAAGTATTTGATACAATCAAGCTCAGGATTTTAGGATATTTTCATTATAACTTGTTTTTGAATAATTGGGTCTGAAAACATCACTGTTTTTGCAGAAGAAAGAGGCAATCTCCAAAACTTTTCCTCTGCTTCTGGAGTAAGACTTCTTAATCATTCCATTTCACAACAGTGACCAAAACAAAGTGAAGAAATGAGTATTCTGATAAAAAGTTCTCTGTGCTTAGCGTTTCATAACAATTTTATGCTTGCAGAGATGTCATGTCATTCCAAATAGAATGTATCTCAAAATGGAAATCTATCAAGAAGGAATTTAGAGAATTATGTTCCCCAAGTGAAAGGAACAGAGCTGATACAGAAGCAGGGAGACCACTATACTGTAGTCCAGCCTTTCTTACTTCAGTTGGTAAAATGGCACTGGTATTACATCTGAAGTCAACTAAAGCCCTCTGTATACAAGGAAGGGTAAGCTGCTGTGAAGATTGATGAGGAAAAGTCTTCTCCTTGGAGAAAATAAGAACCACCAAACCCTGAAACGAGTCTGTCGGGAGGAGGGAAGGAACAAGAGAAAGGAGGAAGAAATCACTATGAATCTGGCATCTTTCATTCAGAAAAACCTCAGAGCTCTTGCAATTCCCACAAACTAAACACGGAATCAAACAGTTACTGTGGAAAAGGGGGAAGAGTCAAGCCAATTCTGTTTAGAGAAGGAGTAAGAGGAATACCATGCCAGACACAAGAAGAATTTAATTTGATGGACAATCTGCATTTCAATTTAGCCTTTAAACCACTACATGACTGACGTTCAAAGAAACATTTTTTGTTCCATGTTTGTTTTTCACCTGGCATTAAGAAAACAAGCTTTACCCCTGCTCCTCACTGGAATGATCCTACACTATATCAGAAAGCCAGTTTACTGTCTGCATTAGCTCACTGCTAAATGACAGTGCCCACAATATAACTGAGTTCACT
Source organism: Acropternis orthonyx (assembly GCA_035583155.1). Classification (NCBI taxonomy): domain Eukaryota; kingdom Metazoa; phylum Chordata; class Aves; order Passeriformes; family Rhinocryptidae; genus Acropternis; species Acropternis orthonyx. Next base: position 65,201,957 of record JAWWEU010000040.1, on the reverse strand, counting down.
ACACTCACAGAAGAACTACCAAAACTCGACACAGGCTGTGGTGTTTCAGAAATGGTGATCAAGACACCACTGGTCTAAAAGACCTTCAATGCAAGCAGAGAGAGGAAATGAAAAGCTGCATGTTTAGCTCCCCGCTGAGTCTAGAAGTTGCAGAAGGTATACATACCACTTCACAAGGAAAGGGAACAGGAAGCCATGAAAGAAAAGAGTCATTATGTTGAAATGGTAACATTTTCGTGAGGTTACACAGGCCAAATGAACACATCCCAGAAAAATGTGAATCAAAGCCTGGGTAAAGAAACAGAAAGCAGTGTAAGTGACAGCAGACTGGGGGGAGGGGGAAGAAAAAAAAATGATAAAAATTTTAAAAGAGCAAAGAGTATCAGATCAGAAAACATAAAAAATAAGAAAAATTCTAAGAGCTGGTGCACAAAAATTGAAGCATGATATTAAATTTGACACTAGTAACTAGATAATAGTATTTGAGAAAGCAAAATCAGGTTTCTTTGCAAGAGCCTCCCCTACACAGAATGCTGGCAAAAGATAAGCTCAAGATGGACTAAGTCAGGACTGACATATCAAAGAAAGAGAAAAAAAACCCCAAAACTGCTTAACTAACAGTAAGCCACCATGTCCTCAACATTTAAGAGGGAATTAAAGAACTTCAAGGGTGAAATATGCAATGCTCATTAAAGCAAGCTATTCCAGCACAGGTACAAAGTGTTCGTAAAAAGTGATATATGCAACAGGAAAGATAGGCAGAGAGAAAGATTGCTGAACTTCAGTACCAGAACAAGTTACTTAAAAGTAGTTACAAAGAGCCTCTGGCAGACCTTATGACAGGCATAAAGGAGCCCATGGCCAGAAATGAGGTAGGACACAGACGCACACTTCTCCATCTGACCAAAACCCACAGCCAAATTTGCCCATGTGTCTTTGAGCATGTCAACTCAACTGTTTGAAGGAACTTTACGTAGACCTACTAGACTTTGTAGTCTTTAACAAAAATTTTAAGATTAACAGAATATTTACAACCATATGCATGCACCCATTCCCCACTGCTGAGGAGATGGAAAAAAAACTTGGAGTAGTAAAGGAAAAAAAGGACAAACTGACATGTCTGTTGATAGAAAAAAACACTGGATGAAGTCATTGGGAATTAACACCTTTGCACCTGGCTTTTCACCTGGCTGAATGGCAGGGCTGTGTTGACAGACAGACTACTTCAGTTGACTTATTTGTACATACCCACATGCAAATTTGTCATACGGCAGCAAAATGCAGTCTCCATGGTCCAGGGGGAAAAAAAGTCTCCTCCCTCAATGGCAAAAGCCTCCAGCTAACAAAACATCACCAGTAACAAGACTAGTACTGACATGCTGTAGAGATGGCAGTTTCATCAGTAGGATGCTCTGAATTCCTATTTGTCCTATACATGATCGTCTGTGACACTGCCTCTTCCAATGTGGATGCTACTCCAGTACAGCAGTGCAAGCTGCCAAACAGCATCAAGAGCTCTGCAGAGCTCCAGCTGAACCTGCAGAAGCCTTTTACTGTAGGCAGGACCCCAGAAAGATGGTCCTCGTATCCACATACTAAAAGTAAGTATAAAGAACACTCAAAAGCCCCAAAAGATTGAGATTGAAAGGATACAAAAATACAGCATTAGGATTAAAAAAAAAAAAATCAGATACCACCACTTGAAAAGGAAAGGGAATATTAAATGGAGTTGTAGCTTTAATCAACACTTGCCCCAAAGCAGTGGGCAGAGATGACACAAGCAATTAACAGGTGAAAAAAGTGACAACTCTCAACAGCACCATTTAAGTCAGTACCAGGAGGAAAGGAAAAAAAAATCAGAGTAAAAAATGAATAGACATTATTAGCTATCTATTCTCAAAGCAGAAAAGAGATTTTTCATTTTAGCAAGTAAGTATGACATAAATGTTTTCAAGTTTTCAGTAGAAAGCTATGAGGTTTTCATTTCACCTTCCTTTAAAAGATCAAGTAGTGAATATACATGTGATTTTCGATCAAACAGATACACCGTAACCTACCAAATGCACAGAATTTATCTTTCTACTTCAGATAGCCATGGCCATTAAAACTACACACTAACTGTACTGTGAAGACCATGTATTCAGATTTTCTCAATTCATTATACCTAGAAAGAGCCTGAGAAGCCATATTTGCAAGGTTATTTTGTTTCACTAGCTGATTAATAATTTTTATCGTGTAAACCATCAAAAAAAAAGTCACACTGAATGAAAGCTTTATAAGATATATGCTGCTCTGGACAGAGTATACGTGCATATATAAATATGTGTATGGTCATGTATGTATAGATACGCAGTTTGCACATCAGGATATATATAAAAATATATATAAAGGTATGTGTGTTTATATATATGTCCTGGTTTTATTTTAAAGAAAAAGCATCCTGAGAGAACCCAAGTTCTAATCTTGTCAAGTGGCAGACAAGTACGTTTCCAATGGAGCACAAAGCCCTTGGAATCCTGGGAAGCCAAGTCAAGCCAACCTGAATGCGCAGCGGCAAAGAAAGAGCAATCAGCTTAACAGACTGAATCAGTGGTTCCACCGTTGGTTTCCAATGGGTAAATCCATGTATGTAATGAATGTACTTCTTGCTGCCTCCACAGAAGACAAGCTTGAGGGGGTACCTTCCAGGGCAGCCTAAACAAGCTAACTCAGGGCTATCAGAAAGCACCCTTATGCCAGCACACGTTAATTCAATGAGCTGACTCAAAGAGCTACGTCAGTCACAAACCAACTGCATGAACAAATGCATCAAAAGCCATGTCCAAACAATTTTCTGCCATGTCTGTTTCCCACGTCTGGCTCACTGTGGGATCCTGACAGCAATTACAAGAGTGAGTTTGAAAAAACGGGGCTGGGAAGACAAGAAAAGAATCACAGTACCTGCAAGCTTTTGATCTTACCTGGCACAGAAATGCACACTAGGTTGACTAACTGGAGAGAGATCCATCAGTTTCAGTGGATTCACATCAATGTTCGCCAATTTCACTTTTACTGTGACTGAACTTACTTCATTTGAACAAGGGTAATAGCAGTTGGGCAGAACACAGAAGAAACAAAAGGACAGTCAACAGAGTATTTTCCTTCTGACTTTTGTCCATGTACACATTTAAGGTCAACAGAGTATTTTCCTTCTGACTTTTGTCCATGTACACATTTAAGGTCTGGCATGGAGTGAATGACCACCTAGAGTCTATGGAGCAAAGAGTATGCTGGATTCCCAGTCTGCTTCACGTAAAACACAAACTGAATAGGCTGCCTTTGAGTTCATTTACTGACCTAGCCTCAAGTGAAGTATGAACAGTCATAAAAACTACCCTAGCAGCAGGGTTAGGGCAGCAGCTAGAGGCAGAGGGACTGTGCCAAGCGGCCAGACTTTGTAACCTTTTCCACACACACAGCTGGAAAAAGACACTTGACAGTAGTCTTTAGATTACTGTTCTTCTGCTTTGGGTATTTGGGTTAAAGTTCCTTGGGGCACTGACTAGTTGTACATGCAAAACACTTACACCAGTGCCAGCATATAACATCACTCCAAACTCTTACAAGACAAATGGCAACGGCTTAGGGAAGCTGGTATATTTGTACCTACAATGTAGTTAGAGGGCATTGGCCTCTTGAACGTATCCTAGAAGCAAATACAAAATTTGCCACCTTCTTCTTTTTTCAAGTTTCTCTTCCATCTAGAATAATTCCATACATACCAGATTTTAAAAGAGCCAACAATAAATTACTAACAGCATGAAGAAAAACAGGAACTTACAATAGAAGTGTTTAAACAGATAATTTTCCTCACTTTTTCCCAATCCCTCAATTGCACTGAAAGATATGCCTTTAAGTGGACTCAGGAGCATACTACTTGAAGCTTAAGCCTCTGAACTTCACAAATTTTCAACATGAAGATATGGTCTATAATGTAATGTTTTGTAATCAACTCAACTCTTAAATATTTACAAATGCCTAGTGATAAAGACTAAATACACAAACCTACACAATGCTATCTTCTCAAAAGCCACCACACAGACTAAACCAACATTTCTACTTTTTAAAATATATCTTCAGTTCCCTGAATTATAAACCAAAAACCCTTAGAAAGACAAAATGCAGGACTCATTACTGTTTATTAATCTTTAGAAAATACTTTCTAGATACACAAATAGTATTCACTACTATGAACCCACTGGAAGCTACACCTTTCCCTGTACTTCCCATAACTGGTCACTAGAGTTTATTGAGACAGCCTGTCAAGACTTTCCCTCATACACAGAGAAAATAACTCTTTTGTTATCTACTGCTACAAGCTTAGCATTACTAACCAAAGTGTAATGATCCTGTTGTTGTCACATTAGAACCACATTTTCTGTGATTTAATAAGCTTGTTTTCATGTGCAACTAATACAGAACTTCTTTCTTCCTTTTAAAAAATATTTTTCATCTGACCCTACTTTCTTATTTTTCCCTTATTTAACCCATCTACATATATTTTCTCAATATCTAATCAATACCTCTTCTTTTCCATTATGCCCTGTTCTTTCTCTCCAGTTCTGTTCCTTACACATATCTCTCTTTTCTTCTAGTATTTTCACAATGACAGAAGTTGACCTTTATACCACACAGCTTTTGAAACTGCACAAACTGTTCAAAACTTTGGCCTGAGAAAGTGATAAGGCTGAGTATTTTTCTACTGTAGTACAATTTAACTGCATTTTGAGTAAAAGCAGAAGGATCACAGCTCTGTCCACAGACATGAGAAGATAGTACTGCGTTTCAAGTTAACCATTTAAACGTAAATCAGAACAAAACATACAGAATTCGGAATTCAAGGAAAACTGTTTTTCTGGTTTTAGAGAAGCTGAAAGATGTCGTTCTATGTTGGTGGTGTAATTACTTAATCTACATCTTGTCCCAAAGTAGCTGATCTACTCAACAATCACGCTTCACACTTCACCTCAAAAAAAAGTAGTTCTACTTTCTACCCACAGATAGACCTCTCCAGCTGTGCCTTCATGTGTAAAAATTGCAATTCAAAAGGGAGAGACCTTTCAAGGAGGAAGTTTGGCTTATATATTCTCAATTTGCTAACATAAATGGAAAAAACAGATAAGTAATAAATAGCTAAGTAAGCATAATGTCTGACTGCACAGAAAGCAGTACCACAAGTTGGGCCAAATACTAAGCACTCAACAGAAATGCCTTACTTTGCTGGATTTAACCAGAAGATTTTTGTAAGGGTACTTTACAATTTAGTTAAGCAAAGATATATAAAAATGCTACTACTGGATATCTGCTCCAGTATCAGTCAGGTTCCAGGTCAGGAAAAGCATAGTAAGTGATGTCTTTTTTTCCCTTAGGACCTCTAACACCTACATTATGCTCAAAGGTTTGTTTTATTTCTTTTTTCTTTTAAACCAAAATTGAACTGGAGACAAAACATGACAATACAGGGGGATAGGGGGTGTATATACATATATATATATATATATATATATATATATATATGCATATGCTGAGCACCTACACACACAAAAGATTACGTGCTCAACATCCTTCCCACGTTAATCCATGACATAAATTCTTATCTTTGAAATATTCAAATACTTAAATCATCAGCAGAGTCTTAATTTTTTTTTTAAATATTCATCATGCTATGAAAGTAATTTTTCTGTCAAAGTAGACAGCCTCTTCAAGGGACAGGGGGAAGGCAAAAAAAAGAAAAAAAAGCAGAAGAGCCACCATCAAAGGGTTTGGCAGCCCTTAAAAATTCCCAAACCAAACACTGCATCTTTCTAAGCTAGCAATTGCGAACAGTGTCACTGTATTCAGCTTTTTCCTGTGCCTGCCACTAAGCAGCACATTCGAACAGATAATCCCAAAACCTTCTGAAAGGACAAGACCTGAACCTTTACCCTGAACCAGTCCCCTCTTCCCCACCCACCCACTTCCCCTATTGCATTACCTCCTTATTGTTGGCTTAAACAGCAGAAAAAGTCAGCAATTAAAAAGAACATTCTGCCTGTTTTAATGCAAAATCTTCAAAATCCTCACCACAGCTCAGTTAGAAAGATTAGATGATGATTGGTTGAACTCTCAGATCCTGTATCAAAAACAGAAAGATTTAGTGTTAAACAGTGCTACATGTTCACTTAGCTATGCAGACATTTCATAGCCACTGTGCCATACTGGCTTATGTCTGGGCACTTGAATAAAAATAGCTAATGTGCTTGCTTGTTATGCCATTAAATAAAGGGCATAAAGGAGTTGCCAGGACTGCTTTTGCCCATGAAAGGCAATGGTTATCAATAGCTTGTATTTGCAGAAGGCTGTCAGAGGAAGAGCATGCCTGTGCTTCCTCCACTGCTTTCTATAGATTTAAGCATATATGAAACAGCAGGGGGAAAGACACTACACGTTTCCTCGTTCCACAACAGATCACACCTGCAGAAGAGCTGGCAAGTCATGCAAGCCTCAGCTGAAGAAAAATATTCAAATCCTGTAAATCTGAGGGGGCAGAAAGATTTTAATGAAAATCTCATCTTGGGAAAACATGCCATGATGGTATTAGCAGTATTTTGGCCACTTTTCTTTTGCTGTCCTGACTAGTATCCTGGGAGATTTGAATTTGTAGGAGTGTTCTTTTTCATCCATGTTTTCCTTGAAGGAGTTAATTGCTTTCAGTAATATTTTGAGAGGAAACAGGCCAACAAATGGACTACTCCTACAATCATGTCCAGGCCGGATAAACAGATTTTTCAGGCATCTTCAAAATGGTCCACCCGGAAATCACAGAAGGCAGGCAAAGTGAGCCATGCTGAGGAAACACGCTTTGTCAACTGGATGGTAACCTAACACGGATCATCTATCTAACAAGCAGAATACAGGACTGAGAAGCTGACAGCATGCTCACAACACGTCAACCATGAGAAGTCAAGGACTTTCACCAGCTGGACAAGAGACCTCACTCCACACTGACCAGGAAATATCTAAATCGTATTCAGCTGAAAGATTACATGCAATTAAAATCAAAACAAAAGAGTGAGATAGTAAGAAGCAAACCAGGTAGCAGTGGAAAGTACAAGCAGCTTTATTAGTTTGGGCAAATACGCCCTAAACAAGTCTCCTACCAGCTAGGAGAACCTGAAGTTTACCAGCTCTCACAAGGACGGTGTCCATTTGCCTTCAGCTGCCCTGTCTTCCTGAGATACGGGACTATGAACATACAGACCAGTCATGGTAGACCACCTTTCTTCAGTAAGGCCTCAGAACACTCACAGTGTAAAAGCCTGAGAACTTTTAGGAAATTGAAATGATGTGTGAGTAGCCTGGGAGAAAAAGGAAGAAGATACTAGGTCCTCTTGCTATAGGGAGAGATTTGTCATCAATGCAGATATCCGGGTAGACTATGGAAAGAGAGATTTTCACAGCCCTGTACACAGATTGTAGCACACCCACCTTGCACACAGAGTCTTGTGACAGACAGAGGGAGTCCTACTGAAGTGGTGACATCATTTGCCTTCTGCTAATCTGGATTCAATCTAGTGCATATTTTTAAACTTATTTGGACCTAACAATGTGTCAACCCAGTGCACTAAGAATATTGCTGCACTCCTTTGCTGGAACAGTCTTTCTTCTTGCTTAAAAATTGTAAAAGTTTAATGAATCTCTGTGGAAAGCAAGCTGAAGTTGATTCTGTTTGCTCCCCAAGTGTTTTACATATGAGGCCTCCACCTAAATCCTCTTACTTTGTAAAGGCACTTCTGAATATGATGGAGTTAAAAGAAAAACATATAACATAAAGTTTCTTCCCCTCCACCTCTCTTCCCTCACAGTTTTCCAGAGTTCAAACAGACTCCCAAGAAAAGGGACAGTAAAGCTGGAAAGCAAGAAAAAACACCATGTCCCAAGCACAGTTTTTAAAGAAGGGAGATATGAAATCCCAACTTAAGGACTTGTAACAAAACACTTGTGGGAACTGTATAGATGATAGGGTCTGTAAGTATTCCAGATAGCACTAATAGAAAGAGTGGAGTGTGATCTCATGCCTGTTCTTCAAGCCAATGTTCTTGATGCTTTCAACTCACCTTTGAAATTAAGGCTTGTTTCAGTAGCAGGACAGCAGGTCAAGAAAATCCCCTTGAAGTGTAGTTCAGACTCTTTGCATGTATTTGTAAGAGAGTGTTTAGAAAATGGATGGCTTTCATGCTTAAGGGACTGTACAAACTTAGGGAATTAAATACATGCTATAGAGAGAGGCACTCCCTGCAAGCACCATCTTGCAGGTAGAAACCCAAGTCCTGGCATGGGATTTGAGTCTTTAAAGTCTGGGGTGAATGAGTCTTACATCCAGCAATCAAGAAGCAAAAACAACACTCAAGCTACTAAAAGTGTGGCATTTATATCTCTAATATTAGGAATTATTTAGCCTCTAAACGTGCTTTATTAGAAGGTTCAGCAGGAGCAAAACGCAGTACTATATCAATTTTATTCGTAATAGTGTGGAAGGAAGGCGAGTTCCTTTCCTGTTCTGAGAGCAACATCTATGCTACACATGCAGAGCCAAAGCCTTCTAACACAGCAGGCTGAATACATACTAGTTATTCAAACTCAAGAACGTGTGCATAAAAGGAATTTCATACAATTAGTCCCTGTTGTCCTCAGTTTATGCTCTCTAAAGTTCTCATTCCAGTGTTGCTACATTATACACTGAAAACCACCTTTTTGCCTCCCACAATGCCTTTACTAATGTAAAAAATGTTAGACAAACAGACATGGATGTCTAAAAAGCCACTGATCTACAGTTTAATCAACAAGCTCAATGCATAGATTATTATAGCAAAACAAAATCAAGTCAAGCACAATGAAAATGGATAACACTATTTCACTCCCAATATTATAAAATGTGTCAGTTTTCTGTCAAACTAACACAGTTATGATTTTATGAAGAAATTTTTTCTTGTAATTATAGCTGACTATTACTCTGGCTAGCATGAAAAAAGAACTTATGGAGGAAAAATTACATTTATTCTCAACTAATGAACGCCTCTGCACACCTCCACTTTTGGACCTTTATTTGCTCAACAAATAACAGAACTTTATACTTTGAGCTTGAAACCAAGCGCAAATGTACTTGAGGTCTGTGCAAAGAACTGATCCTAGTTTACGAGAAACAACATGAAAACTCATACTACACAGGGAAAAATTTATGCCAAGAACACACTTAAAGAGAAGCTGTGTAAGTTACTGGCAATATAGGTGTCCTATTTTAATCAAGAAAGAGCAGAGATAACTCAATTTCCCTGAAAGAAGAACCTTATTTCAGTTCCTTTCATATATGTTACAGCTTCGCACAAGGAAAGCACAGAAAAACAGCACCATGGGAGCTTAGGAAGGTTCCTGCTGAATCCCTATGGCCCCACGAGAAACTTCCCATCAGTGAAACAAAATTCCTTCCCCTCTTTCCTAGCCTGCCCAATTAATAATTTTGGGTTTGTTTTTTTTTTTTTTTTTTTTTTTTTTTTTTTTTTTTTTTTTTTTTTTTTTTTTTTTTTTTTTTTTTTTTTT
>JAWWEU010000040.1:65144570-65178850 GCA_035583155.1 Acropternis orthonyx | reverse complement strand
TGTCTCTTCATTCTAATTAATATTCCATCTTTGGCAAGGTTTTTATTCTTGGAGATGTTTCTTTGTACCACATCACCCTTTCACATTGGTAGGGGTATAAAAAAAGGCCCTGGAATATAATTAGTCAAGGCCATATATATATGTAGTTTAAGGAATATGAGATCCTTCGACGACGACAACAACAAAATCCATAGTAACAAATGTAAAAGCAAATATATCATTGAAAAATCCCAGAGTCTTATTCTGAATTACATACCTCACTCTTCATAGCTGTTCGTAAGTTGACAGTGTAGCTTCCAGCTGAATGTTTCTCAACACTTCTAGAGTGGTGCAAAAGGGCTGTATTATATTCATTTCTCAGTTGTGCAGCCAGATTATAAGCCAAAAACATACAAAGATTAGGGAACAAAGCCATCTAAATTGTTTATGAATGATTTATCATGCCAAGGAGTTTTATAATTTTTTTTAAATTATTTTCATTTATACAGACTGTCAGCACTACAAATTCTTTTCTGTAATCCATAAGGCACCTCTTTTATTTTCAGTAGTTTACTTCAGTAGTTTACACAGATATGCTCAAGTGGTTTGAGACCCTTGTCTTTCAAACAGGCTTTTAAATAGATATGTACTTACTAAAGGCATTTCAATATATTTTAGTGGGAGCATGGCCATTGACTCGACATTGTGTTCAGAGAGGAGTGCAAATGCAAATGCAGCCACACTGTAAATTGTCTGGCACAAGGGGATTTGGACCTGAGATGTGCTGAACAGATGATCATGCACATGTTACCGTATAGTGCCAACAACGATATGGGTTGCAGGTAAATTTGCCTCAGGGTACCTGCCTGCACAGATTGTTTCCACACAATGAGAATCTGTACTACACTGGCAGTGACTACAACCTGTCTGGCACTACATGGTCTTTGCAGAGATTTTTTTCTACACCAGATATTAAGTGAGTTGTTCCAGCTTCATACACAATGGCACTTTTCTAGGATTCCTGGATGCCCTGTGACACATCCATTAAAAGTAATAGTCTGCTGCCAAAACTGATGAAATATCATCAGGAATTGAGACAGATGAGACCTCCAGTGTAACTTACATATTCCAGTTTCATTCTTTGAATCGATGTGTAGGACACCAGTCACCAAATTAAGTTGTAAATCAACCATTCTTTCTTGACACTAAGAATTAATAAGTTGTTTTGTTTGGACTTCATTTTCAAAATCCCAATTTTCTCTAAAACATGCTGGGTCTGATTACTAGTTTAGAGCAACTAAAGATCTCATTTCTCAGGAGGGTATCTGTGCTGCCTCGTAGCTTCTATACTCAGTTGAAAATTACGTCTAAGTGGGAGTCAAATGCTGACACTAGAAAGCAGACAATTGCATCTTGGTGATATTCTACATTTGTGAGTCTCTCTTGTGCCTGGCCAAAGCATGTGTGGAAGAGGAGTGAACTTCTAAGAGATTCTGCCCATAAAGCTCCACATGGAGCAGAGCCAATAAGAATCAACTTGTACTCTTTTAGTACACCTATCTGCAAATAGCTACAGTATAGTACAAAAAGACTTAATAATCGAGTTTATTTTGGATGACTGATTAATGGGAACATTACTCATATACTCAGTGTGTGACATTTTCTATTACTTGTTCATATCATAAATACTTAGGAATTTCCCAGCAGTTGGGTTGCCACCTCTCTGCTAAACACATTAAAGGGGGAAAAGGGTGGGTTGTATTCCATTTAAGAATGCTATAACTATCTGAAGGACTCTGAATAAGATTTCTGACACTGTCAAGAGAAAATTTTCCTATCAGTCTCAACTCAGATTCATCAATAGCATCTTTTCTCCCTGACATAGCTAGACATTTAAATTATGTTAACAAAGGCAGAGGTATCAGGAAAGGAATGATTTCACTGAAGGAAGTTTACAGTGCTCTGAGTGTGAGGCTTCTTGCAATAAGACAAGTCACTAGAGAGCTAAGGACTACATACATGCAACCAAAGTGAACATTTAGCAAACAGCTGTCAATCTTTGTATAGATTCATTGCTTCCTTGCTTAATGTTTATACCTGACATTATAGCAGTTGGTTAATAAATAGCTCATTTGCGTGAAGAACTGGAGATGGTAAAAACCAAAAAATATCTGCAACAAACAGACATGGAAATCCCCCACCTGCATTTCTTTTTGTAAAACACCTGTCAAACTGAGGGCAAAGCTATTCTGTAGCATGACATCATTTGGTTCTATGAGATGACTACTGACAGGTCTGTTCACAGCATCTATAATTAGCTACTTACCTCTAAGTTTCAGTGATTTCAAGCAGCAGACTGATGTAAAAGTTTTAAATCAGCTTCTGGAGATGCCTTTGAAACCAAGCAGACAGACACCTAACATGGGCATCAACCCTACATATGTATGTCAGCCTTTCTCCTGTCACTTAACCTGGGCCTTAAAGTCATGAAAAACACTTGGAGAAAACTCCTAAATGTCCTATTTATAAACACATAGCTGTGGATCTCAAGGTATCATGGAGAGGATGAAAGCTCCTCTTGCTATAGGTTTACTACTCTTGAATTACCTCGTAGCATCATCTTTTGTAGAGATAATGCCTCAGGAGTTAGAAACCACTAATAGTCTCTCATGGAGACCTGTAGAGGGTTAGCCATTCAGGAATTTGTAAACTTCAATGTGCTGCTCCTGGGTCTAACAGCAAAACTGCAGGAGACCATGCAGGAAAGGGGCACAATGCCACAGACAGCTTCTGCTACGTGCAGAACTACCCTGCAACAGTCTGACCATGAGTGGTTTCTAACACAAGACAGTGGGGATGTACACGAAGCAAGATATTTTGTACAGTTTTCTGAAACTCTGGTGTTAGTCCCCAATTCTGGGGGGACAGTATAGTCCGCAGTCCCAAATTCTAAAGGGAAATCCTGAGGTAGAAGTTAAAAGAGACCGCTTCCTTAAAAAACAGGTAACGATTTCAGTGCTAGTGTTTCACAAAGCTCATTTCCTTCTTCCCTTTGATCAGTCTTGTCTGAAATTTATTTAAAAGTATTGTAAAATTCAAAAGAAAAAAAGGAAGTTTAATGTGTGGGGGGTTTTTATTACAGTCCTTTTAGACACAGGAGAAATACACACAGAGCCCGATCCTGCCCTGATCCTGTACTTTAATGCTTTTTGCAAACTAGTCAATATTTTCTAATTTTGATGTTAAAATTACAGCTAATCCTCCAAATCCTCAAACAGTTGCCACAAATCAATTATGGTTTCAAGTCAGTGATAGTTTTGAAAACACTAGTAGATATTTCTGTGCATTTGTAGTCAATCCTTTTGATTGTTAGATTTTTGATATGATCATTTGTGAACAAGCAGCCTGACTTGTGAATTTAAATGCCATTTCTTCCAGTGACATCAAGCCCAAAGTGAGCAGAGTCAGAGTAGCAATAGGCTGAAAGTGCACTAGGTCCTCCAAAATAGCTGTATTTTGCTATGTCTCTGGGGGCATGTCCATGTCTATGCTAAGCTGGGATCACCCTTGGGCAAATACTGGTCCCCCATCACAAAGCAAACAGTCATTCCAATTTGCTGTAAGTTACCAAGAGAGAAACATGGAGGTATTTATATTCATTGTTTAGGTGTCAAGAGTACTCCTCAAGGAAGGTGACAGAGCATCGGGTTGTGTGAAACTAGAAAGAGAAGTTCAAGAGTATCTGCACCTTTTTACTGGGTCACACCTCACCTACTTGATAGGCAAATTTTTGCAACCTCAGTGAAGTAAAATGCAAAATTTGATCAGCCTATTTTTAGAAATACATGCGTAAAAGTAATTTTCTCTAAAACCAATCTACCCATGTGAGTCAAACAACGGTAGCTCTGGTCACATTAAAAAAAAGTACTACCTATTGTTTTTCTTCCCCCTTCATCTGACCCATATTCACTAAGCATGACTGTGTCCTTCTGCAACTACTGCTCAGTGTCATCACAGATGAGTTTGTTGGCAAAGGTTGATCAGCTCAGCCAATTCAAGGAAAGGCTCCTTCAGAGCCTTTCAAGTAGATTGTTGGCTGATGGGAAGAACAGGAGGGACAATGAATCATAGAATCACATTATCACAGAATGGGTTGGGTTGTAAGGGACCTCAAAGATCCTCTTGTTCCAAGCCCCTGCCTAGGGCTCCATCCAACCTGACCTTGGACACTTCCAGGGAAGGGGCATCCACAACTTCTGTGGGCAATCTGTGCCCGTGCCTCACCACGCTCACAGTAAAGAATTTCTTTCAAATACCTAATCTAAACCTGCTCTCTGTCAGTTTAAAGCCGTTCCCTCTTGTCCTATCACTACATGCCATTGTAAAAGTCTCTCTCTAGGTCTCTTGTATCCCCCTTTTAGGTACTGTAAGACTGCTATAAGGCCTCCCTGGAGCCTCCTCTTCTCCAGGCTGAACAATCCCAACTCTCTCCTCTTCACGGAGAGGAGTTCCAACTCTCTGACCATCTTTATGTAGGTGTAAACAAGGGTAGGAAGAACTTGGTGGGGTTTTCTTGAGAAATGTTGGTGGACTGGGAGTTCTGGGACATGTGAAGATTTTGAAAGCCATGGAGAAGTGAGCTGACAAAAAGTTAAGGGTAGTTGTGCTTTTTCATGTGTATTTCTAAAACAACACACTTTTATTCCGCCTGTATGGATGGGGGAAGCACACAGCCTACCAGCTCCCAGTAACCTGCTGCATATTTTGCCTGTTTCCTTGAAATAGCCCTGTGAACAACTGTGTGCTATCCAGGAGTGTATTCTTCATTTACATCTATTACAAATTAATACAACACTTTTTGTGGTGCAGCTTGTGATCCTGTAAATAACTTCTGTTCACCCGAGCAGTCTCATTAAAAACAAACCTCATTAAACACAAATACGAGGCTCATCCATCAGCAGTTACAACAATATTAGGAAATCCAATACGCTTAAATACAGTTGCAAAACAGAAGTTAGCTGGTACAGGACTGACTTTAAACGGGATGAGCTGTGCAGACCAGGGCAAAGTGCTGTATTTGATGATCTGACTCTTCACATGAGGGATGCTGGCATTTCTGAAAGTAGTCAAGGTCATCATGGATGACCTCTGACCCACTTACAATGCAGATCCAGCTTGCCATACAAGTCCTTCAATTTTTGCTTAAGCTATGCAGAAATGTTGTTTGTGCCCTTGGACAACAGTATCAGACTTAGATTAGTAAATGTTTTGCATGTGAGCACAGCCCATGCCACAGAATCTGAGTCTGGACAAAACCATTTAAAATTATTTAATGTATAGTGGAAAGCAACTAGAAATGCTCTTACCAGAGTGGCCAGCTACTGACAGCAGTTTTTGACTGGCTCTAATAGGTATGCCTATGCAGCCATATTTGTTTGCGAAGGCCAAAAGGGAAGGAGCACGCTGCAAAATATCTTAAGGAAAAAAAAAAAAGACATTGAGCTAAAGTGGATCTTTAAACCTCTTGAGAATGAACAATATGCCTTTTTAGTAAACCAGTTGTGCATAGAGATCAATGTACACAATTAAAAGACTAATCCTGCTGTAAGTTCACCTCAAGTATTTCATGAATTTCACATGATCCACCCACTTTTTTTCTGTACCTCTGCAATTACCATATCAGCAGCAATAATTCTCTGTTGTTCAAGTGCCAGATACAACATGGCTCTCAGATTCCTGAATGTGGCATACTGTGCTGCTCTGTTTGTTTGTTGTTTCAGAACAAGATTAAATTTTATTCACTTGTGCACCTCATTGAACTTTAACCCACTCTTTGTCATCCTCTTAATCAGTGATTTGTTCGTCTTGCTCCTTGATTCTCAGTTTCTTGTATTTAGTTTAAATTTTGCATGAAATCCATATTATTCAAATGACTTTTTGAACCATTCCTAGTTTTTCTCACATATCATATTTGGAACTACCAATCATATGTGTGCTCATCAGACTTCTTTTTCTCCCTTCTGCTAGCTAGAAAATATGAACTAGCTCCTTTGCAACTGCAGCATGAGCATTTTCATGCAATATTTTGATTTACAGATAGTCTATCCCTTCAGCAATATAAAAGCATCATGAGCACTGTCTCAAGATTTTGCTTATGTGGGAAAATTAGTTTGGCTAGACAAAGCTGCAACTTGTCTCTGTGTGTGTATGCATAGGACAAAAGATGATTATTCCAAATTATCTTATTTTGAGTCCATTTTACTTGAGAAATACATTTGCAATAGCTAAACAGGAAGATCTCCCATTGCAGATGTGACTTCAAGCATTTGCAACTACGGAAGGGGCTCATCTTGTCATAAAGTAGGACATTTAGCAAATATGAGAGAAACCCCCTTATCATCGTTTACTTATACAGTGTATGGGAAGTAGTCACAGAACAGCTTTCCAGTGTGCTATGCTTCATTCAAGCACTGATTAGATTTTAAAAGCCAGCTTTCAAAGAGCTTTTGTTTTAATCAGAATTTTCTTTTAATCATACCAATGGAGGTGATCAATGTACTTGTGAGCATGTGCTGTTCCTGTGTTTACCAGGTCTTTCAGAGCTTTAGAATACACAGCTGATTTCCCTAAGGAAAAAAAGAAATCCAAACCAGCAACCAATTGGTATAGTTTTACCATAGTTTTATAAACAAAAAAAAAACCCCAAAAAACAAAAAAAAATATGTAGAATATTATGTAAATAAACATTTTTTCTGTCACTTCTTGGTGACAAATACTTTAACTGTTGGGTATAAATGACAAGTTAAAGGTGTTCTCTGTCTCAGTATCAACAGACTCTAAAAACTGAAACCAGAGATTTTCTTGTATTTCCAGAAATGTTTCTTGGGTGTCAGGTTAAAAGATGTAGAAAAATGCAATTTCTCTATTGGTTCTACAAAAAAAACAAAAACAAAAAACCAAAAACCTTCCCAAATCCCAAGGGATTGAAAGACAAGCTGTGCATGCAGTCTTTGCCCCATGGCAGAGGAGTTAGCATCTGTGTTAAAGCAATTCGCATCTCAGTACATTTGGAAAACAAACAAAAAATAACTTAGTCTGTGCCTTTACATCCATAAATGAACTTGTCTCAAAGTCTCCGAATCTCTGAAGACTCCACAAATGTACAGTGGAGCAATTTCAGTAAAATGCTGAGTCTTGATACCAAAATATTGCAGGATTTATTCTTATTTCAGGCAGGCTTTCAGAGGAACAGATTTTGAATTGCCCAAATTAAAACATTTACAGTTCTAGAGAGAATAAACAGCCATTTGGGATCTATTGACATCACTGCAAATATGCGCACATGGTGCAAAATCACCCTGTGAATTATATCACTTTTAAAGTCACACTGACATAAACAATGATGTTTGAAGTATTGCCTGATTGTCACTGAATTGCCTGAACCCTCTTTGTTTATGTACTTCAGTCTCTCTTCATCTCAGAAGCACAACCATTCTTTTAATAAATATACCCAATTTTCAGAAGGGATCATTAGATATTGCGTAAGATGATTTGTAACACTAGGTTTAATACAAGATAGTATTTCCTTGGTGTTCATCACTATGGTTTAGCAAAAAAACCATCAGGATGTCTCTGGAAATCACTTGGGAATGATCACTTACTAGGAAAGGCAGCAACCTGTGAGGATGAGTTGGTCTAGTACATAGATCATCTGCCTTTACTTTAACCAAGGAAGTTTTACTTAAAAATCTTAATTGACTTGCGAGTCTTTGGGGGTCAAAATGGTGACCTGTTAGACAACAAAACACAAACATTTGCTGAGTCAGACCATTGGTCCTTAAGAGGAGACACTTTTTAGGGAGAATATATGAACCTGGCCTTTCTCTGTCTTCTACTCCTCTCTTACCATCCCCAGTATCCCAAACAGTTACATTAAGGATGATGGAGAATACATCCCCTTGGTACCTCTTTATGAAACATAAACATATCTTAATCCTTTTTTGAACTTGCTGTACTCTCTGCTTTACAGTGTCCTGTAGCAGTAAACTCCAAGAGCTCACTATTTGCTGTGTAAAGAAGTACTTCTAGCTGTTGAAATTAGTTTAAAATGTCATAATCTTATGTGCTATATATATGTGCATATATGTAATATTCAGTTCCATTCACAATTGTTCTTTCTGACAGACTCCCACTCAACTTGCATGTCCATATTCATCCAGGGGGATAGCAAAACCATAGTAGAAAAGCAGACTGAAATGTGTATTTTGAGTTGTTCTGTGCTAAAACACAGAAGCTCTGAAGTGCTTAGGCAGGGAACTTGTGCTTATCCTGGTCTGAAGCTGAGAGCTCTGCTTCTTAAGTGATATACAGCAGAAGGGGTAGTGTGCAGTAATCTAGTGGAAAGAAAAGATGCAGCTATAACTTTAATTTGCTGGTTAAAAGGATTCTGGCCTTTCTGAATCAGTATCGGGGCTCTGTCTAATCTTCCTCTACTCAGGTTGCAACAGAGGGTTTACTAAGTGAGCTATGTTGGATCTTTGCCACTCAGTATTTCCCTTTACTGGGGAAACCCCCCAACTGACTTTTAAAGACAGATTTATGGCCCCAGGATAGGGCCAAAGGCAGTATGAGGCACCTCACTACCTTCTTGAAGAATTTGAAGGCAAAGATGGGGAAGGGATCACAGGAGATCACAACCTAGGCAAGCTCACAGTGAGCTATTCCTTCCACTTTATTAGCTGATGCTTCCTGCTTAACATACTGATCACCCCTGCTTTTTTATTACTATTATTTCAAGCGAGAGTCAACAAAACTGATTCACTGGTTTTGGGCAGACAAATACAAAGCAGTGAGCATACTGCATTGTCTTTGACAACTGAAAAGCATATAAGCTTACAGAGAGAAAGTTTCTGAAAGTGCTTTGTCTCTGCCATCTGGAAGGGATATCCTTCCAAGAGGAAGATCTGTGATTAAAGGGGGGGAAATCCCATGACAAAGCCTTTAGCCCTAACAATTGCACCTAAGAGAGAGATTAAGTAATGGGAAACTCCTGTGAACAGAGTTGCATGAATAAAAAGAAACATGCAGCAACATGAAACACACCTAGCTTCAGGTTTCACTGTCAACTTGAAACATGGGCCATGTTCACAGAATTGTTCACTGGGGGACATCTGTCTTTTGAGCAAGCAGAAGCCTAATTTCGGCGGGCCTGGGGGGTAGAACAGACCCAGGATGATGCATGGCTTGGCCTTGTATCAAGCGTGCAGTATTAACCTTCTCTGACATGTGTCCATATGAAAACGAGAGGAAAGCGGGTATTCTCAAAGGATTACAGGATTGCCTCAGGCTTAGGGTAGCTGAGGGGCTCAGAACACCACACAGTGTCCAGGCGGCCTGGAAGACGCGGTTCTGTCTCCGGGAACTCTTAGGGTAAAGCGAAGCAAATAATAGCAGAAAACTTGTTGTTTTGTGGTTCGGGGCGGGGGCGTGTCTTTTTGTTTATCTAATGAGGAGGCCGCTCAGCTGCCGTGTCCATGGCTCTTCACCGATGCCTGGCGAGGGCAGGGAGACAAGCGGGCTGTCACCGCCGTGGCAACAGAGGCTGGGGCTAGAATTGGAGCACATAATTAGAGCCACTGGGCACGTACCGGAGCCTCTGAGGTGGGGAAATGTAGCTCTCCGGCTCGGACAGGCCCGGGCCGCTCGCCGCGCTGGGGCTGCTGGGAGTTGTAGTTTTCCTGCCCCCACCG
Source organism: Acropternis orthonyx (assembly GCA_035583155.1). NCBI lineage: Eukaryota > Metazoa > Chordata > Aves > Passeriformes > Rhinocryptidae > Acropternis > Acropternis orthonyx. The sequence goes on along the minus strand of JAWWEU010000040.1, from coordinate 65,169,122 downwards.
CGAGGCGGCGACCGAGGGCGGCGGGGCCCGGCGGAACTACAGTTCCCGGCGTGCCCCGCGGCAGTAAAAACACGGAGCGGCGGGCCATGGCGGCGGCCGCGGGCGGCCCCGAGGGGCGGTGAGTGTCTGGGTGTGTGTCCGGCGGGCCCGGGCGTGGCGGCACACATGGACGACAGCAAGGTAAGGGCCTGCGGGACTCACCTGGGAGCCGGAGCCGACAGCAGCCGGCTTGGTGCACGGAACCTTCAGAAGTCTCCTCTCGGGGGCAAGGAGGGGTTGCTCCCTTCGTTCTCCTCCGCTGCTTCTGGCGTCTCCTTCAAGCTCCAGAGGTGGGCCTGGCAAGTTCGGGAGACTGCAGGTTGCCCTGAGGGTTTGGTGGCTTCAGTCAAGAGATGTCGTTTCTCTTGGGTTCTTCCTATCGCCCTTCTTCTAAGGGCTCTTCCCATTGCAAGTTGCTGTGTCAGGATGAGGCAAGCCCTATTTGTATTTCATTTTATAGCCACTGCGGTCTTACAACTTGAGGGAGCATGTCTCTGAAGTCTCCTAAAAGTCATGCTTTCCTTCTGATTGAGCGGATTGGGCTGCCCGATTGTAGTCTTGTCTGTGAACTGAACAAATGTGACTGTGAAAGGAATTTCCCTGTAAAAGGCGAGACAACTAAATGGCATTAATCGTGAAGTAGCTATTCTATAGCTGCCTCCACCCAAGTTCAGTGTTTTCCTTCATTGGCATGACATAAAGAATTTAGAATCGGGCTTGCAGGCTGTAATGTTTTCCATATTTCATAGTGCGCTTTAATTTAGCCTGATTTGGTTTAAGAGATCATTAGAAAAATGGTTCTTGTTAACCTATTTCTTAAAATCGGAAAGAAATAGTAAGATAAAGAGGTAGAGTAGCTGAACATCAGATGTAGAAGAATTTCATGTTTCAGTTCTAAAGGATATTCTTAAATTATGCAAACAAAAAAAAATCTGCAAACCACCCCCAAAATATGCCCTTCTTTCCTTCTGTAGACATGCCTTGAAACTAAGGCTTGTTCAGTTACTGATCTCACTTCCTGCTGTGGTTTGAGCTGTTGGTTGTGTGAGGGAAAGAGTTTATTTAGACACAGGAGAAGGGGAAAACTCTTTAAGTCATTTCAGCCTTTATAGGTGAAATTACTTGGTTAGTTTGCAAGACTACATGTAACTTATTTAATATATACAATGGGGAGCAGAGAGTTTGAGCAAGGGTAAGAAGTATTTTGCGCATTTGTGTTAGCTGATAACTCTTACTGGTAACCATTAAAATACAGTTTTATATAGCTAACTGCAATCTTTTATATCCATTAGAGAAGTTTTTACAGGGAACGCTATGGCAATACTTATTTGGGTATTAATTTGGGTAATTAACTTTTCAGTTAATGGCTAGAATTGAGAAATAGAAAAAGTTTTTAGTATCAGGTCACTTTTGTTATTCCAGTGAAATTAAAAACAAGCAAACAAAAACCAAACCACCACCAAAAAAGGTTGGGGTTACCCTCTTTTATTACAAATATTATTGCCATGTGGGAAAGATAGCTTTAGTTTTCAAGAAGTTTAGATGAAATGCACTGTTTTTCAAAAATAAATTGAACCAAAATATCAATTATTAGATTGAGTTTTAAGAAAAAGTGCATTTTGGAGACAAATATTGTATTTTAAATGTTATTTTTTAATCTAAATTGGGATATTGGGAGGGGAAAATATTAGCAATGGAATGTAGTAATTGATTACTTTTTTGAATGGGAACGAAAATTAAGTGAAATGCACCCAACAGGTTTTTTTAATGCCTTTTTAGCTCAAGGCAGCTTGATGTGTTGGATATATAAAGGAAGGCCTAAGAAAACCTTTTGTTACCCAGTTCTGATGACAATAAACAAGTCCATTCTTCAGATTTTTGAGAGAGTAGATCTCAATCTTACGCACTTTTAGTTCCAGGTTAGTTTCTTAACTTTGAAGAGACTGGCTCTTGGTTGTTGGCTTTCTTTTGTTTGTAAATAGACTACTGCATCCTCTAAATGAAGAAGCATATTCCTTTAATCTTGTAAAAGAGGCAGTGACTCTCTAGCTCAGATTGTTTGCTCTCCATCAGGCTGGTTCCAGGGACTTGGGGAAGGATGTTGGTCTTGAAGTCTGATTTTTTCTAAACTTCCACAAACTTGCAGTTTGTGAAGTGACCGAAAAGCCTTTAAATAGGTAAGCTCAGAGTGTTTTTAGGTGTTACCTGAGTTTGAAAAAGCAAGCCCTCAGATTAACTGTTTACATGGGGCATGTATATTTATGGATTGAGCATCTGTTGATGCCTTGTTCTGGTGTTCATACAGCCTTTCCACTTTAAGGGAGTGCTTGGTGTTAGAGCAGGGGAAGGCCTGGTGCAAAAGGCTTCACACAGGAGTTACATTGCTTTCCACATTGTCTTTGAAACATCCAATACTCAGTCCTGTGTGGTCCTGAGTCATAATTATGGGGATACAGATGTCCCTTGGAGGGCAGTGTGGGAGCAATCTTTTACTTAAAGTAGAGTGCCTGATGAGTCTTCATCCTTGAGATGTCTTATAGCAGGTATCTACCTGTGACCCTTGCTGTTGTGGGTGACTAGGATCACAGAGAGAGTGATCTCCCAGGCAAGCCTGGAACTGACTCTGAGTAATGCTTTGAATACCACAGCAGGGCCTGAGAGCTAGCATGGAGATGACCTCAGTTGTTAAGGAGGTGGGCTGCTAGGTTTTCACCCTTCCGGAGTTTTTTCATAGTGTGTTTCATGTCCAAATGTAAAGTCCTGCTTTCTTGGCGATATAAAACCTAAACAGCTTTGATTATAATTTTATGTGAGCAATTTTAAGTCATTAAATGTTTTAAGAAGGTGCTGCTCAGCATCGCTCAGATGACACTTCTGCTCATATTTGCAAGGAGCGAGGAAAACGGATGAGCTTAAACCCTATAAAATAGCTAGAACAGTTTTATTTCATCATTGCAGTGAACTAGGAGCATATATGTGGTAGCTGACCATTCTTGAGCCTGTTTTGAGCTCTAACAGAAATAGGTTTAAAGAAGTGCCTGGCTTATGTTAGTGTGTACTGGGAGAATGCATATGGTGCATTGGTGGACATGCTTCCATGTGTGAGGCTCCAAGTCCTTCCTCAGGGGAAGAGGAGGACTCTCACTTGTTGAGCAGTAAGGTGATGTCTGGGTGATTGCTGCCCTGAACTGTAGTGCTTAGCCATCTTGACTTGCAGGTGCCTGCACAACACTTTATAAAAATACTTGATATTTATTCCTAGCTTAGGCTTTTTTAAAGTAGACACTGCAGCAGAGGCAGTCTTCTTTATGCATCTGTGCTAAGGATTACATTCTTAGTACATTAATCACTTTGTATCATTAGAGTTTTAAGATAAATTTCTATTGATGTATCTGCTTAAGACATACAGTGTTTGCTCACAAAATAGTGTCTTACATTTTTGGATCATTATTTCTGCATTTTGTCTACTAGTGAAAGTTACATCTATGTTAAGCATGTAAAATGTCATGCAATGGAGGAATAAGAAGCGTACTTTATAATTCAGTTTTGTACTGCTGCTGTGAATGGTATGCTTTGAATTGGAAGATCAGAAAATTCCATCTTTATTATGAGACTTGTGACTAACTAAATTTGCTTTCTGATTTTGAGAAAATATTTGCAAGTGTGAATAGATTCCTCCACGCTCTACTGTAATACAGCACTTAGGTTTTATTTCTTACTAATAATTTTTACAGTTTAATATAAATTCTGCATATGGTCATCAGCTCCATGCTAAGTTAAATTCTGCAGACCTGTACCTTCAGCTGCTAATGCAATAAAGAGTCCGCTTAAGATGATTCTTTGAGCTGACCCTCAGTTACTCTTTGATGGAGCTTCTTCAGTGTTGGTGAACGAACTCAGAGCTGCTTTAAAATGCTGAACTGGTCAATGTGATCAGCATTGCTTCAACACTTCAGATAGTGTTGTTTTAATCTGCTGAATTGTTTAAAACCTACAGATGTCATGATGAGGCCAGCTTTATCACAGTCTTCTGTGCAAGAGTCTCAGTACCTCAGGGCTGTGTTATGTGTGCATGTCCTTCCTAAGGAGGACCTCTCCATCAGGCATTCTGGAAGTGCTTTGGTAGCTGCTGCATCCTTCTAATAAAAAAATCCAGAAATGTGAGGGATTTTCTATATCAGGTCCAGTAATTACAGCTATTTCCAATTCCAGGTCAAATAACTTTGTGCCTGAACACTGATGGCAGATAAGAATGAGGTTATGATCTAAGTACTGTATTAAAAAGAAAAATATAGAATATACTGAGTTGGAAAGGACCCATCAGGATTATCCAGTCCAACTCCTGGCCCTGTGCAGGACACCCCAAGAATCACACCATGTGCCTGAGAAAAGAATGATGTTTTTCTGTTTTCTGAAGTCTGAGTGAACTGAAGTGGGGACTTGGTCAGATATCTAACTAATGCATGCCGTTACTAATACTTCTATGACAAATTTAATGATTGATGTTCTAGATCTTGATTGCTTATGACTGTGAAAAAAACCAAATTCCTACTGCTGAATGCTAATAGATCACATCCCTTTATAAACTTCAGAGGAATACAAAGGGACAAAAAATGTTTGCTTGCTTGTTTCTTGGTCTGTTACCGTGTTCAACATCAACTATCAGTTCTACTTTGTCTTCTTTCTGTCACATCAGCATAGTAACTGAGTAGGCAAACATGACTGCAAGCCAGGGAGATACAGTAATGTTGCACGGGGGCAAAGGATTTCCCAGGCCTTTTTTTTCCCCCCAAATGGGTTGCATAAGGTTACAGCAGGGGCTTCTAAATATTGGTGAGGAAAAAGTGATGAGGATGCAGGATTTGATTCCATGGCTTACCAAACTAACTTTGCAGAGTGATGCTTAATTGTATGGTGAACTCCAGGAGCTACCAAGACAGTAGGGGTCTTTGGGGATGGTATGAATTCAGATTATTAGGGTCAAAAACCCAAGAGATACAAGCCTTTTTCCTCCCATAAGAGAGCTTGTGTGCAGGGTTGGTGCAGTGGTAAAAGATCTTGGAGAGAGAGCAATTAGTACACTTATCTGTAGAAAGCTCTCTAGAGTGACTGAAGGGAAAGCAGTTTATTGTTAGTGGTGGATCCAGGATGCATTTGCAATGTGCTAAGCAGTCTTTAACTTGCTGTTTGTGAGAAACAGCGTGGTGGGAACTGACCTTGTAGTAAAAGGGCATGGCTGTGACAAGGTCCTGTACAGGACTAAGACTCGAGTTACCATTTTGTTCATACAGGAGTGTGGGGTGTGCTGGCACTCCGGCCCTGAGTGCTAGCTCAGTCTAGTCCCAGAGAGTCAGAACTCAGTGGCAAGGGTTTAAGAGACCTTATCTAGCTCTTGAATTTGAAGATTTACTTTGAACTCCCGTGCACTGGCACAGAAAAGCCTCAGGTGCTAAAGGTCTTTGAGAACTGAAGTACTGAAGTACTTTGAATGTAGTGTATAATGTCATAACCAGAAATCTTCCAAGTGCAAGTAATAATAGATAGCAAATTGTGAATGACTACACCCCAGCATGGAAGACTCCTGCTAAGCTGGGAGTGTAGATCACATCACGTATAACTATGAGTGCATTTCAGTGAGAGGACAGAGCTGCACTTGGCATGCCTGAAAGGGGACAGTTACTTTCCTTTCTTAGGAGCTTCTCCTCCCTCAATTTCTTTTCTTTGGAGCTTCGGCCATGACTGTTTAGTTTTATTCTACTTTGAATTAGACTAGTTTTTCTGAACTAGAAAGTCTTAAGGAGACCACCTTGGCGGAGCGACTGGATTGTTCAAAATTTATTCAGCAGTTAAAGTGTAAAAATAGCTTGATTATTTTTTTTCTTGGCTCTTCTGGATGCGTTGTGTTTGTTTCATTATCATAGATGTCCATTAAATACTTTCTGTTCCTTCATTTGCTTGTGGTAGGCAGTTACTTCTGAATAAATTAGGAGAGACAATACAGAGAGGGCAGGATTATGTTGGCATGTGATTGTTGTCTCACTTTCCAAAGAAATAGGCTCAACGGTCTAATCCTTTTTTTCCCCCACTTCATTCTAGCACATCAATTCACTACGTTATTGTTTTTATTACAGCATGCTAAATTTGTAGAACAAGTGACTTCTTTAAATGTTAAAAATTACTTACTTTGTAGCATTACACAGTAAAAGTGCCTCTTTTAAATGATTAACTCTGGTATTTTGAACACTGCCTATTGGAAAAAGTCCAGCCCGTGTACAGGATGGTGAAATACTAAGCAGGAGTGAAATTCTTATATGCAGTTGTGTGTGTTAGGTGTGTTTCTCCACACTCCCTCCATTCAAACAGTGTGATCAGAATGTAAATAAAGAGAAATCCTCACTTCAAAGGGGAGCTGGGGTGTGTGGCTGATGTAATACTTTCAGGGTGATCCTAACCAGTGGCCAGTGAAGTAAGCTTCAGACCATATTTAAAACTTTCTTGTGCCATGCTCCCAACATTAAGACTAAAATATTTGGGTGGGGAAGCACAGAGGAAACTAATCCTATTTTAAAAATGTGCTTTATTTATAGCAAGAGAAGCTTTCAGACCTATTAAAAAGGAGCCACAAAGAGAAGGGGAAAATGATTGCAAAGTCTGTGTTCCATAGGGCAAGAAACTAGGAAGTTCCATTTCTGCAAGGGAGTTCTAAATCGGGTACAGGGAGAGTTGAACACTGATAGGTTGTGTGAGGAGACTCATACCAGACTATATAAGAACGTTTTGAAGGCGAACACGGCCAGAGTGGTTTGGTATCGCTGGAGTAGAGGCAGCAGAGGTGGGACCCAGTGTGACTGACTTCCTTCCCTGTTTAGTAAAACTCCTCAGAAGATTCCTTTGAAAGAAATATGGTGCGAGGAAGCTGAGATGGCTAGTGAATAATTCTGTCAAGTTTCATCTTTAGAGTAAGCTGGAAGTGTTGATTGCAGCAAAGCTAAGTTTTGGATTTTATTGATATAAATAAATATTTTTTTTTCCTAATATAAGATGTTAAAGTCCATAATATAGTATTTCTAGATAATATAATTTTTCTAATATTTCTGGCAAATACTAGAGCATGGGTTGTTAGTAATATTAAGCCAATTTCACTACAAGCTGACTGTGCCTCCTCAATGTCCCAGATACCCTCCTAGATATCCGAGTAGCACGTCCAGTTCTGGGCTCCCCAGTACAAAAGAGAAATAAAGCCACTGGAGAGAGTCTGGCAAAAGGCCACTAAGACGATGAAGGGACTGGAGCATCTCTTCTGTGAAGAAAAGGCCATAACTATCTACTCTGGAGAGGAGAAAGCTCAAGGGATCTCATCACTGTGAACAAACACCTGAAAGGGAGGGTATAAAGGAGATGAAGACAGGCTCTGTTCAGTGGTACCCAGATGGAAGCAGAGGCAGTGGTACGAACTGCAACACAGAAGGGTCCATCTGAACATCAGGAAATGTTTGGGGGTTTTTACCACAAGGGTGACTGAGCACTGGCATGTGTGGCCCAGAGGGATTATGGAGGCTCCTTTCTTGGAGATACTTAAAAGTCATCTGGACACAGTCCTGGGCAATTAGCCCTAGCTGGCCCTGTTTGAGCAGAGGTGGTTGGGTCAGATGATCTCCAGAGGTCCTTCCCAGCTCAGCCATGTTGTGGAGCTCCAAATCAGATTAGTAGCATTTACAACAGGACTGCCTAAGCACTTCTGGTGTTAATGCCATTACTGTAAACTTCATACATCAGCATTCTTATTTCCTCTGTTGCTCCAGAAGCAGTGAACTTATATGCAAGATTTTGTACTTGAGACACTGAGTAGTCACAGTCACATGATTACAGCACTACCTTTGCAGAACAGGATCTTTATTATGCTGTTTCTTTCCAGGTGGTTGGAGGCAAGATAAAGAAACCAGGCAAACGAGGTCGCAAACCAGCCAAAATAGACTTGAAGGCAAAACTTGAAAGAAGTCGTCAGAGTGCAAGAGAGTGCAGAGCCAGGAAGAAGCTGAGGTACCAGTACCTGGAAGAGCTGGTTTCAAGCAGAGAGCGAGCCATCTGCGCTCTTAGAGAAGAGCTTGAAATGGTAGGAAACTATCATTTAACCTAAGCCTTGTTATTATTTGGGACCTGTCCTCATGAGCATTTGTTGTCAAAATCACAGTGACTGACAGTGGCATTTGGCTAGCCAGAAGGTATCAAAACATCAGATGCATCCAGCTGTTTGTCTACTTGTGTGTGTAGAGTATAAACTTCATTGTCACAAGTTGTCTACTGGTTTTGAAATGGAAGCAATCAATGAAAGTGCCATTGCATTGTCGTCTGTTGTCTTTGAAATGCTTGCCTTGAAAATCTTTGATAGATACAGAAATAGGTAGACGGTGGAAAGAGATATGTTAGTATATCAAGGGGGAACATACATCCACGGTGTGTCATTGCTTCTCTGTTGGGGAAGTTGACTCTTGCAGCACATTCTCTGTGTAGATGGTTGCAAAGGTGTCCTGTTTTCCAGCACATGTAAGATAGGTGTCTTAGCCAAATAAGCAGCATTAACCAAAGAGAATGTTTCATCTGGAAATCACACACAACTCCTCTGTGATACTGAGATGCTATTGAAATTCCACCAGAGCTGAGGATATTGCCTTGGCCTGGCTTTAGGTTTATTTGAATAGGCAGGGCTAATCAGCACAGGTGAATAGGTTTAGGATGAGGTGAAAAGTCAGCCAGCTGTCCACAGGTTTTTTGATGTGCTTCAGGGTTTGGCAGTGAAGAATTTAAGATGAGAGAACTAGGAATAAGGCATGTGTGCTACAACTGTGCCTTTTGCAATCAGAAAGGACCTCTTAATAGTCAGTCAGCCCCACAGTCGTGTGAAATATTTGTTTTTAATAGGCCATGAACTGGAACGGTATTCTCACATGTCAGCAGCAAGAAATTGCACAAAATGTTCCATGTTGTTTAATAATTACAGTATTCTGTCGAGTATGGCCACTGAGTAGCAGTTTATTGACTGAAACAGGTTTTGCTGAGGCTAGGTATGCAACCATAGACATGTGCTTAGCTCATTAGTGCTCTGCAGTTTCATAAGAGGCTTCAGCTCGGTAAATTCAGATCTTAAATGAATATCCCGGAAGGTAAAGATTACAGTTCTGTTTTGTCTGCTTATGTGATCCTGGCAGTTTGCTAATGCCTAATGCGTTTGCATATTTCAGTACAAGCAGTGGTGCATGGCGATGGACCAAGGGAAAATCCCCTCTGAAATAAAAGCCCTGCTAACTGGAGAGGAGCAAGGCAAAGCACAGCAGAACTCAACCAAACTTTCTAAGGCTGGGAAGACAGAAGCGAACAGCAGCAATCCCTGTGAGTATCCAGCCTATGATTAATTCCTCTTTTATTTTTTACATCTTTTGCAGTGTAGGAGCATGCCTGTGGTGTAGGAAGAAACATAAGGATGTGCTTTTGGGCAGAAGTAGTTGATTGATGTAAAGAACTTTGTGGGTGGTACAAAGAGTCTGTGTAGTGTTTACACGATCAACACAGATACTACACTTGATAGGAAGCTGGGCAGTTAATTTAAAAGAAGACCTAATCTTTGTATTTCACCAAGGCTTGTGAAGACCTGAGACCTTAATCTTTTACAGCATTTTCTGGTTTTTTAATGCAAAATAAATGGAGCACATAAAACAATTGAATTTTAAAAGCTTCATCAAGAAAACATTATCCTACCTGTAAGCACTCAGAAGTGAGAAATGCTGGACTTGGAATTTCCTACGGAGTCTTCTTTCTGACTCATTTGTGCTTGTCCAGGGAATGAAATAAGGTTCTTCTGGGAATTAGAAGATGAAAAGATCTTGTGATATAAAGTCATATTCCTGATATGTATATACAAAGGGAGAGAGTTAAGATGTAGCATGGGCAATTCTATATCTTACTACTTCTAATTTTGTAATATTTCACGCTACAGGCTAAATTACACTCTACTGAATTTTTTTAAAAAAATAGGAATTCCTAGCTTTATGTTTGAAAGAATCAACATGAAAACCACATTTTTAACCATAACAATCTTCCCCCATGGTGCTTCATTCACAGGAGGCCAATGCAGAACCTTCTGCACTGCAGCAGAGAGAGCTTGGTAGCTCGCAGAAGAATGCTGTTCTGAGAAGTGGATGCATCCTCAGATGCAGGGGGAAGGATCCAGGTCTGCTGTCTTCTCTTTGCTCCTCCCCACATAAAACTCTTTGATGGTGTTCCTAAGGCTGTGTGGAGTGGGGCTTTTGGGGTAACAGGTGTTTGTGTAAGTGGAGCGTTGTTCTTTCTTTCTCTACACCACCCTCCCCAAATACAGCTATGGCAGCTTTTGGGAATTCCCAGTATGAGATGGGAGCTGCTTTTATATCAGAGCACAAAATTAGGCTGGTTTTGTTTTTGGTAGTTATGTGGTTGTTAACCATTGTGGGAGCCTGGAGGTTCTGTAAAGTAAAAGTAAGAGAAGGATCTCCTAACAGCTTTGCTAAAGCCAAACAGATTACTCTAGGTCAAAGAGAAGGAACTGGATCAAAAGCTTTCAATAAGAAGATTTATAGCAATGTAACTTGTAACCTAAATGAAGATGTTGCTCTCAATATCCTTCTCTAATGCAGCATGTCTTATATGTGATTTTGATTCTTAAAGAGAGGTACTAGATGTGTGTCCTGCCTCTGCCCATACTTCTTTCACTGAATATATTTTCCACCCGCCATGCTCCTGGTAAGATAGTCAAAGCATGTCCCTGCATCTTGCTTCCAGCCATTCTCTCTCACCCCTTGGGTCCTGCTGTGTTTCTGTAGCTACCTACATTTTGGGCTGTAGTACTTTTCTGGACAGCAACTTAAAATTAATTCTGCTGTGCTGTCCTGGTTTCCCAGCCAAAGATAATGCCAAGAACTGGTAGCAAGGAAACCAAGTTGCATCAGTTTTATGGTAAGAAGGGTAATGGCAAAATTCTCGTGGGCCGATTTACTCATCCTAGTTATTGACAGATGACCAGCTGCTTTCCTCAGACTGCTCTTTCCCCTGGATATGCTTTTTGGTTTTGTATGATGCAGTGCGGAGAGTGGAGCTCTCTGGATTTTCAGTGGGGGTTTGGCTTCCTTAATCTGTTTTGTTTATGGCAATGTCTTTCTCTGTATTTTATGAAATGCGTGGAACACTTTTTAGTATTATGTTTTCTTCATTGTTTCATAGAATAAATATTATAATGAATGACCTTGCTAGACTGAATGTTGCCTTCTTTTTATTGAACTAACTGGGTCTGTTTAGCATTATCTCAATTCAAAATGAGTTGAGAGCACTGAAAATAATGAAGTGCCATCTTTCAGTGTACAGCACAATTGTTTTCAGAATTCCATTCTAAGCACTTGTATGTTGAACCTTAAGGCATTGTTTTAAGTTTCTACCCTCCAAGCACGTACTTAGTTACCAATTGCTATAAATGTTGCACAGATACAGGAAACTATTATGAAAGGTTAAGTAATACTGAAGTAGAGATGGGGAGGGATATGAGGGCTCAGGTTGTCTTGTCCATGTCCTGCCCTGCCCCCATCATCCACATTTTTGAAGTTCTGAACTGCCATTTGTCATGAAAGATAGTAATAAAGCCAACCCATAAGTTTGGGGATTTTTGTTTGTATTGAATGCTTGCCTGTCCATTTTCTGGAGGAAGAAAACACCTAGGCCAGACGTTCAGAACTATACTCTGTGAACCTTGTAGTGGGATTCTGTAACATCATACCAAAAGCGTAATGTGTTATTTTAGGTTAGAATTAGTCTTACACAGTCTACTTTCAGGTGTAAACAATGTATTGTAACTATACATATATTTCAAATGTTATGTGTATATTTAAGTGTCTTTCTGAATCAGGGATTTAGAAAACATGCAGAGGAGTTGCAGTACCTGACCAGAACAGCTCTGCTCAGCACTAGGTAATGTGACAAATGCAGCTCTGATCTTCCCTATTTGGCTCCTTCCCTCTGTTTTACTTGCTGTGATACCAAACAAGAAGCCTCTCAGCAGAAAGTTTTCTTTTCTGAAGGAAATGGAGAAACCGAATTTCTCATTGTGAAGTGCAACAATTTTTTTCTGTTCCCCATCATGGTGGCTTCTTCTTGGCTTTAATCAGCAGTTGACATTACAGGATTGTATTGGCAGGTCTGGGTCTGGCTCTGTGGCACAGATAGTGGCATCCATCTTCTAGCAGTTTTTTTGTACTTCATGCAGATGGACAAGAGGCGTGTTACAGCCTACATAATCTTAAAAAATTTTCTTGTTTGTCTTGCAAGCAAAAATATGTGACACAGTTACAGGCTCTAACTGCAGTTTTTCAATCTGCTCTAGATGCTGTAATTTATTACAAAATGGAGGATTCCCAGCAGCAATCGTTAAAGTTCCTTGGCTTTCATCATGTGACAAATTGTGCTGTGTTGTAAACACAAGCTGTAGCTTGATCTCTGGGAGTACTTGATTTTAGAGCTTGAAGTTTAGCAGTTCCCCTTGTAAACTAACAGATGTTCATGGTTCACGTTTGTTTGCTATTCTAATGCTTACAGTCTGTGTCCACATTGAGGTGGCTCCTGGAAGTGACACCACCAGGTCCTCTGACTAGGAGCCTCACCTAGTACCCTAAATAATGGAGGATGGTGAAGTCTTATCCTCGCCTTGTGTAAGATGGATATGGCCTTTCACACCTTTCTTCTGCAGTGAGTGAGCACAGCTGGGTCCTTCTCACAAGTACTGAAGGAAGGAAATGAACCTGGAAATGCTTCATTTTCCTACTTGCCATGGAAATCTAATGCTCAGCTAGAACCATTTTGCCCAACTTAAGGTGGGTATCTCTTGGAAGCTATCCACAGTCTCCAGAAGAGGCTGTTTGTACTATTTGGTGTTTACAACAACACTAGAACTCTTGTTACAGTTAAGTGTAGTGAGACTGAATTCAGTTAATAATGGAGTAAGCACTGTACAGTTACACTATCCCTTTTGGGGAATGTAACCCAAGGATGTACCAGATAGTGGCAGCTTCATAAGTGAAGGGGATACATTTAGTTGACTTGTCACTTAACTGACAATGTTTTGTAATTATATGGAAAAAAACCCCAACAACCAAAGTCTACTTTCATAGTCTGCTAAATATTTGTGAAAAATCAGTATTCTGTTAAGTGCTTTTCAAAGACTATTTTAACTTATATCAGAGGTTTGGTTCTTTAATGTGTTAGACAAATTTCAAAAAGCTTTTCAGTTTCTTGTCAGCTGAAACCTAGCTGACTTTGTGAGAGTGCCTGTGACTGACTGTTTTTGCCTTTTTTTTTTTTTTCCCCTTGTAGATTTTAGGGTGAAGATTGATCAACATCAATAATGAATCTAGTTTTTCATGGAATCCCATAAAGTGCTGGAGCAGATTTGAGATCATAGTTCCATTTGATACTCTCCAAGAAATTATAATCTCTAAAATTACCTATAAAATTACTGTCAATATAAGAAGCGAATGGTTGAGACTAGTCTCAAAATGCAGAAAAAACATAGAAAAAGCTGAAATAAGACCTGTAGTCCTCCTCATGCTTAAGAATTCCATCATGAGTTGATAGAGAATTGGGTGATGCAGAAATCCCTGTTGCAGGTAAGCAAGGAAAAATACTGTAAGTTACTGCTGCTAAGCCATTAAGCATTCATTTCTCTGTTAATAACTGAGTTTCTTTTATGACTCTGTTGTGAATTTGTGTGAGAAAGCATAAACTTCTAATCAACAGTAAAATTGAGGTATCATATACAGAATAATGCATCAGTGGACTAAAATTCAGTAATACTGACGCTGTATGGAATGTAAAGATTTGTGTGTGTAGATATATTGTGGCCTTGTGGTACCTGAAGGGAGCCCACAACAAAGAGTCCTTCTCCAGGACTATTTACAAGGGCCTGAAGTGACAGGACAAGGGGAATGGCTTCAAACTGACAGAGGGGAGGTTTAGATTAGATACTAGAAAAAAATTCTGTACTGTGAAGCTGGTGAGGCACTGGAACAGGTTGTCCAGAGATGCTGCAGATGCCTCATCCCTGGATATGTTCAGGACCAGGTTGGATGGAGCTCTGAGCAGTCTTTCAATTGCAACTAGAAAACGTTGTCATTGTTCAGCTAATGATTTTCAGCAGCACTTCATTAAAAAAAATAATTAAAAAAACCTGATATTCAGTTTATTTTTTTCCTGCATAAAGAGCACTTGTGAGGCAGAAGTTTTTCTTCCATAACTAGTACAAGAATTGCCCAGCTTTTTTGTATGTCTGCCTGTAACTCATAATGGGCTTAATCAGTGCTACTAACACTGTTTGCTGCTTCAGCCAATTCTTGTGTATGATCTCTATACGTTTGGGTGGGTATTAGTGATGTTCTTAGCTATGCTGCAGCTGATAGGTGTTCTGGTGATGAAAGAAATTTGCAAATGAAAGGCTACAAGTAGATTATAAAATGTGTTTTCATGAGACAGGGTATTCAGTGCAAATAGAAACAGCTTGCCATGAAGGGTGACTTGTTTCCATACCTTCTTTCTCATGGCAATATTGAAAATACATTGTGATCAAGTTTTACAGTGCTAGCGACAGCAGTGCTTCATGTGCCTGTGGTAGAGCATACCAGCAGTGGCCTCCAGCTTCACCATCTCCTTATGTGGAATGCTGTGAATGCCTGCTGATGTAAGAACAATTCTTTCCTACTCCTTATCAAACACAGATCTAGCCATGTTGCTGGGTCAGTGTTTTCTGTTTTGCATTTCTGGGCTTTTTCTTTCCTCTTCCCTTTTTAATCCACCTTTTGGTATACATTCCGTTTTTGCTACAGAAAAAAAGTATTCTGTGCATCTCCTTTCTTCCCAAGTGGCCTGACAGCTATTTTCAAAAGCTGTCAAGGGTTCCTTTTCCAGAGAACTATGGAAAAACATGAGTTACTCTGCTGTTTCTGCCTCTGCATGCATGTTGTACTACATCCACCAACTCATGCTGAGTACCCCTTCTACACTTCAAGCTCTCAGTGACATCAATGTAAATACCCCTTCTGCACTGCAAGCTCTTAATAATATCATCGCCCTCTGTAGCTCAGGGTCCTCTTCTTGCTTCTCAACTGAGGGCAAATAGTGTTGGTATGAGCTCACCCTCACACACTTTTTACTTGCTCAAGCGCTCTTCAGATAGGCTGTATGATCAGGAGGAAGGCAGCAGCATTAGCAGACAGCAGTGATGTTCAGTTGTAGATGCTGGACTTGTGTTGAAACAGTTCTACTCCCAAAGTTGTAAGTCTTCACTTGAAACATTGGGATTTAGTCAACTCTGTTCCTTGTATTTCTGTAAAGTTCTGTGTTTCCCAGCATTTTCAGCAGTGATGGTGTTTTCAAACAAAAGGAGATGTTCAGGTTTACACAGCTGAAACAGTCTGTGAAGTTAGGGGTGGGGATTAATTTTAAAAATTTTGGCCCAAAGTGGGTTTATCTCATGAACATCACCCAGAAGAGGTTTCATCAAAATAAATACAATTGCTGTTAGTTTTCCGTTTAGATATGGGGTCCTGACTGGGATCTTGGATAGCGAAAGGTGAAGGAGGTATTGCCTGGCTTTCTGAACAGCTGATTGCTCTTGTGCCAAGTATTTGTGTAAAGTTTCCCAAGGTGATGGCTTGGTCAGGGATCAATAAGAACAGAATGTTACTACTCTCACTTGGACAAGATGCATTTCTTGTTACTTTATTCTTAGGGTTTATAACCTTCTGAAATAAAATAGTAATTTTTAATTACTAGTAACTGATGGAACTGAAGTGTAGGTGATTGAGAAATAGCCAATTAACTGCTTCAGCTTTTTAAACTTACATAATATTTTTTTTTCAGTAGCCACTTAATGTTGTAATCATTTCAATCCAATGCCACTGAGTGGCATTGTTAATGGAGCCAATATTGTCTACACAGGCTGGCGGATGAAAAAGGCTGACTGACAGCTGGAGAACAATTGTAAAGGCTATCTGGTTTAATCCCTCTGCCATGGACTACTTGTGGAATGAGCACAGTTGCAGTCCTGTGGATGTATTAATAAAAAAAATCTCAGCATAATGATGAATGGTCTCTTGTGATTGCTTGCATTCACCTTGAATTTTTTATTAATTATGTTCCTTGTATGAAATAAGGCATAGAAACAAAACACATGTGCCTGTTATTAACACTGCTTTGCCTTAGTCTGTGAAAAATACTACCACCAGCTGTAACTTTATCACCTGTTAACATGGGTCAAAATTATTTTCTTACTGTAAAACTTTTTTCCCCCTGTCTTTATTCATATATACCTGTTTTTGGACATCAGTGAGAATTTTATAAAATAGCAATTTCAAGTTAATTAGAAAGAATGGAGAGAAGTGCAAGGATTGTTAGGGATGCTTCTAAGTGCTAATTTCTTCCATATATGCCATTTGTCTTTTGTGCTTGATTTGAAGATCTGTGTGGAGGTGGTAAGAGTAGAATGGCGGATCAATGCTGTACCACTCCAGTTTTGTTCCTGTTGTCAGGAGCTGACTGCTAGCATTCCAAGGAGCATTGAGAGCTTTTGAGGACATGATTTTGCTATAGCAAGGGACATGGAAGACCTAGTATTTCTCTTGCAGTGATCAGGTTACAAGAAAGAATCAGGTGTGGGGGCCAGCACTTGTCAGCAATTATTTGTCCTGTGGGTAGGTGACGTTTGGAAGCTTGGACCCCTGCAAACTCCTCTTCTGCCCTCCAAAGAAAAGTGGAACTTGAACTGCTTTTAATTAAACAATTAATCTAGGATTCCAAGCTCTCCTCCTAACTGTATAGCAGCTTTTCTGTTCTATTCAAGATTTTCCTGGACTCAATTGTCATTTTAGCTGCCTCCTTTGAATATTAAAATACTGTTACCTTCATCAGAGAGTATTTCTGGTGTTTCTGAAGGGCTGTTTTCATAAGGTGATTTTCCTTTAGGTTTGATTAGACTGTGCCTATTTAGAGGCACATTTTTTCTCATCTGAAAGGCAGAAGCTTCTTAAACTGCTTCAACTTGATCACTTATAATCATATACTTAAATTGTACAGAAGCACATAGCTACCCATCACTAGTGTTTTTTGGTTTTGCACCAACATTTGGATAAAGAATGAATATATAGTACACTTGGTTTTTTTTCTCTTAACTTTAGTAGTGCCAATATATTAGGTTGTGCTGTTTTCCTACACTGAAATTAGAGAAATGTTTGCATGGTAAAGTCTCCTGGGAAGGAATTCTGACTATGTCACCATAAAGCAAGTTGTTCAGTTTGTGAAGTCCCAACAGTGATTTCCTTTGAGTTTGTGATCTTTGCCTTACTCTTCCTTCACTCAGTATCTGCAGCTGCCCCCTTCCCCTTTGACTCCCTGAGACCTGCTAGGGGTAGGAGACAGCCAGGCTGTGGCTGATCTTCATGGACACGCGCTGTCTGGCTGGTGTGCTGCTCTCAGAGTACGAAAAGGATCTCTCTTGCTTTCCCCTGCAAGTGTTAGTTCACTCAGCCTCCAACTTGTTAGTTGTCCAAATTACATTGACTTTACAACTTTCCTTTCAAATTGATTTGGAGTTGGTAAAGGGATCCATGAGTTGTTGATGCAGATGGACTGCAAAACACAATTACATAATAAGCTCTGGTTTCCCAGCAAACCAGGCTGGTGATAAGTCCCAAAATAAGCTCGGTGTACCCAAAAGTCTGAGAGATTCTTGGTTCCAGTTTGGATTAATTTTGACCAGAGTCCATCTAAGAGAGAAGACTTCTGTGTGTGGTTGAAGAGTCTGGAGATTGCTCTGTAAAGCTGAAATCAGCAGCTCACTTACACTGGGTTTTCAAAATTTGTGGCTCTCTTATGCTGGTGGCTGAAAAACCTTTCTTTAAGAAGTTTTATACATGTAGGGCATGTGATAAATTTATCAAGAAATATCTATGATTTTCTCAATTAACACATCTGAGATTTTCTATAGAACACCTAAGCTGATAAAGTGGTTTCTGAAAGTATATTAGCTAAAACTGAATGTATGAATGGTAAAAGTCTAGTCAGGTGAGGTCAAAACCCTAAATTCGTTTTTTATTACTTTGTCTTGGAAATAGAGCATTGCCACTCATTTCTTACACAGCCTCTGCCCTTACAATATTTGGAAATTTTTTTCATGTGCTATCAGTTTTAAAGGCCAGATTTTTACCAGCTGAAGATTGTATATAATTAAATGAGAATATAAATTAAATGAGGATTGCAGCCTCTTTACAGGAACTTTCCTGGTACAAGTGTGCAGCAGAAGGTTTGGCACTGTACAAGTACCTCCTTGGGGAGGTTTGTGAATAGGATGTCCTAATCTGATTTATGTGCCATGTTTCTTTTAAACTAGTTGGTTGTTATTTGAAGTTAAAAGAGAAATAAAGACCATTTTTAGGGAAATTTAGAAGAAAATCATCTCCCGAGAACTGATGTGAGAATGCTACTGGTTTGCAATCACAAAGAAATTAGAGGGAGACATATTAGATATAAAGAACAAGTTATAGAGGGTGCTCTGTAAAGGGTGAGAAATGCTCTTGTTTCTCTATCAGTTTCACAGGTGGGTGGGTGGGCTCTGCAGGGAGCTTTTCTCCATACAGATCATTGTTTCTCTGTTCACCAAACAGTTTAATGAGGAGAACTAAACAGAAGTGCCACCTCCCAGGAAGCTGTGGATGAGCTTGCCCTGAATTTGATGTTGCATACATGCAGTGCAAGCTGGGACTGTGCAAGGCTGGTGGTATCATATATCCCATGTACACATTTGGTTATACTACAAAACCCACTGCAATAAGTACATCCTTTACACCTGTGCAACTGCTTTGGTAGACCACTGAAAGGGATAATTTTCAATCAAAGACATTCCTCCTGTGTCCTTTCTCAAGCAAAACCTCCACAACGGCACCAAATACCTGAAATACAATACTCAAGTATATTTTGACAGTGTTTACTATTATGATTTTTTTTAATGGAGGAAAGATGTAATATTTCCCTTAAAGACAAATCTCCACTGATTTGTTACCTGGATAGAAATTTCTTCTAACAGTTAACATGATCAACAAATGGAAAGCAGTCTTTGAAGACACAACTAGGTAACTTGTCCGTCAAAAACATTGGCTGTCAGGAGTTGGCTGATAATAGTGTTAGGATTTTTGGGTGATGGCCTCTGCATGGGGGCGATGAACAGTGGAGTGGTAATGGAAAGGCAGCATGCCTGTCATTGTACTCAGGGGTGAAGGTCTCAGGTAGGACTTACAGAGGTGCTGTTGTAGGTTCAAGAGTAATTTGTGGGGAGACACCTTGTGCTGCATCACCCTCTCTTGAAATATTCTGAAATAGCTGGATTTATGTCTGTCTGACGTTTTCTGGCCTGTGCTGAAGTGGTGCCTGCCTTCTGCTGGTGTCCTAAAATTATGCATATTTTAGGTCTGAAAACTCAATGCTTTCTGCCATAGGCTGGCAGCACAACTCCTGTTAAGAGGGCTGAGGGCCACATCCCTCTTTTTACAGAAAAAAACCATATAAGCTCAAGATAGATGCCCTGGATTAGTATGAAAGACCAAGTCAGTAACATGGCAAGAGCTGTTGCAGAGTCTGCTAAAAGCTAGGCAGCAGATGAGCTCCTAGCAGTGCTGTAAGTTAATAGGGAAGTCAGGGATATTTCTGCTGCATGTGCAGCTAACCGGTAACTAATCTGAAATGTTGCTAACTCTGGATTTCACTTAGTTGTTTTCCTCCCTGTACTCAGATTGATATGAGGAGGGACTCTGTGAATTACGTATGGAATGGAGATAGTAAAGTCTCCAGGGCTGAAGAGAAGTGCTGTAGTGCTTTTGGAAATAATTACACCCATCTGTAAGTTGTCTCTGCTGTCTAATTCTATGTGGCCTCAGAAAAATTCAAGTGCTTGATCAGTCCCTCCTCCCCAAACCATGGAAACAAAAGTGTCTCTTGCTTTTACTTGTCCATGCAGAGAAAAGGCTGGTGTCTGGCCAACCATGAAACAAGAACAAGTTCAATTATTTGGTGATGTAATCTTTTTTTCTTTTTCTATTCCCTTGAAAATGTGGGTCCAAATCAAGAGCTGGTGTAAAATGGTTGAGATGCTGAACACAAAGGAATTACTGCTGTCTTTGCCACTTATGAATTTATCCAGGGACTCGTTTCATGAAAAAAATGAAAGACTTTGTTTTAGAAGTAGTGTAGAAAAAAGTCTGTGTTTTAGTCCAGACTGCTCACCAGAAGGTGACATTTATATAACAATCTTCCAGTAGATGTGTTACATTTTACTAGAAGTTAGTTCGAGTGAAGCTTATGTAATTTATATTGGTCTGTTCCACAACACTTGCTAGGTTGAAAAGAGCCAACTATTAAAGACATACTAACTTAGAGAACCACTTAGGGAGTTAATAACCCTTCCTTTTAGCATGTGAGTCTGGATATAATAAACTTCAAGTCTGCTTTTTTTTCTTTTAAACAGGAAGGATCTGATATTGGGAAAGGCTGAGCACTGAGAATTTCAGCTGGAATCAATGGCATGTGTTCAACACCTTGGAAAACCTACTCCTAAATCAATGTCAGTTAATTCTGAAGCCAAATGAGTTGAGGAGACTGAAAAAACTCAGGGGATTCTTAAGTGTGCTTATGGAAAGTCCAATAATGGGTGATAGCCACTTTGGTATCACCTCTGGGAGGCTGGGCAAAAAACAGGTAAAATGTGTTTCTCTGCTTCTCACTAGCCTCCACCCCTCAACTGGAAACTTTTAAAATATGTTTAACCAAAAATCCAGCTTTCTGCTGAAATAAAAAGGAAGGGACATAATTTGACAATTTATAATAGTAATTCCCAAGTGCAAGCCACTTATTAGCAAAAGTGAACTGCAGTGGTGGAATTTCCACTTAACATGCGTCTGCTTAATGGAAAAAAATTGTTCAGTGTTTGGCATGTGTCATGGGCCTACACAGAAAACACTTAAGGGGCAGATGGGCTAGAGTTTCAGGAGTCCTCTCTTCCAGAACTTCTCCTTTGTAGATAGGACTGAGATGTGTCTGTAAGCTAGGAATTTTTGTTGGCTGAGTGCCAAACCTGTCATAGTGACTTCCTGCCTGCTCCAGTCCATGTCTGCATTCTGGTTTCCATCTTGCTTACACGCAAGCTCATGGACAAGCATGCCTACACATGCAGGAGCAGTGATTCACATCCCAGGCACCTAACTAACCTTTCTGGAGTACTGGGATGTCTCAAGAGGTGTTTGAAGCTCTAGAAGCAGTTGCTGGCTATTCCCAAATTAAAATGTGTTTCTTCAAGGTGCCTTTACCTGAGTAGCATTGTTTGGTCTAATGTTAAAATTTCCTCACCCCTCTTTGTGAGCAGGTATGGGCTGGACACAGGAACAACCACAAAACCATGGATGAAATGCAAGGAGTATATTTATTTTTGTTACCTTACCAACCAGGGAATCCCTGAAGGAGCACCTGAGCAGAGGCACTGTCGAGTTCAGACCATGCTGGAGGATCATCAAACCTGCTGTTCTCACCTGTATTTTAGGCATTCATGGAAGTGTGGTTTACCACTGTGCTCCAGTCTTTTCCTCAGCGCAACAGGAATCTCAGGCATATTTGATAGGCTGCCTCTATCACAGGTTATCAAAACACAGATATTCTTATTTGTTCAACATGCAAGGATAATATATGGTTTTTTTTCTGTATCTCAGGTCTATATTTCAGGTCCCTTCAGTGTTGTTTGCGAACTTACTCTCCAGTCTTCTGTTATTTTCCCACACCTTCATTAACTTTATTCTTCCATTAGGTAAGTCAGTCTGTTGGCAGTGACATACGTTTATCTTGATCAGAAAAGTCCCGCAACATTTTCCATGTTTTGCTTAGACAGTCCATGATCTTCGTCATGTCTCTGGCACCTCTGGGGCCTTGGCAGACCAGGAGGTACTGGGCATTGGTGCTATTAAACTCATCCATCACCTGTCCTAAAATGATAGGAGTGAAAAGGATTTCTTGCTCTAGCACCAGGTCAGCACTTTTTAATCTCCATCGATTTCATTACAGGTGTCCAAAGTCAACCCTAAGCATGGAGTGGCTGCCATTTCAACTGCCAAGTTGCCAGATATTTCCCATCTTCAGCACCTGTAAGCATGGTATCTGTGTCAGCTCTCACACAGCAGCACCAAACTTCCAGTGGCTGGGAAACTCAGACAGCCTTTCTTCAGGCACCTCACCCAGAAGCACCATGTTCACCAAAGCATGAGTGTGGTCAGCAGCCATGGCTGATGGAATAGAGGATGGAGAGGAAAACATACTGAAAGCTGCATCATATGCAAGTAGAAATCAGGGAGGTTTTTATCAGTGTAGCTGCATAAGGGGTCAGCTGCATGGGCACATTGCTCCAAGTTCAAAAGCAGCTTATGTTAGTGAGAATGGATTTTTAACAGTGTAACCGTCCTGGTTAAAAGAAGCTATGGCAAGCAGAGTCAATCTCACTCTGACACAACTGTGACTGGGCTTTTATTGGTATGGAAAGGTGGTTTAAGGCAGCCAACCTCCAGACTTCTCTGATAGTCACAAGGCTGGTTAGGCCCATGATTTCAGTGCAGAACTGCCAGGTGTTTCAGCCTGGGGACATTGTGTCCCTAGCTGTTGTGTCATGGCCTTCCTGGACTTTTCCTGACCACCTTCTGTAGTTTTGCACCTTCTGAAAGGCGGGAAAATGTGGTTGAGTTTACAAGAGGGAAAATTGCTCCAAAGTCTCTGGTTTCACACCCACTGGTAAGTTCTTAGCACTCTGTACTTGAAAAGACATCTAGCAGGCTATGGGTCTGCAATATTGAACTAGTGCAATAGAATTGACTGCCTCTCTCTTTCTCCCTTCCTTTTCAGCAGTAGAGCTACTCTGAAGGCAGCTCCATTCCAGTATTTTTCCTTGGGATTTATAATGGTCTGAAGCTTGCTCCTCATCTGCAGACCAAAAGCTGGCTGTGCATAGGCAGCATCCACTGGAACATCTTTGGGGTCGGACTGAGCAAGGACTCATTGCATACAACTTCTCTGGATACACCTCAGCAGGACAGTGACTGTTACAGCCTGTCCTGTCTGTGATGCCCAGATAATGAGGCTGCCTTATGCCCTCACATTTGCATAGTCTTGAAGAAACAAGTGTCCCAGGTCCCTCTGGACTCAGACCTAGCAGGGGAACCATAACCCTGTGGTCTTCTGCAACCTCAGGGCTCTTTCTGTTTAGTTCCACCTCTAATAAAACTACTAACTGAAAGAACAACTGTTGTGTTTCAATCTCCAATCCAACATTAAAAATAGTGCTGCAAAGTTGACATGGCCCTAAATCTGATTTTACTGTGTCAGAGGCAATTAAATGGCAAAGGAAAACTAAGCACATGTTTCAGGGAGAAACAGCCAGCTCAAAACATGAACCACACAGAGAATGCTGGTCTTTTCTCATTTTCAGGATCCTCTCATCTACTAACTCGTAGATTTTTTGCTAATGGCTTTATGAGAAAGAGCTGATCCTTATTTAGTGGGAATTTATGAATTTGTGAAATACTGTCTGGGAGTGTTCCTGTAAAAAAGGTTCATATAACCATACTTGTAGAGGAGGAAGGAAGTTTTCTACCATACATGTAGGATTATTTCTCAACAAAGGGGTTTCCCCACTCCCACATTGCCAACATGAGTCTCTTCAGAGGATATCAGCTTGGAACTCCAACACATGTATGCTCTGCTCCCTTCTGATGGGAAAGGGGGCTACTCAGCCATGTTTATTGCACTCTGTAATACTTGCCACTCTTGTTCTAGTAACTTTCACTACTGCAGCACTTTCAGGCTCCAGGCATGAAGAGGAACCCAAGTGTGCCACATCTGCTCAGAAAGCAGAAGAAAAAAATTACCCTTCTCTGAGTAGGTTGTGATAAGGGGTATCTCTTTTGAACAAACAACAGGGAACTTGAAATTTTGAAATAGGAGTGTGTGGAGGGATAGCTGACACCTGCATACTGCCTAGTTTAATACCTGGGATCAAAATGTCAATGCTTTTAGCATGACTTGAGTGTGAAATGCCTGCTGGTAGCCTGGACCTGACGGTGCTTGGCCATGCCCTGCTGGCTACATTGGGGTGCTCAAAGGAGAGGCTGGTCTGGAGCCAGTTCTGTGCAAGGAATGACAGACTACAATGAGACTGTTCAGTTCAGGAGAGAAATAACTGAGAGAATACATGACAGAGATTTACCTAGCTGTAGTAATCAATACACCATTGAAAGTATGGAAAGATTCTTGTCATAAATGGAATCTGGATGCTGATGCAGAGAATGAAACCTTTACTGTGATATGAATATTGTTACAGGTGGATTTTGTATTGTCACCTCACTTGTACCTTCCCTTTCCCCAAACCCC
>JAWWEU010000040.1:65131922-65144470 GCA_035583155.1 Acropternis orthonyx | reverse complement strand
GGTTAATTAGACATTGGCTATGTTCTATAGATAAGATAATTAAGTAGAGTTATAAATTTGTAACATGCTGTATGCCCGGCGCGTGCATCAATGATTGCTAAAGCTTTAGCCGAACTTTCAGTAAAAGACCTTTTTCTGCCTTCACCCTGTTGTGGAAGTTTTCTTCCTTGGATTTATGGCAACAATTCAAGCGGGAGGCCCCAGGGTATACATGCCCACAGGCACATAGGTTCCTGTGCCCTTGTTCAGCTGGGATGTACGGCTGGGCGAGCTGCCTTCTCAGCCCAACACACCCAACCCTGCCCTGCCTTGCAGCCCTGTGCTGGTGGAACTGAAGGTCATCCTCTGTGGGGCTAGTGTGAGGGTGCCTGTGTCCCCCATGCACAAATGCTAGGCCTGTTTCTCATGAGTTTGTCACTGTTGTGGCATGCAGGGCGATGCAGAGAAACTCCTGCCTTGCCTCACTGGTCTCCAGTTCGCACAGCTTATGTCATTCCCCTTCCCAGGAGGACTGAAGCCCCAGATGGTCCATTGGGACAGTGCTGGCAGAGAAAGAACAGCAGGAGTTGGGTCCACCTGCATCTACAGCTCCCAGGCAGGTTGTCTCTTCTGGAGCACTTATTAGGGACTTCTTCAAACACTCCCCTGTGGGGGATGCTTGTTTTCCTGCTTGTGTTTGGGAAAGGCCACTCTTTGCTGCAGTGCCACAGCTGTGCCTCAGCAGAGGGGATGCAGGCCAGGGGAACACTCAGTCTCAGATGTGAGAAGGCCCTGGGTGCCTGGTACAGACATTGGCCTCTTTCGCTCATCAAGCCTTCTCCCCGGTTGTGCCAAGCCCGAACTGGGTGAGTGCACCAGGCTGGGTGGAGAAACGTCTTGAGAGGAGACGGGGAGGACGAGACCAAGCAGGGAACTTTTCTTGGGCAATTTGGACTTTTGGAGGGGCATGAGGACAGAGATGCAAAAGCATCTGGTGCTTGCTGGCCCAATGCTGACCCCACTGTGACAGTGGGAATTTTGCCACTGATGAGATCAGTGGGCTCTGGCTGAGGCCAACAGAGCCCATGTATGGACATCTTACCTATGGGGTCTCAACAAAAGGAACAACCACAGTGCAACAGTATTCACAGGGGCATAATGGAAGGAAATCTAGATGGCTTTGGATGGATTTAAGTGGCCCATCTTGTATAGGGATTAAAATAAACTGTTTTTTCTTTCCCTTTTCCACCTCCAAATAGAGAGTGTAAGGACTCTTGTTTTGTAGAAGAGCATTGCTCGTGATTCTGGGAGATGAGTTCCCCAAAGCAGAACATGATAACTGAAATGAAATAGAACAAATGTATCAAAATCAAAGCATTTAATAAAATAAAACATCTCTTCCCTCCACCCCCCCATCCCCCTAAAACCTATGTTAAAAATATGTAACTATACATTGGTTCAAAAGGGCGAGAAAACTCCTGGGGGTACATGGTAACTTTTCAAAGCAATGAAGTCCACTAGACAAAAGTATTTGGGGGATTGGATGGAATAGGCCACGCAAGCTTTCTTTCCTTGGCTTCTCGGTTAAAAGCATCATAGGTGGAGTCTTTGGTGACACTTTTGGCCGTAGCTGGAATGTCTGCAATGCCGACATGATTTTTTTTTGCTATCCTGGAACTGGTGGTAATGGTGTATGCATTGCTTCTGTAGCATTTCATGGCAGACATGCAGAAAGTTTCTTTCATCCCCCTTCTGAAGTTCGCATTATAGATGGAGTAGAGGGTTGGCTTAGAGGCTGAGGAACTAAAAGAGATCCAGGTGACAGCCAGGAAAACCAAGGAGCTCTTTCTGTAGTCTGTTTCCTGTGGGTGCCACAATTGTACCACGTAGAAAGGGAGACAGGACAGGAGAAACATCGAGTTTAACATTAAGAACATCTTGATGGTTTTCACTTTTGTTCTTGGAACAGTATTTGTTGTCCTCCTGACAGTCATTCCATCTGTGCCTATTCTCCAAATGTGCTTAACGATTTTCTTGTAACAGAGGATAATGAGGAGGGATGGGATCAAAAACACCACCGAGATGTGGATGATACTGTAGACAGCTCCTTGCCAAGAATCAGGGAGAAAAAAGTTGCAGTGGTGGTCACTGTTGGAGCCATAAAGAAAACAAGCTGGTGATGCAAATATAGCACCACAGAGCCAAGAGGCCAGAATCATTTTCTTGGCTTTCTCCCTGGATACTTTGAAGCTCAGGGGGTAGACAATAGTGTAGAATCGATCCACACCTATGGAGAAGAGCACGTAGATCTGGACTCCTGGAGTGAGGTACTGTAGGTACCTTACCAGCTTGCACATCCCATTCCCCAGGATCCACCTGCCGTAGGTCAACTGAAGAAGCAAGAAGGGTGCGCTCACAACAGTGGTGAGCAGGTCTGCACAAGCCATAGAGACCACAAAATAGTTGGTGGTGGATTGTGTCCTTCTGCTTCTATGGATCACTAAGCAAACGAGGAAGTTTCCCAAGATGGAAACCACCCACAACACTCCCCAAACCATGCTGACTGCTTCAATTTCCCCTGGTGTCAGTCCATAGTCTAAGGGAGTGTGGTTCCTGCTTGAGCCAGGTCCTGTGGGTGGAGATTCTGTCATCTCATAGCCAGCAGGAGGGATGGAGGTTTCAGGGTTGCTCACGTTTTGCAGCAAGATCAGCAAGGTAGGGAGAAGAAAAGGATTGCTGCTGTTATCCATGCTTTGGGCAAGCCTGGCCATGTCTTTTGCTCAGACTGCAGAAAGAGAGGAGAGAAAAGGTTGTTTTCAACAGCTCTGTGTGAAAAGCCCACCTTAACAAACAAAGGGGAATTCTCAGTAGTATATATTAATTTCAGAGAAACTGGCAGAAATATGTACTGCATGGATGCTCACGTGACTTCTGTGTTTCTGAGTTAACACTGAAATACAGCTTCTGGGATTGTATTGTGGCTGGTCCATTGTGTCAGGAGCACTGTCCCCCCCATCCCCCTGGCTGATACGTGGTGGCTGCTAGCCTTCCATGCCCATATTTTCCTGCCTTACAGCCCCACCCCATGGCTGTTGCACATGCACCATGAGCCCATCCCTGCACTGGTGGGGGGAAGGAGAAGGGAAGGACCACTTGGCCAACACATAGGGTCCCCAGGCAATGAGATGCCTCAGCCCAGAGAAGTTTCTGGACCATCACCAGCCCTGACCTGACCAGGTTATAAATGAGGCTCCTACTGGAAACCACCTTTTTTGTGTGTTTTGTCTTGGAGCAGCATGTCTGTAGTGGGAAGCCCTCCCCTGGGGTTGGGAATGCCGTCCAAGGAGACTTCCTGGGATTGAGTTCCCTGATGACCAGCACCACCCCCCCCCCCAGAAGAGGAACAGGCCTTCAATGTGTGTATGAGCACGGATACACTTTGGGTCATTGTTCTTGTCTGTGGAGGAGCAATATCCCCAACTGGTAACAGCAAATCTATAACCTGTTAACCTGTCATTGCTTGTGAATTAAAGTTTGTCTGAGCATGTTATCTGTGTGAAATTGTTTTCCTGTACCTTCATGACAGATGCACGACAGAATGTGAGAGGTATGGCCTCCTGTTTTGAGGAGCAAGAGACAGGAACGCATATATTGACAGTTTCCAGTCTTGAATTTAGCTGGATGGTTGGGTTGGTGTTAGCCTATTGCAAGGATAAAATGGGAAAATAGCTAATTTTAATGAATCCATGTAGATGAACACCTTGCTGCAGTCTGATATCCTTTTGATATCCTAACTGATATCAGTTATCATCTTGACCTGCAAAACCTTTTGCTCATTCGAAGCACTGTTTTGCATGTAATTTCAATAATGTAGTGCAAAAAATAATCAGATGTGGAAGAGGAAAATATGTATTAATTGCTTGGTGTGGTTATGGAAGACTTCTCCTCTAGCTTTTTAGACTCTGTAATTATTAGCTGCACCAATATGACATTGTTTGACATGAACAGTCATGAGATACAATCAGCTGCACAGCACAGCCATAAAGTTAATGTGCTCAAAAATGCAGAGTGTTTGACAGTAGCACAGCACAGCTGCACAGACATAGTCAGTCTGCATAGCTGCAACTGGGACCTCTCTGTGCTCTCCTCAGACTGTGCCCAGCTGCTGACTTTGCATCATCTTAAACTGGGTCAGTGCATGAGTCACCAGCTCTGCTCCCACAGTAGCTGGGCTTAATTGAGCAGCTTTTTCATGTGGGCAGTGTCTGGGACCTGAGAACACAACTCAGGCGAACCTGAACTTGTAGCTGAAACAGTCTGAGGCTGGTAACAACTGGGTTTGTTTCAGTGGGGCTGGTTAAAAAAAGAATATTTGCATGGCACCCTTGTGGCAAAATAACATGTGGGGACATCAGCAGTGAGACTGAGAGGTGAGTGTCATGGTGGTTGAGTTGTCAGCTGCCTGCAAGGGACTCTGTCAGCAGATCATACTTCGGCCCTTGGCCCCTCTTCTGCTGGACGGCTGTGGGTGCTGCCCAGCCTGGCCTTACCTTCCCTCTCATCCTTAATTGCCTTCCGTCACTGTTTTCTTACTGGCTTTGCCTGGCAGATGGTTCCTGATTTCTTAAAGAGCTTCTGCTTGTCTTTACTCACTCTCTGTGGGGTGGGTTTTGTCCCCTGGAGATATCCTGCTGTCATCAGCTGTTGGAAGAGCATTTGGGCTGCTGTCTCTGGGAGAGTGTCAGGATGCATTGACAGTACAACAAATTATGTGTTAGAATTATCTGTAATAAAATAATACATGTGGACCCTATTAACTAGATAGAAAAGATCATTATGAGCTAATTTTCTTCCTTAACTTCCCTTCTTGCCATGCAGAAGTATGTGTCATTTAAAAATAGCCAGCTCTACAAATTAAGTTTCATAGAAGAATAACAAGATAAAATTTCTTGTCCAGTACTAACGAGTACTGGAAGTCTGGTACAAGAATGCAATGACTTTCCTAAGCTGTTAAAATATGCAGACTCGCTAACACTGTTTTCATTGTATTTCTCCTCATGGGCCAAATCTGCTCTCTATGTCTGCTCAGACCTGAAACATTTAGTTATACAGGCGGGTAAACCCCAAAATAGTTACAGGGTTGTAGTACTCAAATAGTACTTTTTTTCCCGATGCATTTTGCCTAAAAGTCAGCCCAACCGCTGTTTACTGGAGAACTCAGGTTATCTGCAAATATGCCTTTGGAAAGACAGGAATTCAGTAGCCCTGGCAGGGAACAGTATGTGACCCACTCAGAGACATGTATGGAGATCTAACCAGCGGGTGCCTACAGAGGAAGGAGAATAGCAAGAGATGTATCCAACTGTCTTGTGTTGGAGCTTTGCTAGTAGAGGGAGCAACACATGAATGGGACAGGCCGTCCCATGTGCCACCCTTCTCCAGAGATTGTTCTTGTGTTGAGAGGTAGAGTACCTGATTATGTGATTGTGGAGGTGGTGATTTCCTCACTGTGAGTAAAAGAGAAGAGGCACCAAACACATGCAAATAATACGTGTGGTTTTTTCTTCCTTGGAAAAAATCAAGGTCATTCAGCACATTGCCCACGACATACAGGTGAAAATATAAGTGTGGCTATAGGGAGTTTAACTAACTTGAGCATAGCATTTCCCTGGCTGTACAGAAATTACTTGTTTTATTTTTTTTTTTTAAAGTAAATGCTATCTGATTAACCAATATGCTCTGAAATTCCTGCATTCTTAATCATAGCTAATTTTTCCTTCAAATGGATCAGAAGCTGATTTCTTTTATATTACAGGATCTCTAGTCAAGCTTATTTTCCCTAGGTGGCACTGAAATCAGAATCATACCGTGATTTAGCACTAGGAAGCTTAACGTCTATGGCCCAACATACATTTTTCCTCTGTAGGCAAGTCTGTTTTTATAGTGGAGACTTGAACTTCTGGATTATAAGTAATGTTCCAAAAAGAAATATGACCATGACAGCTCAGCACATGCACAGCTCTGGATGGGTCTAGGATGCAAATACCTGGGGATTCTGTAACTTGCCACATTACTTATCCTCAATTCTCATATTCCTGTTTGCTGCATTGTTTATTGAAATATGTTTTAAGTGTTAGTGAGCCATTCAGCTTGCAAATATCAGATCCATAAAAGACAGTGATGAGCTCTGTCGTCTCCCTCCACCTTGCATATCAATAAACAGAAATTTAGAAACACAAAAAGTAAAAATTGCATATAGAAAATACGTGAGGCCTAATTACATTTTGAGTTACCAAAACTGCTTGCATTTTCCCTCATTTTGTGTTTTAAACATTTTAGAGTGGGAATCCTTTTAAAACTGATACAAAGACTTTCTGTATTTCAGTTTTAAAGTCTACTTAAGATACATTTGCTTGGGAAAAGAAAGGACATGTGAAATGACTCATAATTATCAAAGAGAGATTTCCTGGTGCCACAGCTCCATTTTGTTGACCTTAATTTGGAGTTTGGAAACCAAATCACTCCATTTTCAGGATTGTCCCTTTGGGTTGATAGTTAACTCTCCAAAACAGATCTGTTACTTAGAGGTTAAATATTTGAACCACAAGAACTTCATAAAATCACTGCCACATATACTTTGCTGTTGCATAAAACCTGTATGGCATAGTTACTACGTGTTTGCATGTTTACTGTCAATCTAAAAATGCAGTGTTTATTGCAATTTGGAAGAGCAAAACCTATTAAGATTCACAAAAGAATGCAATAAATGTGTTAGTTTTTTGTTTTGTTTTGTGATTAATCACAAGAATAAACACTTTGTTTCCCAGGTAGTGTTTTTCAGAATTAAAAAGGCAGCTAAAGAATTTGGTCATTGTATGTTACTTGACCTAGCAGTAACAAAGGGGGTTTTTTATTCAACATATTTTACCTCTCAGGATCATAACTGAAAAACACCAGGCAAACATTGAGGCAGCAAATTATTTCAAAATAATGAAGATGGTCATTTACTCCATAAACTTACACCTCTGAACAGTACCTCAGGCATATCTGCCAGACTGGAAGAGAAATGCTTCATCTAACTGAGTTTAATCAACATTAGGAGTGTGAGTAAATTGAATCAGAGTGGGTGAGGGATGACTTTTGTCTGGCTGTAAGATGCTAGAAGGTGACACTTATTCTTGCCTAAATTCAAATTAACTACCCTGTGCATTCATTGCGTCAGTGTAAAAATCCCTTTATAGAAGAGCAGAGTCTTTTAATCTCTGTCTCTTGCTATGCAGAGATAGCTGTGTGCATATTAAGGCCATTTAGTACTTCTGCTCCAGGGAAGGAATGTGGATACACACACCTTTGTAAGCACACCATTTCCCTGCCAGTTCTTCTCTCTCATCCAGTGCTCATAAAAATGCTCAGCTATTTGTCCTGTTCCTCTTACGAAGACTTTTCTCTTCCCTGGGCAGCTTTTCTGAGCAAGGCCTAAAAATCTCTTGACTTCTTCCTCACTCTCTGCATTCCAGCACACGGGGATAGAAAACATCTGCTCCTATTTTATCAGAAAAAGAATGTGTTTTTAATGCAGTAAAACTTTTGAGATCCATATCTGCTGTCTACTCCCTAGCTTTACTCAGCTGGCAGAGATTCCTATATTGCAGCATGGGTAACTAAAGATGACATGACTGTAAGTGTGGATGGGTTCATGGATGAAGCTTTCAGTGCTGGTGTGAACACAGCTCAACTTATGGTAAAATCTTCTGACCTGAACTGATTATGAAAGCTGATATGTTATTGCATCTTATATCAGGATCTGAGGGCCCAGCTTGTATTGCAGGGTGAGATCATGGCAGCAGGAAATATGGATGGAATCAGATAAAAGTAGGAAATGTTCTAATTTACAGCATATCTACAGAATATATGTTATATTTGGCTACTGCATGAGCATGAGTCTAAACAAGACTTTTTTGTTGTATGTGTGAGGAAATTAAGGGCAACTAGGCAGCCTCTTTGCCATCAACCTTCATTGACTCTTCAAGTTCTTTCCTGACTATTTTACCAAGGTATTAAAACTGAGGACAAGAATATAATACTGCAACACTTGCTGGCATTGGGATCAATTTACATTTCTTGTATTGGCTGTTTGAGGAAGAATCCTTTCTCAGCTTCATCCTTTTAATTTACCTTAGTAGTGGGTGAGACATGCAGGAACTAACTAGAACAAGAACAGGCTCCATCTATTGCTTCTGGGTCTGTTAGCTCACATCTGGAGGAACTGCTCTGGCTGCAGACCTGTAGCATTGTGTTCAGAGCAAATCCATGAGGCATAACTTTGATGAACAAGCAGGATTCAAACCCATATGTAAGTCACAAGTCACTGCGTATTGGCTTAGTCTCCTTAATAGACACTGCCATCTCTTGAAGCTCATTGTGGTCTTAAAGGTTCTGGGAGCAATGGCTTTTTCCTGCACCTGAAGCCAATGAATTTTTATCATGTGTTTACTGTGGGTTAAGACTGACATGCAGGAAGTCACTGTAGGTCTATTAACCTGATGTGAGTTGCTAAGACCCAGTTCGTGCACCTAAACCCTAAGATGTTTATTCTCTGTTGGCAGGGAGAAGGAGCCCTTACAGTAACTGTATACCAAACATCATGCTCTAGTTCAGGGACAGACAGTCGTAAAATATGAGCCAGATTTGTCCTCAGTACTACACAGATAGAGACCGTCACCTCACCAGAGTGAGGGAACAAGTGTAACTCTCTTCAACTAGGGCTCTGCTGAAGAACACATGGAATTTGCAACACTCAGATCTGTAGAAAGGAGGCCTTTCTGGAGAGATAGGCAGGGTCGCTTGCAGTGAGAAGTTGTTCCTGCAGTAGCTGTAGGTTTGTCCGTAAGGCCCAGGAAGGACACAACCATCTTTCCACAGACCCAGGCTGTGCCAAAGGAGTTACTGAGTTTGCCCTGACCTTTGGACTGCCTGTTACTTCCATCTGTCTCCTCCTGTCCACAGGCTGGTCTGGCTTATCATAGAAGACACACAGAGAATGGTGCTCTGGCTACTACCTCATGAGCAAAATGACTGCAACACATTGTTTACAAACAGGTAATGATTTACAAGTCTCCCACTACAGATGTTGCTCTTCTTCCCCAAAGGAAAGACACACAGGTCTGAGTGTCTCAAAGCTTTAGTCCATCTTCCTACTGCTGTGACTAGTATGCAAAACTCCAGATTAGCACTGTTCTAAAAATGATGGCAGAACCCAGATCTGTGCCCAGTGTGACTGTGGGGGCATGAAAAAGTGGGAGCAGGGAGAAGAGGAATTGACCTAATTTCCAAGTCTGCTGTCAAAATAGGTTCCTCCTACTGGAATTGTCCAAAAAAGAGTGTAGAGAAGCTTGAAATAAAACTTTGGAGGCCTCTTGTCCTCCTTAACGGCGATTGAGTTTGTCCTTGGATATGGCTAGGCTGTACCCTTTCCTGATTCAGCGGTAAAAAAATAGATGATCTCTCCCACATGCTTGCATTAATTTTTGGCAACACCACACCCTGCCCACAACACAGCACACTCTTCTGCTTGATGTGAGGAACACAGTGCTTAGCAGGGCTGGTTTGCCATGGTGAGTGCTGACAGATAAGCGGAGGTGAATCTCATGCTTGGCTGATTTTTCTGCCCATGTCTCGGAAATTCTCACCCTCTCCCCACTGAGTGTCCTCTCCCCCACAGGGAAAATGCACCAGCAGCTGTAGTGAGGACTTCAGCAGCTTAGCTCACCCTCTCACTATCAGTGAGCACAAGTTCTCCTCCTAGGAGAACCTTAGGAGGTTTTTTTGTTGCTTTTGTATGGAAAGGTCATGTAGAAAAGAATTCTTGATATTAAATCTTGTGAAAGCTGCTTTCTCAACACACGAGAAGTTATTATGGCAACAGGATTTTTGCAGTGGTACAAACATTTGTGCTGGAATGTGAGAGTGCCTGTCATATGTCTCTTGACTCTTCTCAGTAATATGGAACTGTGCTCACGTGGCACAGGTCACCTGTGCCAGAGACAGTGACAGAGTGGGGTAGCAGTGGAGGCTAATAATTAGGGCTGCCAGACATTTTAAGATGCTTCCAGGAGGACTTATCTGATAGGAATAAGAGGAGGTGACCTGAATGAGCAATAGAATAAGATTCCCATGGGCCTCTGCCAGAGAATATGGTGATCAGTGAGAGCATTTCATGGTTTGCCTATAGAAGCTTTGTTGGACAAATTGGGAGGCTGAAGGCAAAGCCTGTAGTTAAACTGGAAATGCCTGACATGGACATGATTGTGGGAAGGGGTTTTCTCAGCTGAGGAAGGCTCAGAGAAGACAAAAGCAGCCTAGGAGAAGCCACTGAGGCAAGGTGTCAGCCTGCTGAAAACCCGTGAATTGGAGATGTCTTTGTGTACAGGGTGCCTGCCAGTTGCAAGAACATCATTGGCTGCCTGTCAGAGGGAAAGTCTAGGGAATTGTGGAAGCTCCTGGAATGAAGAAATCCCAAGAACACAAGCTCTGTGTCTGGTTTTGGTGCTGGGAGAACTGTGTTTGTGGTGAGAAGGGTGAGCAGACTCCACTTGAGGATGTTAGGGGTTTATTCTGCATTGTCTGATTGAAGTTGCTCTCTAAATTGTTAAATACCTGAGAGAGGATGCCTGGTGAGGCTGCAAAGGAAAATGCAGATGAAGATCAAGTGGTGTGACCCAGATGGGGGAATTGCACTGCATGGCTTTGCAAACAGAGGCTTCACAGAACTGTGGGGGAGTAAGAGTCTACAAGCTCTTACTTTAAGACAAGGAGCAGAGCTTCCCAAATGTGTCTAAGGTGTAGAAATTCTTCCCTTTACTGACTCGTCTGAGACCAGCATGCTTAAAATAAATCATAAATCAAGCTTACTCATAAATCAGGTTTCCAAAAATCCATATTTAGACACCCAAATAAAGATTAGCTTCTAAGGGTGCCTCTGGTTGGCAACCAGTTTTTCTGCAAACCAAGCCACGTGTTTAAGTGATTAACGGTGACCTTAACAATAAATCTTCAAGAACCACATTTTAAAATCTTTACCAGAAAGAACTGGCTATGAATCCAGCCTCATACACAGAAAAGACCTTTTGAAAGCAAGAGGCAACTTTACTTCTCCACTACTCTGTGGAGCCAACATACTGTTTGACATGCTGGAAGCCATCTGGATAAATGAGAAATATGGCTATGGATTCTTAGAGAGTATGTACCTGAATTAGCAGAACCAGAATAGCCTTCTTTCCTGTGCTGGCTACAGATAAGCAAAGATTGCTGTGCCTGTGGTGTTTCCCTAAGTAGCTGCATCCAAGCACCCACACAGAAGAAGGTAGGCAATGTTTTCAAAAAGGATGATTTCAAATTAATGACTGAAAAATACAAAAGCAGCTGTTTAGAAGAAAGAAGAAGCTGTTTGAATGTATCTAGAGACAGAAAAAAAACAGATGAACAGATTGGTCTGCTCCATTGCTGTAAAAGTAAATTTCTGCTTTTATTGAACTGATGATGTCCGGGGATTGGTTTAAACAAATTAGTAGAATAATTGAAAAATAATTAATATCGAAATACAGGAAGTTATTCTGCAGGAATTCTACACATCTCTCTGCTTTCAGCAGAATAAGCTTAAAATTCAAGCCCCACAGAACATTTTCTCCTGAGGAATGAGTCCTCCTTGCCAAACCCCAATGGTCTTAAATGTATGTAAGTAGATATACATCAGATAAATTACTGGAAAGGCTCATCTTGTTTGTCTCCATAGGGAGAACTACCCCTCTAGCTGCAGTAGTGTTGAACACAGCAGCTATCCATCCACATACCTGGTCCAAAGCATAGTCCCAGGGGCGCTGGTCTCCTCCTTGTTCTGCTTGTTCTCCCAGGTGAGTGCACCTCTGGGAAGGTCCCAGTCCTGGGAACCACGGGGTACCGCCACGCCTGTGGCTGTGTCTGCCCGCATGTTTGCAAAGCCGCTTGAGGCAGAGGGATGGAGTATTCCACCCCTCTTCTTTAACGGAGGAAAAATTGACGTTTCACAGGGTTGGCTGCTGCTGAGTTCCTTTCTGTGTCATGTGGGATGCGGATCATGTGGCTGTCCCTCAGCAGGACCCAGCTGCCGGGGGCTCTCCTGCCGGCTCCCCGTCGGGTCCGGTCAGCACCCCGGACAGCGCCCGCGCCCCGACGGGGCGGCCCCGCTCGCCCTCCCGCCAGCCCCGGCCCCTGCAGCCCCAGGGGAGCTGGGGGGGAGGCTCCCGGGGCTGCGCCGACCCTCAGCCTGCGGCGGGGCTCGGCTGCCGGCACTGACGTCCCGGTTGCCATGGCGAGGCACGGCGGCTGAAGAGGATGCTTTTCTCCCACGATGGTCGCCATGGAACCCCGCCTATTTGAAAGAAACTGAGCGAATGAATAGGGTTAAGGAGGTGGGGAGAATATTTAATTAGCCTCCTCTGGGAATTTGTGTTCTTTCTTATTTTTTTTTTTTAACATTAAACATTGATAAGCAAGTTAAAAACTGCCACTCTTCACAATTTTGTGAGCTTATA
>JAWWEU010000040.1:65109576-65128820 GCA_035583155.1 Acropternis orthonyx | reverse complement strand
GTACCCTTGTACTTATTGTGATCTTTTTACTAAACTGTAATTCTGACTTGTAATCTGTTTGTGAGTTAGATTAATTCGTCCTGCTGGTTTACCTTTAAACCAGCACAGGCACCCGTCACATTCCTGCTGTTAAAGAAACTTTTATTCCTGCCAATGAATCCAGAGAAAAACCCAGGCAGAGACATAAGGTACCCCAACTGACACCTGACTGGTAACAAAAGGGCATTCTGTGAGCTCATCACTAGAAAGTTTGCTGTGGGGAGTGGGAACAAAAAATAAATCATATTAAGAGATAAGAGGTAATAAGTGAAAATTGAAATATATAGCCTTTTGTGTATGGGGGTCATTATACCTGAGGTATTGCCTGTGGTGCATTTGGAGTCTGTGTTTGCAGGGTCAGGCAGGGGGAAAGTATTGCCATTTGTGCATGGAGCCAAACTCTGATCTGTCCTTGATGGTCCTTGTGGGTGCCTTCCAACTTGGGATATTCTATGATCTTGAGTTTTTCCATTTTGTTCAGTGGGATCAGGCTCTCGAGCTCGGTACACTAGGGTCACTAGCCCTGGAGGGCTGAAGGCAGCTCTGGGGCTGCACAAGAAAAAGTCTGTCTTAAATTCCTGCCTCTGTTGATGTCTCTGACAAGCATTTTGGGCATTTTGGGATACACCATTTAATGTCTCTGGGCCAAATTCATCTCAGGAGCACTGGATTAATTTCAAAGTGATTCCACTGAAGCCATGTGGGAAAGTGGCCTCTTACCAGTGAAATACGTCTCCACTCGTTGTCCTAAGGCTGAATTTAGCTCAGGGCCTTGAGAACTTGGACCAGTGTGTGAATGACTCCATGTTCTCTAAGAACGCTGCATTTCAGACTGCTTTTGTTCAAGGGATGGACAAGGTGACTTGGTATACCTCAGGCAGGATCCCTCAAGACTTTTAGATCTAGTGTGAAGTGTACTGCTAAAGGGTAGCCCACCAAGAGTAGGTTTTTTTTGTTTGTTTGTTTATTTGTTTATTTGTTTGTGTTTTCACCTGTTTAAATCCCAACAGTGGGTCAGAGAGGAGTGAGAAATGTCCCACAGCTGAGCTAAAGCCATAGCTTTGCTTAGCTGTGCTCAGGCCTTTGTGAGGTCTGACTTCACTCCTGTAAGGTCTGAGCACAGATATGTGAAAACAAAGAGAAATTCTGGGATAAGAAGCGCTGGGGACACCTTATATGTACTTGGTGTGGAAAATAGTAACTTGCCTGGAGGAAATATGACTCACTCTTATTGATGTTTGGAAAAGTAGGGCAATGTCTAGGTTTCTGTTTAATTAAAGCTTACTGTGAACTAGTTTACTTTGTCTCCTCCCCAAGTATTGCATGGAAATCAGCAGTTACTGGCCCTTGAAGTTAATATACTGTATTATGCATTCTGATGGATGACATTTCATGTGACCAACACAGAGAGAGTGCAGCTGGGATGAGTCAGATTTCTGTGTCTGAGGCTGCCATAGCTCCTACATTCTTAAATTAATGCATATATTTGAAACAGAGGAGGACTGATGCCAAAACCATTCATTCAGAAGCAGTGGTAAGATCTGTACCTGCTTTAAAGAGCAACTTTAAAGAGGAACACACTCTTGGTTGAACATGACTGAATGGGGGAGATCTTTTTTGATTGTTGGGCTCTGATGGATCAGACTCAGTCAGTGTAGCTTGGGGGCCTTGTGTAGACCAGAACTGGTGATGTGAGTTGACAAACCAAACCAAATCAAAACAACTCTCACCAAACTCCAAATCTACAAATTGCTCCAATCTGTCTACCTTCAGATAAGAAGACTGGATAACTGCAGGCTTCCACAGCTCTCCTTAGAAGAGCTATCCCCATTGTAAGTTTAACATGCTTATCAATAGGCAGGATTAGTTTCCCATGGTGTTAACATGGCTTTATAGCAGCATTGCCTAATGGGCTGCAGAGATGTGAACTGACTATACATCAACACTGCAAAATGTAATACTCTTCGTGACAACAGATCTAATTCTACAGACATACGGAGGGTGAGGAGAGGGTGGTCTTTAGCTACTTGTTACAAGCCTTGGCTGCACACCGCTTTAGTCAGATCACAGTCATGTCCAACCCTGAATGTGTGCTACAGCTTAGCACAGCAGCACAGGGGTCTGCCTGGTTCAGTGCCCTAGGCAAGTGCTCAAGGAGTTATTTAAACACATAATCTTACTACAGAGCTATCTCTTATAACACAGAGACCTGCTGTAGCCGTAGAAGTATCCTGCCACATCTTGTCAAGCAGTAGTACTTAGTCCTCAGCATCTTTTACCCAGCTGAGACTTCTACATAAAATTTTTCCCAGTGAGCCAAAAGTGAAGCAGGCATTCAGGAGACCAAGCCTTACAGGCAGGCAGTAAAGGTAATTAGTCTCTTTGGTGCTGAAGTGTCTCCTGAAAATGGGATGATAGGCTTGCTGTATTGAAGAGAGCAATGATAAAATAGAGTTCCAAGGTCTGGGCCACATTCTGATGAGCTCTGTCTTATGTTTGAGGAAACAGAAGCAAAAGGAAGTGAAATGGCAGAGCTGTGAATTGAGTCCATGTCAACATAGAAAACATGTTTCTCATTTGGCCTAGGGAAATAAGAAATAGGACTTTTTTGAAAATTTGAAATTCTACTCTTTTGAACAGTCACTAAGATTCTTCGTATAAAAATGTCCATAATCATTTTTACACGTTCACATTTAATGCATTGAATATTTTCACATATTTATCAGAAAATTCTTGCCTTGTTTCTGCTTTGGTGAAGGAGGACCAGGGACTCCCTTACACTACTTGAACCCATATGGGGCTCCAATAACCTTCTCATCTTATATGCTTCCTTTCTCATGATGCCTTTTTAAACATACAGACACTTACCTGTACTATGACGGAGTTTGTTTAGCAAATTTGGTGTTGGGCTTAGAAGTTCTTGATGTCCTAACTGTTCACACACTTCTGGTCAAGCTTGGCTGATGAGGGCTGGAAAATCAGGTCCATCTGTTCCCTTCCAAAGATGTAATCAAATGGCTTTATGAGGAAAATACACCCAAGAAGTGTTACAGGTGTGTTTGGTTTGAGCCTGGTGGCAGTCTCATTGAAGACTCCCACTGACTTCAGCAGGGAAATTACTTCCTACTCTGGAATTGTCTGCTTGAGTTATGTAAAGGAAACAAGGTCAGGCTTTATCTTAGAAGTACTTATATAAATAACTTTTTACAGGGTTAATAACTGATGAGGCAATTCTTACAGGGCCCCAAAGGTCAAAAGGTTGCTTACGACAACTGATAAAACACTCTTGACTGATGTTCTCACAGCATCCATGATAATGCTTCTGATAGGCATATCATCCTTACCCATCAACCTTTTATGAACTACTTATAAATGCCATATTGATATAAATCTCTGCTAGCAAAACAAGTAATGTCAGTGTCAGAAAGCTGTGCGCAAAGTTTGGAAACTCAAGTAATTTTTGAGATCTGCAGAGCATTTGGTTGGTGGATTGAATGTTACCTCAATTATGAAACATATTTCTGGGAGAATATGAGATAGGAAGCTTTGTGGTTGGAGAACAATGTGTCATTAGAAAAGCAACTTCTTTTCTGGCTTATCTCTACCATTGTAAAAAAAAAAAAGGAATGGGGACATGACACACTTATTTCAAATGAAATACAACAAATGATGGACAAGCCCTGAGAACAGACACCAGGTTTTGTCACATATTGGCTGTTTTTTCCCCTTACCTCTGAATTTGATCTTAAAAATGGCTGTGAGACTATTATATGTGTGTATTATAAAAACAGCCATCATTTGCCAGTCACTAGGGACACCAGATTTTCTTACCTGAAGAGACATGCTAATTTCTTTTCCCACACTGTGCAAAAAAATGAGGTTATCTGTGAAACACTACAGCCCTTTGTTTGAGTCCTCTCTCACTAGGAACAGCCTAAAAGGGATCACCCCTTTGAAGTGTCAACAGTGGTATTGTTGGACTCAAGCCCTTTTTCTTCCCCAGGTGAAGCAGTAGCTGCATGGTGTATCCAAGTCTCTAAGGGAGAATGGGTACCCTGATGATGCAGGAAGGTGGGGTGGCCATGGGGACACTGGCTCTGCCCCTGTACCAAGCAGGGGTGCAGCAAGGCTTTGGAGGTGATGATACCAGAATGACCTCTTCTGCTCATGGAGCGCCTGAAATGGATTTGGTGGGGAAAGGCCTGTGTCAGGATGTAAATTCCAGTCTGAGCATCAGTTGAGCACCTAGGTCATTAATCCTTTCTGGGACAGGTTCAGTTTTTACTTCTTGAGCCACTTTCTGAAGGCAGCTGGGATAGCTCACAGATGTGTGGATCCTAGGAATGGCTCTAGCAGTGCCCTGGCAGCTCTTTGCTTGCTTTGGTTGCAAAGGTTGCACATTGCAGGGACTTCCACCTCTCCCCTGTCTTCCCAACAGATTTTCACAGTCATGACAGAAAATTCTCATATGCATAAAACTGTACGAGAGAGAAATGTATTCCAGAGAGACACAGAAAACAGTGGCCACAGGTGGTTATTGTTATTTACTGTCTATGGGCAGTAGGCTTTTGGGCAGTGGTGTTCAGAGGGATCTGTTTCTTGTCCCAGACCCCTGGCCAAGAAGGCTTCACCATCATGAGTTTGACTTGAGTGGTTTATAAACCATAAGAGAGATGCTGCCTTCATGCAGCAGAAATCTGCCAGG
The DNA here is from genome assembly GCA_035583155.1 of Acropternis orthonyx. NCBI lineage: Eukaryota > Metazoa > Chordata > Aves > Passeriformes > Rhinocryptidae > Acropternis > Acropternis orthonyx. Next base: position 65,124,076 of record JAWWEU010000040.1, on the reverse strand, counting down.
GATGCACTTACACTTTCTTGGTGACACTCCTTTGTAACTTTTCTCACGTTCACGAAGACAAAAACCCACAGCAGTTTTGCTGTTGGTATTTAACAAGCTCCCTGCAGAATGAGCTTGTTTGAGCTCCCAAGCACGGCACTTCGGAAAGCAAATCACTGCTGCCCTCCCGCGGTCACAGGCTCTCCATGTCAAGAGGATGCTCCAGATGTCCGTCAGCCTCTCCTCAGGGTTTCTCTGCTCCGGAGAGAGAAGGGAGAGCCACCAGACAACGGGATTTTTACACTGAGGTTTTTTACACCTCCTCCCATTCTGACACCCTGAGTTTGAAGCCCCATCTAGTAAACCACAGAGGACGGTAACAGCTTAACTGAGTTGTTGGTCTTTGTCCTCTGGAGGAACATCCTTCTTCCCTGGAGTAGGAGAATGCAGAATCAGGAGCCTGTGCAGCCTCTGGGTAATGGCAGTGCCAACCACAACCAGTCTTCCCTGAATCCTACCTTCTTTTTCTGCATTTGCCTATTTAGGCCTTGCCAGTGACTGGATGGAGGAGGTCGTAACTCTCTGAGAAACATTGCTACCTCATTTATCTTCACTATTTCACATACATACACACATTCCTTGTACTAAAAATCTCCAGACCACTTCTAATGACCAGTGTCTGCTGGCCACCAAGGGCCAGAAATGCCTGCATTGCTATAATGAGACTTCAGGAAGGGAGGATTTTTAGTCAAGACAACAGAAGTTGTAGATTAAACAAATGTGCTATGCTGGGTGACAGCTGGAAAGCTGGGGAGGTGGGGATACATTAAATAGGGCTAAATTCTGTACTAAGTCTGGAGTAACTGCTCTGAAATAATTAAAGTAACTTTGGACTCACTTCGTTGTATTGGAGAGCAAAATTGGCCTTGCAATTATGTGAAAAAGTGCAGCAGATGAAAAGTTTCAGAAAAATCGCAGTCTAGACAGAGTGAAATCCGACAGCTTCAACCAACCCTTCTCCTTTCTAGTAACATTTCTGTGTCTGGCTTCTCATACCACATTTCTTAATTTTTAGGGGCATCTATAAAAGAGGCCCAGGCTCTGCTCTCATTTATACTGTCATTTGCCTGCCTGCTTCAATGTAGTTCATCTCTACTTGGGCTTTCATAAGCAAGACAAAAAAAAAAAAAACAAACCAAAAAACAACTGGTCTTATTGTAGCTGAGCAGCAGGTGAACCAAGAGTCCTATCTGATTCAAGAGACACTTTGAATGCCATGATCAGAAGGACACCAGGCTGACTTCTGTCCTCATACACAAATCCTGCTGACATTGACATCTGAGGGTAAATTTTGGCATTTCTTGCCTTTGCCTGTCCCCCAGCTTTGTAGTTGGGAAGGGGAGGCAAGAGTCACGAGGAGTCTCTCCAGAGGGCAAGATTATTCTTGCAGGAGCAGTTTTCTGGTTTTTGGCTGGATTTTAATGCTTGTCAGATGTGAAATTCACAGGAGGAACAATGAAACCCAAGTGAGGTATTAGTTACGCAGAGAAATGGCCAGACCTGTAAATATGTTCATGCTGAGGGACCATATTTGTAGCAGATTAAAATGTGGTATACATAGTATTATGTATAGTTAGGATTATATTTAAGGCTGGTTTAAGGTTTCCACCTTTGAAATAAAAAGGGCACATTAGCCATGTATCTGCTGTGCATACTCTGTATGTGCATACTGGCTTTAAATCTATAAGGCCCCAGCTCACTGCTGGCATGAAATGAATTACCTGTGCACTGCAACACCCCGGGTCTCATGCTACCTCTTCCTCCAGGGCCTATATATTCTGATGAAATCCAGCATGTGTTTCCTGATGTATTTCTCTTATTCCAAACCAGCATCATGAGAAAAATCATCTGCTGATACCAGTCTTGGTTTCCAAATGAACCAAAGTTTCACTGAAATCAATGATGCTGCGCTGTTCTGTGCTAGCTGGTGCCCTGTAGCAATGGAGTTATGGGAATTTTTAAACTCTCAGGAAAGGAAAATTGAGACGGATGTCTCCCCTGTTGTTAATACTGTCTGACCTTATTTTCTGTATGTTGCTCTGTGTATCATTTAGCATCTGAGCACTTCAGGGAAAAGGAGAGGAAGGAAGTATCCTTAATAGGCTCTTTCGTGAAATGAGGAAGATTAGGTGACTGTTTTTTTCCTGTGAAAGACTGTATATTTAACACTGCAGACTTTCCTCATTCAAAATGTTTAGCCCTCCCTCGAACTGTGAACTTTGCTTAGAAAGGATTAAAAGGTAGGTATCAAATTGTACTTTTTTTCCTTTCTGCCATCACAGTCTAAATGCCTGGGTCAGGATTTTGCTGCAAACCTCAGACTACTAAAAGCTCTCTTCCTATCTCTTAAAATGAAAGCAGCCACAGGATATCAGTAGGGGGATGACAGGAAAATGCCAGGTACTGTGAGACACAAGTTAATGCAGGGAGAGCTGGTGAAGCTGATTGCAGTTGGGGCTCTGACTCGCTAGTAAAAACACACCTGCCTATGGCACATATTGGTGCATAGCTGTCTCTTAGGATGAAAGGGGTTTCCTTTCATCAGAGTTGCCTCTAGGTTGTAGCACTTATATCTGAGTGAGTGTTCTGCTCATTTAAGGTTAAATCCTACCTTTCCATGTGCGCTGGATGGTATATTTTTTAGGCAATATGCCTGAAATCTGTGTAGATGCTCATGGCCTCTGAGTCTCCATGATGGAAATGATGAATAATCTTATTGGAAAGGACTGAAAATGGTTTGTCTTTAGTACTTCTGAAATAGATTGGTCCCAGAACACCAAAATGTTGTGATACGAAAATGCTGGGCATCAAGGAGGGAAGGGTTTTTGAGCACTAATGTAAAGACATGGTCTCTGTAACACCTGGCACTACTTAAACAATCTGTGTGTCACATTCATATAAGAAGTAAAAGAGCACTTTTGTCTTTCAGGGATACTGAATCAGGCCGATGTATGCACTGGCTTGTGGAAGATGTCCTTGGCTTGCAATGCCTGAGAAAAGGGAATAGCTCCTGTAGGGCCATAACCAGGGGTGGGACAGTGATGTGATGGGGACAGGACTATAACAGAGGTACTTGTGGGGTACTGCAAGAGGAGGAGAGCTCTGCCTGGGTTTTAATTTGGGCCCTGTGAAGCTGAACATGTGACGTTCTTATCAGTTCAGAGGTGGGAAATGCCTCATTGACATCATTTGACTCTGCTTGCTCCTTGGGTAGCCAGAAGCCATGTCCTTCCTCTCCTTCCTCTCCACTCCCTTCTTTCTTTCCTCATTTCTTGACTCAGTCATAGGCTGGCTGGGGTTGGACTAGGCTTCTGGAGGTCATCTGGTCCAATCCCTTCCTCAAACAGGGCCACCTCAAGCAGGCTGACCAGGACCATGCCAAGTCACATTTTCCATCTCTCCAAGGATGAAGACTCTGGAGCTTCCCAGGGCAGCCTGGCCCTGACTGGCCCTACTTCTTCCCCAGCCCATGTGCACTCCTTGCATCAGTCACTTAGTGTCAGAGGGCTGCAGCTCTTGCTCCCAGGGGAGCCTGCAAGGAAAAATCATGATGGGATCCACAGGAAATACTTGGCAAAAAAATGAGTGGACGTTGGAGTACAAGCATAATACTGTGAAAGAGAGAAGGGATGTTTGGGGAGCTTTTCCTTGGTAAGGCTGAGTAACCTCAGTGACATGGACTGTGCACTGTGGAAAGCTGCAGGAGGGAGTTTTGTGACTGGTTAAACCATACTGAACTCCTGAGTTCTTTAGCCCTGTAGACACGTTCCCCAGGTGTTTTAGACAAACTCACCTCATCCTGACTTTGCCCATATGTTGTTGCCTTGGGCAGATGGCTTCACCTCACAGGCCTTGGCTTGCTCACCTATAAAATGAAGGTGGTAGCAGTCACCCTCTGGTGTCCCAGGGCTACAGCATATTTCTTGTCTTGATTCAAGCCATCACAATGCAGTAGGAGCAGGGATATGCCCTGGGATGGTGATGTTTGTCCAGTGTCTGTGTCTTTGGTCTGACCTGCAAGAATGACCACTTTGCTGGCTGGGAAAGACAGCTGATAAATATATTTAAGGAGCCATGCTGCTTTTATAAACAAGCTGTGAAACCCATTGTGACTATCTTTTGAGATCCAGACTAAGTAATTGAATGGGTACAGCTATAATCAAGTTGCTCCTCTCTGGGTTGGAAGTGGCTGCATGCAACAGGGTGACTGATGTTGCACAAATCCCTGTTTCTGAAGTGATGAGCTAAAGAAATGTCAGTGGCAGTGATGGACTGAGTTAGAGGTAGATGGGGTTTTAATCTCTTCCTACCAGTGCTCTCCATGTTATCTGTGTTGAATCATACACAGCTGTGGCTGCTGGGAGATGAACTCCAGGGTCTGGGCTAAAAGGAGAAATGGGAGGTTCTGCTCTCCAGGCAGGAGATAAATTTTTGATGTGGTGAGGGACGTGTTGTGTCGCATTGTGCTAAGTTACTCAGAGAAGGGGACTGAATACAAATCTTACTTCTTTTTAATGACTTCTTGCAGGAAACCAAGGCCTGGCTGCCCTGGAAACAGGAGGCCTAAACACTCCCTCAGTCTTTTGAATCACAGAAATATAAGTCTCTCACAGATGCCTTGGTAGGTGGTCTAACTATAGCCTTTAATCCTTCTGTGCCTCAGCTCCCTCTTTTTTAAGATACAGATAAGAATACTTTTGCAACCATGCTGGCAGTATAAATATCTCAGGGATTGGGATATTTTCTGCTATCTTGTTACTGTGTTGGCAAAATATTGAGGCAGAGCATTACTATTTACTGTTAAATTTCCAGACCTGGCATTTTAAGCTAGTGTGTCTTTTGGAAACAGAGTGAGGGAGGGCTAGAAACAGAGAAGACTTCCTCAGCCTGGCTGTGGGCAGGGAATGGGCAAAAAGACCGCTCCCAGTCTTCATCTTTGGTTACGGAGCTGTGTGGATGGACGTGGAGGTGAAAACCTGCTCAGCTTACAGACAGTTTGCTGCTACAGCACTGAACTCTGAAGGTCTGGAGCTGAGGAACAGAGGATCAGAAAGCTCATTAAAAAATACCATGAATCACTTGTCTGCTCAAATAGCCTTCATAAAATAATAAAAAACCACAGCATCTTCTGAAGATGTATCTTGACATTTCAGAGCATGAGGGATGAGTACAGGTCACAGGAATTTGGGGTCCTGCAGCAATGCTCTTACAGGCAACAGTGCTTTGGAGCTTTACTGTTTTGTACTGTACCCTATAGAAGGTATGTGATTAATCCACTTAACTTGTGGGTACCAAATGCTTGATTTAAGGAGAGAAAGGATCTAATACAGGGCTTAATGCCTCAAGTGGATTTCCTATCAAGCCTAGGCATGAGATTTTTCTTACAGAGATTAGTTAGATTCCTTGGTAGAAATGGAAATCAGAAGACCTGGGCATGGTTAAAGGAGGAAGGAGGAAACAGGAAATGAATGGTGTAACTTCAAGTTTTTCTACAGGGTGTGGGAAGATAAGAATGTACTTGGGGAAGTGGAAGACACTTTTTTTTTTAGTGATGGAAAAGGACTATGCTTTGAAAAGCCATGATATGAGAGGGATGGAAGTGGAGGATATGTAGAAATATAATGTTCTGAAATCAGAAGAGTACGTTTATGAAGATGTGTAGCCAAGTGAGGAGTAATGCAACAGTGAGAAAAAAAGAGCTCTGCATATACAGCAGGCCATTCTTATTTTTTTCTTTAACTTTCACTTTTTTCTCTTATTTTCCTGGGATAACATGGAAGAATCACAAAATAAAATTTGCAGTTCATACCAAGTTTCACCTTCTAGATGGGACAACACTTGTTCTGTCTCTGACACAGAAGTCTCCAAAATCAGCTTTGAAACTTAGGGATTGTTTTATTCTTGTCTTGGTAATAGCATCTCTGCAGTTAACCAGAGGAGTGTTAGAGCAGTTGCTCACCATTCCATAGCACAGGCACTGAGGCTGATTGAGCCAGCATCCTTCAGTGAAACTGCGCTAATAGTCTTTAATAAGAATTTGGAGATGTGTGAGTGTTCATGGCATAGTATATACGTACACACACACATAAATCTGAGGAAAATTTGTTGTGTTGTCCTGTTCTACACCTCCAGCTCTTTCTTCCCAATGGTGGAAGGCTGAGAGGTCCCCCTCTGGCTCCTTTATGGCCTGCTGCCTGCCTAGAGGGTGAGGTGAAGGTGCAGGAGATGGGAGGGTTTTGGAAAACTACTCAGTACGCTGGAGCCAGTAGACATCAGTTGTGTGGCAGACTCAGCAGAGGGAGCCTCGTGTTCAGTCCTGAAGCTGAGGAAGGGAGCAGATTTAATGCAGTCCAGAAAGAAAAGGTCACTTTCATTTTCTTTCCTCCCTTCTCTGGAACCTGGAGCTTGCTGCCTGGACTGGGAATGCCTAAGCAGCATCACATGGTTCCCCTGTGTGAATATGTTTGTGTATTGTATGCTGCCCATGCAGTTTATGAAGCACTTAGAGCCAGCACCTGTGATGCTGTGCTCCAAAACTCTACTCTCCCAACACATCCCTGGGGCAGCTGTCATTCTGATTGCTGAAGGAGGAAAGCTTCATAGAGTCAGTCCATGTTTTTCAAACTTGTTTGCTATTCAGTGTAGTTCTGTTGCTTTGAAACTGTCCAAACATCCTGCTTCCTGGCACTGGCTTTGCCACCAAAGAGCTGGTGTGCACTGGCTGGGGAGGGAGGTGTTTCTCCTGTATGGCAGCTCCTGAACAGCCTCCCCATGTTAAGTATTAACCTATTGCTACTGCTCTTGTGGGCCATTTTGCTGTATCTCCAGTTCTCGAGACACACAAGAAGAGTATTTGGACTGCAATGTGAATTTTCTATGCCTGACTGCTTCACTGTTGATTTTTTGGTTGAAAAATCAGGCTTTGTACAAAATGAGAATTTTAAAGAAAACATCTGCTTTCTTTATAAAATATTTTTGGTCAAAACCTAACATTTCTTAACTTTCATCTGCAAGGCTTTCATTTTTGTGGCAGTCATTGTGTGAAAACATTTGCTTCTAAAGTTAACAGATTTTTTTTTTTCCTCATCAATAATTAGGACTTTATTTTGGAAACTTCTTGTTTTCCAAAGAGTTTTCTGTTTGAGCTGCCCATGTGCCCAGGCCTGGTTCAATGAAAGCTGTTCATGTTCCAGGCCAAGAGGCAGAGGACAAGATGGATGGCAGTGCCTTCTTGGGTGTTCATTATTCAGGAGAGCAATAATTAAGCAAAGATGGCTTTAAAACAAAACAAGCAAAGAGCTAACTTTGGTGACATATAGTGAAAAACTTTTCCTGATTCTTTATCCCAGAACTTCAAGGTCTGAAATGTTTTCAGGTAGGTCTTCTTTGTTTACATGTCCATGACTTACCTGAGCTGAAGTAGTTACTGTTTCAATAGTGGGCAAGAGATGAAGCCCAGCCCTAGACAACAGACATCATGTTCCTGTGAGCTCACTTTCTGTTTGCCTCACTTCTTCTCTCCTTTTTCTCTTCAGAGTGAATGAGGAGCCTGTCGTGGGCTCCTAAGCTGAGTTTTGATGCAGTAATCCTGCAACTTGAGCTAAAACTAGTTTGCCTGTTCCAGTAGCTGAGAGGGAAGAAAACAAGCCCTATTAGAAAATGTATTGGCCTGCTTATTATTTCAAACACAATTTGACATATAATTTGACTATTTCTAAAACAGGCCAGCTGGTAAAAGTCTAGGTATTACAGGGACTTGAGAGGAATCTCAGCAAGTTAAAACATTTTTAACACATCCTGCTCCATCATTTATAAAGACTTGTTGGAGAACAGTCATGCTTTCTAATGGTGCTGCCTGGTCTGCTGGAGCACATGGGGCACTTTCTAGTCCTGCCACCATCCTCTCTTGCTGAAACACAGAGTAATAACCCCAAGGAACAGCTTGTGAGCCTCTGTCTCATGTACAGAAGCTAATTGAACAGGACAGTTTCCACCCTTAAGTAATAGCATCCATGCAATTGGGGCTGCTTTGATGGACAAATCTCATTGTGGAAGTTTCACCCTTGATCAGAGCAAGTTAGTCATGGCCATCTTGGGCAATTGCTGTCCTGGGAGGACAGTAAGTATTTCAAAATGCTGGTAGGAGAAAAGAGGGACCTGGAAGCCCCTGCACCCTCTAGAATAATATGATTTGGTTTTTCCTGCAAGCACACCATATCTCCTCATCTGACAATGGCAACTCTCTTAAGTTGAACTGGTTGAGCCCATGTGCTAAAATCTTTGTGGACAGTCTTACCTGGGCTAGCAGGCAGCTCATCCCTCAGATAATAACAACTTCATGGCATACCTTCCTGGATATGGAGAACTACCATGGATTTCTCCCATATAGCATGTAAAGTAGGCTTTCTGAAGCCTGTTGTATGAGAAACAGAGGAAATGCTGAACAGTTGCTCAGATAAACAGGAGTGAACAGCCTTTTTTTGAAGTGCCTTGCATGTGCTGTGCTCCTTTGGCAGAGGGGCTGGCTGAGGCACAATACATCTCTGTCAGCCCTTCACACACCTGCACTTCTGCTCTTCTACCAACCCAGCTGATGTGCAGTGCAAGGATGCCTTTGAGTTTCACCCATGTGAGTCCAAAAAATAAATGAAAGTTCTATATGACTGACTTGGACAAATGTGCACCCTTGACTTGACCCCTGATGACTTATATATCCTCTTGTATGCTGGCACTGAGGTGGAGGACCCTGGACGCAGTTGGCAGGCTGGTTGGAGGCAAAGATGCCTCTGTTTAGGTGCTCAGATGCATCATAGTTTATGTCTTGTAGCAAAAAACAGCAGACCTGTGTAGCATTTAACTCAGGCTTACTAGCAAATCCTTCAAGCAATGCCTCTGTCAGACAATGCTCAGCATTCCTGAGTGGGCACAGAAGCACTATAGCTGTACTGCTTTGGTGTGAAGAGCAGCATGTGATCTGAGTTTGGGTCCAGGGCTGTGGTAGTATGGTCATTCAGCTCCCAAACTGACCCATATATGACAGTCATGGAATTGCTGCTGAAAACCATCCAGCTGAATGAGGTCAAAAGACTGTCTGATTCATGGAAAACGAGTAGCTGTGACCAGCAATTCCAGGAGAAAGACAGGAGCATTTCAAGGTGAATAGCAGTCCATACCATCAGTCTAACTATTTGATTTAGCCACACTGACTATGAAGAGTGAAGAGGATGGACTTGAACCAAGGAAATCAATATCCTCAGCTGCCTGCAGCGAGAGCAGCCCCCAAAGGCTGTTGGGGCTCATTTTCGACTCCTTGTGGGAGAGTGCCCACTGCTCTTGCTTGATGGATGTTCATGGTGTGCATCCCAGCTGGCTGAGGCCCAAGTATGGTGTTGGAGTATTTCATGGCATTAGCAGGGACAGGGGAAACAGCTGGGAGGTGGATGCCACCTCTGGGGAGTGCTGGTGGGAGGCTGTGAGCCACTGAGGGTGTTTGGCCAAGAGCTTGTGGCTGCATTAAGTGCAGCCTTTTGGAGGCCATTTATCATACCCTGTGCAACCAGCCACCCATCAACAGCAATTACTGTTTTTTTTACAGCTTCCAAACTATGTTTGTTGCAAGCTGTGTTTGCTGTCATAAAGTAAAAAAACAGAAATAGGATGAAAAAACCATAGCTAACCCAACAAAACCACAGCTTTGCAGGGATTTTGTGATTTTCTTTTAAAGTTAACAGGTGTTCTTGGTCACCCTGCAAAACCACAGGGAAAATATCTGCATACCACTGAAATGAAGCAACTCCAAACCAAACTCTGTGAAGATAATCCCATCCTTTTCTTTTGTTTTGTAGAAATGAATGGGTAAAAAAACTAGCTTCAGCTCTGGGTTTTCATAGTGATAGAGTGGAAGCTTTCACCACCATCCCAGTTTTGGACTGCATCTGATGCAGTCTCACGGAGACAGGGGACCGTTATTAGAGCTGTGTGAATAATCTACAGCAAGTTACTGAATGGAAGTGTTTGGTCTTTTATCTGTTTGCAAAATATCTGTGAGCCTGCCTGAATGTTCTTGAATGTGTTTGTTGTTTGAAATAATACTGCCCGTAATTTCTGTGAATAATCATTTATTTGTAGCTTGCCTATGAGCATTTAGATAGTCAAAATATCATTTCTGTTCCATGGCTATATGAGTGCAATGCTGAGATTTCCACTGAGAGTACCCACAGCCAGGAGTGGTAAATTCACTTTCTGTAAAAACCTATTGAAATCTTCTTGGGAAATGTGTGTTCATCTGCAAAGTTCATGGGGGGAAAAAGGGAAGAAAATGCAGCTAAGTAACAGGGGCTTTTGGTAAAACATTAAAATATATTTCCCGTAATTATTCTATGGCTAATTGGATGATTTATGTTTTTATGGTTTGCAGTCTGGAACCACTGCATCAGAAGTAAGTTTGCTTAGAAGATTTCTACATTGGCCACACACAGTCCCCTGGCCCTATGACTAAAAGTGTCTCCACATGGTGTAGTCCAGATCTGAGCTCCTTCCAGACTTAGGTCTCCCTCTGCCAAAGGACTGTTCAAAGGCTGAAAGAAGAGCTCACCACTTGGTTTCTGAGTAGGGCTGTCCTTGACATAAAAGGCCACCCTGGCTGTCAGGGTGATGGTGTCCTCAGCAGAGCCTGCTGCCTCATTTGTTCCCCTAGCCATGGGTTTAGGCAGCAGCACCACAGGCATATTACTCAGCTCAGCTTGGCACAAATGACCGCAGCTCACTGCTGCTCCCTGCCAAGCTCTCAGGAGAACTGAGTGTACCCTTTCCAGGAGGAACCCAGTGTACCAGGGATGTTTGCCATGTGCTCACGGGGCCAAGGCAAAGACAAAGCAAACATTTCACCCACATGCTCCAGAAGCCACCAGAGCTTGCAGGGGCATGCCTGAGTCAGCTGGGCAGCCAAGCAGCAATGGGGTTTTATCAGCATCTTGCCCTCCAAAAGACCGGTGCATACCCAGTGCCTAGAGTGCTCTGAGCTCTGCCCTGGTGTGGTCACTTGTCCAGTAGCATCCAAGGCAGGTCTTTGGCTAACAAACTCTGCTAGCAGCTCTAATAGGAGTTTCTTTGACAGCAGTGTTGGACTGCTGACCATCTGCACAGGCAGGATTAAAGGAGCTTTGCAGGAAAAGGGATGGTCTAGGAACAACTCTTGTGTTTTCATCCATAGTACTTCAGTTACCCCACATGGTTGGATGGTTTTATGATAAGGACATCTTGAGGGATAAATTTTTTAAGTGTATTAAGGAAAAAATAGTCAATACTATGCACAGGCTAAGTGCCATTATCAAAAATTGACACCTATTTTCAGGAAAGGAACATTATTTTGCAAACAAAAGAGGGCATGGATCCATTTTGGTTGTCTGTAAAAATGTCTTCTTTTCCTTTAGTAGAGGCTTATTGTTAATCCCTTGCATTCTGAAAGAAGTGTACTACAGAAAATTATTTTTTCTGAAAATATTTCCCAGCTCCTGAACTCTCTGTCCCCAAACAGCTTTTTGGTGAACTACTGAATGTTGGTAGGAGTTTTCAAAGTACTAGATCTCTTCTGGATCACTGAGAGTAGTGTGGGCTGTAGATACCTTTCTGTATGTATGTTGTTATCTTGTTACAAGCTCTTAGAAAGCTAATGGGCAGCAGATCAGTAAATGGCAGTAAACACTAGTATGAGTAAAGGTGTGGGCTTGGATTCAGGAGATGAAATAGGCTGTGAACTAATAGAACTCACTTTACTCTGTTTCCCTTCCCAGGCTTTGTCTTTACCACTTAAAACCACAAACATGTAGGGGTTTCTATAACGAATTAAAGAAAATTAAACTTACTATATTGGGAAGGGGGAGATAAAAATGACACTGTTCTTTCTTTCACACTTCCTACTCTTTCTCTGTTAATTTACTGGGTACTTTCACCCTCTTTTTTTCTGTCTTACCCCTCACAGGAACTCCTTTACTGTCCTTGTCCTTTGTCTTTGTTCCCCAAGAAGGTTTTAATGGAGGGGAGTCATTTGAGGGCGATAATATCTGCCCATGGAGTTTATGACCAGTACAGACTGAAGTGAAAATTGCATTGAAGATGCAGCTTTTTTGTGGAAAATAATAAAAACAAAAATAACTTTTTCTCATATTCTTGACATTGTTCAGAGGGTATGGTCATTTGTAAAGTGAACTAAAGCCAGAATTTAGGCTTAGGCTATTGAAATATTTTGATGAAAATTTGCCATCTTCTTAATTTCTTTTTCCAATTCTCCAATTAAGAAAAAAAAAATATTATTTAAGGAATCTTTCCCACACAGCTCCCTCCTTCCCCTGCTTTTTTGCCTTTTTTTTTTTTTTTTTTTTTTGGTCCAGGAATCAATTTTCCACTTGCACTAATTCAGTACAATCTTTTTATTTCAGAAGCCACATTGCAATAATGTTGAAAAAGGAGTCCAGAGCCAGCTGATTTAATGCTTCAGTCATGGTCGTTTGTACCCTTTTCAGTTTGCTTTACCTTTTTTGAGCTGTATTTGGTGGGGAGGGTTTTAAATGCTAGCGTGTACCTGACACTCTACAATTCTGTTTTAATGATGAGCTGTGTCACTGAGCTGTAGCTGTGGGGGTACATTATGTGGTCACCCCATTCTCAGCCAGGTAATAGCTGATGGTGGAGGTCTGTGTATCCAGCTACTGCATACAGAGTTTGGGATGGAGAAGGAAAACACCTTTAAAAATTGTTCCCAGTGGGTTAGTCTGAATGTCCTTCTGTCATTTTGGGCTCTACCTGATATATCTGTGGAGGGTAAGGGAGTGTTGGAATTGATTTAGACCTGAAAAAGTATAGTGTGAAAGGCTGGCAGGGAAATCATGGACCTCAAGACCAGTGCTTAAGCTGTGGGCAGCTTCCCCAGGCTTTACTCTTTCTCCTCCCACAAAGGAAATTATTTTATGCCATTTACTTACAAAATCTCAGGTTCTGTTTTTTAACTGAAAGAAGGGTTTGGGGTCATGTTTAAAAGTGAGCACTGTAACAGGATGTGGTGATGCGATGTCTCTTACAAAGCTGTTGAAAAGGACTACAGAGGATCCTTGGACACAGCTTTTCCATGAGGGAGGAGGAAAATTTATTTAAAGCCAGCATTAACTTGCACCTTAGACACACTGCTGGTGTACAACCAATCTGTCTGCCTTGCTTCACCACATCACAAGCTGTTCTGGGCAGGCTCTGTTAGGCTACGTTCTCACAGCACCCAGCCTGATTTCAGCCTCTGGGCTTTGCATCAGCCTTAAAATACAGAGGTGATGCACATTCTTCAAGAAAGATAAAGGACATTGGTTCTGGGGAAGGTGGGATGCTCTTTTCTTGGTTGCAACCCTAATGGATTTGGGAAGGGAGGCCTGAAGTAGTGCACAGCCTGAGTCCAGTAATCATGAGGATGCAGCAGGGGCTCACTGGCATCTTGTTTTTAACTACTGTTGATATTTAACAGTTGTTTTGTCAAACTAGTCTGAAGCACCTCCAGCACAGTCCCCCTCTTTACTCCAGTAGGTTAGGAATAGTGCTTGAATAGGGCTGGAGTGAGGTTGCCAAGCTTTACTCAGTTCTTAAGGCATTGAATCACCTCCATTTCCCACTAGGACAACTACACCAGTGTAATTTTGCAAAGAAATGAAATGCAAAGCGTGAGTTGGCTGGTTGGTTTAGTGCTCTACAGCACTGTCCTCATGGTCACCAGAAAGGTTTAATTCCATTTCTTGGGCATGCCAAAGAGTTGTCCCAAGACACAAGCAGAGTCTGGCAGCACCCATAAAAAGGAGTTAATGATGGAGCTGGCAAAGTGGGTATCTGCCTGCTCCTTTTCATTCATTAAAAACAGTTGGTCACAGCAGGGCACCTCAGGCCAGGATGGGAGAGTTAGCAACAGATTAAGGTTTGACTCTATTCCCTGGTGAGAATCACCATGTTTCTTTCACAGAGGATATACAAGACTCAAGTAGATTTTGTATGTATTCTTGAATGTTCTCCATCTTTGTAACCCTAGGGGTTTGTGGCATAATCTGGAAATACAATAAAAAGAGGCTCTGGGCAGCTCTGTGTTCCTGTGACACTGAAGCAGTATTTAAATCATGCCCAATTCCTGTCTTTTGCAAATCATACATTTTCTTAATATGAATCTAAATATCACAAACTTGTGTCAGAAGTTGTTGCTGTTTAGTGAAAGACAAAGTCCTGGACCAGAGTTTGAACAGATGGACAGGCTGGTCAAAGCCAAGATATTCAATAGTCCTTGTGGCTCTGTCTCCAAACTTTTGCCTCACAACCTGTCCCAGCGTGGGTGTTCCTTAAGTGGGCATTTAGGACCTGCCTGTTGGGAAAATCCTTGCAGAGGATGATCTGGAGATGCTGATGCAAAATATGCTGATAGAAGCTTGTTTGCACAATA
>JAWWEU010000040.1:65090536-65109476 GCA_035583155.1 Acropternis orthonyx | reverse complement strand
TCTGAACATCTAGGGAGGTTGGTTCTGTTCTTGAAGGATACATTTAGAATAATTATATAGCAAATCATAAGAAAGTCACATGAGAAAAAGTTATGAGAAAGTAGACAGTAGATGGGACGGAATACTAACATAATATCTCATGATGTGTAGTCACTAACCAATGATTGTGTAGCTTGCTGTGCGTAAACCCTGGAAGAACCCTATATAACTTGTAAGAATTTAGTAATATAATGGAGCATTGACCATACCTCTATGAGGACTCGTCATTGACTCTGGAAGCTCCCTCGCATCACCTGCCCAGGATGGGAAGAATTTGGAATAATTGTTCGTGTTGTAATCTTCCCACCAGATGTATGTACACCTGGACAACAAGCTTTGTTATCCTTCTGGTCAAGATAAACATTCACTTTAATGTTTGACAAGTAAGAGTGCAGGAATTCAGAAGAAAAAATGTCTTTGTCTGACCTCAAGAAGAAAGGCTTTGTCTAGGTAAGTGTGAATGGTTTCTTAGTGTTTGCTATGACTGTGAACAACCAAATAAAAGGAGGAGCACATTTTAACTTGTCCCATCCCTCCTGAGGGCACATGTAGGATTAAATCAGTATAATTGGATGTGGTGTCAAACCAGAGAGCCAAGAAGATGGTGATAAGACATTTTTGCAGAGCAGAGGAAGAGATCTGATTTCCATGTGCACTAGCCAGGGAAGGGATGGATGTTGGGCTTCAGTATGTGGTTGAGATGGGAGTCAGTGGTTCTTCAAAATACTGTGCTCTGTGTGGCTACCTGAACTCCTGGCTGCATGGCTTTGCTTCCCTCTTAGGGCTAGCTGTAAACACCTAGGTTGGCCATGCAGGCAAGCCTTTATGTTCTTGCAGTTATATCTCCCACAGCATCACTTTTCAGCTGCAAAGACAAAGATCAGTGGTTAGAATGATTCTCTTGAAGACCGTACAGATCTTATGTGTTGGCACTTCTTGATCCTAGAAACACTGCTGAGCTTGGCAGGACAGGCGAAAAAGTAGCAGATGAAGGATGAAGATTCACTGACCAAACACTGTGGGGAAATCTTGACTGTGCTTTAATTTACTATATTGCATTGCTAGCAAAGCTAGATGCGTATATAATAGTGATTAATAAATCTGTTATGTCCTCCTTTTTTTCTTATTTGCAAACTGCCCAAGAAATTTTGTCAACTGCACATGTTATTCAGAATATTTCACTGAGTAATTTCTGGAGATATTTCTTGTGTTTTTATCTTGTCTGGGAAGTTATGCTGAGTCTGACACTGGATTTGTTTTCATTAGAGACATAAATATTTCTTTTGTTGTTTCAGCCACATTTCCCATGTTACCATTTGCAATTACAGATATGAAACTTGCTTTCTTTGACTGCTCTTCAACATCCATTTATCACTGGCTGTCTCAGCAGCTGCTGAAATGCTAATAAGCTGTATCATCCTCACATTTGGAACCAAATACCATACAGAGAAGATTGGATTTGCTGTTACTTGTGTATATAGTACATATATTTTTTCTGAGTACCATAATGATGTGCAGCAGAAAAGTAAGGCCATCCATGGGCTGTGTATGTTGACAGCTTGTGTTGAGGCATGTATCATTACTACCATATTTGCTATTTGCTCATCAGACCCTAGGTGCATCAATCCCTAACTGAAATGGCTTGTACAGGCGTAGAGTAGACCTGAGAGGCTTCTCCACTAACCAGAAAACACAGAAATAATCAGTATGGCAGTGATCCTTCACATGGGGCATATGTAACATAGTCTTCTAAGGAATGCTGGCCCGGGTTCAACAAGAGTGATGAGGGACGAGGTTAGCTGGACTTCTGGTCCCCAGCTGAGTGGAAAATGCTCCTTAAGGGCATCCTCAAGAGTCTGAGTCCCTGCAGATGGAAAAGAGAAAGCAGGTACCACTTTTCTAAACCAGTTCTCTAAACAATGCGGGGAGGGGGGTTAAAGAAAAAGGAAGGTGAATGTAGACTACTACTTCTTTCTGTACCTCAAAAGAAAGTGTTGGCCACCACGGCCTTTTGGAGGGAGGAGAACCCTGAAAATATGCTCTGAGAATGGTTACTAGGTCAGGAGTCTCAGGGAAAAGAGAAGGATAAAGATTTTGTTCCTGGATTGTAACTCATCTTAGGCACTAAGCTGCTCAGACATCTTTGGGCATGCAGAAATTGAGATTACTTGTATCTGGGATCAGGCTTCAGCTGAGAAACTGTTTCTCCAAGACACAGTTTTTGGAATTGGGTACCCGAATTCCCCTGAGGTCTCACTGGCTACAGCCTAGTTGACCGTGTCTGATGTAAGGCTTTGGGTCATACTGCTCGAATGTCAGCAGAGCATTTTGTATCATGAAAGGAGGGGCTGGGACAGAAAAACTGCAAGGAAGCATCTTAGTGAAGGAATTGTACCGTTGTTATATATTTTAGTGGTGTAATAAAGGGGTAATTTTCTGTTAAGCTTGATGTGTAGAGCATTCACCTAGACTTAAGCAAAGGGTGACAGTTGCAGTTGGTGGAACTCAAAAGCAGGCCAGTGCATGCATGCAAAAACATTTGCAATTGTTTAGTGGAACAACAACAGCATTAGGCAGAGGGCCAAGAGGCAAAAATATTTGTAAATAGGATTTGCTAATTTTTTCCACTGGCAAACATAGGAAAAGAAGGAGGGGAGAATTAGTGTTCTGAGGAGACTGTTGTCCTGGAAGCACAGGTCCTTCTAGTTTTTGAACAGAATCCCTCTGTAATCCATGTCCCGAATGCATATAAGAAGTTTCTTGGGGTGGGTGTGTGTGTGTGTGTGTGGGTGTGTGTGTGTGTGTGCATTTGTTTGTGTGTGTGTCTGTGCATAGCAGAGGGTTATAAAGAGGACGTGGTAAGGAGACATTGCTCCAGCTCAGAAACAGGAGCTGAAGAAATACAGAAAGAACTGTCCTTTTCCTAAAAAGATGTCAAGGACTACTTGTGAAACCAATGCTGACAGGCAGTCCTGAATGTTTCTGCCTGTAGACCTGTCCTTTTGAAGGCTCTCTCACAGTGTTGATTGTGGGGAGCTGAGGAGGTGGCTGTGTCTCTGTCACAGCTCTCCCCTCTGTGCCTTCCTCCTTGCTGTGGCTGCATGAAGGAGTTATCATCTTAGAGAGGTATTCTGAAGTACACTGAGATAAACTGATTTGGGAGATCTGTAGAAGAACCAGTTAGCAACTGGGCCTAGAGAATTTACTGTCTCACTTTGACACATCTCTCAGAGTTGTCTCTTACACAGCCCCTTTTTACTTAGAAAGGGTATCTTCTGTGCAGATTCTGTCTATTCTGTGGCTGTTGCTGCTGCTCACACCTATGTGGTGAACCTGAGCTATGTGCTGCTGACAGAGAAACACATGGAAGTCATCAGGGATGTCAATTCTGTAGAGATAACCACCAGGTTATGCTGCACAATTCATTTCCATTAAGCAAGTCATTTTTTCCTTTCCTTGGCTTTTGCTACTTTGTTATGTTAATAAATATGCTTGTGCAGTGGGACCCAATTTAAACGAAGACTTGACATAGTAACTTTGCTGGACACATGCAGAAGGGGACATCTGGGTCTCATCACAGCCAAAGGTCTCTTCTCTCCCCTCTCATCTTCACAACATATCAGTGCTCTCAAGCACAGCTCTCTTCAAGTCTCCAGAATGCATTTGTTATTTTAATTATTAGCTGGAAAAAAATTCCAGCAATCCCTGTTCAGAAAAAGGAAGGAAGAAGGATTTTTGATCAAAAAGGAAACCATATTAAAAATGAAGAGAGGAGAGGAATTACTATAGTGGGATATAAATAATTTATTGGCATCTCCTTTCTCAAAGAATTCAGAACCAGTTTACAAACTGAATCAGATCACTCCTCCAAAAACCAAGATGTTGTTATCTCTGGGGCAAAAGCACAGTGGCTATGTTTGCTGTCCCAGTATACAGCACAATGCATCAAGTAGAATCTACCCCAAACAGCAGTTCTGCAGCAGAGGGTGGAGAAGGCAGGATTACAGCTCACTGATGGTTCAAAGTCTCTAAAGGCAGTTTCAGAAATAGGTGCAGTGGCATGTACTTGTTGGGATCTTCATTTTCTGTCCTTGCTGAGCAATTTGGGAAAGACTGGAAGTGTCTCTCAAGCAGCCAAACTGAAGTGAGCAGCTTTCCCCCATATGTACTATCATGTGCTGATTTGTTGCAGAAAATAAATGGAATTGTATGTGCTTGCATCACATTGCATCACATCATCACATCATATCATATTATGATTATTATCGTCACATCCAGTCTGCTGTGTCCAGCTTGGGTAGCACCCAGTATCCTGCACTAAAGCTACCCACACTGTGGGGGTCAATCTACTTAACCAGCCTGCTCTGTTCCTATCTACGGGTGACACAAGCAGATAGGGAGGTGCTGGAGTGCCTGGAGGTCAGAAACAGAGGACCTGAGGATGGCTATGCTGGATTTCCCCCACTTGAATAAATGCCAAATACATAGACGAGGGAGGCAGGGAAGGGTTGGCATCAGACATGAAACCTCACCAGAGTTTTCAGGGCCTGGAGCAGCTGTCAGGTTTGTAGTGTAGATGTTGAGTGGTGTGAGATCAAAGCTACGGGCCAGGAATGATAGTACCATGAAGGTCCTATGTAAAGGGCTCAGTTCATCTCTGAGTCAGGGATGGTTTCCCCCACACACACTTACAGGAATCACTTTTGTAGTGTTTATGTTTTTCTTGAAGATTTCCCATCCAAAGATCCAACAATGTTGACCTTTTTTAATTATTCCTAGAGGGAGCGTATATACACAGCATTCTCCCACATGAAACTGCACTGCCAAATGAATCCCAACCTGTTTTAGAGGTGTAGAAAAAGGAGCCTAGGGGCATGGAGAGCAGCTTTGTTCACTTGCTGCATCTTGGTTTTCCCCATTCTTAAATCAGGCATTGAACTACCGATGCTTTTAGGCTGAGGACCCAAGTGAGTTTGTCACCTGTCACTTTTCCATTTGCAAATTAGTATCTAATGCTGAAAGTGTTTTATTTATATTTATATATAATAAAATAATATTTCCTCCCCATAAGATACTGTTTTTTCAGTTACAGGAACAAAGCATAAATGATTACAGCAAGGTTTCTGCCATGCATTTTTGGTGCCCTCCAGAAAGCGCCCCTTCTCATGCCATGATTGTATCCAGTCATCAGTAGTGGAGACTGGTCTTGTGAAGGGTGAAAAGATAAATTCTTCAGAGTATTCTGGCTCTTCAGGTCCCCAGAGATGGAAGAGGAGGAGAAGGGAAAGAGAAAAGGGAAGAAGGAGATGAAGGAGAAGGAGGAGAAAAGGAGAAAAGGGAAGGAGGAGGGAAAGGGGGGAGAGGGAAAAGGGGAAAGCGGAGAGAAAAGGAGAAGAGGAAGGAGAAGGAGAGCCTGGTGTCTTACCCTTCCCACTTTGCATTTTACTGAAATTGCAGGTCTATCCAGTTCTTTGATAAAAATACAAACTCCCGAGCTGGGGTTGTGTGACTCAGGAGGTTGGCTGGCTAGGTGCAGGGCCTAACCTTTAGTCTGCCTTGATCACTCCTCCAGGATCTCTTTCAAAAGCTCGTTTCCTGCACTGTAATGTCCTGCCAATCATAATTTGCATTTCTGAACACATGAAAGAACTGTTTCCTGTTTCTGGGGGAAAAAAGGACGGGGGAAAAATAGTATTTAAAGTGAAAAAGAGATTTTTCTTTTAAAGCCTACTACAGGAAAACAAAAGACGTTTCCATTACTGGCACGGTTCAGGCGCCTGTTGAAAAGCAATCCCACACAGGAGGTGTTAACACGTCCTGTGCAGGGGGCTACATTCTCTTTTCCATTCAAGTGTCAGCTTTGCTAGCTTGCAGTCGGAGGCAAGTCAGTGATCCATGGCTGAGCACCTCAGAAAGGTATGATGTAATGGGCCCTGCCCTCAATTCATCCTTCACACGGTGGCGGAACCCCCGTCCCATCCAGTTAATCATTGGCATGAAAGAGTCACCCGAGCACTGACGTGGGAGTGGGCTGAGGAGGGCAGCGCCAAACCCCCCAAGCTGACAGAGCAGTGGAAGTTTTCCTCCCTCACACATCCACCAAAGACTTGAGGAAGTACTCAGCACTGCCAGGGAAAAAGTTCTTTGCTAGGAATGGTGTGCCAATTCCCTGTTTAGAGGTGCTGGTTTGTGTGTAGCAGCTCCCCACCACCACTCAGCTAATCTCTGTTACATATCTACAGACAAAACAGCTACTTGGCATTGTGTTGCGGATGTCTGCAACTTTTGCCAGGACATTGAACAGAGGCCAGGAACTTGGGTGGAGACAGGAGCCAGAAGGTCATCTGGGGTTGCTGCTCTTTGTTACAGCTAAATAACATTGTGAATGTATTAAGCCCCTTTCCATGCAATTTTTTTTTCAATGCCTTCGATAGTTTTTGGGTTTTTTTTCATTGGGCTGGATTCATGTACAGATAATGCAAGGCAGAGCTCTCTGCTCAACTGCACTTAGCCTGAAACTCTGAGTTAGAAGCTTCTTTGAGACAAATGAACCGGCATACTCACTGTAAAGGTTTGCTCTGTGAGAACAAGAATTTGCGTGCTTTGTCATTTCCTCTCTTTCAGACACTGATCAGACACTCACCTTCACAAAACTTTCAGATGATCTCATTATTATTCCCTAAGAGGTGATTTAAAAAAAGCCGGAAGTGGGCTGAAGCAAATTGTGACATCTGGAATTGAAAAGATGTGGATGGATCCTAAAGCCCTGCAGAGCATGGCCAGGCTGCTGGAACCCGTGGGAACTGAAAAATGGCATAAGTAAGATTTGCATTTTATACAACTGTTATTATTAAATGAGTCTGTGACTGGATGGATGTATCTGCTTATTCTGACCTGCTAGATGCCTAAGTTTGCATACATATTATTGGGTTGTTCGTGTGGATCTCCTTCTTGAAACAGGCTGCAGATGAAAGGGGGTTAATACCTCAGCAGTCCAAATTACAGTTTCTTTCCATGTTAAATTACAGGAAAATATCTACTGACATGAAGACAGTAAACAATGTGCTATCAAGAAAATCATGTTATAGTTGTCTTTTTGACACTACGACAAGTGCATATGGGTGGGTGAACATGTGTAGTTCAGCGTTTCATGGCAAGGCCTTCTCTTCAGTGCTGAGACTGATGCTACTGCAGGTTCTTTCTTTTTTTTTTATTCAGGTATTCTTTTGCCTAAGCATGTGCTGACTATTGAATTCCATCTATTCCCTGCTCCACTGCCTGAGGTGCAACAGTCATGGGAGATATGTTAGTGAGGTTAATATCACTAGGTTTTTTGGAGATGGACAACAACCCTATTCTTATATAGAATGGATAGTATAAATGAAAATATCCCTATTTTTGTTTAACTAGTCCTTTCCCTGCCATATAGCACACAGTAAGATAGAAAAATCAGAGGTGCTAAAACATCACAAGTGTTCTCTGCAGTCACTTCTGCTGAGCCTGGCAAGATGTATTTGGCCTGGAATGCAGACAAATGCCATTGGATGCCAGAAAATCCCATCATGGATGTCCTTGGCAGTCCTGAGGGAAGTTGTGACACATCTTTTGAGAGGTTCTTCTCTCAGGAAAAGTTTTGTGTTGCTTCTTTGTCATACAAAAGGCATCATGAGTGTTATATGTTACCCACATGCTGCTCCACTTCATCCCTGCAACAGGACTTGTTTGTTTCAGGCCAAAAAGTGTTTGACTCTAGGACATAAATACACCTGTACCTCTATATGCTTATATAGTGATATGAAAACATTTTATTATTTATTAAGTAATAAATATGAGCTTTTTTTTTTTTTTTTTTCCCCTGAAGCCTTGCTGGATGACAAGTGTGGTTACATAAAGTATTTTATTAATGGCTATGTTTATCCAGACTGTGACACCCTTTTCCAGATACATTATCTAATTCTAACATCTGAGAGAATTTTTGAATAAGATTTTGTGGTAATCACAAATAACAAAGGAAGAAAGATTGTGGAAAGGTAAAAAGGCTGATCTTGATTTGCAGCAGGCGAGCAAAAAATACCCTCAGTCTCTCAGTCCTACATCCCAGTCTCTTTGCTCTTTGGGCTCCTTTGCCGTTTAGTAGGCCTTTTTCTTTCCTTTTTTTTTTTTTTTTTTTTGGGGGGACAAGACAAATTGTCTAGCCACAAGAATTTAAACAATCTTTTTAATGTGAGTGAAGAAATGTACTGCACTGCTTGGCTGCCTTTGAAGTCTACTATTGCAATATCTCAGCAAAAGGTTTATTTGTAGAAGGGAGAGCAGCAGCTTAATGTAGCTGCAACATAAAGCTTATTTATCCTCACTGCACTTGATTGACAATTCTCAATAACTTTCTTTCCAGCTTTTTGGCTAAAAGACCTTCAGAGGTGGTGCCTGGCAGAGGGGGAAGCAGGGGGGTGATAAACTGCTCTCCAACCCTAGTCTTGCCCTTGCCCCACAGCCAGTCAAGCAGTTGATGATTGATTTTAATTGTTTTTCAGATAATCTGAGTTTTAAGACAAATGAATTTTACTGTATCTTTTTACTCTTGAAACCATGGGGAAATGCACTGAACCACATGAGTTTTTCTTGAATGGAAATAAACATTTACACCCTGTGTGCTGGTGACATCTTTATTTTGTTTTTACGCAGCTCAAGTGCCTGACATGGGACTCTCCACTCTTTGTCTCCAGCTCTGTCCTTCCTCCTTTAGCTCAAGATGATCTGGATTACAGGGCCCTGACACTGCCAGTGAGATCTTGTGTGCACGTCTGCCAAGCCACAATGGCACATGCAAGTGGGTTGTATAGGACAGATATTCAGATAATGTCTTGTTTCCCGTTAGGGGAGACAGTGCCAGATGCTGCTTCAGAACCCAACCCAGCCCCGTGCCCTGACAGACTGGTGTAAAAAAAGGGGAGTCAGTAGTGTTTCCCATTAATTCATGGAGTTCTCCACTTTCCTCAACACACCAAAATGTGCATCTTCTGGTTTGCAGTTATATGAAGAACTTAATATATGGCTTTTAAGGTCAGAAAATTTGGCCATTCCTGGGTACACACATTTTCTTAACATGTTTTTGGGAGGGTCTGTGCACTGTGTTAGTGGAAACAGTTCTGCACACAGATATAAATCCATGTATTGGAAAGCAGGGAGACAGATGGTCTCTATTATCCCATGTAACCAAACACAGGATGCAGATGATCTGAAACAATTAGAATGGGAGTTTTGCTATCAGAGAGTTTTAAAGGGATTTCATTCATCATATGCTTTAGTGGCATGGCTCCAGCTCCAAGGACATATATGAAACAGATATTTTAAAATATTCATAATAAGGTTTTTCTGCTCACTATAACATTACGCTTTTAAACTGTAAATATGCTGAAGCCTTTGAAACCAGAAGTAAATGATATGTATCACCCAAATTCTGTGAGGTTCCCTTTTTCAGTGGAAGAATGAGCGTTTCTCCCCTTTCTTCATGAAAAAAACCACCTTAATTTTTATGAAAATCAGTCAGCAGACTAATTGTATTACCACTGCCACAACAGTTTCATTTACAGCAGCTAAACACCAGGCTGGCCTTTGCACATCTGTGTATTTTCTCCATTTTGCCCCCTTGCTGCTATGCTGTGAGAATGTCCTTGGTTTTTTTTAATTTTGGAAGTGGTACGTGGATCCTTTCCTGAAATTTCAGGGACCACTAGAGGTCCCCAGACAGTGCTGCAGGACACTTGTCCGGGACACTCCTTTCAAATGGTCAGCTTACCTTGACCCATCATCATTGCAGGAGGGCAGACTACTGTTTTCAGGCTGTCGCTGACCGAACTGTGTGGGAAAAATTGCCGCGTTCATACCAAACTGGGGAAAGTATTTATTTCGCAGGTGCATATGTGCTGGCTTTACTCCCTGACTGCTGAAGCTGCTCAGCACTTTGGAATGCTCTTTGCCTTTACGGAGGGGATTACTGGGCAGTGTGAAGGTTATTATCCTATAAACACAGCTGATCACATGAACGCGCCACTTCTCAGCACCACCTTATAAGACAAAGGGATGGGTTTGGAAGACATCATCTGAAAGAGGGACCTAGAGAATCAGATCCTTAAATCCATATTTGGTTCCTGAGCTGATATTTTTTTCAGAAGTGCTGCTTTCAAGTAACTCCTCTGGTTCAGTAGAAGTCAATGTAAAAAGAAAATCAGTGTATATGTGTGTCATATATTATAAGTCACTTCATCTCACTTTGAAGCATGTCCACTCCTGGGTGAAGACAAGGCAGATGTTTAATATGTCGTGTCACAGCAGTTTCCCATAGCAGATTTCAGCAGGACAGGAAGAATGCCCATGAAACTGCAAGAATGATTGCATTAGGCGAGATGCAATTACCAAAGTTGGACTATGTCCAGGACACTGGGGCAAACCCTCCTGCCTTTGCAAATTTGATTTTAACAACTTTAATTTTAAACACCTGATAGTCATATTTCTTGCCTAGCAAACAAATTGCTGAAAGCAAGAGAGGCAGCCTTTTCTAAATAGAAAAAGCTCAGAAAATGCAGAAAGGGGGAAAAAAAACCCCAAACCAAATAACAATGATATGTGACACTTCAGTGGGAAACCATGAAACATCCACTTCAGAAACACATTTTGTCGGTGGTAAGTTAGCTTAACTTATAGCATGTCACAGCTTGAGCCAATATTTTATGCATGGAAGTGATGAATTATAGACAGTGGAACTTCAGGGGCATCAGTGCAGGCAGGCCAGATCAGAGCAGTATAGAAACAAAACAAGAAGAACCTGGCTAAAAAAGACAAAAAACTCAACTTCTTTTGCTATTAAAACATATTTATGCACCAGTATTTATTGAGGACATTGCAAATATCCACATCTGACAACCAAATTGTTCAACACATCAGCTTGCTTCTGTGGAATTCAACTGTGTCTACAGCCTTGCAACAAAACAAGCAAAGCAAAATGCACAGACCCTCTGAATCTTGGGAGGAATGTTGTTGACCTTGGTTACCCTGCCACATGAGCAGAGCAAATAGTTTCTCACAGCAGTTTTCAAGCTTTGGAATAAGCAAGTCCTGGTCCTGCTTTAGCACAGTGGGATGGAGTAGGTGATTTTCTAGGTTCCCTTCCAGCCAAACATTTCTGTGATATTAAGGCCCACTCCCAAAGCCTATGGACAAGGATCCAAAAGATAATGCTAAAATAATAAAACATATATATTATTGCAAGTTGGTAGGTTCTCCAGGAAGCCAATCCTACCCCACTTCAGAATATTTTGCAGAGGAGTGGCTTTAAGGAGAAGAAGGATCATCCTGAAGTAACTAGAAGCATGTGAAGAATCTAGTTTCCTAGCTTTTTCATTCAAGTGAAACAACCTTCTCCAGTTGCTGCTGAAAGGAGTTTAATGGAATAATCCATATGTGAGATTATTCTTATGTTTGCACAAAACATAAAACAAGAGTTCTGTACTTGCTCTGTCCCATTTTCAGCTCAGGTTGTGTTGCACGTGGCACATATTTATCTCAGATGGAAAAAAACCCTGAACTATGATTTCCCTAATGTGTGTGCTGGTCACATCATGGTATGGGGTACCACCACATTAGCAGAAGCTGAGCTGTGGCTGTTGAGTATGTGGCCCCAGGTCACACACGCAATTTAGACACAAGAAAGGAGAAGAAAGAGGGCTCAGGTAGATGTCTATAGACATCCTGAGGTTACTGCAAGCTGTGACTCCTGTTGCAGTCTCCCTTCTGCTGCTTAATCCTCACACAAGTCTTTACACCAGTGCTGTGGCCCTGTCTTTAATGCCCAAAATCTGAACACATTGCTTTGTTTCTCACCATTAGAAAGTGCCACTTTGGGGTTTGAGGGATGGCCACAGATCCCTGCAGTCTACCAAAGTCACAGGTCAGCACATAAGCCCTCAACAGCTTTGTTACAGGATTAGGCTTGGTATGCTCAAGGCAGTTTTTGCCCAGAGAACATAGCTCTTGTGTATTGCTTTTTTCAATCAGGTCTGCTGCCTCGTTTAAAGAATGGGAATGTTTACACTCACTTGCTATTTAAAAGAGTATTAATATTACAGCTTTGCTACACATTGACATATCCCCATGTGCATATTGTGTTAAACAAGAAAGTTCAATTAATGAGTTGAACAAAATAGTGAAATGTTCCCTGTTTCACTGTTTCTTCAGCAGCATGGTAACAAAACACAGATATACTTTATCTACCCTGCTGGTGATGAAGCTCAGACACTAATCAGAGGTTTGTTGCTATTTTTAGCTGTCACACAGAGAAAATTATGGCAGAAACCATTATTCTTTCCTTTTTAAAACCTTTGTATGTAGAGAGGAGGCAATGGCTTTAACACAGCTAGCTTCTTGTTTATTTATTCTGTGGAGTAATGAAAAGAATGAGTGCAAAACACTTCAGCTTCAGTTCTACTCTGGTGTAAATTAAGACAGTCCCACCACAGATCAGTGGAGCTGTAAAATAGTGTACACCAGGGTAGGGTTAGGCCCTCTCATACAAGTATGAGAATACTAATCGCAAACACTGGTATGAAAATGGTATTTCCCTCCTCTTCTTTTGTGTTATGTATATCCTCATGTCCAATACTCTGTCACTTCCAAAACTATTAACTGATGTATAATCAGCAAGCAGAAACATGTCACTTTGTCTAATCAGTAGAAAATTCTTTTCTACCCTAGCACTGAACTCTTAGTCACAGCTGAGATCATCTATAAACATAGACAGGCTGAATGTTCAGTCATGTTCACCCGCCTTTCAGTCTCAGTACATTGAAATTCTGCTCTAAGGCCAGTATCTGCATTGGTATCCAAAACCTGTGTTATTGATCATTTAAGCAACTGTTTTACAAATTTCTATGACACTGTAGTATCCTGTTCTCAAAATATTTCAGGCAGATATTTACTTTTAAATACAGGTTTAATCACTGAGTCGTTTTGACATTAATATTAAAAAAAAATAAATCCTTTCTTCTTCCTTTGGGACAACAGTGCATTGAGTTGTTATTTCTCCTGATAAAGAGAAGCATTCCTTTTCCCCTTAAAGACTCAGCTACTTCATTATAAGCTCCTGCATGGCCAACTTTAAGGCTTTTATGCACAGCTCATATCTTCCCAGTCAGAAAGTAATTCTACAATTAACCTTGCTACAAACCCAAAAGGTGTACAGTGTCATTTGTCTGCTTTAAAATTGCAAACACATGGAAAAACAGTTGTGCAATTTTCTTAATCAGAGAAAATGACCACACTTTAAAAAAGAAAAATAGATTAGACTGTTCTAATCACAAGCAAAGTAAAATTTAAATCAAATACATAAAAAGCCCAGTCCCACACCTTTATGCTACATCTCGATCGTCTGAAAAGCTTGTAACACATTGGCCTGGTCCACAAACACACTGAAGGCTCTGCAAGCAGGAGGTGCCAGGTTGATCCTCATCCTGCCTCATCTGGGTAAAACTCCCTTTGACATCAGCTGGAGCAAGATTTGTTCCTAACTAAAGCAAAAATTCAACAGGATCCAACCCTGCGATTTGCAGAATAACCTCATCTCACCACACAGAAACAGACTGAAATCACTGTCTTGTGACATTTGGGGGAAACCCAACTAACTATCATTTGTGTCTAAACACTCATAGCTCTTAATGGGAAAAAGCCAAACACAGTAAACCTTCCTGATGTTGCCTGTAATGCAGGGTGTGTGACTCGATTACATCACTTCTCATGCATACACCTGACATGCACACACAAGCACATTAATTTTTGCTATTCAAGAGAAACCTTAGTTTGTTTTTATTTTCGACAAAAAGCAGCTGCTCATCATCTGGGGTTGTTCTAAAAACCTGACCTTTACAGAGCTCTTTCCAAATGAGTTAATTAAACACTGCATGCATCTTAAGGCTGGCCATATGCAGCAGCATAATTTAGAGTGTATATTTTATAGGTTTCTTTTTCTGGTTTACCGGCTGACTATTATGTGCTGTAAAAATTCAATTACCCCAACTAGTCAGGGGAATTAAAAAGGGAAATAAAAAGTAGGTGATGGAAAAGTGTATGTTAATAAATTCCATAGAAAAGTACTCAATGCAACAGCAAGATTGTTGCACCTGTGACATTTCAGTGTTATTAATGACCATTTCTCTTCTCCTAGACAGATTAGTAGTATGAATAAAAGGCACAAAATGGCAACTAAACCTCCTCCCTTACTCTTGCAAGCATCAGGCATTTCAAAACACTGTGGAAAAATGCATGGCAAATTTTATCTTAGCTTTCACTGTGCAAACTCATAGACCTAGGAGGAACAGCACAGCTCAAATTAAGGGCTGGATTTGGCCCAGTTTGTAACAGGAAGGACTTCAAAGACAAAAATATGCCTGCAAATTTTCCACATAAGACATAAGTTAACTAACCCAATTCTTGTGTGTGGAGCAGACATACTGGGCTAAAATGACTGCTGATATAAATGGAAATGTTCTCAAATAATTTCAGCTTTCTCCATTTACATCCCAGCATTTGACACCCAATGCCCTGAAGAGCTGTTAGCACAAAATGCTGTACCTGGAAAAAGAAAAAAGTCGCAGAAAAGGCTGGGACTTTTTTTTAAAGTGTATCAAACATGTAAAGCTGAGATGGTGAAAGTTGGTAAGCTGTCCTTGCTAAATCCAAAATAGTGGGTATGTAAAGATGAGACAGTATGAAAGGCCCCAATTGTACAGTGTCTTGTCCAACCACATTATTACAATTGTTTATCACTTTGTCATGTACACTGAATTTTAGTGCATATTAAACTGCTAGTCTTAGCCAATTTCTGAAGCATCCAAATTTGTTAATCAGCGTTTTTAAGGCCAATAACTTCTTATGAAAGTCATAGCAGTTAACTTGGCATGACCCCAACCAAGTGAAAGTATTTTCTGTTTTTACCGCTGCTGTCAGGAATACATCTCTCTGGGATGCCCCTAAGTTTCCACAGCCTGCACACCCGATTTTTGAGGGCTGAGGAGGGTTGGCAGATGTTTCCAATCTCTCTTTGCTTTCAAGTTTGCTTTCATTCCTTTGCAGCAGCTTTCAAATGCATTTTGACTTGCTTCTTTGCTGAGTAGTAACCTGGAGAACAGCACACAAACAGAATTAGGGCTACTGAAAATAGCTGCTTTTCAAGAAATCTCTCAAATCCCTCTTTTATGTTGAAGAAATCATTTAGACCTCTCTATGGTTCCTGAATGAAGAAAACTAATACCTTTAGCATGTTTCACATAAAGATATGCAATACCAAGCAAAACAAAGGAAATGTGCTGGCTTTTATCCAGTTGAGATCAAAAGACTTTGGACCCTCTTATGCAAGCTGAGCAATACAACAATTCACTCCAACTTTGAGATCCACTGCTGTAGTGTTTCCTGACAGAAGCAGGGGTGTGGGTGTTTTCCTCCTTAAAAGTAACAGAAAATACTCTGTAAAACAACATCAGAAGGCCTATTCATAAGGGGCACTTCTGCTTAGTAGGTCAAACTGGAGAATCAAGGACTGCATAAAACCTTTCACTATCACTAAACTATAACTAATTCTTTACTCAGGGAGTATGCACTGTGGCTCATAGGGAGAACATCCATTAAGTTTTCATACCTATGTGCAGCTGAATCTTTTTTTGGGTGTAAATCAAATCATCCTTAACTACAGAACTGTGATTATAGTACGGAAATCTCCCTATGAGTTCCTTATCTGCTTCCCACTCTTACACAAAAAAAACTCAATCTTTTTTTCAGGTCATAGGGCAGAATTAGCTGAAATAGAAGCTACAGGAGTATTTATCTTTAGAGTTCATGGGATTTGCCTGGTGCGAATTGTTTATATTCCTAGAAATTACTTTGTTTCAATTTCAGTTGAGGATGTTATTTAAACCTGAGCTTTCTACACAGTCAAATTGGCAACAGCTATCAAGTATTCAGAGCACAAAGTCTTGCATTAGTTTCAACACACAACATTACTGGAAGGATGACTGGAATTCTGTAGGCTTTCACTGCCAAGTTTGTGCAGAGAGATTTCTGCAGTCAACTTCCTTAATGATATATCTGCATGGCACAGTGGTACCTAAGCTAGCCCTAAGTTAAATTTCTGAAGCAGGTGATCCCAAGGAGAATGCATTTTATCCTGGGTAGGACCATGCAGTGTTCAGTTGGTAGAAAATCAAATCCTGCTATTACTATAATGTGCTGCAGTCTCTTGGTAGAACAGCAGAGGAATGGAACAGCAGTAAGAAAAAATTTACATGACCAAATGTGATCCTTACTACTTATTTCTTCAATTTAAAAGACTTCTGTATAGCTATCCATTATTTTATTATGGAAAAATAAATTCATTAGGAATTATGCTTAGTAGATGAAATTCAGAAAATTGAATAGTCAGTATTCCCAGTTCTGCCTGTGAAGAATTTTAGCAAGAGCCCAGCTGCTCAGATGCCCACACAATGGAGCCTAGTTTCAAAACTGAGAAGCCAGGAGGATGCAGATTCCACAGAGCCTTATTCAGATGGTCTAGCCTGCACCTAAGATGCTAAACAGAGTCCATGGGAATGGGCTGGTTTGCCTAAGGAATCCTAAAGAGCACTTGTACTGGCAAAAGTAGGGTAAGTAAGGATGTTGCAGCCTGTTAGTAGGAAAGTCTGGCCAGGGAGATCTGGGAGGGAAAGATTTCTGTTATTCAAATTTACCTGCCTAAATACTTGTTTTCTTTTCCTCCCCATGTTTTCCCCAGCCATCTTGCCTGAACTGTCTGCTTCAGAAGTAAGATGATATAATCAAAACACAGGATTCTTACCAATTTTTAATTTGACCTTTAGGAAAGGAGAGCCAAGGTCTAAGTGCAAGAGATAGAGGCAAGCCACAAACTTTGGAAGAGAAGAGCTGGCACAGAGTGCCAACCTTGATTAGTTGGGGGGGGGGGGGGGAAGAAAAAAGTGAAAAAGGCTTATTGGCCTGTATTGGACCTGCTTTTTGAATTTAAGACTCTCTCAGAAAACTGGGCAGAACCATGCTGTGTCCACAATGAAAAAAAAGAGAATGGGGACAAAATACGTCTATATAAAAGGTTTGGGAGATGGAAGGAAAAATCTACTTTTGTACTGGTTGTCTCTCTGCATGACTGAGGAGTCAAATGCAGCAGGAAAAACTCTGCTCCTTCCATTCCGGGGGCTCCAATGTCCACAAAAACCATGGCTGGATTTTAATATATCAGTAGTTACTTAATGGTCCACAACTGTCTTTGGAAGTCTAAATTAAATGCACATTCTTGGATCTTAATGTAATGCATGACAATGTTCTTGTTGACCAAAACAGAACACAGATAACCAGGATCGAATTCAACCTCAGATCCTAATCATAAACTAACTTTTCATTGTGGGATGGCAGAAGATCAGTGAAGGGGTGGAAGCATAGGGTCAAACCCTATCAATAGGTGTGTATTTCCCTGGCCCAGTTTTGCCTGAATTGATTCAGTTGTGCCCAGAGGGACAAGGTGCTTCCAGCCAAAGGGAACCATCTAATGCATCCTTCAGCTGGCAATAAGAGGGACGTGTGTGTGTTTGTGCCTGTGAGAAGGACTGAGGGAGTGTCTGATCTCCAAGCCTTACCAAAAGAGAAGACTGTAAATGATTTTCCTGGCCCATCTTGCACACCTAGATTCCCTGGGGAGAAGGTTACTGGTTGTTAGACTAAAGTGCTTTCTCTTATGAAAACACATGTGGGAAAGTGTTAAACTGTGCAGTGTGGTATTTTGGTTTCCACATCCCCTGATGAAATGTTTCTTGCCTGGGGAAAACAAAACGGAGGAAAAATATCCCCTGGAAATATCTGCATAATTTCCTCCCACACATCTTCTGAGAGATTTACAATTGAACAGCAGTTCCCCTCAAACCATCACAGTATTGTGCTCTGAATTGTACTGCTGTACTCCTACCTGTAAATTATACTGTTAATTAGTTAATGGCTGTAAAGTGTTTTGGAGAAGAAAAGAACACTCATTAAATACCATTGTTCTGCACTCCAGTGTGCAATGTTCAACGCCAAGTGCAATGTGCAATCTCCAACCTCTTCCCGAACCTCTCACCAGCAATTAAATTTCATACCCTCAAATATCAAATTAGTCTGAGATCAACATCACTGTTCAGAATGTGTTTCCTGAAACCTTAGTTCAATTATGTTCTAGACAATTTCAAGCTGGTGTCTCACATGAATTCCCAAAACAAAATCCTTGGTCTATGTCATGAAAACCTCAGCCTTGGATAAACCAAAACCTGCTTTCCTTCCTTGTCCTTTCCTATGGAAAAGGGAAATCTAATATAAGGGATGAGATTTTTCAAAGGAGTTCAAATCCCACTGAGAAGAGCAAAGAAGGGACCAGATGTTTAGAAGAGTTTAGCATGCAGAATACTGAGGACTTTCAAAAGCCTAAAGCCTTTTTATGTGTGCTGAAACACACTCCTGGCAGCCAGTCCTAGTGAGAGGTATTTGAAAATCTAGACCCTTCTTCCAACTGGCCAAGTTTAAGATTGATTTGCCCTTAAAATTCCTGAATGTCTTCACTGAGTATAATATCCAAGCTGAAGTTAGCAGGAGACCTGTCCACTTTCTGTAGTTTCTGGTCTTCCTCCTAAGGAATGGCATGTTTTACAGTACTTGCCTGCAGCCAAACCTGTAAGCAACCAAAAAACCAATTGGGCTCCTCACTACTTTTCCTAGACTGCCTTTTTAAAAGTTTAACCCATCACAACTATCCTCCCACAAGAAGTGGTCATGATCTTACTGGTCTGTGACAACTCCTAAGCAGACAACAGCCACGGGCGGG
>JAWWEU010000040.1:65078772-65090436 GCA_035583155.1 Acropternis orthonyx | reverse complement strand
TTCCTGTGGCAGAGCAGCACCTCCAGCACCTGCAGGGTGATGGAGAACACAGAGCCAGGCTCTTCACCATGGGGTGGTGGGGGAGGAGGGTTGTGGCACAGCACCTTTGAAAAACACAAGCCCTGTGCCCATTTATTTAAGTGTGCCTTTCTCCTCTTGCAGGGCTGCACTTTTTAAAATAGGAGTGGCTTACAGGCCCACCAGATAATTTCTTAGCAGCTGCTGGGACAAGATTTGATCTTCTGAGCCACACTAAGGTCTCATACACTTGTCAAAGATATATGTCTCACTCTCACTCTCAGTTTAGTGGGCACTGTATAGAATTTAAGGGGAGTGTGGCAGTAAACGCAGATACTTTTGATCCTGCTACAGGAAATCTTGGCTTATTTTGGAAGATATTTACCCTGATCTCCAGTCTAGAGTGAGATTTTCCTACTGTAGGAAATGGCTGTAGAAGGATGTGGAATGGTGAAAAGCCCTCACCTCTTTTCTGCATCCTTATTTCAGTTTACACTGAGTGAGGGTTTTCCCTAAGTGGACAGAGATGCATGAGGAAATGGACAATGTCCTTTGAGGTGGTGCAGCAAAAGACAGAAATCACAGAAGTGGTACTTGGGGAAAACAACCATGGCTATCACATTAAACAAGAGAAAGGTCCTGTAAAAGAGAATTCCATGACAATGAAGGCTGATGGCAACAAGTACAGAAGACATGTTTAATTTACACTGGAGGTGGTATCTCTGTCCTCACTGCTTTTACAACAATTTGGTTTGCAGTGTAAACCAGCTTGGAAACTAAAGATGATGCAGAAAATCACCTGATTTTGCCTGGTATTTTCATCCCCTTTTTTTGAAGCAATTGCCTGGGAAATGGTCACAGTCAACAAAAACACACTGTCTTTCCTTCAACCACAAATCCCATGCAAGCAATCATTAGGTGGATTTCGCTTTTGGTAGGCTGGCATTGGCACAGAAGAGATGCATCCTCCTCTTCCTCTGGCAGGTAAGGTGGGGACATGGCAAGACAGAGGAAATATCAGGCATTTTGCAGATGTCATAGACCAGAAGGGCAAAATATACCAAATATATTCACACATTAATTCTAGATCTATATTCACAAAACTCAACCCAAAAAAGTCTCAGAGCAACATTAGCAAACAGCCAATTTCTGTATTTGTTGTGCTACTGAATTCTAAAGGGCATAAAGAGTCTGGGAAGAGAGCTGAGAGAGGTCCACTGGTGATTTGTTGACAGAACATGCAGACAGGCAGAGTTCTTGCAGAACCTGAAGATTCAGCTTTTGTCTTCAAGATCTCGAGGGTTACTTCAGCCACAGCAAACAGCCAGAGCAAACAGATCTGACTGGAATAATCACCACCCCGTATTATCTTTGCAGGGTTGTATCTCATCCACCTGAACTCTGCCCATCCTCTCACAATCACACACCAAGTGCGTACTCTGAGAATGTCAGTGGCTTTGTTATCAATGGCTTGTCAGCAATGGGGCAGTGTTGGCACTTAGGTGGTTCTGCATGTAGT
This sequence comes from Acropternis orthonyx, assembly GCA_035583155.1. NCBI lineage: Eukaryota > Metazoa > Chordata > Aves > Passeriformes > Rhinocryptidae > Acropternis > Acropternis orthonyx. The sequence continues at coordinate 65,088,899 of JAWWEU010000040.1, read as the reverse complement.
CTGTCACAGAAAACTCAGACACTGAGGGATGTGGCTTCCTCCTCCGAGATGGAAGCCGAGTGTCAGTTCTGCAGCTGATAACACTGATAACACCTAAAGCAGCAGAGGTCCAAAGAGGTGGACTGGCTTCTGCATTGTTTATAAATCTTACTCCCTTGCCCTTACTGGCTCTGAACCAGCACCTGCAAACACATGGCCCAGAGCCACAGGAAATTAAGTATTTTTGTATTAAATTAAATACATTAAATATAAAGAGAATGGCAGGTCTAGGTTGTCCTTCTGGTGCATGGATCGATTTCCAAATGTTAGGTATGATTCTTTGGAGGCTGATGCCTTCCACGTTGCTCCAGGATGGCAAAGAGAGTAGCCCTGTTAAGTCTGGGACACTGTCTGGGGTTGATCATTAGATGTGATGGTGCCTCCTGGGCACCAGCCAGGTTCCACTGGTGGTACTGCATCCTACTGCATGGTTACACCTGCTGATTTAGCGTAAGCCTTCAGCACTCAGCTCCCAAGGGGGGCAAAGCTGGCAGGTACCCACCAGATGCTCCTTGCTCCCTGAAGGAAATGTGAAAAAGCACTTCTCCTGAGGAAAAGCAGCAGAGAGCACAACGACAAGCATAATCCTCTAGGTGGCATCCAGAAACTTCAAACTTCACACAAAACTTTTCACAGCCTTGCCCTTCACCATCAGGATACTAGGCAGGGCTGGCTGTCATTATACCTATTAACAGTCATACCTCCACTGCTTCTTAAATTGGTGCCAAGCCCTTGGCAGCTTAAACCAAGCTCATTCTAAGGCAATCAGGTCTTAGGAAATGGCAAAAGGTCTAAGAAAAGGTGATTTGCAGGAATCTCTGTATTAGAAACTTTCCTAATTCATAGGAGGAATGGATTGAAACCAGTGAGTCAGGGTTGGGAAGAAAGAAGCTATTTATCAAACAACCGTGGCCTCTCCTATTAGCACATTTTAGTAACACATAGGAATAAAGAAGAGAAGACTCAGTGCTGCTCTGTTAATGATTATGTCCATTCCAGAACAGCTTATGAATCCAAGGTGTTGTCTTTCATACTAATTCCAGGAGTTTCAAAGGAAGATAAAATGCCTGCAGAGAGGATACTTATAGAAGAACCTTTCCCTATGGAAAGTTTCCTCCTTATGTCCTTAGTTATGTCATTAATCACAAATGCTTCTAACTCTTCTAAACTTACATCATGTGTATATACTGCTTGTTGGAATTTTCATTATTTACAGTAACATCCAGGGTGAAATCTACAGTGTCAGTGCAAGTTCACTGCAGCACAACCAGGATGTGACTCTTCACTTTTTACAGGACTCTTTCCAGGTTTTGGCTCCAAAGCTGCACTGTCACTATTTCCACAGCTTAGTCCGAGTTGTGTGGGTGTATTAAGACATCTGTAAAACAAGACCAAAATATTTTTGAAGTACAAAGACATTACTGGTAGCATCCTTTCTTTCTCAGCACGTGATTTCTGTGCCACCTAAGAGCACGCTGTAAGCCCTGCTCTGTCAAGCTCATACCTATCCATACATGCCTCCTGACTCTGCCAAGATGCAGGACAAACACTGGAGGCTTGAGTTCTGTGTTACCATTGGCCAACTCTGTTCCCTCCAGTTCTGCATGAGCTTGAACGAATTGAAAAGAAACACAAACTTTCCAGGCAGTTCAGTGCTTGCTCCCTGCATTGAGCTTTCAGGGCATCAGAGGAACGTTACCTCACATTCTTTTAATTCCCTATATATGCAGGAGTTAAAGAAACAGATGACAACAAGCAAAGGAATTAATGTTGTGGACATTTCCCTTTCTTTCAGCGAAGGTCTGGTTCCTAAATAATTTTGATACTGAAAGTTGCTAGCTATAAATCTTATTTTCAGACACACTGCTTGCCCATGGCAGGTGCTCGGGTACCTTTAACTCACTCCTTTTTAAACTACAGCTGGAACACCTGTCTTCCCGTTGTCCCAGGGTGCAGTGCCAGGCACTGCTCTTACCACCATCTCTCAATCCTGTTACCTATCTTCTGCGTCCCCTGGGCTTGCCACCCGGGCAGGGCACCCAAGGGCCAGCATCTGTCCCCCTCTGGGGACAGGGCTGGCGAGACCATAGCCCGTGGCTAAAGTCCCACTGCTGCCCTCCCGTCCTGGGTGGGGAGGAGAGTTTGAAAGAAAAGGTAAACTTCTTGGGCTGACAGATGAACAGCTTGATAATTAAAACAGAATAAAATCTACTACTAATACTACTAATTGTAATGAAAATGAGAGAGAAATAAAACCCAAGGGAAACAAGTAATTCACAGTACAATTGCTCACTGCGTGCTGACTGATGCCTGGCCCATCTCCCAGCAGCGATTGGTGGCTCCTGGTCAACTCCCCGCAGTTTATACACTGTCCATGATGTTCTGTGGTATGGAATATCCCTCTGGCCAACTCAGGTGGGCTGTCCTGTCTCCAGTCCTTCCTAGCTTCTTGTGCATCTGCTTGTTGGCAGAGCATGAGACACTGAGAAGTCCTTGACTTGCAGAAAGCAGTGCTTAGCAACAACTAAAACATCAGTGTGTTCTTATCCTAAATCCAAAACAGAGCATTGTACTAGCTACTGACAAGAAAATGAACTCTATCCCAAACAAAACCAGAACATTATTCACCACTTATTCCATACCATTTATGTCATGCCAGATCCCACACTTCCCAATACACTATTGTCCTTCCTGTCTTTTGAGATTATCTATCTATCTATCTATCTATCTATCTATCTATCTATCTATCTATCTATCTATCTATCTATCTCTCTATCTATCTATCTATCTCTGTCTTTACAAAGGTATAATTGCCCTAGTCATGGACCTTACTTATAAAAGTCGATTTAGTTAATTTAGTCCATAATTTGGGGTCCCATCTATTGCAACAGTCTTTCAGGACAGGAAAGATGGCACTGAGCAGCTTGACAGCATTCCCTCTTCTGCAGATGGAAAGAGAGGTGCTGAGAGTCTATTTTTGGATTTTAGTGGCACCTGGGATGAGGGCTACTTTGGGTCTGGACAAGCTGAGGTGCTACAGGGGCACCAGAGCCTCTCTGGGTGTGAGTGTCCAAGGCAGACTTGAGTGCCTGTAGGTGTTGATGATGACCCTTATGGTGTGTACGTGGGGAGAGTTCATGTTCTGCACGTGGAGTTCATGCTCTATGGTGGAGATATGAAGAAGGCAATACTATGATAAACAGATTATTGACAGTCATGGTCAGATTTGGTCACAAACAGAGTGGCAGAATGGATGAGGTTGGAAGGGACCACAGTGGGTCATCAATGATCCTTGTGGGTCCCTTCCAACTCAGCATATTCTACAATTCAGTGATCTGGTCAAACCTCCCTGCTCAAGCAGAGTCAATCCTAGAGCACGCATACATTTATATGCCATCATAATCAACACTATATTATCTGGAGTTTTAATAATCTTAAACATTTCTATAGAAGTAAAGTGTTTCCATGTTGTAATTTCCCAGTTGCTCTCAGCAGACTTGTGAAGCAGGCTAAATAATTCCTTTGTGGGAAGGTAGAACTGTATTATTTACACCATTTTTCAGGTTATGATATTATGAGAATAATATCATCAAGTGGGCAGGGGCTGAAGTGGGCAGGGGCTTTATCAGCATTTAGGGAACTCTGTTTTTGGAGTTTTCATTTTTGAATTTGAAAAGCCTGCTTGTTTTATCCTTCTGTATTTCTGTATTTGTGTTCAACAGCAGAAAGAGAGGGAAGAACTGGAGAAAGGTTAAGGGTTTCTTTAGTTCACAAACCAGGAAGAAAACTATAATTAATAATCAGAAAGGTGAAGATATCAACTAAAAAAAAAAAAGGTAAAAATATTAATTCTATAAGAACATGACTTGTTAAATTCAGACAGTGGGGACCTTTCCCCCATCTTCCTCCACTCTCAATGAATAAAATGTACATTGTACTTTCATTCCACCCCTGAGTATTACCCCTGCAAAGGCAAGGTCAAAACTTTGCTTTATATCTCCCCCTTCCAAACCATCTTTAAACTCTTGAGGGTGAAACTAGGCACCACATTTTGTATTTCCATGTGGACTCTCCCTAGGGCAGGAGAACTCTTGCAGCCAAACCCAGCAGTGAGGAGCAGGGCAGAGCAGAGTCCTGTGATGTTCCTTCACATCTCCCAGCCAAGGGTGGGATGCAGTCCACTGGTAGCACTGACCCCATAATCATCCTGTCTACCATTCGTAGCAGAAGCTGGTGTGCTCACCCACATGAAGTGGGGATGATGTTGAGCCTTTCCCATCAGAAGAACCCACAGCTTCTTCCTGTCTCCATATAAGCCTCCCTTAAGCCCTTCACAGCACCCTTATTTGCCCCTATCTGTGGCCCCCTTGCAGTCGCTGCACACCAAAAATCACTGACAGTGAAACATTGTACCCCAATACAGAGAGCAACTCCACTGGGACTGTGCAATGAGAGATTGAGCACTGGGGGCCAGTGGAGGGCTAAAACTACCCCTTCAGCCTCCCTATTTCCCTACCCTGGAATGGGGAGACCCTTTTTGCTCCATTTGCACAACAAGTGCTCCTGTGATAGTCCAGCATTTCAGTGTTGAGGCTGCAAAAGGGGATCTTACTTTTGTAAGGTCTAATGGCAATTTCAAATGTTAAGAAACCCTGCCTCTATCTACATTGTTACATCTTGCAAAGCATTTTTGGTTGTCCTTCATCTTTTAAGAAAGCCTTGCATTTTAAGCAGTTTTTCTCTTGAGGTTGTTCCTTTGTCAAATTGCCAAACTAATGAAACCATATGTTTTGTTGGCAACATTCGTTTTTCTTGTCAGTTATGTAAAGAAATTGCCTATGGAAGTAGCAAAACCATTTATGTTAGGGCTCAGTTTATTTCTGAGAAAATGAAACTCTGAAAACAGAATTCTGGGTTTTCTTATTGACATTTTTTTAGGAAGCTCAAATTAATAATACAGTTTCTGGCATAGCTGTGTGTAACCATGGGTCTTATCTTAGGCACATGGATATCTCTGTCCCAAATCCTGTGAACCATCTTTTTAGCCATTTCCAATTTGATCTGATGTTTCATAAGATTTATAAAGGCTATTCCTGTTTAGGTAGCACCCCATCCTCAAGGTTCTGCTTTTGGTTTGCAATGTGCTTTTTACAGTGAATTACTCCCTGAAGGACTTTCCCTGAGCTAGATTTGCCATCTATTCTGAATTTCTGGAATCACTCATGCTTTGACATCTCTCACTCTTGATTTTATACACAGCTACTGCATTATAATGCACTGACAGCAGGTGAGGACAACGGGATGAAGCAAAGGCTTGCAGCAGAAGGAGTCTCTCTTCCAGTTGTGTACCAATTGTTTCCTTTATGCCCTTTGATCCGTTGGGATTGTCACTTTGAGATGTAATACTGCCTTTGCAGTTCTAGATGGGAAAAGTAGGTTAAGAAAGGCAGGAGCACAAACACAGCAGGTTTTTACAAATGTATTTTTTTCTCAGTTGTGGTTGTGTAGAGTTTTGAAGCTTCAGTAAGATTAAAATAAGAGTAACAAAGTACAGGTTTGGAGGGAAAGGTTAATTTAAGTCAAGTGTAATAAATGGGAAGTGTGGTAACTATGTTATTATATCAGTTCTGGTTTCTGTGCTTGAATATTCTGTAACCTGTAGCGGTTATGAAGTGCTAATGAACCAAAAGACATATTGCTACATTACACCAGTGCCTTCTAATATTGTGTGCCTTGAAAAACGTTACTCAGTAAGTTCCTATTTTCAATTAACTCTATAAGTGAAAAGATAAATGCAGACAGGAGAATCACTGCTCCATTATCTATTGACCTGTTTACTAGAGATTAATTTTCAAATAGGCTGAGGAGAATTGACTGTAGCATAAAACTGAAATGAGAACACAGGAAAAATTAGGGCCTAGACAATCTTTCACACTCCATTTATCATCTTGCACTGCCTTTAAAATTCAGTCACAGAAACTAGACCCTCTAAGATTTCGAGGACATAGGAAAAAATGTTTTTCTCCCCCTTGACCCCAGAAACAGGCTTTCCATTACTTTTCATATCTGCAATGTCCTTCACTTACTAAAACAAAGCTACTTTTACTTTCTGACAAGTGAGAAAGGTATTATGTGTAATTTAGTTAGTACATAGAAAATATTGCTAAGCATCGTTCTGAGCAAGTATACTCCATTTTAGGGATGGAGCAGTTACATGGCCTTTTGCCTATTGACATATCCCTGAGCAGGGAGAGCAAGAACAGATATTGAAAAAGAAAGCATATGTATAAAACAAAGAGAAAGGTTGATGCTATAAATATCAAAAGTACTTCCACAGATGTAACATAGATGCTAATAAAGGGAAAACTGATGCTGTAGGGACAAAAGGGAAAATACCTGCTTGTATGAAGAAGCTGGTAAATGCAAATGCATAGCCAGGAGCATCTGTTTTTGAAGGGAGGTGGGAAAAGCCCTCTCTGCAGGTAGGAGAAGAAGAATGGTTACTATGGGTACTTTTTGTGAAGAGAAGTGGTGATGTGGGTGATCTTCAGTTTGGGAGGGAGTGACTGCTCTTGAGATCATCAGGGCCCCTCAGGTTGCAGTTCATGGTGGCAAGAGCTGCATGGGTGAGACAACCCTGTGCTCTAGCTGGATTCACTGTTGTATGATGGAGGATGAGGAGAGCTGGAAGAGCAAGATAAACAGAGAAAGTCTGGGTTTCTTACAGAGAAGTCAGGTAACAAGTCACTGTTGCTCTGTCAGTTCAGCATCTCCACTCTGCCAGTGTAGCACAGGCAGCTCATGGGAGCTGTGCTTACCTCTTTACGTTGATGGGAGAGGAGCTGGAGAAGAACTGGGATTGTCCATCTGCAGGAAATTAGGGACAATGCACTACTATGCCAGATCTGCTGACCCTCCCGGCTTGCTGGGCACTGGCAGGACATGGCAAAGCAGAACTTCGGTGAGAGATATCAACCCAAATTGACATCTCCTTCCCTGCTATGCTTCTCTGCTGCACTTGATGCTGCCTTCCCATATGGCCTTTCTGGCTGTGAGAGCCAGAGAGGAGCGTTCATACACCAAAGAGAAAGGCAGGCAGAGAATACTGCCTGTCATGAACCTGCCCTGCTCTCCCCAGCATGCTCTGGCTGAGATCCAGGCAAAGGTGCAGGAGCATTTGCTGTTCACTGTTGGCTGTGGATAGAGGGTTTCTCCCTGTGACTGTAGGTGTTCAAAGGGGGTGTTTGGTGCTGCTCTGTGCCACCTCTGCATACAACTTTGGCACTCAGTCTTTGGACAGCAAAATTCAGTCACACCTGCTTTTTGGTCAGTTTTTTCTCAAGTGACAATCAGCAAGACTACAAAACAAAGCCCCATAAATTAACAGTGTACTTCTGGAGAGGAGTTCTTCAGCTATATATTTTAACTTCATCTGTCTTCATTCACTTCCATGCAGAGATGTCAAAAGTGTAAGCAGGAGATGGAAATGCAGTGCTCCTAAGCCTTTGCTTTTTTTTTTTTTTCCTTCCCTTTTTGGACAGTAGGAGCTATAACTGTTCTGTATTCCAGGCATTTTCTGTTAGGCATACCATGTAAAGGAGTAAGCAACATCTTAGCCATTGTCAGGCCAAAAAGCACATGCATCAGGAATATATACATTATCCAAGGAGGCCTGGGCACTGGCATGACCCATTGCCCCTCAAAGCTGGTGGATACTGTGCCATGTGCTTAAAAGTGATTAGGGAAGAACTGCCAGCCAAATGGCCTGACCTCTTAGGCCTTGTTTCACAGAATCACAGAATATGCTGAGTTGGAAGGAATGCACAAGGATCATCGAGTCCAACCCTTAGCCCTGCACGGGTCCATCATGAAGAGTCACACCATGTGGCTAGAGCATCATCCAAATGCTTATTGAACTCTGCCAGCCTTGGTGCTGTGACCACTGCCCTGGGGAGCCTGTTCACTGCCCCACTACCCTCTGGGGGAAGAACCTTTTTCTAATATACAACCTAAATCTCTTGACACAACTTCAGGCCATTCCCTTGAGTCCCGTCACTGGTCACTTCAGAGAAATCAGTGTCTGCCCCTCCTCTTCCTCTCAAGACGAAGTAGTAACCACAGTGAGATCTCCCCTCAGTCTCCTCTTCTCCAGGCTGAACAGACCAAGTGCTCTCCACTGGTCCTCACAGGGCTTCCCCTCAAGGTTCTTCATCATCTTTGTTGTCCTCCTTTGGATGCTCTCTAATAGCTTAATAACTTTCTGATATTGTGGTTTCCTTAGAAGACCAGGATAAAATGGCAACAGGGGAATGACATCAGCTGTAGTTTGTGGGTTTTTTCCTTTCTTTAAAATACTCTTATTTCTACCTGCACTTCCAATGTTGTTACCTAAAATTTGGCCCATTATAATAAGGTAGAAACTACTGTGTGATGTTCACAGTGAGTTCTAGAGAATCTCACAGACCCTGCAGAAATAACAAAACTGAATTTATATAAATTGGTTTTGTAAAGAAGGCTTTTGGGGTATCTGCAAGTCTAAACATCATGGAGATCCAAAGAGTCTCACCAAAGCTGCACAGGTCACTTTGTGTCAAATAGTGTCAAGTGGCAGAAGGAGGGACGTTTTGCCAGGTAGGCTTTGTCCCATGCTTGTCCTGCAGTGATAGGTAGTCCACAGCTTCTTTTTCTTTCCAATATGACATTCATTTTTTTTCCAGAGAAGCTGTGGATGCTCCATCCTTGAAAGTGATCAAGGCCATGTTGCATGGGGCTTGGATTAACCTGGTGTAGTGGAAGGTGTGTCCCAGCCCATGACAAAGGGTTTGGACTAGGTGATCTTCAAAGGTTCCATCTGACTCCAACCATTCTGTGCTTTGAATTTGATAGTATTTTTAGCCCTTTTTTCCCCACTCTCCCCAGGCTGATAGGAGCCTTAATGGTGTGGGAAACCAAAGGATTTCAGTGATTTTATGTCAGATGAACACCAGTGCAACCAATGCCTCAGAAGCAATGAGCCTGCTTCTTAAGAATTTAGCTCCTTTGCTCACTTTCTTGCTCAGTGAGCTGAGATACACATGATCCAGACTAAAATTATGCATGTGTTGCCTGACCAACTGGATGCCACCAGATTATAGTACATGACTGAATTCTGCTTGCCTTCTGCACTGGCACTTAAATTAGGGTGCATTTTCTTTATTCAGCTGCCAGATTTCACAAAACCTGTGAAAACATCATTTTCTTTGATATTTGTTCCCTTATACCAAGTTTGCCAAAGCTTCAAGAGGAGATTTGACACCAGGGTGGATGAAGATAAATCTCCCTATCTTTGGAGAGCAGGCAAAAATGGCAGCAGATTAAGACTCTGATAAATGCAGTATATGATGGTTGTTATCTGCTCCCCATGCCTCCTTTTCCTGATTCATTCTGTATATATGGGCATAAAGCCATGAAGACTGGCATGTAAGAGATCTTAGTGTCTGATGTTTATCTGGGAGGCCTGTGAGATATGAGAGGCACAAAGTGACCAAGTTTCCTTACCAAGGATACACATGGTCATGGTTGCTCTAGATCTGCTACTGCTTACTCTGACAAACTGGGGCATGAAGTTGTAGAGTATCACCCATTCTTGTCCACCTCTAGTTGGTAAGTGTTAGCTTGCTTCCTATCATGGCTTTAGCATGGGCCAGATTGCATGCTCTGAGGTGATGCCCTGTCATGGGCCCTGCCACTGCCCTTTTGTGAAAAGCTGACTCATCACAAGGAAGGTGGCTGGGCTGCAAGTTGCCTCTGGAAAGGCATTTCCTTAGGTAGGACTCCCTGGTAGGCCTACATGAGAGTGCCTTTTGCAGGCTTTAAGTCAGATGTGAGCTGTATATCCATGTCAGCAGGGTGTGGTGCAGACCGGAGTTGCTGGACCAGGGACTAGGCATGGGACTGTTATTGTTTGGTTTGAATCTTGGCAAAATGCCAACCACTTCTCAATGCAACAGAGTTTCAACAAGGGAGTGAAGGAAAAAAAAACCCTTAAAACTGAAACTGGTATATATACATATATTTACACAAATTTACAACATATATATGTATAAATA
>JAWWEU010000040.1:65062877-65075264 GCA_035583155.1 Acropternis orthonyx | reverse complement strand
CTTACAGGGCTAAGCGAGCTCCATCTGCCCAGGTTTGGAGTTAGAGTTGTCCTTCTCCTAGGATGGTTGCCAGGAGGTTAGCAAGCCCATCCTGCACGTGGACACACTTTGTCTGACCCTTCAGTTGAGACCTGCCTAGCATGGGAGACCCTACCAGAGGCACAAACCACCACCAGCATAGCTCGCAACCTCACAAGAGCATGCAAGCTTCTCCCCCACAACAAGGGGGTGCCCGTGGAGAAGCAAAAACTGGAATATAGGATATACAAAAGGAAAGTTTAGTCTCAGTTTCAGGAAATATGTTCTGTCAGCTGTTATATTATTGACTAGTTTCCCAGGGGAAATCATCAGGACAGGATTTTTTAAAAACCAAATGGGGCAAAGAATGAGAAAGTTCACAATAAAAACCAGTCCCAAACTGGCTTCTGCAGGAACAACTAAGGTTCTTTCCCTTCTTTTCTGACCTGTGTTGTTCTTGCTCCCCAGTTAATTCCTTCTCATTACTCCTTTTTATCATGAACAGCCACAGTGTCTCAGACACCTGTTAATGTGGCACATTGTCTCCCACTTGTCCTGTTTTCCTGTCTCCTTCTTACACTTGCTCTCTCATGCTCTCCCACCCTGTCTCCAGGGTCCAAACTTCTGGGAACCTCATGCTTCTGGTTTTATCTCTCTCACAAATTTTTGTGAATTTCTTACTGTGGAAGACTGCAGTGTGTTGTGTTCCCACAATCATGGGTCACTAGCCAGGAGACACTGTTTTTCACTCCTACAGCTCCATGCACCTGGCTAGGAGCAGAAAAGACTGTTATCCATATTTTGCTTATATGAAGAAGCTGAGAGGCAGCAAAGAGAAGAGGTTTACTTGAAGTGGGATACAGGAATGGACTGACTCAGTTCTCTGATATCCCATCCCAAACCTTTCCACTGGCTCGAAGTTCAGGCATTCCTGCCTGACCTATTCAGTCAAGAAAGCCTGTAATTTGAGAACACTCCCAGCATGTTTGGCAGTACAAAGGAAAAAACAGGATACAGAGGGAGATTAGATTTAGGTTTGATGTTGGAAACTTCCCACTTCACTCTGGATTAAGCATTTAGAGCATTGTTGCCATTTCTTCCAACAAATAAACAAGGCAGATGTACCATTATTTACCAAGTAAGGAAGTCAGAAGTCTCCATAAAACATTCCCCAGATTTGAAGTAATCATGTTTTTCAATGGAATATTAAGAAACACCCACCAAAACAAACTGGCACGTAGCATCTTTCCTTAAGTCTAGGCAAGAGGCACATATTTATTTCCAGTAGCAGCACACAGCGTACTGACTGTAACTAGGTGAGAATGCTAAACAGACCCAGTTTCCCTGCTGACATCTGAAAACAGGGATAAATTATCTGCAGACAAAAGACAGATGGTGTGGGCATTGTTAAAATCCTGGCTTCCCAAAATCAGAACGCTGTGCAAATTCAGAGGTTCAGAGTGTGAAAGATTGTCAATTAATTATTATCTTTATTAGGATGTTGTCATGCTTTGCCTGTGGCACTGAGGTCCGGCAGAAAGCTTAGCCCTACAGCCAAGCAGGGTATTTCGGTAATGGTCTTAATTTATCCTCCACTGTGTCCACTCATGTGCTATTTCTCGTGCAGAGGAAGGGCAATCAGACTGCTGTTGTTGCAGAGGTAGGGGATGCTAAAAAAGACCAGAGAAGGGAGCAGGATTTTTGACAGCTCTTGTCTTCTGGCGCACTTGACTGATTTGTGAGGAGAGTGGGGAAATATCTGAATGCGAAATTGTTGTGGATATGATATTTTTAGTGTTGCAGGATACACTGCCTGTGCCACTGCGCCTCACAGTGGAACTGCTCCAGCACTGACCAGTCAGGTTGGAATGGCTGCACACACCATTTCTAAGCCCACATTTTGTCATGGGTTTCAAACTTTCTGTATTCATCCCATGGCTGCTGCTCCATCACTTGCCAGGATGTGCTATGGGGTTTGTGCCTTGGCATGTAGTGGCAGTTCCCAAGAAGAAATGGCTACTGAAGGATAGGCAAGGGGACACCCCCAGCTTCTTGTGCATCAGTCCTGCACTGTCAGAGCATGAATCAAGCAGCATGAAGGGGCCATGGTGGTGAATATGAGCAGGTCGTTAAAAATGAAGCTGAGTCAATGGAAGTCTGACTTGTGGCTAAACTGGGGAAGAAGGCTAACTGGAGAAGGACCAGTGAAAGCAGGAGCACAGGTGGAGAGTGGAAGCAGAGATAGGAGATCTGTTTGTCTTGATGGGAAACAGAGAGGAGAGAGATGCACCTTAGCTAACTGGGAAAAGAAGGCCTGAAACAGGAAACCAGAAATATGGAAGAGATAAAACAGGACATCACAGGAAAGAACTCACTGGTAACAATTTGAAAGAAGTATCTGTTCAAGAATTACAGACCTTTCAAACCTAAAAGGGAAGTAGAGTTTCCTGTTCTGCCCCAAGTGACAAGTGTCTTTGAAACCTGAGGGCAGCATGTCCTACCTGGCTGTGGTACAGAGACATCTTTTTGACTACCTGATGCTTAGCTGAGGTGACAGCAGTGTCCTAGGCATTAATAAACACTGTTTTACTCTGAGGGTAACTGAGTACTGGAACAGGTGGCACACAGAGGTTGTGGAGTCTCGCTTCTTGGAAATACTCAAAAGTCATTTGGACATGGTCCTGGGCAACTGTCCCTAAGTGGCCCTGCTTGAGCATGAGGGACCAGATAACCTCCAGAGGTGCATTCCAACCTCAGTTAGTCTGTGATTCTCTGGTTCCTGATGCTCTCTTTACACACTCCCCTCCTGTCTCCCTCCATAGCATGAACTGTTACACCAGCTGACACTCTCCTCCCTCTTATAGCTGGACATGGCAGGCTGAAGTACTTGAGTGGCCCTGAGTATTGAGGAAGACTCTTGAGAGATTTGTAGTACAGACAGTCAAGCAAATGCATGTATGTTTCTATCTGTCTCTTTGTGTGGTCATCAGTGTTTCTGGAAAGGCATGTTTTACTTCTGTATTGATAGATGTAACAGCATCCAATCCTGTGAAGGGGTATATCTGGAAAAATATTAATCATGGCAGCCAGATTATCAGTTTCAGTAACTCTCAAGGGCTTCCCAAAAGGCTTCTAAGTGCACACTTTTTATTATCATGTGGCATAAATATTCCTTTGATCTTCTCAGAAATTGTATTGTGATTTCTCCCTTATTTAAGTTGAAAAGAGCCCTTCTCTCATTTCTCATTAGTTCAGGCTTTTGCTAGTCCTGATTTTACAGCATGTCAAAATTTGCAATTACAGGATGGGAAGAAGAGAGAAGGAAAAAATACATTCTTTCACCACTTCTGCTTCTAATGTTGGAGGCTTCTTTCCAGTCAAAACATGGCATTGTTAGGTTTAGTTATCTTAGGGATCTTAAATGTATTGTGCTTCAATGGCCTGCAGGCAAGAGACCTCACTCTCTGTGTGCTATGCTGGCAGGAGGCTGCTGATACTCTTGGAGCCTGATGACTGTTGCTGCCCTTGAGAGCCTTTATAGCACCAAAACAGTGGTTCATTTGTCATCTGCTCCCTCCCAGCCTATAAAGGAGGATTGTGGGTTACTGCTGTGCATCAGCTCTGTGCAATGTGACTGCTGTGGCATATCACTGTTTTCTTAGTTCTTTCCATCGGTATCCTGAAAGTTTTTCATTAGTCATCTTGGGGGCGGGGTGGGGGGTGGGGGGGAACCTCAACCCTCTCTATTCATGTTCTCATGGTGAATTTTCCAGCCTGATGCAAGCTTTGGATCCACACATGAATTTTTTTGCAGTCATGAACCACCAGGTCAGGAAACCATGGTTTGTAAAAAAAATGGGTCATTTGGGCTTCCAGGTTTGTGGCTCACTTCATTTTGCTGCCAGACTGCATGCCATGCAAGCCACAACTGCTCAGCACTTCTGGACATTCAGGCCACTTACTGTTAGAGTATCGAGAAACAGGTTTAGATGCCTAATTTCTAGCTCGGTAACTTTAAAGAAGGTGTCTTTGGGTTTTGTGCAGGACACTTGACACCAGACAGTCTCTGCTATTTATAGCAAAATCAGAAGAATAGGGTCTGGAAGCCTCCTTGAGACTCTTTGGAAAATCCAGGGTCTCTAAACTGAATTTTTATCTCTCTCAAAGGGATTCTTAAGTGGTTTTGTGCATGAAACTGTGGAAGATTATCCAAGCTATTCTGCATATAAATCCCTAATGCTCTCTTAAGAGATGGGGCTTGACATGTCATTGTTAACAAAAGAGTGCCAGTTTTCCTTCCAGACCATCACTGGCCATTTTGCTGGAAAAGTAGATGTGCAAGGACAGAGACACCCAGCCCTGGGGTAGGTCCCAAACTCTGCCCAGATCCTTGTTCATCTCTCCAGTGGGCTGATTCCAGACCTTTACTGGTGGCTTGTAATTCGAAACATTGTGTAGTGCATAAGGGGAGGCTGGGCTCGGCAAATTGCATCCCTGGCTCAGTGGAATAGGGGTGTCCAGCTCACTCAGGCTCCCAGCCATGAAGCAGCTGGAGATCCTTAGCTATGTAAGATCCTATTTGTACTTGCTGTGATATTAGGCTACTCTGGTTATTGCTGTCATTAGCGCTGTGGCCATCCTAGAAGGTGATCAGCTCATATCTGAGACCTAGGAACTGGCTGGTACAGTCCTTGGAGGTGACTTTATTTCCCACAGAGACGTCTAGAGAGGTGCTGGGGAATCAACACCAAGGTTTGGGTTGGGCACAGGTCTGGGATCAAGCAAAGAAAGCAGATTCACAGCTTCTTTACTTCACTCTCACTTGGGCATCACAACAGGGATGTTCCACTCTATATAGCCAGAGCAAAGGGGGATTTTGTTCTTCTTGTTGCTGTTGTGATATTCTTTGTTGACTAAAGATACTCTGTGTCTCTTTTGCCTTATGTGTTACTCTTCAGCCCCTTTTACAGTCCTGATGTCACCCTTGGCCTGGTCTTTGCTTCACGATCACCACACTTTAAGCTGCTGAGGTTTCTAAATAAATCACAAAAGGAGGGAGTTAGTCTCTGAGTGGCAAAATTTTCCGTTGGGTTTTGGTTGTCTCAGAACAGGTCCTCACTTCTGCTGGTTAACACCACTGAAGATATCCAGGTTCCTCCTCACTGGCTGGGTTTCTCTCTTCTCTTCATCCTCCCTCATCTTCTTGTAATTTATGTCCTCCCTGGCCACCCTCCAGTCAACAAGGGATGTCACCCCATTCTGGCAGCAGGATGGAATCTGGGCAGTAAAGGATCAGGGCAGAGGAGCATGCTGAGACCTGACATTGCTTGTTCAGATAGTCCAATGCATTAGGGGAGCCAAATTCTCTCTGTTTTAATGCCTCTGTTCCTCTTGCACTAGTTTGGCTGTGTTTGGGGTATGGAAGCCATATAACTGTTCACACTGCACTGTGCTTCTGGGATGTCTGGCTTGGCCTGGTGTTAACTCATGAAATCCCTGCAGACCATTGCAGGGCTGTGGGTATCCTTTTGTTTTTTCCTTTCCCATTCCCTGGATGTTTGCAGATCGTGTAGGCTTCGTGTAACTATGGCTTTCCTTGTTTCAGGTTTTTATTTAGGGAAAGATTTCATGAAGTGGCTCAACCCTTGTCTTATCCCCTCTTTGGGTGACATGTACTCTTTGTAATGGGAAGACAGTGGCCCACCCTGATGGTATTTTCCTTCAGCATCACCACTGCACCATATTAGCCCCACCATACCCTCTTGTTTGCCCATATGACTGAGTGGGGACTGTGTTGCAGGGATGCAGGTGCTCATTGTCTCTGAAAATGGGGCATATTGTAAGCAGAAAGAGGGAAAGAAAACCAAAAGTACTTACATCCTCACCCTGCTAACCCATAGCACCACCAAATAATCACCAGGAAAGTCCCCATTAAACACCTGTACAGTGATTTGTGTAGTTGGTTCAGGACATGAATGGCAGAAGAGCATGTCTCAGCAGGAGACCTGGCTGGTTGGTGCAATGTAAGGACAGAACACGGAGAGGAAACCCAGCCCTCCCTGACTTCTCCTTAGAAATGTGCCCATAAGTGAAAGCCAGTAATCCCCATTGGACTTTTTTTTTGTTGTTGTTGTAGGTGAATTCCTTTCTCCTCTTGTGAGGTGACTGCTTTGCAGTTACAGTGTTTTTGAGCACACTTGGTATTTCCAAACCAAGTCTCTCATGTTAGACTCTGAAATCCATCCCTGAACACACATGCAAAAAGCAATCCCCTTTCTGCTTACAGTTTAAAAACAGATAGGGCAGGGGTGGAAGGAAAGATAATTTGATATCCCAATTCAATAAGGTGGGTTGGTGTTGTTGGTTTTTTTTGGTTTGGGTTTTTTTATTTATATTTTTATTTTTAATTTTAAGGCATTTAAAAATTATTTCTAAAATACATATTTCTCCATCATTCATGTATATATTTTTCCAGTCCTGGCTCCCCTGTGATCTGCTGATTAGCCATGCCTGTGGTGCCTGGAGCCCCTCCCTGTGCCCTGCATGTACTGAAGGCATCTCCCCATGTTCTGAGGCAGAGCCCTTTCCACTTGTGGGTAACTGCTCTAGGACAGGCTTGTCTGCTTGATCATGCAAAACCTCCCCCTTCCCTGACCCAGGAGAAGTTGTCTCAGGCTGCTGCAGGTGCTGAGGTGCTTTGGAGGCACGGCTGTCACCCAGGTGGACAGGAAGATGTGCCTGGACCCTGCCCATGGTATGTCAGGCAGAGCAAGTGTGTGGCAGCACATGCCACTGTGTGCCAGCTCCTAATCCTTCCTGCAGCTGATCAGTTCCTCACCAGTGGCTGCTGAATCTCCTCATCTTCTGTCCTCCTGCACAGGACAAACCTTGGTGCCAGGTTACTCTCTGTGTGCATTAGAAGCTGGGATACAAATATGATTGTGAACAGAAATTATCTGTATCTCCATCCTGGCTGGAGCAACACAATGGGGACTCATGGTCAGGGTCTATGAAGCAATGGGAAGTCCCTACATATTCTGGCTCCAAGCACAAAGTACTGTATTATCCATTAGGTGTACATTATGATAAGCTAAAGCCTGTATATGACTCATTCGTAAAACATTTATGGTCAGATGCTTTGGGAAAAGAAGGAAGACAGTTTCAAAGTGTGAAAAGAAAGCTAATTTTTCATTAACAGCTATCTTCAGTCTAGAATTTTATTAGTGTCATATTAAATGCTACTACTGTGTACTATTCTACCACAGAGCTACTTAGAAATAACTTTAAAGAAAAAAGGAGAATGAGTTACAAAGCCCAAGGCACAGATTTTCAACCAACAGAAATCATCTTTCTGACATGGAAGTCCATTGAGTTAAACACTTTTACATCTGCTGACCTTCTGACCATCTAAATTGATGAGCACAGAATTAAATAATAAAAACAAATTAGAATACTTAAATATATATTCAACTATACTTTAATTACTGTTAGAAATCTGCAGCAGAAAGTGGTCTAGAACAAGACCCTATCACCTGAAATTGGTACCACAGCTGTGGTTGCCAGTGATGTTTTTTGACAGTTAGGCACTAGGCTGTAATTCAGTGGGGGTCTGTGCCTCCAGCTCCCTACCTTTGTAGGCTTGACATAATTACTGTGTCACGTAGCAAGCTAGGACAGCAGTTCAGTTCTAGGGACTACACTTTAATGGTCAGCAGCAAGTACAGTCATAGCAATGAGTAAATTCTACATATCTGCAAAGATAAGTGTATATTTTTCACTAGAGACACCTTATATATGGATATCATTTTATAGTTATGGAGATTTTAAAAAAGAAAAGTATATTGGCATAGCTCGTTTCCCCTGAAGTTCAGATACTGTTTTCCTGACTTGTAGGAGAGCAGACTTTGGCCAGTGCCGATTGCTCCTAAAAATTCTTCCAAAGGGAAAACTGCTATGTGCACCCATGTCCAGCCACCCATCATCACGTGGCTTTGCCCTGGACAAGGCTATCATAGCTCAAGTGAAGAGTGGACCAAATGCCACTCTGGAGTTACCTGATGGTTGACAAGAGTTAATGGGGTATTGGTACTGTCATTCACATGGCTACGAGTGCATCCACAACTTCAAAATGCACTGAGGAGTGTTGATGTCTCAGGAACTGACCTTTTATCTAGTGTGGCAGAATTTCCTCACGTTCCACAGAAAAAGGGAGGAGAGTTCAGTGGACAGATGCACAGGCTGCTTTCCTCTTCATTTCTGATTTTCAGAAAATTGATTTTCTTTTGAAAATTTGACTGTCTTATTCAGTATACCAGATCATTTCATAATGCCTGGTAAACATTTCTGTGCCAAGGGCTGGCCTATGCCTATGATTTAATGATTTAGTTATCTCTCATTCCTATTCTTTGGTTGTCTAAATTAGTCTTTAATCTCTGCTACATAAACAGTGAGCTTTGCAGGGTGGGGCAGAAGGCCTGAAGTTGTTGCACTGGTCTATGGGGAGTCCATGGAGGAAGCCACTGTGGACTATATCCTCTCTGATTTAAAGAAAGGGGACCATATCTGACCACTGGAGGCAGTGATCTGTAGGTCCTGAATCAACATGCTCTTCATACTGGTACAAAAGATAATGGCTTGGGCGTGTCTGCTGCTGCAACAATAAGGACAAGGCTGAATTTTGTATCTGTTATGGAAAAAGCATTTGATAAATGTAGGAAAACAGGGAGGATGAATCTGTTAGCTCCTGGAGGATGAGCTTATATGACAGGTTAGGGTGGGCAGCTGCAATGACGAGCAGAGGAGGAGGTAAGTAAAGACAGGGTTTTAAAGGAAGGAAACCACATTTGATCTTAGCTGATTTACCAAGAAGCATATGAAGGATAGACATAGGCACAGGGCTGGCACTAAGGGATGGAGATGGGATGGGGAGACCCATGCATCTGTGACCCATCAGCTGCAGGGGCACAATTAAAGCTGGGAGAGTGAGGGGGGTGATCCTGAGGGACAGTGCAGACCCCAGGGCAGGGCTGTGCTCCTCCAGCCCCCCTCTTTCTACCTCTGTGTCCATCTCTGCCAACTCAGGGGAATCACTCCTGAGGTCCCCTCTGCAGCTTTTTTCTTGGTCTCCACCATCTCTGCTGTTGTTCCTTCCCACCATCTTGGCTGAAGGTGTTTGCCCAGCAGGCTTGTTACTTTTCAGGGAGCACTGCTTCCACATGGGGGTTCAGATCGTGGAAGTGTCCTGGTGTTTAATTCTGGGGGAGCATCAGGAGCTCAAATCCCTTTGAGGGTGCTGGGCCTTCCTTTTTGGATGTGATGTGGGCAAAGGGGAACAGTCTAGAGCAACCTGAGTGATTCGTTCAAAAACTCTCCCAAACTGAAATTGAATAGCAGCAGATCTGTGCTTTGTTTTGGTTCTTAATTAGGAGCAGCTGTGGCAAAGGGGAGGGAAGGGGAATAAAAAGATGCTACTAAATCAGCCTTACTTTTGGGCAACTGCTTGGAGATCTCCCCACAGGGCTGGGTTCCTACTTCCCATATGCATCTACTAGCACGTCTTCTCAGAGTTCATTGATAAAGCATGTTGGAATACGTAGGTCAGGAAAACTGCACCAAGAAAAAGAAAGAGAAAAAAAAAAAAAAAAGAAAAATTTTACAACTGCTTCCAGCACACTGGGATTTGGGCTTTTGAATGGGATATCCTCTCCAAATCCAAGTCCCCCAGCTGAGACACCCAGCAGTTTGTGGCCAAGAATAACAGGAAGATCCGAGAAGGCGAAAGGGGGAGAAGGGGAGGACAAGGGGTCTGACCAGCTCATATGACCCTCCATTGGAGACTTCTAAAAAGGGCTGGTACAAACTCAGTTTTCATGAGTTTTAATCCCTCCTGTTTATGATGCTGAGCCAAGAGTTTTTCTGGAGAATCTGAGTCACAAGGTTTGCAGCTGGAAAGAGAGGGTTGATAGCAGTGGCTCAGCAGGCACAACCATGTCTGGAGAGATGGGAGGGGAGCAGCAAAGCCACTGGTTTTCAACACACCAGTGTTGTCTTTGAAGGACTGGACAAAAAGTGGGAGGAACACACCAAAAATATTAGGAAGGGGATGACAGCAGTAGTCCTTATGCCACTGTTTCTGCTGCTCTCAGGAGCTCCCAGAGCAGAGGATTTTTATAAAGAGGGTTGTGCATGTATGCATGCATGCATGGGAAGCTGGTGTTGTGATTTCACGGTAAGCTTAGCCAGAGGCATGTTTGGGAGCAAGGAGATCTCTTATGAAGTGTGATGTCTCAGCTTGTATTTGCCTGTCTTTGGTTTTATTTAGAAATTGATATAATAGTTTTTGGGTTGGTTGTTTTGTGGTTTGGTTTTTTTTTTCTTTTAATGTGTTTCCCCCCATATTCCCTTAATAAAAGTATTTATGAAGGGGTAAAGAAATAGATCTGGGGAAGACAAGGACTTGTGCACTACTGAGGCAGATGAGCTTCTCTCCTCATCTCCAGACCATGCAGTATTTTATATAGAGAGAGTTTTTTGCTGGAACTTGACTAGAGTCCTGTCCCTTGTGCTGCCAAGTCTGCTATCTGAGCAGGAGAAGGGAGGAGCAAAGAGATGCTTTTGCCCTGGCTCAACCTCTTCATTCCCTCATGTTATGGGCTGGGCTTCCCTTAGGCAGGAGAGCATTAAAGCTGTTTAGAATAAAACACAAAGCTCTTTCCCAATTCCTGTTGCTTTTCTGTCTTTCAGTCAGTACTTCATTAGCATGTTTCATAGCAGATGCTGATGAGGGACAGGAGGTGCCTATGTCCTGTTACATCCCTCTGCCTCCTCTTTTTGTCTGACAGTCCAGAGCCTTATTTTCTCTTATCCTTTTCTCAGAATAGGTGGCAAGCAAAGGCTATTGTAATATTTAAGTCTTGTTAACTATCACAGAAGTTGCCTACATGACTGACTTTATTATGTGAGTGGGAAGAATATCTGTTTGGGTGTTAGTCAGAACATGCCTCTCTTCAATCCTCACTATAGACTGATGTGTGCAGCTAGTTCCTTTCTAATTAA
This sequence comes from Acropternis orthonyx, assembly GCA_035583155.1. Classification (NCBI taxonomy): domain Eukaryota; kingdom Metazoa; phylum Chordata; class Aves; order Passeriformes; family Rhinocryptidae; genus Acropternis; species Acropternis orthonyx. Next base: position 65,064,191 of record JAWWEU010000040.1, on the reverse strand, counting down.
TTTTTGAGTAAGGTACCTGATGAGGAATATCTCCTGCTGTGCTGGGAAAAGACAGTTACACACTGGCACAGACTTTTCTAGAGCCCTCTCTGTGGTGAGCATTGCATACAGTAAATGAGTCCCTGACAGGTAGGGCACTTGGCTTCCCTGGTCATGGTTGCATTACTGTCACCTGAGCAGAGTTATATACACAGATGAAAACAGGAAAGTACTGTCTGTAGCTCTATTCAGACATTTTCTGGTTGAATCATTCCTTTCTGACACTTGAAGGAATCTGAATTCATATGGAGGAAGGAATTTAATTGTCTATGCCATCAGAGCTGGTTAAATCCCAGGTTGCAGCCTGCCTTCATTGCAGTGCAGGACCTGAGAATGCTGCTATCCAGGCAAAGGATGCCTGGGCTGGGAGGGTGCTGCTGCTTCCTCCAGCCGGCCCAGGGTATCTGGACACCTGAAACACCAGGACTGCAAAACAGCAAGTGTCTGTGTTGCAGTGTAGGCACAATCATAATGACTGAACTATGCACGACAGTCTCTTGGCTCTTCCCACTAGCCTGGATCCAGCCCCTCAGCTCCTTCCCATACCATGCCATCACAGCTGACCTCAATGAAATATTCCCAGTCCTACAAATTCAGCTACGGTGCTGTTCTACACCTTCTTTGGCATCCATACCTTGCCATCACCATCATCTGAGCTTTCCCTGTAACACTCTCAGCTCTGCCCTGTAGGCCCTGTAGGTCCCCCCCCTTCCCTTTTGTGGGCTAGCATTTTCTTCTCTCTCCTTCCTACTCTTTCCCAGCCATCCCAGTCCTGTGCGCTTCATACGGGTTGGTCCATATCCCCAAGCTGAGACCTATACTGCTCTCCTTCCCACACTCTCCCAGCCCTAAAGCTCCATGGAGCTCTGTGTGACCCTGCAGCCCTCTTGCACTCCCTGCTTTGAGCCCACACACACTTCTGCTAGCTGTCCTCAGCCCTTAACTGATGATACCTCCCTTGCCATTCCCACTGGGGCTGCGGCCAGGACTTGATCAACACAATTCCTGTCCTGTCTGCTGTTCCTGCTTCCTGGTTCAGTTGACACAGAGACACTAGAGTTTGCCTCACTGGCAAAGTTTCATGGGGTAGTGTGCTGGTTTAAAGGTAAACCAGCAGGAGGAATAAGTCCAACTCACAAACAGATTGCAAGTCAGAATTACAGTTTAGTAAAAAAATCACAATAAGTACAAGGGTGTCATAAATTATGAAGACCAGTTTGGAATAAAAGAAAATTTATTACAAATTTAGCAAGCAGCAGCAAGCGGTGCAGTGCT
>JAWWEU010000040.1:65007350-65034220 GCA_035583155.1 Acropternis orthonyx | reverse complement strand
AGGGAAGGGAAGGGAAGGGAAGGGAAGGGAAGGGAAGGGAAGGGAAGGGAAGGGAAGGGAAGGGAAGGGAAGGGAAGTTTAGCTGCCATGAGAAGCCTCTAGTTAAGATTCTTATGTAAAAAAATTTGCTATTCTAGGAAAGTGGCATAGCTTATATGATTTATTAAATGGGAAGTCTTACACAGAAGGGAGCTAGACTGGATTGAAAATGCTTTAGTTCATATGGTGTATTTTCTTTAGACAAATTAGGTCAGTTTACAGCAAGCAATTAATTTACTGATTTAAGCCTCAATTGTCCAATAGTAGTGTTTTCTGGGATAACTCAACATCAGTGTGTCTGAGTGTATGTATTGATTTTTAGCAACTGCATATGAACATCCTCTTCCTTGTCCCTGGTGTGAGAAGGGAAAAGTTGATACAGAAGGGTGCATTGTTGCTGGCTTCACCTGCTTCAAGAGCAGTTTAAGCTCACTCCTATTTTACACTTCAAACAAAATGAAAAAACCCAAAATCTTCCCTGAGATAAAATGAGGGTATTTTAGAAGGGGTGCTCCTTTAGCAAGTCAGGGGAAGGCTGGTGAGAAGCAGAAAGCTCCAAAGAGAAAAGAATGAGTACTTTCAGTGCTAATAATTTAACTATTTCCCACAGACATAACGGTATAACCTTCCCTACAGTTATAGCATAGAGAAAGCATTTCTGACAGATTACCTGCTTTTAAAGACAAAACTCAATAAGGACACCTCCAAGCTGTACCTGCAGCCAGCACCCTCTCAAAATCCCCTGAACCCATCCAAGGTTTGTGCAGGTGTGTGACAAGGCCCATACCCCCCTGGTCACAACTGCTCCCCACCTGCAGTGAGGGAAGAGGAGAGCAGAGCCCCCCCGAAGTGCTGGGTAGAAGGGATGAGAGCAGGGGGACAGCCCAGGTGGGCAGTGGGGATGCTGTCAGGAGGGAGGCCGAGTCCTGGCCCTGGTCTGATCTCTGTCCTTAGGCTCCCTCTAGAGTTTACATCAAATGAGCAAAAGGTCTGAAACTACACTTGTAGAGGAGGGTGGCAGCTCCTAGCTCCCCTTGGCACTGCTCCGGTCCTGGACATTGCTGGATTATGTCCCAGGGCTTTGGTAAACTGAAATGGCATTTTTCTTCCTGATGGTCCCTGCTGCTGAATCTCATCGGGCTGTAATCCTGCCTGGATGGGTTCCTGTTAAGCATATTATGAATATATCCAGTGTGCTAAGGTGAATTCTTGGGGCCTGCACCTCGAATCTCATGGTAGCTTTACCCCATACCTCTTCAAGAGATTAGCAATTTGCCTGAAAAACCGGAGAGGTATGGAAACAGCACTGGCTCAGTAAGAGCTGATATGGGTTAGGGCCAAACTTCCTCAAGTTTCCAGCTTTCAAATGGCCATACTGTGTCCCTCTCTCCTTTATCCCTGTGGAGGAGCTCAGGTGTAATTCCCAATTTCCCTTTTATTTTCAAGGGAGTATTTAACATCCCAAGCAACCCAGATGCTGTGTTGTGTGCAGTTCGGATGTGCTTTGCTGGTTCACTTGAGAGCCTTATAAAGTGCTAGGGAAGGAGGGTGGCCAAAAAGAAGATGGGAAGCTTGCCTAAGCGATTCTGGATGAAAGAGAAACAGCAAGCAGCTCTGCCAGTGGAAAAGCCCTAACAAGAAAGAGGAGAGGGGTAGTGGGAAGAGAGGGCACAGGGTGTTCAGAGGCTGTTAGAGGAGCCAGGACATTCTTTGCCCGGACCTCCCTGTAAACACTCCTCCCTCCTTCCCGGTTCACTCCCCCAAGTTTTATTTGGGGCTTGGTTTGGTTTTTTTTTTTTTTTTTTTTTTTTTTTTTTTTTTTTTTTTTTTTTTGTGTGTGTGTGTGTGTGGTTTTGTTTTGTTTGTTCGTTTTCCTTTCTTTCTCTAATCCTCTCCTCCGATCTTAAACTGGCTGCATCTTCAACTTAAACGGCCACGGAGCGAGGAAAAACCAGCGATGGGAGGCTGGATCTTTGCGGGGGCGCTTCACATCTCGTCCCCCTCCTCATCCCCACCCCTCACACCACGCACCGCCTCCTCCCGCAGTCCCACTGCTGTGCCCCTCTTTTGCAAGACGATGGCGCTCTGATCTTTCCACAGCTTTACTCCCGGACTCTCGAGTATATTTTTGTCCTGTATTTTTTTTTTTCCATGCTTCACTGCCACTACGGGCGGGCGCCTGACTCTCTCCCGATTTGCTGCAGCGATCGCGGGTGCCTGACTGTAAACAAAACACTTTAGATCATGGCAAGGTCGCTGCAGACACAGCCCTTTTTATCTTTGCAGCCCCAACGATTTAAGGTGGAATGCCGAGACCGCATGGAAGCGAAGGGGGGAGCCGAACGAGACGCGGGGACATGGCACGGCCGCGGATGCTTCAGGGATGCGGATGCAATTTTAACCCCTTTCCTGATCATTTGTCCCAGCGTGACCCCATCGTTTTCGGCCGCGCGAGGTTGAGGGCTGCGCTGCCCGAGGGAAGGCGCGCAGCCGCGGCTGCGGGGGCACACCCGCTCCCCCTTTCCCTCTTCCCAGCCCCTCGGAGAGCAAGGGAGAGTCATAGAGAAGGACAGAGAGATAAGCCAAGGGCTAGACCCCTCGTCTTTAATTTTCTCTGTTGCTTCCATCAGTGGCTTAAATTACTCGCGCCCCTTCTTCTCCTCCCCCACCCCCCACCTCCCTCCGCCCCTTTGGATTTAATTATTCGTGCCCAGTATACTTGTACAGCATCCAGGGACTCAGTCCCAGGCCCTTCTGCTAAGGGAGTATAAACAGCACAACAACAACAACAACAACAAAAACCCAGAAGGTTCTTGTGCTATAGTAACTTGATCTTTTGTTTTCCAAAGGTTACAGGTAAATCAGTGCTCTGTTGCACTGCCTTTGTGTTCCCGGTTGGTTTACCTGTGAGGCTCAGCCTTTTCCAGTGTTTCGCATCCCCTCGCCTTTCTTTTTTTTTTTTTCTTTTTTTTTTTTTTTCTTTTTTTCTGCTATGTGCTTTTCCTCTGGTACAATGTTATAGGGAGACAAGTAGTGCCTCACAGGGAGCAGACACTGGGAACTCCTCACCTGAGGAATCACCGGTGGGACATTGAGCAGGTTACCAGCAGGCAAGCCCCCAACAGCAGGATGAGCCCTGGCCATCCTCAGGGAGCCCCCAGACATATTTTGCAGATCACTTGGTTACAACTCTCTTGTGTAGATCAACAAAACAAACTCAGTGTCCCACACTTGACACAGAGAATGACATTTGAAATGGAACCTCCTTGCTGGTGGCAATGGAAGTCAAAGACAGGAAAGTATGGAGAAATAAAGATGAAATCCTGCAAATACAGCAGACACTTTTCCAGCTGACACAGTTTTATCATGGACTTGCAACTTCAAAAAAATTCTCAGGTCCTTTGATTTTCTTTAAGTGAATTGCTAGAACTTGTGGTTGCTGAGAGGACTTGGAAAACAACTTCCAAGTACTAAAAACCCTTGCATACATATAAAATACCATGACTAATATTATATTTCAACCTTTTGGTTTTTAAACTAATCTCATTTGTATTCCCTTTTTCTTTTTTTGGCCTGTGCAGATCATTTTTTTGAACTCGGATCTGACAGCATTGAGATTTCTCTGGTGAGTGGTGTGAGCAGAAGCTTGAGGTGGCTACCTGAAATCTGATGAAGGCCAGCAGACTGCTGTGGCCTGGGTTTGAGCACTGTGTAATGGTTGTGCCCCCTCTCCAGTGTGTTCAGAATTTAGTGTATCAGTTCAGAAGAGCAACTGAAAGCAAGGGCTTCAGTGGCCCATCAAAACTGTAGACCCTAAACCAGAGTAAGTCTGTGTAAGTACAGCACAGGGTAAAAATTCCTATGTCTTCAAGGGCTGTTGACTGTCCTTTCAGCCAGTTAAACCCAACTGTGTTGACCCCTCCTTGTTGAGATAGCTTGTCACTGGTATGCCCCTGCCCCCCTCCCCCCCCACCCCCCACCCCAGCAAAATTTGAACAGGGTTACTCTGCTTGCAGAGAAGACAGTGGCCAGATGGATTGGTGTGAAAAGCCTTCAGGGCCTTCCAAAGATTCAGGCACAGGATCTGGGCCCCTAACAGTGCCAGAATCTTCAGCGCCTGAGAGAACCCACAGTGTCCCATAACACACTGAGGGGGCTGCCCTGCGTGGTGAGGGAAGATGACTGTGGGAGGGGCAGGACACAAGGAGAGCAGAGAGGAAGACACTGTTACTCCTATATTCATCACACTTGCTGTAACAGACGGAGGAACTTGCTTAGAAAATCACTGGCTGTGACTCTTGTCTCATCTAAACTTTTGAGCACTCAAACAGGACAAACCCCAATGTTTTTATTTTGTTTTCCGTGCTTGCTGAGAACTGAAATCCCAGCAGAGGTTATTTTAGAGCCATTTCTTCTGCTAGTTCTTTCTTTGCCAAGAAGGCAGCAAGAGGCGATCCTCTTTATTCTGGGAGCTACCAGCCCGTCTTGGCAGCCAGCGGGGGCAGAGTGCTGCGGGTCGGGATGCTGGTTCCCCCTGCATGCCCCGCGGGTGGCAAGCTCCCCCACTTGCCCCGAGTTTGCCCCCAACCCCGGACCTCGGGGGGGAATATGTCGCTAGAGCTCAACCCAGAAAAACTAGACCGTGGTGAGGGGAGACTCCTGTCACAGCACTGAATCAAACCGCAACCAGTGGCCACCATTCCCGAGGGCGCTTGGGCAAGCAACGGGAAGGGGCAGGTGTTTTTGGGGAGCGGTAAGGCACAAACCCCAGGAGGGCTGGAGAGGAGCGGAACCCGCGGTGCCTTCCCACTCCTCTCGCCTTCTCCATCGCGCCCGGTCTCCGTCCCCCGCCTTCCCCGTGGCACGGCTTGGCACGGCTGGGCTCAGCCCAGCTAGGCAGCGCCCGCTTCGTCCCGTCCCACCTTTAGAGCCGGCGGCGGCAGCGAGGTAGGGCCGGGCCGACGGGGCGGTGCCCGCCGCCGTAACCAATGGCTCGGCCAGGCTGTTTAAATAGACTCGTCCTGTCAATCAATTTCTTCTTCGTCAGCCTCCCTTCAATCGCCATATTGAGCAAGCGAGAAGAGGGCTCGTCTCCCCTTGTTTTTTTCCGTCTCGCTTCTACTACGCGGCGGTGGTGCGAGCGGCAGGGGCATCACCATCGCCGGCGGGTTGGGACCGCGGAGGGCAGCGCCGCGCTCCGCCTGCGCGCTCCCGCTGCGCACCGCTCCTCCACCCGCCCGGCGCTCCCCTGCGGCGCCACCGGCGGCTCTCGGGGCTCATCCCCGGGCAGGCGCTTATGCAAGGGCGCCTCCTCGCCCCTTCCCCGCGGGCCGAGGGCGAGCAGAGCCGAGGCGGGGCCGGAGCGCGGGGCATCGCGGAGACGAGGCGCGGAGGGGAGCCGCTGGGCTCCGGGAAATAAAGGGCGGCGGAGAGGCGGCGGCGGCGGCCGGGGACGAGAGAGCAGCGAGCACAACACCCGCCGCCTGGAGCAAGAGAGTGCGGGGAGATGTCAAACGTCCGTATTTCTAATGGGAGCCCTACCCTGGAGCGCATGGAGGCCAGGCAGTCGGAGTACCCGAAGCCGTCAGCGTGCAGGAACCTCTTCGGGCCGGTGAATCACGAAGAGTTAAACAGGGAGTTGAAGAAGCACCTGCAGGAGATGGAGGAGGCATACCAGAGGAAGTGGAATTTCGATTTCCAGAATCACAAGCCGCTGGAAGGAAGGTACGAGTGGCAAGCCGTGGAGAAGGGGAGCTCGCCCGACTTCTACTTCAGACCCCCCCGGCTACGGAAAGCCGTCTGCAAGTCCGCCGGCCGCCAGAGTTTGGATGTAAACGGGAATTGCCAAACCGTGGTTTTTGTCGGTTCTCAGGGAATCTCAGAGGACACTCACTGTGTAGCTCAAAAGACTGGTGTTTCAGAAAACCAGACGGACTTAGCAGAGCAGTGCACTGGGCAGAGGAAAAGACCCGCGGCCGATGGTAACGTACCCTCGCGAAAGCGACAGCGCTCAGCTCCGCGCCCCGCTCGTGTCAGCGCCCGGGCTCCCGGAGCCTTCGCCCCTGCCACGCGTGGCCCGGCCGCAGTGGGCTGTGCCCCTCTGGGCACCGGCTCGGCATGCCCCCCCCTCTCTTCCCCTTAAAAAAGCCCGGGTACTCTTTGCAGTCCCGGGGGGTCCCACGTTGAGTGGGAGCCGGGAGATGATTTGCGAGGAAGAGTCCTTAGATGCGGGTCATCCTCCCCGACCCTTCGCCGCCCCTCTGCGGGGACCCGGCCTCCTTCCCAGGTGGGAGGAGGTTCACAGCGCTCCGCAAAAGACGAATATGGATTTTGGCCGAAAAGAGAGAACTTGGATCTCCTACCTAGAGAGAAGCCCATCTCCCCTCCCCCTCCTCGCATCACGTAGCCGATACCTGACATGGGGATCCGGGAATGTTCCCCCTCGGCTCCATCTATCCCCCCTGGATGCCGAGTAAGCATCTAGAAGGAAATTATTTTAATATCGCTTCCCCCATCCGTTTTTAATTTTCCCCTCCTAGATTCTTCTCCTCAAAATAAAAGAGCCAACACAACAGAAGAAGAGGTTTCAGAAGACTCCCCCAGTGCCAGTTCAGTGGAGCAAACACCCAAGAAATCAAGCCCGAGAAGACATCAAACGTAAAGCCTCTAGGTAGGTTCCCTTTAGGGTCTAGCATTAGGATGCAAACAAGGGAAAGAGTGACCGAGTGGCTATCCCGCGTCTGTAAGGGGTGCTTCGGGCCCCTGTGGGCCCGCTGAGGGGTGTTTTCTCCGAAGGAAGGGTGGCTTTCCCCAAGCACTCGGGGATGGGTGTGTGTTGGAAGGTGGGGAGTGGGAGGCGCAGGGCTGGAAAAGAACAAAACAAGGAGCGAAGCGCAGCGCTGGGCTACGCAGCGTCAGGGGGCTGGGGCAGGGGCTGTGGGAGCCCCGGTCGCGGTGGGACTGACCCTGCCTTCCCTCCCTCCCTCCCTCCAGGGTTGGGATTGGAGTCAGGGAGGGCCCTTTCCCGAGGACCGTGCGGGCGGAGGGACGGAGTTTGAAACGCGACTGATGCCATCATGTCAGATGCCAGGGGATTTCGGGGGCCTTCCCGTGTCCCCCGCCCCCGAGGCTTTTTTACCTCCAGTGGCAGCGTTGCCGCCGCATGTCGCGGCCACCTCCCACTCTGGGAGATACAAGTCAAGAAGTTTGGTCTAAGGGGAATCTGGGCACTTTCTAAAAATCCGAGCAACGCAAGGTTGTTTACTTTTTTTTTTTCCTGTTGTTTTGGTTTAGTTTTAGAGGCTGGCAGAGGGAAGGGAGCGGGTTAATGGGAGCAGGGTTGTGTTATGATTTGGCTTTTTTTTTTCCCCCTACCCCCTTCTTCTTGTTGTTTTGTTTTAAGGCGGGGCTGGGGCCGAGAGTTGGTAAATTGCGCCGGTGGTTTGGGAGCCGAGGTTAGGAGCGAGGTTTACAAAAACGATTTGCGATTGTGCAGAAACAGATTAAGCTGTAAAGCAGAAGTTGCAACAAATTAGTCCCGCTGGGGTGAGCCGTGGCGGAGCGCGGCAGCCTGCGCGGCCATGCGAATGCTACTACTACCCCCCCCCCCCCCCCCCTTTTTTTTTTCTTTTTTTTTTTTTTTTGTGGTGGTGGGGGAAGCGGGGTGGTCCCGCCGCCCCCCCTGTCCCCGCCGAGCGGTGAAAAGGGTGCGCGCAGCGCGGCCCGGCCCGGCCCGACGGGGAGGGGGTCCCGCCCGCCCGGGGATGCGGTGTCGGTTTGAACCGGTTGCGCCGCGGATCGCGTTTCTTTGCGATGTTTTCTAATCACTTTCCCCCTCGTCTTCTTTATTATTTTTTTTTCTTATTCCTCTCCCCACCCCGTTGCAGGGCGGAGGATGTGCGCGTCCTCGTTCGTCGGGTGCGGCGGGGGGCGATGAAGCGAGGAAGATGTATAGTTGTAGTGGAAAAGAAAAATACATATCGCCGATCTCCGTGGGATGGAGGTCCTGTACAAGCACTGAGAAAAAAAACAAACAACCAACAACAGCAACAAAACAAAATAATGTCAACAAAAAGCAAACAATAACACTAAATTTTAGGCACTCTTAAAAGACCTGCCTCTAAAAGCATTGGATGTAGCATTGTGCAATTAGGTGTTTCCTTATTTGCTTCATTGTACTACCTGTGTATATAGTTTTTACGTTATGTAGCACATAAAACTTGTTGGGGGGGGGGAAGGGACTGTAAGAGTGTGACCGATTGGAACTTGCTTTCACAATCTAGCAAGCAAAGAAATCTATGAAGAGAAGCAGTGTAGGTTTTTTATTACTTAAAGATGTATTGTCCCTTTAAGTGGGTCCGCAGTGTTTTTTCTCTTTTTTTTATTTTTTTTAATGTATCATCCTTGTGATCCTGTTCAGAGCAGATTATTATAGGCTGCTTGTGAAATTTCTTTCTACAGCATTAAGCTGAAGAGGTGGGAGCTGTGATGATTCCGTAATATAGTAGCAAAAATTCCCCCCCCTCAAATCCATGTACCAAAACTGAATGCCTGTAAAAGTTGTGTAAAATCATCCCGCCTGATTACATTTTCTGTGTTGGGTGTTTTTTTTATTTGTTTGTTTGTTTGGGGTTTTTTACCTAATCGGGAGGGCTTTTGCTCTGCATCTTGAGTATTGTTGTTTTCTGATCTGACCCACTTTCCTAAGTGTTTGTGTATGAGAGGAAAAGGGATACTACATCTTTAAACAGTATTTCTACGTTGCCTGTGTACCTGTATGTAAAAATAATAAAAAAAAAAGTTTGAAGTGTACCTGTGTACATAACTCTGTAAAGACACTGAGAAATTATACTAACTTATTTATGTTAAAAGATTTTTTTTAATCTAGAAGACAATAATTTTCCCCATAAAGCCAAAGTGGCATGTTTCTGTGCATTTGTAAATGCTCTATTTGGTAGACTTTTTGGAGGGTTTTTTTTTTGGTGGGGGGTTCTTTTTTTTTTTTTTTTTACCTTTTTCTGATAATTAATAGGGCTGTGCTTAAAAGATTGCAGACTGAGCCAATTTAATTTTTTTTTTGGTAATGGGGGGGGCGGGGGGGAAATCAAATTGATATTGTTTCACATCAAGCAACCAATAAAGAAAACTGCCATATATAAGTAATATGGTCTTTATTAGTGTGTGTTTCAACCTCCCTCAGCCTGACACTGGAGGAAACAAGACTCCTTCAAGAAATAACAGCAATTTTCCTCTGGGTATCTCATCATGTGTCTCTGGTGCAGGTGACAGTAAGGGATTCAGCACCATTAGTGCAACGATACCATTTCTTCTTGGAAGGGTGGTCAGGCATTGGAACAAGCTGCCCAGGGCAGTGGTAGAGTGACCATCCCTGGAGGGAATTAAAAGACGTGTAGATGTGGCACTTGGGGCCATGGTTTAGTGGTCGACTTAGCAGTGCTGGGTTAATGGTTGGACTCGGTAGATCTTAAGAGGGAAGAGGGCTTTTCTAACCTAAATGATTCTGTGAGTCTCCTGTGTGATAATTGGGGATGATGTGCCTTCTTAATGCGAAAGAGCGGGATTTCCTGTGTCATAATGTTTTTGGTTTTGAGATAAAAGGTATTTCGTGCACTTAGTCGTTTGACTCTTACGGCTTGAAATTCGAGCCCAAATGAGCACCTTCCGGGCCGGGACCAGAGAGCCACCCCATCCCCGGCACTGCGCTCCTTGCTGCGCTCCCGGGGGGGGCTCTGGGGGCCCGTGCCGGCATCATCCTCCTCCCTCCCTCCCTCCCTCCCTCCCTCCCGCCGGCTCCGCCGCGGCCGCAACTCTCAAAGATGGCGCCTCGCGGTTCCCCGTCCCAGAAGATGCTGCTGCAGGCAGCCGCTGCCCCGCACCGCACCGCCGGGGTCCCGCACCGCCGCCGCGTCAGCCCGGCACCCGGAGCGATGCGCAGGACTGGCATCAGCGCAGAGAGGCGATGGATGGGCACCGGAGGGCGGAGGAGGGGGCTCGGGTCCCCGTCCTGCGGACCCCCGAGGGGGGTCGAGGGCTGCCCGCCACGCCTGGAAAGGTGCGAGCGTCCCCCTACCGCCGCCCTGCCCCGGCGGTGCAGGGTAGAGGCGTTCTCATCCCCAGGGCTTGCGAGAAATAAAAAAACATGTAAACGAACAAAACGGGGGCGGAGGGCGCGGACAGCCCAGTGCGAGGCTCGCCCGAGTCCTCCCCCCTCCCTCTCCGGTGCAACGCGATCCTGTTGTTTATCCCGGCCGCGCCCGAGCTCGCCCTCGCTCCGGATCCTCCCCGAGAAGGCAGTGCCGGGCTGGCGCTGGGGAGGGACGAGGAGCGGGCAGTGAGCACCCCGCCACCAGCCCCGCTGCAGTGCCGGCCGCCTGCTCGGGCAGAGCGGGGCGGAGGGAGGCAGGGAGCGGGCACGGCCGGCGCTGGCGATGAACTTTCCCTCCTCCGCCGGCTGCGAGGCATCGCCGGACACCGTGCCCTCCACCCCCAGCATCCCGCCCCTCCTGCCCGCCGCCCTGGGACTCCTCCACGCCGCCCCATCGCGGCGTGCGGGGGGAGTGCGAAAACTCAGGCAGGTAAACGTGGAAAACACTCGCGAAAACAACAAAAAATTGGGGGGGGGTGGGGTGTGGGGGGGTGGGGAAGAGTTACGTTTTGGTTCCATCCCCCAATCACGAACAAAGTGATTTCGATGAAAAATAAAGACCGGCGCCTCCCCGAGCCGGCCTATCCCTGCGGCCAGCGAAAGCCAAACCCCCCCCGTCCGTCGGGGGACGGGGCAGGGAGCGGCGTGGGGGGGCGGCCGGGCCGGCTCTGTAGCCCCCCGGGCTGCGGAATGAGGCGACGGCCGGAGTCCCACCATCTTCTCCGGCACGTTGGGTTTGGATGTGCGTTCTGACTGCTCCCCCTCCCTCCCCCGCTGCTATTAATTTTAACTAGTTTTTTCTTCTGTTGCTGTTGTCGCGGCCGATCGAGGGGCTTCTCGCCCCAGCCGCTCTCTTTCACCTGGGGCGCCCCAACTCTCCCCCCCGGAGTGACTCAAGGGGGATCCGCGGAGCCAGGAGGGGTGGGAGGCACCTCCCCCGCCGCCCCACCCGGACCGAGGAGGGGAAGGTGGCGAACGCCCGGACCCGCCCCGCGCCCCCTCCTTCGTGGCGGCGGGGGGAGCGCGTTATCCTCCCCGACGGTCGGCGCTGCGGAGTCCCGCGATCCGCACCGCCGCAGCCCCGCGGGGAATTAGGGTGGTGCCGGGGCCAGGCCTGCGCAGCGGGGGCAAATTTTTAAATTTTATTTCCCCCTCCCCCCTTCCTCCTCCTCGCCGCAGCGTTTCCTCCTCGGGCGGCTGGAGGCAACCTTGCCTCGCTGCTTTCCTGCGCCTGGCACCGCTCCGCGGGGCGGGCGGGGCCGGCGGAGGGACGGGAAGGGAAGAGACGGGACGGGGGAAGTGACGGGGGAGGGGAGGCAGAGGAGGAGGGGGAGGGGAAGGGGGAGGGGAAGGGGGAGGGGAAGGGGGAGGGGGAGGGAGAGGAGAGAGGGGAGGGGGGCGGAGCGCGGCTCGCCCCGTCTGATGCAACAGGCGCGGCCGTCCCCTGGGGTGCGCGCGCAGCCGCCCGCCTTCCCTCCTTACCGTCCCCCCGCGCTTCCCACTCTCTTGCCCCGTCTTTCTCTGGGTGTCCCGCTCTCCCTCCATTCCCGGCTCGCACGGATCCGCGCCCGCCCGCGCCCCCCTCCGCGTGTGCACGCGCACGTACCTCCGCGCCCCCTGCCCCGCCCGGGGCTGGCTGCTGTCGGTGCGGGCACCGCAGGAGGCTGCAGCGCTCCTCTGACCCCCCGTCCCCCCTCTGTCCCCCGCCCTCGGTTTTAAGCTCCACATCCCTCCTGCTCTGCTCCACGCTCTCTGTTCTAACCCCCTCGCCGGGCAAGGGGGAAGCGAGTGCAGGGCCGTGGCTTTCCCTTACATAAAGCGGCGTGTTGCCATATCAGAGGAGAGGGGTACGACCCATTCCTTATCAGGAATATTTTGGACGTGGATCTCACAGTTTTTCACTGGAGACGTTTGGCTGGAAGAGAAAGTACTAACAATGTGTTCATAAAGTCAGTATTAGCACCCACCGCTTTTCGGCTATGGAGCCAGCCTCCTCTTCCTCAAATGGGGAAGTTAGCTGGAAAACGATGTTTTCCTACGTCCATGCCCATCTGTACTTCCGGGTAGCTTTAGCTGAAAAAACCCGAAGAAACTGAATTTCATTTTCAAAAAAACCACATTTTAGTTCAGAAATCTCAACATACTTTGTTTCAACATCTTACCGTGTTTTGTCTTTTTTTTTATTATTATTTAAAAGTAATCTACTACCCTCATTTGTTACTTTAAAAAAAAAAAAAAAAACCCAAAGGGAAATGTCCATGGTATAATGGCTTTAATAAAATGTGTGATCTATGGTAAAATAATGAGATTATATTGTATAAATTGTTCTGCTCTGTCCCCAAATGGGATATTTTCTGCTTTGGATTGTACAAGAAAAACCTTGAAGACTTTCTGCACTTTTTAAATATTCATTTTTCCTCTCCCCATCTGATGTTTCGTTTACCTACTGAGCTGAAAAAATGCTTTTTTTCATGCTGGGCGGGTTGTAGCTGCAGTTGTGGTTTGCTCTGTTTCATCCAGGCTCAGCCACCTCCTCCATCCAGGCAGCTTGTGTGCCTTTCCTCTCCCTGCCTGCTTTCTGCCTTGCCCACATCAGTCATTCCAAGACTGAAAATTAGGCAAAAAAACAGAGGTTAATGTTTGTGGGTTTTTTTTGGTTTTTTTTTTTTTTTTTTTTTAATAAATAAAAATATTCCCAATTCACTGGGGCAAATTCAAAAGGCAAGCAAATGTATATTTTTCCTATAATCTAAAATTGATAATATTAAAATAATGATATATAACAATGATATGTAAAGTGCATCTGCCTAAAAAGCAAGCTGGTATCAGACTACCTGCATCTCTCTGGAGAAAACAAACCAAAAGGGACAGCAGCTACAAAAATCCCACAAAAGGAGGTTACTTGTAATGCAAACCGACCACTAATGAAGGGGTTCTGGTCCCCACAGAGCTTTTGCCTTGGCACCTGTCATTGCCCTCTACCTGCTCCGTGGGTGTGGTGGCAGAGGGGCAGCAGCACAAATGTGGTGAGATGTGCCCTGGGACTGCAGGGGAGGCAAAAGCAAGAGGAAAAGGTCTCGCTCTAGCAGCATGGGCAGAAAGTATTGCAGACGTGAGAAGAAGATGGGAGCTGACCTGCTCCCAGGTCTCCTGTGACAGGTGGGGACATTTGTGACTGGCACCAGGGTCAGGTTCCAGCCACAAGCTGAACAGTGTCCCAGCCTGGGAGAGTTTAGAGCTTGTAGCTCCCTGTATAGGAGAAGCAGTACAGAAGCGTGATAGGTTCAAAAGAGTGGAGGGTGGAGAAGACCAGGGTGACACAGACATCCTGCAGTCAGCATGCTTCCAAAGTGGCTTTCCTTTTGTAGGACACTACCAGCTACTCTAGGCCTCATCCACAGACAAGATGTAAGCTAATTGAACTTGTCTGCTTTCAGAAGGAGCCGGCATGTGTTCATGTACGCCTGTCTCCAACTGAGATACGCTCAAGTTAAATAGATACAGTTGTTTTTCCTTTTTTTTTGCCCCTCCCCAGGGGTGCAACTGTGCATCAGTGAAGTGCATCTGCTCTGTGCATGGTCACTGGAGAGGAGAAAGCTCTGCCTCCTGCCTGTTCCCCACTGCTCCTGCACTCTGCCATCACTGAGGAGTGGGCTTTGTGGTAACCCCTCTGAACTCCTTCCATCTCCCAGCTGTGCCTGGCTGTGTGTACTCTCCTGTCTTAATAAACCTGCTAATTCACAGGTTCTCCACAAGCAAAGGGCACAAGTGGCTTATTTGCTGTTGAGGTGCTACAGGATCCTGGGGGGACTTGCTCTCAGGTCTCTGGGACAGTTCTCTAGCTCTGGCTTTTGGAGAAGGGCGTGTTGCAGCAGCAGGTGACACATTACATGGTGGGCTGCCACAGCCAGTGTCACTGCAGTGGAAGACTCTGGTTCATGGCCCAGCTGAACCAAAGTGTCCTGGATGGACGCTTGGGGCAGGTTTGCTGCTCTGTGCTGGCATGGGCTGCCCCGCTCCCTCTTGGCAGCTTGGCACCTGCCAGCCAGCCCTGGGTGGAAGCGCAGAGCAACACACCTTGTGGTTTAGTGTTCCCTATCCACAAAGACAGGCTGTGCCAGTTCAAGCTTTTATACCTGGCGTCCTACTGTGCCTGCAGCTGTTTGGAGGAGCCAGCAGGCAGGAACATTAGTTTCATTCCAGTTTTATCCTTGGCCTCACATCTGAGACTTCAAGCAAGGATTCCAGTCGTGGGCAGACACCCCATTTTGTGTGCTCCAGACACTACTCCCACAAAGACCAAGCAGTCCTTTACATGGAAGCCAAAAATCCAACTGTTGCCTGATAAAGCCTTTCTGTCATGACTGGCTCTACCCAGGTTGAAACTGGGGATCTGCAAGTGCATAAAGGGCTCCTTTATCCCCCTGCTACCTGGACAGGTTGGAAATGCTCTGCAAGCAGATGGCTGTGTCCCAACAAGCATAGTTGCAGCTGTGGTCCTCCGTTTCTTTAAGAAGAGAACCTGGAGGTTTGGGACTGACAATACTGTGAATTTTTCCTGCCAGATATGAAGCTTGGAGTTGAAGCCATAAGCTTAGTAACCTGGTACACCACACAAACTTCCTTTCCCCCCCCTCCCCTGCTGAAATTAAGTGATAAATTGTTCCCAGTTGAGGTGCTGGCTTCCTGATGTATATGTTTTATTCTAGTTGGGGACTGAAAGCAGAAGGGAGGACACATGCATAGGCAGATGAACACAGATATTTATTTAATTAGTGGATTAGTGGAAGAGAGACCTCTACTGGCTCAGCTCACAGAGCTGCTGTACCTCGGCCACTCCACTGACCACAGCTCGAGGAATTTTTCTCTCACCTTCACTTCACCTGCTTGGGAAATTTCCTCCTGGACACAGACATTTGCCAAGGAAAGCTGAGAAGCAACCTTTCACCTTTTCTCATTAATAGATCCAGCACATGAAGACTCCCTCAGCTGCAATCACTAGCACATGAATTTGTGACAGTGCTTGATGTAAGTAGCTTATTTCTTGTAGGAGGAGATGAATCTTGGGCACTGAAGCATAGCAGAGAATTAGAGTCTTATTGACACTGGAGGACAAAGCAGCAGGGTGTTTTCATGTACTCCATTGACTTCAGTTGCATTTTATTCTCTTTAGGTTCTTCCTCCAAGCTGCAATGAGGATGGCTTCAGAAACACTCTCTTTTGGGTCAAGGCTGTTCAGCCTCTTGCTATCAGTTGGATAGATGTTGACTCCTACCTTGGCCATGCCTGGGGTTGATAATCAGTGGAGGCTTCTCTTCCTGGAGTGAGGAAAAGTTAATAGACAGCACTTTTTTCTAGCAAAGCTATCTTTATTCAAGCCCAAATAATGCAAAAGAAGGCTTGGTGTTTGCAAACAGGTGGAGCTGGGTAAGCCAGTAGTGTAAGGCCTTTAAGTCCTGAGCAGCTGCCTGTTTGGCTGAAAGCAACAGAGGCAGCACTTTCACAGCTGAGTGGATCTACAAAGTTGATCAAGGGACTGGAGCATCTGTCTTACATGGAAAGGCTGAGGGAACCGGGCCTGTTCAACCTTGAGAAGAGATGACTGAGAGGGGACCTCATGAATGTCTACAACATTCTGAAGGAGGAGCACCAAGAATATGGAGCCAGGCTCTTCTCAGCGATGCCCAGCAAAAGGAAAAGAGGCACTAGTCAGAAACTGAGGCATAGGAAATTCCACCTGAATATGAGGAATTAACTTTACTGTGCAGTGACTGTGCACTGGAACAGATTGCCCAGTGAGTGTGTGGAGTCTCCCTCACTAGAGATAGTTAAGAATCATCTGGACACAATCTGTGCCATGTGGTTGGGATGACCCTGCTTGAGCTGGGAGGTTGGACCAGATGACCCAGTGTGGTCCCTTCCAACCTGACCCATTCTGTGGTTCTGTGATTCTGAGTACTGCTGGAATGTTGGCTTAGGCATCTCATTCCTTCCTTGTCCAGCCTACTCACTCCTGCCTCTGGCATTGCTGGTGATTTCCCACCTTCCCTTCTTTGTTGTTGGTTTGCATGTTGTTATTTTTTTCCTCTGCTGAGTCCATTTCTGGTCTACTTCATCACCCAGCTGGCACTAGCAACCAGGCCAGCACAGTGGGTGGGAATGAGCAAGCTGACAGCCTTACCATGAAATCGCAGCCTGTGAGATGGTAGTATCTTGTTTGTTCTTTGCAGTAAAGCAAAAAATAAAGCCTTGTGTTGGACAACTGCTGTCCATCTTACGGTTATGAGATTTGCTAGAAGGTACTGGGCAGTCTCTGGTAGTGCATCACAGGACTCTGCCTTTCAGCTTTCTCCCCACATCTCTGGCCATTGAAATCTGCTCCACAAATGACCTGAGAGCTGCTTACCTGGGGAAACAGAGGTCAGTGTCAACGGCCCGAAGTTTCTGCGTTGTTGGCCAGAGGATCCCTATCACAGAGGTATTCTAGAGAGGTCTACTGAGTCATGGTTTTTCATTTTTTTGTAGGAAATTGGCCTGGATGCAAAGACAGAGAAACATGCAACAGTGGCTTCTGAAGCTGCAGACCCTGCATTTGTCATCACCACTGCTGTGAAATCCTAACCTGCAGTGAGAAACTTCTGTTATCCCATGGCCAGCTCCTTGCATTGCTTGTGTACCTCATGGATTGCTGCCACCCTGTCTCCAGCTGTTGCCGGGGTCTGTGTTCTGTGCATAGTGTAAGGCCATGATAAAGGGGAGAGGGTGCTGCAGCCAGACAGCCACTTAGAGGCCCCCAAGGTGATGCACCTCTGAGAAAGTACAAGCTCTAGTTACCAGCTGCTGTGGCAGGCCTTAGTCCTTTAAGTCTTGGGCAGCTTAGTGTAGTAGGCACTGTCACTGTACCTTTACCAACAGATCTCTGTAGCAAAAGCACTTCCTTTCTTTCAAAAGAAGTTTCTCTGTGACCACCTTTTACATCTTTTCCTTTCACCTTACCCACCTGTACCCCTTTTCCAGTCACTGAATGGTGAGAGCACCCACTATTCTGCAGACATTAATTACCTCTTCTGCTTGGGGAGGACCAAGTTTCTTTTGTCTTTGAAGGGTGTCCTGGGTGCTGGATTCTTGGCCTGCCTGGATCCTGCTGTCCTTGTGAGCTGCTCCATCCTCAAAAAAAAAAAAAAAAAAAATCACTATGTATTGTCTTTTTGGGCAGGGGCTAGAACATTGTTCTGAGATGAGTGTGCTCGTGGCAGTGCTACTTAGGCCGGACACAGGCACATGAAAGATAGACCTGCTGTACCTTGTGTTCAAATTGGATCTGCTTCCAACTGAACAGCCAGATACTTTTGAGCAGGTTTTTTCACAGTTCCTGGATGTTCTGCATCGGTTTTGCCTGAAACCCCAAATGAAGGGCTTGTTGTGAGTACTTACTTAGAGTAAGAATGCTTTGTGCTTGCTCTACAGTTTGTCTCTTCACTGGCCAAAAGAGTTCAGTGCACTGAGGTCCTCATTCTGTAGAGTCTGTGTGCCTTTAAAAAAACATAAAATATTGTTTAGTGAAACAGTATTTTGTTAATGTGGAGAAATTACGGAAGATAAAACTGATAGGCAAATTATTATTTTGCCTGATAAGAGGAAATACTGTGATTCAGAAATGCCATGGCCACTATTAGACCTTTCTTGGTACAAATCTCATACTGAGGATGCTGTGATGCTCCTTGGAAAAGCTTTGTAAACCAAATGGTCTGTTCCTCTTGGTCCACTGAGGTCATGATCAGTACTTTGAACTAAGCCTATGAATCTTTGTGGTGATGAGGCTTTCATTAGGACATTTAGTTGCAGAATATAAGTCTTGAGTAACCATTTGGGAATGCAGTTGCTGTTTTAGTACACTGTAAGAAAGGATAGGAGAGTACAGGGAGAGAGAAAGTGGGACCATCTGAATTTGAAAGTCTTTAATCAAATGCAAATTTCTTGAGGAGACAGTGAACAAAACCAGGGCAGAAAAGTTATAAAAACCCATGAAGCATAAATAGTAATTTTTTTTGTTTGTTTGCATTGGTTTAAAAACTATAGCAGTGATTAGTTTCCCCCTGGCACGGGCGGGGCGTTTCTTACCAGGGGGGCATGCTCTCTGCCCTTCCCCCCCTTCCACGTGGTTCCCAGGGGAGTGGGAACTGCAGCACAGGACTCACAGAGAGGCAGGAGGCAAAGAGACTTTATTTCCGGTGCTACCAGGCTTTTTCAAGGGAAAGGTCATTTTACTATGAAAGGGGACCCAGGTTAGGACCAATGGGGTAAGGTTTAACAAGGGCCAGTGGGAAAAGGGGTTTTAAAACAGGGGTTTGGGGAAGGGGAAGGTACAAGCGAGGTGACAATACAAAATCCACCTGTAACAAATGTTCATATCACAGTAAAGGTTTCATTTCCTGCATTGGCATCCACCTTCCATTTATGACAAGAATCTTTCCATACTTTAAATGGTGTATCGATGACAACAAAAAACCCCATAAAGTTTTCTCATATATGACAAAATCTTTTCCAGTCATGTAAAACGGCATGTGGGATGATGGAGTTTTTCCACGCTGCCAGAACATCTCTCTGTCTGTAGAGAGATAATTTATTGTCACATAAGACCTTTCAGTAATATATGATGGTAACCCAGGGTGGCAATCTCAAAAGACCAAAAGAAACTGAGGACACCAGGATTATGCTGAAGAATCTGAACATTGTTTTCTGTTTTTTATACCAGCCACAGAGAATTGCAGCATTTCTTCAGTCAAATGAGGGGAAAAAAGCAGTTTTCATTTTTTCATCAGTACCTCAGCAGAGGCTGGATGTCTGTAATTTTACAGGAATGCTCAGAATTGACAGATGGCCATTGGTGTTTTTTGTGGGATCTCAGTGGAGGTTGATAATACTCCGTCTTTAATCTGCAATGAAATGGATTAGAAACGACAAACAGGCTTTTGCAAAGAAAGTGCAAAGGTTTGCCTTCTTTAATAACATTTACTAACAACCCATTCCCCTCAGCTCTTCCCTCTTTGCTCTGCAATTGTTCTGCAGTCTGGGCCAGGGCCTCTCCAGCATCTTGCAGGAATTCAGGCCAAGGCTGGGGAGGCCACTGATTCTCCATTTTGCTGCAATTTGTTGCCTTTTTGGAGAGCAGCTGTTGCCTTTGAAGTGAACTTTTCTAGACAAATGAGTATCAGTGGATAGGGTGAGATTTTGGCTGCAGCCAGGCAGCAGCAAATTCCATTCACAGAAGGGACTTTGCTGGCAGAAGACTTGCAAGATGAAGGTTCAGCTGCTCCACCAGCCACTTCTCACTGAAAATATGAAACAAGTGGGGATGAAGCAGAGGCATACCAGAGCTACTGTGTGTTGACTTCCTCCTGGCCTGAAGTCCTTGGGAAGGAGGGACATCGCTGTCCTGTCTGGCTCCAACCCCTCAATCTTTTTGCTGCATTTCTGAGCTGACCTGGAGCTCAGGTAAATACAGTTTCAAGTCCAGGCTAATCCACCTCCAGCATAGGATGGGGTGATGTGTTGCATAGGTTTTGTCTGTGTGACAGAGAGTTTACTGTGCAGGGCTGTCATTCCAGAGAAGTACTGAGTCCTGCAAATGCTCAAATGTCTTTATATTATTACCTTTCTGCCACCTTTTGTTCCTAGTGGTTTTTTGCATATCCAGCATGTCTTTTTATTCTCTGCAACATGTTCTTGTTTATGCTTCTCATGCAACCAGAACCTGAACCTTACCTCTGAATCTGGAACCACTCTGGCTGGTGGTTCATGCTAATATTCAGGGCTATTTCCTGGTTTTCCTGAGGATCTGCTATGTGTCCCTGCTGCAGTTGACTAGCTGCCTCTGGCTGTGAGGGAGATGACACCATCGCTGCAGATTAATCTGTTAGATACTGGAGCCAGAGCCTGACTTTTCATGTTAGGTGCCTAAATCCCAAATGTCTGTCCTTAAAACTCTGTGTTGTCTCTTGCCCATATGTGAAGGTGTGTCAAGTTGCTCAGTACCTGCTTTATATGTGATGATGATGAGGTGTCAAGGTCTTCCCAGGAGCACTGAGCATGGTTGACTCACTCCGATGAGATCCTCCTGCAGGTATCGCTCGCTCTGTGTCACTCCTGGGCAATGTTGGAGCAGGTAGGCACACTGTCTGCAGCAAGCTATTGCAGACTCATAGGGTGCTGCCACTGCTGGCCTTCTCTTCCAAGGAGAGCATGCAGGGCTGATTGCCTGCCTGCAAGGAGATGTCTTCCTACATTTCAGTAGATGAAGCACCAGTGGGTGGGGTGATAGGCATATCTTTCTCATGAGGATTTCTATTTGTTCAAGTCATGCAACTTCTTCCTTCCTGTATTTGGGCTTTGCAGCTGACAATATAGGTGTGTAATTCCCCTCACAAATTAATGTGACAGTCTAAGCACCTGGTTCAGACATTGCAAATATTACTAGCAGGGCAAAGAATGAGAATTCAGAAAGGGAAAGAGCCACTCTCTTATTTAGTTTGGTAGGATCATGGCTTTATAATATAAACTGTCAGGCAGGTCTGGGTATGGTTGTATATGGCTGTGTATTGTACACTTTGCTGTGTAGGACAGCCCTTTTGAAAGTCAAACCTGGAACCTGCTGGGTGGCTTTATTCATTTTTGGGTTTGCTTTGTGTAGGGTGATTGCTGAAACAGACTTGTTCATGGCTGTCAGGCCATTCACACTACTGTGTTTTTATGCGGTGTTTAACAAGCACTAATAGAGAAACAAAGCAGTCTTCATGACCACTCAAATTTGTCTTGACTGAGCACACCATTGCTGAATAAAGTATACATGTATTGTTTTCAGACAGCTGTAATCCCTCTGCAGACTTTAGGGTAATTTAATCTCTTGACATGACTGTGCAACTTCTGTTATTTTTAGGCACATACATTAAGAGAGGAAAAGGTCCATTTAATCTGAAGACATATTAGAATCGTTTCACAAGTCTGAACCAGGTACTGCAGGGAATAAACTGAAAGTCGTTAACATATGATTGCTATTTGATGGCCAGAATAAAGCAGTCTCATACCCACTCCCTATTGGCAGATACTGCAAAGCCAGGTGCTACTTTTGAAGATCAGATCAGCAAAGACTAAAAAGTCATTGCAGATTGTGCAAAATCATACCCAGATTCTTTGCTGATGCCAGCTGTCTGCAACGTGTATGTGAAGCAGACTGCTGAGCATGTGGGTGAGCTGGGAGTGAGGGAAGAGCCTGAAGTCTGCTCATGTCAATGATGAAGGTAGTGTGTTAGTGCCCTTGCTGATGATGCCTGAGGATGCTGAACTCGTCAGGCTCCCGTTCCTGGTCTTGTAGCCTAGAGGACTGTCACTGCCTGCTCTTCAGCCCTCCTCCTCTATCTCCTTCTCCCAGCCTCCTGAGTCACTCAGGACAAGTGACAGTGGAGACCATCAGGCTACATGCTGAAACTGGTGGCTGTGAACCAATGGCTCCCAGATGCTGGAGCTCAGGCTCTAAGTCTCCTCTTTGGCACAGCAGGGAGCTTGTGTATTACTCACCATGAGCCTTGTGCAAGCTGTTTCCCTTCCCACCTCTAAAGGGGAGATTGACTTCCTGAAATCACTAAAATCAAAGCAGTTTCCTGAAGGAGGTGAGAATCTAGTTTCTTTCTGAATATTCCTAGTGGTGTCATCCAAAAGGCATTGGGACATGTGATGAAAACCAAGAAGGATGTTGTTCAGGCCTCCACAGACTCTTCCAGGCTTAGCTTGGGTGGGAGGGTGAGGTTATGAATGGCAGGCTCTGCTTATGACTGTCCTCTTGAGGGAAGAGAATGGCAAGTGACAAAGGGAGGAAAAAACCTTAAACTGTGGCATTTCATGGGATGGACAGCTAGCAGGAGATTGCTGATTGTTTGTTGAACAGCCTTGCTAGCTGTGTTTGCTTTGGATACCACAAGTCATTGGGTCATGATGGGGACTGTGAGTCATTTTCCTCCTTGTAATGAAAAACACAGATTCATCACGTGGTGCTGTGCTCCTTGCTCAGATGCATGGCAGGGTGGACTGCCCCTTGGGATAAAGAGAAGGTGGCACAAGGCATGGAGGCCTTCACCATCAAAGAGTTTCTGAAATGCTTTTTGCTCTTCAGGTATTCATCCTTAGTTCTCGGGAGAGCTTTGCTGTGGCCTCAAAAAAGTGGCATGCTGGAGTTCTTGTGTGATTGTGTTGCTATGGATGCAAGGCTCTGTTTTTGTGCCTCTTGCCTAGGTTTTATCTGCATCTTGCAGTGCCTTAAATGCATTTTTAGGGTTTGGGGTCCTGGGTAGCTCAAAGCGTTGAAGTCACATCTTCTGTGGTCTCAGTGTGAATTTTGAGGAGGTTGGTTGTGACCATGTTCCCTCTGCTGTCTCTTCCTTTGGCAGAATGAAACCAAGCGGTGGTTTCATTCTGTTTATAAAGGAGTGACGCCTTTGTCAGCAAGAGAAGTTGGAGCTCCCTTGCTTTGGCTCTCATGAAGAAGCCCTCAGTAGAAGAGGAGAGTAATGCCAGTAGCTGTTGGAGGCACTGGAGGGCCCACATGCAGGTCAAAATACTAGTACTAATTTTGGCTTTGAGTGCACAGAGCACACAAACCACCTATCTCTCTCCATTTTCCTTGGACCATTCCAGATTTAACCCTTAATTTTCTTTCTGCTGGAAGCAATAGACCTGTGATATCTCCAGACGAGAGCATGGGTAAAGGCTGTCACTGGGCATGTCTAGCAGGGGAAAAGAACCTCTGCATTAGGTGGTGGTGAGCTGTTAACTCCTTCCTTTATATCAGGGGCAAGAAATTCTTTCCTTGCTGAGGGACCAATAAGTCTTTTGAGTGCCTTTGGTCTGCCACGCATTAATACATGCCTTAGTGTTACCAGTAAATGGTGGAATAATAATAATGTGGTTTCAGGCCATCTGAAATGAAGTTGTGGGCTGTACCTGTCCCCATGGGCTGCAGGCCTCCTGTGAAAGAGCGTGGGGCTAGTAAAGAGGCTGTGTGTGGTAAGAGAATAGGCATATTTAAGGAAGCGGGGTTTAAATGAGAATTTAATTACTCACTTTTGGCCTCATATCTGAAAAAGAATAACATGAAAACCTGAAATTAAGCACTTGTTGCATTCCAATGCAGAGAAGAATGCCTCCAGTATTTGAAAATAATTTGAAGATAAATAGAATTAATGCTTAACATATAAAAGAGACAGCTAATGTTTTGACAGACAAGCCTCCTGCTCAGAGCCAAGAACATGCATTACCTAAAGGAGGAAAATCCTCATTTGTACTGAAGGTTGCCAAGAGTCATAATTAAAGAACAAAATTAGTCTAAGAGAGGATGGAATGAAGAGTAAAAAGATTGTTCTTTCTGAGATAACTGTGCAGGTGTTGCAGAAGAAGCACACACAGGTTTCCATGTGTTGGTTTTTTTTTCCCCTTGATCTGTCTCTATGTGCATCAGAACATTCACTGCAGGTTCTCCTATATTAAAAATAAAAGCAGAAATGTTCTGCTGAGCAAGTTGTTCTGCCATAGGTGAAGACAAGCCTGCTTGCCCTCTGTCATGTAGAGTCTCTGATGTCTAATTAGGGGCAAGGTGCTTTTTTGCTATTTTAGCAATTCCATCATGGAGTTCAGCATTATCATTTCTTTCCTTTGCGACCCACTTGAACAAAGTATGAGGTTTCCTATGACCTTGGATACAACTGCCCCTCTGTCACATTTGATGGAAATTTCCAGAGCTGTTAAGAGCTCCTGGAGGGGCGAAAGAGAAGGGCAGATAACCAGAGTCTTACAGACTCACCCACACACTGTACATTTGTTCATGTCTGCAGGAAATCAGCCTGAAATTTTGCAGAGGATTGGACCTGTTTGTACGAGATTTGTTATTTTGATATTTTTAGTACAGCACACCGGCATCAGTTACCCAGATGTTCCCAAAAGGCAGGGAAGGGTAAATAGCACCAGTGTAATGGCCAGAGAAACAGTTAACTGGAAAGGAAAATCTGAGGTATTTTTTTGTCAGAGAAGCGTGTCACTTGGATATAGAAAACACACAGTCTTCTCCACCTTGCACTCCTTTCATAGCTGCAAATATGTAAATCTTTATTTCCAGAAAGGAGTCCAGATGCTCACTTACTTTAATTTGAGTGAAAATAAAACAGACAAATTTTCCCTGCTTGGAACATCTGCAGAAATGCCATTGAGGGATTTTGGCTTGTTTAGAAAAATGGAGAAGTCCTCCCATTTTTCCTCTTTCAAAGTTAGACCAAAAGTACATTCAGCAGTCATAAACTGTGACATATTAATAGAAAGATTTTCACTATAAAATGTCCACTACACTAGAGGCAGATTTATACTATATAATCCACTGTTTCAAAGGCTAAGGTCACCACCAAACGTGTCAGTCCACCAGGATATCATAACACATACATTACATACACATTTTCCTCCTTTCTTTACCAATTAA
Source organism: Acropternis orthonyx (assembly GCA_035583155.1). Classification (NCBI taxonomy): domain Eukaryota; kingdom Metazoa; phylum Chordata; class Aves; order Passeriformes; family Rhinocryptidae; genus Acropternis; species Acropternis orthonyx. Next base: position 65,009,501 of record JAWWEU010000040.1, on the reverse strand, counting down.
TGAATTTTTAAAGTAGAGAGCTTGTCTTACATTTTTCCAGTCATGCTGGATGGAGAAACCTGTGTCAGAAGGAGGATTAAACAGCAAAAAGACCAGTTTTCAAATGATCAGTAGAAGCTGGAGCGTAAGATGCTCACATTGATTCTTGCAAGTGCACAGGAACACAAGGTGGGCTTCCAGTTCTGTTTTGTGCCTTTTGACAACTTTATTAATTCTTAAAAAAAAAAAAAAAAGAAAAAAAAAAAGAAAAAGAGAAAAAAATATACTTACTACCAGAAGATACTCAATTTAATTTTTTACTTCATCTCAGATGATCCATGCTGATGGACTTTTCTTCATATAACCATGACATTATTCTTTACCTCCTCCATTCTGTTTGCAGATTCTGATTAGAACATTCTTTTAATTTTGAATGGGATTAGGATGAGATAGTCAGTGATTGATACCAGTTGACAGGGTATTTCCTGCTCTCACCATGATGTTTTTGTACAAATTAGGTATGTCTTTGTCAACGTAATGGGAGTTTTCGACTGGCTCAGCTCTTTGCGCTAATTGTTCTTTCTATAGATTTACTTACTAAAGTATATGTATTTGGGACTGAATTGTGAAACTCAGTTTCACTTATAGGGATACTCTCACTGGATTGTTAGGCATACTTACTTGAATAGGGGCTTATCAGTTCAGCTTGACTTGATTTACGTTTGCTTGCAATAAACATCCAGAGCAGTGTAAGCAATATTTCATTATATTGATACCTGATCATGTCATGTGAAAACACATTTTTAAGAGTGCATAGGAAAGAGAATCAGGCACAAGTTCATTTTCATGCTGATTTTCTTAACTGTTCCAGACTTGGCTTTGTCACCTTCACTTTCTGCTTAGGATTTCTTGGATATAGAGTTAGTGTTCTAAAATAAGAAAAAGCAAAAGAGAAACCAAACTCCCCAAAGTGAACCGTTTCTCCACTTATGTGGAGGACCTTCCTGAGTCCCAGGCTGGTTCATCAGCAAGTCTCCCAGAACACATTCCCTAAGGCAGCCAGAGAGGCATCAGGGGCATATTTCTTTTGGCTAGCCTCTCTCTGGAGAGATCCCTTCAAGGAAGCCAACACTCCGGTAGGTTTTGCTGTCAGTGGAGATGGGACTCAGGGAATTAGATCTCATTCCAGACAGTCATGTATTCCTGAGGAATTGTCCCGGTCCTTTTGTTTTCTTGTGGCAATTGTTGACCACCATTAATAGAAGATATGCTGTGCAATGCTTAACAAAAGCAGAGTATGTGAGTAGGAAGAAGGTTAATTGGCATTTCTTCTCTAGCAGTGACTGGTTGACAGCAACTGATCTTTTGTGAGATAGCAACTTTTGGAGAGCCGAGAGCTTGGGAAGACAGTCCCCTCATTGTTCATCCATCATTTCCCTCCATTCCTGATTCAAATGAGATGTCTTCCTTCTTCCATCCATGGTCCAGACTCACAGGTGGATGAAGCACACAAGTGGAGTTTTAAAACCCTAAAAAGTCTCCCCTAAGCCTGCACATACTGAGGTTTCTGGGAAGCTTATATTGAGGCTGATTTGGATAAAATCACACAGGGGCAGCAGGATGTCTGGTATTGAGGGCACAAATGCCATATTCCTTTTCCCGTGTGTGAAGCCATTACAGAATACAACTCTTTTCATATGTATAGTCTGTAACAGGGTCAAAATGTGTTTTTTCTTGAGCCTTGTGCTGAGAAAACTAAGCCATTTTGCTGAAGCTTTCCCAAAAACCACTTAGCCTGGGGCAGACAGTATGCATGGAAAAAATCCAGCCCAAACAGCTGAAATCTGGCAAAGTTGAACTCCAACTGAAACATATTTTTCTCATGGAAAAGTGTTGGGTGACCTCTGATATCAAGGATTCCCTCCTCCACCTAACTGAGATGGATAGGCAAAGTATGCAGCTTAAGGTCTGCATTCATCAGCTTGGGTGTATGTACCCTGAACAGCAAATTTTATGTATAGAAATGTACACCCTTCTCTATACATGCTGAATAGCTCCCTGCCACACAGGATTCCTGGCTGCAGATCAGTTGCATCACTCCCTTGATGTCATCCTGACATATACCACCTCCAGCATTCTTCTCTGCCTGGAAGAACAGTAGTCCACACTTGC
>JAWWEU010000040.1:64981137-65007250 GCA_035583155.1 Acropternis orthonyx | reverse complement strand
CGGTGTTTAGTTAGTTTGTCTTCTCCTCCACTTTTCTTTCTTTTCCTTTTTTTTTTCTCACCCCCCCCCACCCCGATTAGTTGCTGCTACTGCAGCCAATCAAAGGCAGCCTCATACATTTGTTTCTGTTTTTCATTTTGCTTTGCTACAGAAGTTAAAAAGAAATGCTTTGGAAGGACTTTCTTCAGCACAAGTGAGGAAGCAGCTGTTAACCATGAAAAAAAGCCCATAAGTTTGTGCTTCCTGAGCGAGGAAATAGCTGCTGCCACCACCACTACTGTTTCTTTAGACTTTTCTTGTGGCCTGGGAGATGACTTGCTCTGACACTGTGGCACACAAGGCTGGAGGACAGCACTGGGGTGGGTATGGGAGACTAGGAAAAGTCATGTGGCTCTGACTCACTGTGAGTTATATTTCAAAACCATTACTGAGCCTGTATGTCCAACAGTCCATGCCAAGCCCTGTAGGAAATCTACCCTGTGTTATACTTTCCTTGAAAGAAGAGTGGAAGGATCAAATGCTGTGGGAATGTTGGTCAGCAAAGCCTGTGAAACTGGTGGCTATGCCAGAAAGATGGGATGTTTTGCTGTTTCTGCAAATGTGAGAGAGAAAAATCACTGTGATCCACTATCAGTGTTGTCACTTGGTTAAATACTGTCTGTGTCCTTTTTCTATGTAAATGGTCCATAGCAAAGGCACCACAGGTGACCCTTGCAGTGCATATGCCCAGGCAGAAAGTCCCTGCAGAAGGTTTGACAGGACCTCTTGCCTCAGTGGCAAATAATTCTGGGAAATCGGCTTTCCAAACATTTCCTCCTCTTTGCACAAGCGAAAACACAACACAGGAAAGGTTGCTCTTTTTTCCCAATTTATGCCAGCTTACTTCTCCTTGTGGGCATCACCACTGATGGGCTCCCACATCTCTCTGCAGCACAACATGGCACACACTGACACAGAGGATAGGTAAGAAGGTTGATTGTAGCAGTAACTGAATCTGTCTAACCTGTGTTAGCCCAGGACAGGGAGAGACAGGCACATCAGTAGTGTCAGATCAGACCCTTTTGGTGCCTCAGGCAATCACTTGCTGTGATTTTGCAACAGGTATTGCTTCAATTCATGTGCTGATCCTCATGGGAGTCCTTCAAGGTCTTCATTTACAATGCAGAAGTATCACAAAACAGTCATTTACCCCCAGAAAGTAGTAGTATGGTATGACAGAAAGGGGGAAATAAGCACATCTCTCAGAGACATGACCTGGTGTAATCTGATATACAAACTCCATCACCGCCACACCTTGGAGCAGGAGAGGAAAGAGAAGCTTTATCTCACTTTTCTTCTGCTCTGCCCTTGTGATCTGACTTTCCTCAGCAGATGCTCTCTGCATGCCAGGCTCTGCAGGGGCAGCAGGTGCATTTCACCTTGAGGTTCAGTGACCCAGCTGATGGGAAAAACACTTGCCATTTACACCAGAAAATAAGGAGCAGTACTAGGCAATGTCTGCCACAAAAGCAGCACTGGGGGGGCTTGGGATTGCTGTTGCAGGCACACTAGAGTACCACCCAGCAGTGATGTAAATCAGCCAGGCCCATGTAAGTGACCTGAGCTGTGCTGGCCCACACCACCTCAGAGTCCACCCTGCATGCAGACATATTTAGCACACACTTCTAACATCCTTCCAGCCATCGCCTCCACAAGGTACTGAGACATGCTTCGTGAGCACTGTAGACACCTCTGAGCAGCACAGCCAGCACAATGCTTCATTTCAGCTTCCACTTCATTTACCTCTTAACAAGGAAATCATCCTCTTGAAACTGAAGTTTCACAATGAATGTACATTTGCTGAGAAAAGGTTTGTGGAAGAATTTTGTTTCATGTATTTCTGAAAGCACAGTATTTTTGAGTATTTATTTTCTTTCTTTCTTTCTTTGGAGGGGGAAAGATGGTGAAGTGTTATATATGGAAAAGAAAGATAATGAAGTTACTTTTTTTCCCTCAGAAGGTCATGGTGACAAGTCATTGAAGGACACAGAACTTAAGTGCATGCCAAGAGAACCCAGGAGACCAGATTTGGGAATTCTAACACAGAATTTTTTTTTCTGGAGAACGGGGAGAAGGCAGGAAGAAAAGGCTTTTACATAGGAAGTAGCAAATTAACAGAACCAGAAGATTGTCTATAGGGAAGGAGGAAGCTGTGGAGGGTGGGAGGTGTGTAGCCTGTGCATTTACAAGCTACTCTGAACAAGGTGCCAAACTTCCCGGGAAGCTGATTTGGGTTAGCCAGTTTTTGCAACTGTGTCTCTAGCTCTTGCAAAAGGGATGATGCCCTTTTCCTGTGGGCTGTTGATGCTCTCCCTTGTCGACTGGCCAGTTTACATTGCTGGCTAATTGGAAAGAGAAGTAGTTTCCTCCTTAGTTTCCCCTCCCCTCTCACTTGCAGTGACAGTGGAAGTAGGCAACTGGAGTCCTTCTTTTCTTCTCAGGACTGGGATCCTGGACCAGTGGGCTCGGGATGGGTCTCTGCAGCCCTGGATGGAGAAGTAGTTGGGGACAGACGAGAAAGTGGTGGGTTGAGCAAAAACCTTGTGCTGTAGAAATCTTTCTTCCAGAAAAGTGGGGAGGGGATGGGGCAGGGAAGGCAGAGCACCAACCACCCTTGTTGCAGTAGCAACGTGTTTTCATTGTGATGCAAATATCTTAATGTAAGGTTCAGGTTCACCCAGTTCTTGTGGCTGGAACTGAAACCAGGATGTCTTCACTTTTGCTCACAGCTCTCAATGCTCTCCTATCTCACTGTGATCCCAGAGCTTGTTTTCAACAAGGCTTCTGTGTCTCTAGAGAGGTGTCATTCAGTAGAGCACATCAGGGACCTTAGTCAGATAGGAGGTCACCATGACCCTCTCCCCCTCTCCAGTGGCTTTTTGGTGGGATGTGTCCAGGAAAACACGGGTGTGCTACGATGCAATGATGTTTGAAAAAGTGGTTACATTCAATCAGAGTTGTTCACACTAACCTTAGATTGACACCATCTGTGGTGCCTGCGAACACAGAAGCCAGCCCCACAGATTGCAATCACCGAGACACTGCCCTGTGCACCAGTCTGGACTGCTTTGAAAACAGTGGCTTTACTTCTGGGAAACCTGATGTACAGATTTGAACAGGAAATTTACAGCCTTCTTGCATAAAACTTGACTTCTCGTCACCCCCCGCTTGGAGTGAGCCTGTAAATGTTTAAGTCACCTCACTGTTATCCTGTGTGGGGTCTTTGTTCCATGCCTCTCTTAGTTATGTTGACTTAGTCCCGCTTCTCTCACTGCACAGTTGGCATTAAACTCTGGGGCTTGGGGCAAAGGCAGGGCTTGGTCAGCTCTTCCATGCCCCCCTTGGAGGGGCTGACTTTTGCTGCTGTCTGATGTGGACTGGGGGGGCTGCCTCTAGTTTTGGACCCTGTGCAGTCACCTCAGTTGCTCTCTCCTAAATCTAATTCTGTTCTGCTTTGTCCAGATTATAAAGCTCCCTGGAATTAAGTTTAAATGCAGAGCAGGGTCAAGGACAGCTTGGATGCTGTTAAGACTGGGACTGTGCAGTTCAGGCTTGCTTTGTAGAATTCGCTGTTTAAAATCATTGTGTTTTCCTGAGCTGTCTCTTCTGGTACCCAAGCTGTGTGTGAATCCTCCTCCCACCCATGACAACTCAGACCTAAAAATCTCTGGTCCCCACCAGTGGAGGGTGCAGCCCTTGGTACTTCTCCATCCTGGTCCTATCCTCCATACTTTCCAGCTGGCAGGAACCTGCTTGGGTTCAACACTCAAGTCATTTTAGTATGAGTGAAGATGGAGCATGGTGGAAGGGTGCAGACCTCAGCATCTTGCATTTCAAAATCACCTCTTGCTTTGAAGGATCTGATCCCACTTTACAGTCTCAGAGTCCTGTAAGGCAATTTGATTTCCTTGCACTTCAGTGCAGCTGCTTCTGTTGAGTATGGCAGCTGCTCTACACTGCACAGAACACTGGCAAAGGAGACCTAATGATTATGCTTGGCTCAATCTGCAGAGGAAATTTAGGTAGAGTGAATGTAATAATTGAAGTTTGGCCAGGACATTGGTATAAAACACCTGTACCAGTGACTTGTGGTGTGACATAGTCATTTGTAGCAAAGGAAAGTGAAGCAGTGTTAGGTAGGTCACTCTTCTGGATGTGCAGTGTCATGAGTAATGTTCTGCTCTCTCCATCCATGGAGAATGGGGTTTTAATTCTTTGTACATGACAATGAGCCAACCATTTCCCCTAATAGGCACTTATAGAAAGAGGTAGTGGTTTTCTCTAATTTTGTAGGGGCCATGGGGAAGGTTTGGTATGTTCTTCTGAAAAAAACTCTAGTTTCCTGGGCTTTGGTTTCATATATAATTAGAGAAGAAAAGGCAAAACCAGAATCTTGGATCTGTACAGCCTGAAACTGTAGGGATGGAGGAATAAGGGTTTCTTCATTAGGACCCTCTTCAACCCAACCCCCAGCTGAGGCCCTAAAAGGTAAGTGGCTGAGTTTGGATTTGGAGGGCACTGTGCTCAAGATGCTGAAGTTCTAGTGGATTTGGTGTGAGACAAGCTGGTCCCTTGGGCAACCTGAGATTGAAGTTATGAGGACAGATTCTTTGATTTCTCTTTTGTTTTCTATCATCTCTAGCCCTTAAGCAGTCCCAAACCCAAAGGATGTGAGAATTTTGCCTTGTTGACCATCTTTGGCCCTTCACAGTTATTTTAAGATCCCTTAGAGATGAAGATTATAAGATCATTGCAGAGGAAAACAATAACTCTCATGTTTTGTTTTGGCAGTGGCAAGCCTGAGAGGTGATGAAATCCGTAATGTAACTCATGGATCTGACTCATATCACAGTAAAAAATTTACTTACAAAGTAAAAGTAAATTAGTGTAGCTGATATTGATTCCAAATTTGACATCACTTTGATCAGCTTCAGGATTGGCTTTACAACATTCATTCTTGGAGCTGGACTCCTCCTCAAGGTGAACAATAGCATGAAATGATCTCTTAATAAGGAAAAAAAAAAAAAAGGAAGAAAAACTCCTCTAGGCTCACTAAGAAAGCAATTAGTTTGTTCATGCTGAACCACAAAATTGCTGTGAGAAGCAGTGACTGACATTTTCATATGGAGGAGGAAGTGCTGTGTTGCTCAGAGGGTATGAAGAGCCTGCAGAAAGTGGCATTAGCCCTTGGAAATAGCAGTACTGTTTTTTTCCCCAACAAATTCAGGATAACACAGGGGGATTTCCAAAGAGGAGAATTGTGGCTATAAAGAATGGTGGCTATTACAAACAGATAAATCAGTCTCCAAACACAGTGATACCCAAGAGAAATTGTGCTGTTTTCTCCCAGCTATTAGTGAGATAGCTATTAACCCCAACGAGAGGGTTAAGAGGAAGTTCTTATGATGCAATGTTTATAAACAGGAAAACCCCATGGACTGTCTTCTTATAGTACCTAAAGAAAAGTCTGTTTCTTTTTGGGGAAGGTGAGGGACATGCCAGGGAATGAACCACCATGTTTGATCCATTCTTTCAGCTCTTGAGACATTCAAGGCATCAGGACACCCCTCAGACAGGGAGCTGCTGGGGGTGTAGAGTCCTTGCCACATGTGGAGACATGGCCCCATTGCTCTGTGCTGTCAGCTTACCAGTTGTTGATTTTATCTTCTTAGGGAAACCGTGTCTGATACCCGAGGCATCCCAGAGGGGCAAGAAGGCAAGTGTGGTTCTTCCATGTTTGCCTTGAGAATGTTGAGCAATAGCAGCTTGGACCTTCAACATTTCTTGGAAGCTTCTTTCAGTTTCCAGGACTGCTTGTTCTGTGTGATCTGCTACGTATCTCTGAGGCACACATCTCCTGTGCTGTGTGTAAATCTGCAGCAATACATCCTAGATTCCTGTAACTCATATATCCCTCCCCCCCCCCCCACCAATTCGATTAATAGAAACCCCAAGTTCCTTTTTTAGCTTCCTTTGTTGACCACAACTCACGTCATGAGTAAAGTCCTGCCTGCCATGCTGCCTGCCAGCATGTGTGCATATGGTCTGCAGAACATGAATGCAGCAAACCACTTCACAGCATTGTTGTTTTCTTTTGCTTATTTTTTTTTTTTTTATTCTTTCAGTGGAAACTATTAAAGACTGAAAGCCTTTTCTAATAAAATTCACACAGCTGCTGTCACTGCAGATGAAATCCTGACACCACAATAGGGGTTCAAGGCATGGCTGCCCCCCTTGCAAAGTGCACTGAAAGAGGACAACTCATTTCCAGAGCATGGAAAGCCATTGCAAAGACATGTCACTGTGTGTTATCCACCAAACCTGTAAACGGACACAGCCTGTAAAGCTGCTCTCTGCAATCAGTGCAGGTTTGCAATTTTCTCCCTCAGCTTTTTTCCACTGCTGCACCTGCCCTTCCCCCAGGCACAGCTTGGTTTGGTGAAGGCAGATTTAGATGCCAGTTCTGTCCTGAAGGTGGAGGATAATAGAGTTCACCAGGGGTTCACATTTGGCCTGTCAACAGCTGGCCATTTGTCTTCTAAGCTTCCAATTGTCTGATACTGAGAAATTGTAATGAGAGTGCTGACACTACAGTGTGGTTCTGCTAAAGGGCAAAGGTAGTGGGGAAGATGACCTCTGTTACTGCTTTTCCCCTTCTCCTAAACAGAATTGGAGATGCTATTTAAAAAGCCATGAACACATGAAAATTAATTCACAAGTTTGAGAGTGAATCCATCCAGAATGAGAATTTGGGAGGAGTGGCTGGCCATGCTACAGAAATAACATTTTATGTTGGATCCAACCATGCCAGGCTGGGTGGCCTTTGTAGGGTGGCAGGTGCCTCATCTCGAATAAGAGTGTTTAAAGAGCAGAAGAAAGATCAGTTTCCATGAAAGTCTTCATTTCTGAATTTCCTCCTCATTTTCAGTACAAGCCAACATTTATCTGTAGTTTTCCAGAAGACAAATCACTTCTGAACCAGTACCTTTTAGTACAAATATTGCCTAAAAAGCTGCAGCAGAAAATTCTTGTTATTCTGTCTGACTACTCAAGCTGTCAACACACAGACATATCCATGAGATTTCCAAGCCACAGGGCTTTCAGTTCCTGTGTGTGATAATTTGTTCAAGTTTCAATAGGAGCCTCTTTAGGTGTCTTTGTGTAGCGAGAGTTGGGAGTAAAGGAAAGTCTCTGTGGGAAAGAGAACACTGTTGCCCTATTTCAGGGCCAACAGAGCTTTTACAGAGCCTTCATGAACTTCATTTCACTATGGCTGGTGACCTGCTTGTTGTCTCAGGTGTGAGACCTATGGCGGAGCTATGAGATTCATCCTGGGTGTCCTCTAGCTCACAGCTCACTTTGCCCTGATGCCCAATGCGTGATTTCACCTGCCAGTGATGGAACAGGAATGAGAAAAGGCCATTTGTAGTAACAAACTAATTTTGGCAACTTAAGATAAATGCTCTGCTTTAGTCTAGCATGTACCTGGGCCTGGCAAGAGGTGTGAGAAGATGTTGTCTTTACTGATATTTTGCCTGCTTTTAGGGTTCGGGGACTAAGAGCCCTCCCACTCTACCTTCAGAGACAGCACCTGCCAAAGAGACTGTAAGCACTCTGCTAAGCCATTCAAAGCCCAGCAGAGTTGTGTCCTGGTTTATTCCCCTCTAGTTTAATGCAGGTGGTTTACATATCTCATTTTGTCACAGGTGGAGAACATTTGTATTTTCTGATGTAGTGCCTCTTTTCAGAAGAGTGCAGTGCTCTGATGCAGGTGATGTAGCATGTTGTGGCATCACTTAGGGGAAGGACTAGTCTTTAAAACAGTCCTGACTATTTGTGTTGTGAAAAACAAATAACTATAGGGAAAAAAATTAAATATCCCCTCTGTCTCCCCAGTAGTGTTTCCCAATAATGTCAAAGTCTTGTCCCTGAGCATTTTGCTGTGGTTGTTAGAAATCACATGTTCAGCAAGATACTCCTGCAAGATTTAAGGCTTCTGCTCCTGCAGCCCAGGAATGGGATGTGCCAGCTGGGGTCTGTAGAGCTTGCTCCTGCAGCTCTAGTTCACAAAATGCTCTTAGTCTTGCACCTGTACAGGGTGCAGTGCAAACTCTCATCCCATTCAAGCATGATGTCAGCAGGACCTTATTCAATGCTTAGCCTTTCACTGGGTTTATGGGTAAAGGGGTAAAGAGGATTAAGTGAAAAGAAGTATGCATTGACTTTAGTGGGAGTAGGCCTTCTGGCTTGACTGAAGACCACCTGTTCCTCTCAATGATCATCTCTCTACTTGTGAAGATCATTGCATGAGTTCGAGCTGGTCCTGGCAGATCCTATTGCCATCTTCCATCCTTAGTAAAAAACCTCTCCATCAGGACAGCTGTTAGTTACTTGCTTATTTATGACCTTGTTGGCCTGATTCAATAAAATTGGTTATTAAAAATTATAGCTGGCTCCAAGGTCGCCTGTCCAAGTTGTTGCCTTCAGAATCTGCCCCCTCACATCGCTGCTTTTTCTCTGGAGAAACGAACTACATTTTCTTCTCTTGGTGAGTGGTCCCTCTGCTCCCCCAGCCTGCTCCAGCCCCAGCTGGACCAATCACAGGCTACTAGTCCATCCTGCTCATGGCCAAGCCCCTGACAACCCCAGACATTTTGATACCCAGAGGCCAGCTGCTGTTTTCCTGAGAACAGAAGGCTGCTCAGGTCAAAACATCTGAGCTGAACGGAGAGATCTGACACCTATTTAGGCCTCACTCTCCTATTGAAGAAGAGGACAGAAGTTTATTGCATCTTCTTTTCAGCCTTTTAGACACAAGCTTCAGGCTGCTGACAAAGTGCTATTTGGCATGCTACTAATGTGGCAGAGAGCGAGCCCCATATCTCTTATTTACAGCTGCACTCCTAATTAATTAGCAACAAAATTACATAATAAAATACAGCTTGTACTGAGACAAGTTCTGGCTAAAGCCAAGCTGAGATGTAGTAAGGTTAAAAACCCCTCAAGACTCTGAGCCATGCTTAAGGTAAATCCCACAGGATACAAAAAAATTACCTCAACCCTGGGAATATCAGAAATTTTAAGGTGTTCTCCATGCAGAAAGCCATGAAAGTAAAAAATCAGAGCCAAGACCAGACTAATACTCATAATGTGCACATAATGAAGCCTCTGGATATTGAACAGGCTGGAGCTTGAATCTTTCCCACTGTGGCAACTCCTGCATAAAGCATATAGTTGTGATGACAAAGTCTGAGGATGCTTGATTTTTAAAATAATACTTTCAGATGAGATGTACAACTCTTCTCATGTTTAAAAATAAGTGTATGTGATATACGACCTTTGGTTTTACTGTTCTTCTATCTGCTTTGTCAGGTGTTTGCTGGGAGGGTATAGTCAATGTAGAATGACCCAAATGCTCATGCATATTTACCTCACACTTCTGTTTTTCATGGAGACCTGGAGTAGGTTTGTGCTGGTAATATCCCAGACATGTCCTATGGCTAGACATGTGCAATACCCACAGCCCAGGGCTGTGAGTATTCCTACCCATTTCTACTCAATCAGCTTTCTCCTATATTTCTTGCTGTGACTTGGCTTTAAGGACGTTCTACCTTGGTTTTGCCAACATAAGAAGCCCTCTTCTGTTTCAGCCCATATCCTCCCTGGGAGGGTGTTCATGGAGGCTGTCAGAAAGAGTCCTGCTTCTTCCTTGAGGGACTTCGGCCCATCTCTGCCATGTCAATGTGGTGACACTTGGGCTTTTGGGCACTCAAGCCTGTGTTTTCTCAGCCACAGAAATCAAAGCATTGTGCATTAGCCTTAGCTAATTTTCAGACTGGAAACTGGATGCCAGTTGTCTCAGTCCTAGACGAGTGCCCAGCCTACTAGATTGCTGTTGGCACTAGCTTCTTGCCTCACTTCTCCTCTTTTTCCATCCCTGTGAGCTATGTGGATGTGATGAAGTCTGTAACTCAGGGCTGTGAATCCCATCAGTCAGCAAACTTCCTGCTAACATTTGAAGTTTGCTTGAGTGTGCTGGCCTGCTTTGTGAATCTCAGCTGCCTGAGTCCAGCTCACCAGCTTAAGAACAATGACCTTATTTCTGCTTGAGGCCCTGCCTTAGGATGTTATCAAGGAGTCTGTGGGATGTGGTCTCTTTTCTTCTTAAATAAAAAAAAATTAAAAAAACTCTTTTTATTTTAATTCAAGCATTTTCCAAAACACAGGCAAAATGACCTTTTTTATTTCTTTTTAGCATTCTGGTGTGCATGAGTGAGTAATTCTGATAGAGGAGCTCAAGAACAGTTCTGTGTCAGATACTTACCCTCAACATGAGTGCTGCATGTAGTTGCTCCTTGTTGCTCTGCATGAGACATATCCCCCATGCTGGTAAGCCAGAAAAAAAATATCAGGAATATTCAGAAGAAATATTTTAAAATCTTTTGCTGGCTGTATTTTTCCTATACATGGTTAACAGAAGGACTCCCTATTCATCAAAAGTGACTCTACCCCAAGCAGTGCCTGCAGTCACACCCCCATACAGATGGGAGCTGGGATGGTTTAAGGTCTTCAGATGGGTTAAGTCTCCAGATTACAAGAGGCTTTTTATGGAAGGTGCTGGGGCCAGGACAGGCCAAGCCAGCCAGCAGTGAGAGGTCACTTCCACCTGAATGCAAAGCTTTGCAAGCCTGTGTGAAATAGCTCAGTTCTTCCATGGTTGTTTTCCTTAGAGTCGTGTTTCCACACTGTGAAAACTATAGACATTAACAACAGTGTTTAGCCTGAGAGCCAAGCTTTGCTGTACTGTCTAACCAGGGCTGGGCTGAAATGTGGAGACAGAGCATCTTTAGGGATGTCTTCTCCGGTGCAGAAGACAGCAGTGGTGTCAGATCAGAATAAGACCACACACTTGTGTCTGCCACTGTCTAACCCCAACCTGCTTTGTCAGAGGAATAAACATCAGTCTTGGGGGATGCCAGTGCACCAACTTCCCTGCTTTTAAGTTTTAAGGAAAAAAAGGAAAGGTCTCTCTATAAGAAGTCTGATGAAATTGGCTGTTTCAGGATCAGTAGAAATGATACTTCCTCTGTCCCCTTTTGAGGCTTAGCAGTTGCTGTGATTAGGGCAGAGCTTTCACCCTTTATCTTGAGAAATGCTGTGTAGGTATGAATATTGTCATAAGCAATGCAAAGGCACATGTGATTCCCTTTTCTCTGGCTGAGGACCAAGGGAGCAAGTGTGCTATGAGGATGAGGAGGTCTGTGAGGGGAAAACACTGCCAACAATCACAGAGGAAAAATTAGGATGTGGACAGGAGATTAATTAAATTACCAGACAGTTAGAAAAATAAAAAACCTAAAAGCAATTAGTGTATTTTTTCCTACTTCCTTACAACAGCCATGTGAGTAGCTCTCCTTTACCTCTTTACAGCAGTGTGGTTCTCCTCTGAGAGCTTCAGTGACAGGCATCACATTTGAGTCAAAAAGACAACCGTAAACAAGAAATCCTAGAAATGTCTTCTGCAGACTATAAGATTTCAAAGGGAACAGAGAAAAGATGGTCAATCACTCTTGACAGGACTGGGCCATCAGAGAGGATACCCATCTTCCCTGCAGCCAGTCCAGGGCTGCCTAGAGCAGCTGCCTCCAAAGAGATGAATGAAAGAGGTGCAGACCTGATATACCTGTCCCACGGAGTGACTGCTTTTCCTAAGAGGGCTGTTCCTTGCAAGGCTTGGCTTTCCCCACTATCCTGGAGAAGCAGCAACAGCTGGGCAAAGGCATTTCTGCCTTTTGTCAGCCTCAGACAGAGGTCAGCACTAAAGGCCTTGTCATGTGAGCTGGTGGTAATGTGGTGTTGGTAAGAAATGAGAGGCCTCCAGGAAGATGTTAAAAAAATTAATGAAAAATGGCACAAACTACTAAAAACCCTAGCAGGAAAGGTTGCAGGAAGAAGCAGGAGTTTCCCCTGGGCAAACTTCTTTTGGCCTTTATAAGGCATGTGAGCCTCTTTCCTCAGTGCAGCCCATTGACTGGCCATAGAAAACGTCCTCCCCTGCAGTGCAATGGGTCTGTTTTCCTCACAGCCCTTACCAGCTTTTCCCTGCCCTCCTGGAGGGCCCCACTGATGCACAGTGAATCTTCTGCATGATTTTGGCCCCTCTCCTTTCTGCTGTTTTACCTTGAACCTTCTGCTGACTGTTACCATCACCACCTCCCCTCTCTTTTTGCAGGAAGGCCCACAGCCACAGCCAAGAGCATCTGCAAACCAATGGGTCTTTCTTCCTCTCCTCTGCCCAGGCATTTGGGTTCTGGTAGCATTCTCCATTGCTCTGTGTGGAAGATGTGGCCCAGGGTGCCCAAGTGAAAGAGGGGACAGTGAGCCAGGACATCACCCATCCAGAGGGTTGGCAGAGGTCCAGCTGCTGAAGCCTTGCCACAGTGCTGCCTTCCCATCCCTTTCCACATCAGCTAATGTCCCGAGGCTTTGAAATCTGAGTCCAAACCGTTGGTTATTGAATACTGTTCCTGCTACAGCTCCTTCTCTTTCCTGCTTTCCTCCCTTTCCCTAGTCTTTTATTTCTTCTTCCTGGCATGGGCTTAGGTGGGCATACGTGACTTATGAGTTTTAATTTCCTGTATGAAATATTTCTTATGGCCTGCAGGTAGGTGCTTTATTTTTCCACCCATCCCCTGCCTCCACCATTAGGCTTTTCCTTAGTTTTAGAGTTTTTCTGTACCCCTAAACTGCACCTTTTGATATCCCAAGCCCCTTTGGATCTCAGTTACTGCAAGATGTTACTTGACAGGTTTCAGTGGTGTCAGTGCTTGTTCACACACTGGATAAATGAGAGAAAAATGTTTTTCCTTGGTAAGTGTAAAACAGTCTGTCCATGTTGGTATTTGTGATTGGGAAGCATTCAGTACCAGTGAACCCTTGTGTACAGTAGAGCATTTAATGGTCCATCTGATATGGGAGACTGGGTGGAGGGAGAGAGGTGCAATGGTCTGGCCAATGAAAACTTCTGAATTGTTATCTCCTGCTGATGAACAAAGTAGGCTGTGGCTTGTGCTGCCTGTGTCACGGTTGTATGCCACTGCCAGCCATCAGCAGGTCATGATGGATGTGACAAACACAAGAGGGGTGACAGCACTGTGGGACTGTGCTCTTCCAGATTTGCACCATGCCTGGAGACTTGGGGATCAGCAGGGGTGGAAGCTAGCTGTAAAAATACATGTTTTGCAGTCTTTTCTTTCATTCTGTCCTCATGCTCTCAGTCTTTTAATTGATTTGGCCAATCTCAATTTCCCAACAGGCTGAGTTTTGAGCATCTAAGGGGGTCAGGGGCAGCAAGCTGTAACATGTTGCTGGGCTGCACTTAGCAAAGGGGCAATGGAAAGACACATGGATATGTCTGTGTGCACTGCATGCTTTCAAATATGTCTCTTCCCCATCCAAAATTTTCTGTCTGGGATCCCAAATGATAGTCTTTTTTTGTTTGACTCCAACACGCAGTTTCCCTTGGCCTTTAGGATGTAGGGTAGGACTTCATAAAACCCTCCTTCCCCAGGACTCTTGTGGACCACAGGGCATTTAAACATCACTTATAAAGAGAATGTGTAATTATATCCATCTTCAACATGTTTCCTGCTGCTTGCAGGGTCCTTTGCAGCTGTCAGAGAGCCAAGCATGTGGGTACTCAGGAGTCTTCACCCACCCATCGGAGCCCTGACACTGCCACAGCTATAGTGACTGAATCCCCCAGCTCACCTCAGCATCATGGGGAGAAGCTATGGCAGGCCTGTGCCACAGCCTGCACTGCTGGGGAGTGGCAGAAAGGAAATTGCAGCCTAGCAAGCTGCTGTGGCAACCTCTGGGGATGCGAGAGTCCAGCACTGCAACTAATGAGGTGAGAAAGGTAATATGTATTGAGCCTAGACTGACGTTTACTCCATTTTTTCATGCAGCCCTCATCCTGACATCCCATATATTTAGCTGGGCTTTTTTAAATCAATTTGGAAACATCTAACCTAGGTTGAGTAACAGGCTTGAATGGCTGAACAGTTTAACCATTCACAGAACTCAGGGCTTTGCATTGGGAAGAGATTCAGAGATTTTACTGAAAACCAAAGCTTTTTTCTTTCAAGTTCTTCCTTGCTCATTTATTAGCTGTGTCTGGCTTGGGTACCTGGATAGCCCCACGTAGCATTGCACAGATGCTCTCCTTACTCAGCAGCCCCATAAAATCTTGATTTTCAAATGAGCCGAGTGTCTGAGCAGGTTCCACTGGCTTCACCTTATTATCACAAAGCTCCTGCACCAAGCTACCAGTCAGACCCACCAACTTCAAAGGCAGTGTGTAGATTCACGTCTTATAAAAGCCTGGCCCAGCCCTCTTGGGATACACCCATTCTCTGCCCACAAAATGCTGCTTTCCCCCCTGGCTGGCTCTGTGGTAGGGGGTGGGGTGGGACCAGTGCTCAGCATGGCGGCCTCCATCCCCATTCCCTGTCTGCTGGAGGCACCCAGAGCCTCCAATGCAGCCTTTGCCCTGGGCCATGTCTACAAAGGGAATTTCTCTTGCCACCTTCTCCTTCACAGGCAGCAGTGGCTGATGCTGCCCTGGGTGTGGAGGCACAGATGTGCTTGGCCGCTGTCGCTTCTGCCACTGCCCTCTGGTGGGGGCTGCCTGGGCAATAAATGCCATGTGCTGTGGACAGGTATAGCGAGGTCTTTTCCTGCACCCACACAGTGCACCTTTGCAGGGACTTTTTGGACAGTAGCACTTTGCCTACAGATTTGTGGGAATCCAGCATGAAGTGTCTGAAATCCTCTTTGTTTACTGCGGTTTTTAACCTGTGGTTGGAAAATTCCCATTCCTCGTCTGCCTTGCATCCACCCCATCTTCTGGGGTAAGGCAGCTTGCTCTGCTGCTGGCTGGACTCGAGTTGATTTGGGCAAAACTGAAAGCTTTGCTCTCTGGCTCTCCTTTCCTGGGCACAGGACTTGCCTGGATGCAGCCTCCTGATTTTATTGAAGTGAATTGGTTTTAAAATCCTGGATTCCACTGGGTTTCCTGTGAAATTAAATCCTGAAAAAAAGCTGCACCTTTTCTAAAAAAGCCCTGCTGTCAACAAAATGCATCTTGGAATATTGGGGCAGCATCCCTGTGTGGTGTGACAGGCTGCCTACAGGCTGGAAAGGGATGCGTTTGCACAGCTTAGCTTACATAAATTGAGCAGCAAGTGACAGCAAATGGCAGCCACATGAGAGAGCCCAAAAGGTTTGAAGTGTTGCAGAACAAAGCTACTTTTATGATTTATACACTTGCGAGACAACCATCAAATTCTTTGCTGAAACTGGAGCTTCCCTGGTAGCACCATGAGGGCTGGCCAGCCTGTGAGGAATTCTTGGCATCAGAGCAGATGTCCCAGAGTGGTACAAAGGGCTTTGCCAGTGTGAGATGTAGCTATCAATAGGATATCTATCAGGGCAGGCAACAAATGGGCCACTGATCTTGGCTTCCTCTGCCTCTCCGGCCCCAGCGTGTGTGATATACAGTGGTAACAACCCCCTAGACAACTGTCACAACATTCCTGTGCAAGGTGAGGTAGCCACTGAGTGAGTGGCCCCTGTGCTTCAAAATGAGCTCTTCATCTCATGTGAGATGAGATGTTGTGCAGAGCTGAGGGGCTGGAGCACAGGGAGAAGCCTACAGGGTGTGATGCCCTTATGCGATCAGGCTTTGGGCTGCCCATGAGGCACGATGTGCTCAGGGAGTGGGCAGGAGCTGTCCCCACGGGGCCGGATACTGGTGGCCACTGTTGGTACTTCCTATGGACTATCCCCCAGGAGCTGCAATCCAAGGACATGGTCTGGAAGTCAGGTTTATATAGAGTTGTGTTCTTGTTGAGAGTCATGCCAGGCTCACAGATTTGCGATGCTTCTGTTCTCCTGCATGCCCAGTGAGGAGCATCTTAGCTGTAATCTTTCTGAGGTACTGTTTTCTCCTGTGTAAAATGGAGGTTGATAGCATTTAATGACTTTATAGCCAAATGAAGTCCTTTTTATAAAAGGAACAGGAAAAGTGAGGACTCCTGAAATTTTGCCAGTTGAGTGAACTTTGATTACCATGCCCGCCTGAGGGTATGGCTAAATCACAAGAGCTTGTGCACCAGTGCTTCCCTGAAGTGGGGGAAGAAACACGAGTTAGAGCCTTCAGCCCAAGGTCTCTTTGATAGGGCTAAGCTTGTATGCATTGAGACATCATTTATTTAGAGAACTGCTCTTATTGCTGCTGTTTTGCCAGAAAACATCCTCTGGTTTCCACTGGCTGCTGCCCCTGCAGCATTAGAGATTATTTTCCACATTTGTTTGCACATTGCTCTCATTAACACTTCCAGCAGAAATCTGTGGGCACTAGAGCGAGGAGACAGGGCACAAAACCAGTGGCAGACAGGCAGAAGGATGTGGCACGTGAAAGCCCTGCAGAAATGTCTTTGAATATCGCCATAGAAAAGGTTCAGAGTTTTGCATTGGTTGCAATGCTACACAGCCATAGTGGTGCTATCTCATTAGCTACTGTGGGCTGACAGCTCAGATGAAGCTATTTCATCTCAAGTAAAGAGCTGTGTCTAAAACATTTACAGGGTGGGACTCCAGTTTCAGGCTGACAGTATCCAGGGATCTCCTGTACCCAACAAACTCTCACTGGAGAGCACCAGACAAGTGCACAATATAAATGGCTAATTTTACTTTGGGTATGGACTACGGTAAGCCTGGCCAGTTCCTTCCTCTAGCTTATCCTTACAAAGCACATGTCATCTGGGATTTCCATACCAGCTGGAATGACTTATTTTGCAGGAGTGTAATGGTGATGATGCTCTGTAGTGAATACGGGACAGGGGGAAACCCATGCCAGAACAGAAACATGTCAGGCTATTTTGGAATCGCGTGGAGTGGTGTACTGGTCCCAGTGAAATAACAGATTTTGGTTCAGACTCACTGTGCATCTATTTTTTTAGGGTGAGGCAAAGAGGGAGGCCAGTTTGGTGAAAGAACTGGTCCTTTCTGTTCGGAACTGTTGGTTTTGCCCTGCTTATTCTGTTTATTTGCAGGCAGCTGACTTGTCTTCTTGGCTTTCTCTTTCCTCATCTAATGCAAACTGGTCATCTCTTCCATTTAAACAGAATCCAGCAGTATTTTGATGCCAGGGAAAACACGAAAATGTTGCTCTGAAAGCCACAAAGGGTTCAATTATTTCCTGGAGACGATATGAAGCCTATTGAATTGCAAGTGATGGTTATCAGCTCTTACTTGTGGAAGAAAAGGGCTGGAAGTGAGTGGAATAGAAATCATTGTGCAGGCAGCTTTTGCCTAGGAAAGTCACCCATCTCAGTCTGTAAAATTAGGTTAAGCACAGAGTGCAGGAAAAGAAAATAGGAACTGAAAAACTTGGCACTTTCTTATCCTTATCTCTTCACTTGCTCTGCACTGGGTCTGGGCTCCAGGGACTGATGACTCTGTAAAATGGGAGCATGCTCAGCTCTGGATAGCAGGAGAGGCAGGGATTTCTCCTGCAGTCCTCCTCTCCAATGCTCCTACTGGAAACCTGCAGCCTCCCAGTAGGACAATATGTGTTGACTTCAGGGATGAGGGGGAGCTAATTAACTGTCTGAATGTTTTATTAGGAGGAGGAGAAATGGCTGTTCTGTGAGAGAGGAAGGCACAAGAAGTAATTTTTATGCCACATTTGTTGTAGCCACTGGCTTATTTTCCCTAAGAGGAGTCATTTTCTGAAGATGGGAAACAGGAGATGTGTCAAGACCAACAGGGAACAAGTTTACATAGAATTGGTTGTACTGATGTGCCTGGTAGGAGGCATGTGGAAGGATGTGTGCATAATGCTTGTTGTACCGGACTGTCTTTGTGTGGGATTTCAAAATAGTTCAGAGACCTAATTGTGGTAAAAAAGGTAATCTTCAGTGCGTGGTATGGAGGAGCTGGGAGAAAGTGCAATCTGCTCTTGGAGACAGCTTTCTTAGCAAAAGCTGGGGAAGGAGAGTTCCATTTAGTTCACCAATTAAATCACCTGCCTTTTGGCTATTCAGTGACAAGAAACTCAGTACACTCAGCCAAATAAAGCATTTGTTAAGTAGTCCAAAAATGGAGTCTGGTGCAAAAAGATCGTAGCTTCTACAAAGAAGCTCAGCTGATTCCAGAAGCACTGCCTGAGATACAGCCCTTAATCCTATTATGGATCCTATCATTGGTCTCTCGAGGTCTCTTTCTGCTTGCTGCTCTTTTATACTTTAAACAGGCAGGATTTTCACTTTGCTGTGTGGGAAGACACCCTTCTTTTATTTAAGATAGGAGGGGAGAAAACTGACTTACATGGTATGTACATGTAGGTACTTCTGCATTGTAAATAGCTGTTGTGGTCACACCAGGGTTAAGAAGAAAGAGGAAGGTTCCTTTGTGTGCCAATAGGTGGGGATTGGAGCTCAGTTTTCAAATTAAGGGTAACTAAGTAGAGAAAGCAATACCCTGATAAAGAGTCCAATATGGTGGGAGAGTCCAAGAACAGAACAAGAGATGCTGGCTTGGCTCAGCCTCAGCAAGTTGTTCTTGCAGAGGAATGTGTGCAGGGATCAAAAACAAAGCATGCCTCTGCTCCCAGCATGGGCCTGAGGTCCAGAGAACTGCCCAGCTCAGTCCATGTCCTGGCCCAGGGGGGATGAAGCACTGATTCCAAAAGGGCTGGTTGCCACTTTCCCTCTATCACTTTTAGCATGGCCCCAATCCTGCAGAGAAGCCTTCAATTCTACTCCTCAGAAATCAGTGGCATCAGGTAGTCCTGGTGATGGCAGTCCGGGGGGCAGATTTTGGCCCAGAACAGATGCCTGGCCCTTGGTGAATATTGTATGATGGTATTTTTCCTGCCATACTCCCAGTGCAGTGTGTGCAGGGAAGCAATACAGTGCTTATGCAGATGCCCTGCTGAGCTTGGCCACCAGACTGTAAGTCTGTTCAGGTCACACTGAATCAGAGCGGGTCCTGTCTCTGGAGTGCCAGGCTAGGACCTTCCTGCCAGGCTAGGTAAAGTCTCGTGAGATCTCTTCATGTGTAAACGTCCACTGGGCATGGGTCTTAAGGAGCATCCCCAGGCTCTGGAGCTGGCTTCAGACAGAACTGTGGTCCCAAAGCTGACTCTTCTGGCTGTGTGGATGCACATGCTTCTCTCTTTAAAGTTTATAACTTAATATCCTGAATTGTAGACACTGCTAGCTCTAAGCACAAGTTTTTCTCTTCAGTCAAATCCAGAACCACAGATGTTTTGGTGTGAGACCCAAGAGTCTCCAGAGTGTCTGGAGCTGCATTGTGGATTGCTAGTGTCAGTTTTAGGCTTGGCATATAACTTTAAGCATTTCATTGCCTACCAAAAAAAAGATCGGGACATTTCTTGATTATGGAGATGCCCATTCTTCATTTATCTTCATGCTTCAAGGCTTAATACAGCAAATACTGAAATGTATCAGTTGGTCTTCCTGCTGCCTACCTCCCCACCCTCACTTCCTCCAGCTATTTGCTTAGAGTTATTTGCTCAGGATTTGTTTTCCTCTGATTTTACAAGTTTGCCTTACACAGCAAAAAAACTGCTATTTTGTTCTCTCTGGTATTTGGCAGGAAAACAAAAAGAACACAAAGAAGAAAAGGGTAATAATTGTTTTTTTCCTGATGATTTAACATACAAGAGTTCTTTTTAGTGATACTGTTGCTGCTGTGTTAAAGCATCTTCTTTTCTTAGGTATGCCAAGAGCTACTGCAGAGAGAAGAAAACAAGGTGTCTCTTAACTGTGCTTTCCTGGGGCTGGTGGTGGGCTCTGAGCTGAGACCTGCCCATGTGCCTGGTGCTCACTAGCAAGGCTCCCTCACTCACATGTTATTTTGATCCAGGTGATGGAATTTGACAGAGCAGCTTTTGTGCAGGTATGTGCAAAGCTCATGTCTTTGCTGTTCTACTCCAGTGGAAGTTGAAACAGGTGCCACTGTGCTCAGTGCCTTTTCTTTTTCTTTTTTTTTTTTTTTTTTTCATATTCCCATGCATTATTTTGTTTTATGAAACTCCTTGTTTCAGGTTGGGCTAATCTTCATCTCCTAAGGACATGCAACATGGCAGGTAAAAGATCCCAAGTAGCTTCCAATTAACTGGGGAAGGACTGGTTTGACAGCAGGGTTGGTAGCTGGTTCAGTAGTGTTCTCAGCAGTTTGATCCCCTAGTTTGGGTTGCATACTTTCTAGTTTCAGCCATGTGACTTTTGTCTTTCATGAGATTTTTGTTTTCTTCCACCGCCAGCTGAGAACAGGTGATGCACAAGGCACACCGAATGAGAAGGCAATCGAGCAAGGCCAGTGAGATGAACTTTCCTAAGGTACTGTTCTGAGGGTTAGAAGTAAGAAGCCTGGTGGTACAGGCTATTTTTATTTCTTTCTTTCTCTAATGTTCTCCGTCATTGCCTGGCCCCTCCTGCTTGCATGAGAATAAACAGAGTTCCTCACCTTCCTCTTACTGCCCAGTGGGTGAAAAAGGTTTGGTCACAGAAGGAAAGAAGCAGGAAGAGGAAAATAAACAGATGAGTCATTTCTGGGGGGAAAAAAAAAAAAGCTTTCAGGAAAGGGGAGGACTGAAAGGGGCTGGCCATGCAACTTTGAGAGAAACCACAAATGTGGAGGTGTACCTTTACAAAGGCAGTTCCTCTCCATCTGTAAAGAGAGGCCTACAATGGGTCCCACAGAGGACGTGGAGGGTACCAGGCAGCATTTGCCCAGGGACAGTGGGAGCATCCAGTGGATTCCAGCTGCTGAGAAATATGTGGAAATTACATGCTGTAAGTCAGCTAGATAAACCAGGCGGAAAAATGGCTGAGTCAGAAAAACTGGGCCATTAAGTTCAAATGTGTTATTAATTAGAAAACTGCTTAACACAGCTGGAGATCCTCTGGATATGGGTAAACAAAAATACGATGGTGAGAGAACCAATTAAAACACTAATTAGTTCTTTTAGGAAGTTGTCCAGGTCCGTTAATGATGACCATTAATTGTAAGCTATGGAAGAGACAACTTATCTATATTGCTGCTGTCTTGAACATTAGTCCTCTGTGTATGTGTCGTGCCTTTTTGGGTCCGTACAAAAATCATTAATTCAAGGATCTGCACACTTACCAGTGGCAAGTGCAGGTTAATGAAGAATTAGAGACGTGATCTTCCAAGTACCTCACATGTAGTTTAACAAAGAATTATATACCGGGATATAATTTATTCAGGTCCATTTTCTGAATGGAAGAACTACCAGTTCTTCCCTCTCATTCCCATAGCAGCAGAAACAAAGCAGCAGTGATGGAACTGAAACTGTTTGCAAGAGTTTGCATTAAGTATTAATAACCAAGTAATTATCATTCCAATAACCATAATGAAAACCACAAGGTTATGTTTCCAGAAGATTATGCTTTGCAGAGATGGGAAGAGGTTTCATGTGGTCCATTGCCCTGACTTACAGAATTAAATTTCTAGACTGAGGAATTCAGCACTTACTGAACTGAATGTTCACTTGATCTTGGCCTTTGCAGTTCTGCCTTCACCAGTAAAAGCAACTGTGGAATGAGCACGGTGAGGGAAAACACTGATGTGCTTGCAATTAAGAGCATTGACATCATCAATTTCTATGTGCAGCAACATTATCAAGACACCAGAAGCCCTCTTGTATATGGGTGAAAATTTTCTCAGACCGTCATGTTGGCCTTCTGTGTGTCCCCAGATCTCTGATTCTTGTTTTCTTTGAAGGCCTAAATTTTATACTCCTAAAACAAATACAGTTTTAGGTTGCCAAGTTCCTGGGCAGATTTTCATTAGTGCATAAACTAAACTGCATGTGCACCTTTGCATTCACCCCTCTAGTTTGCAAACTCCAAGCAGGTGAGCAGCACCTTGCTTTAAATAAAGTAGCTATACTAGCTAGAGTCCTGCTGCAAGGAAGTGAAAGGATTGCTCTGTTTATTCAATGACAAGGCTTATTTCCCTCTTTCCATGACTGTATGGTTGGACTTCTTGGTCCTTCTGATGCATGGCCCCAGCTAAAATTGCACCAGATTTGCTTCAGTACCTACATTGTTCACTCAAAACATAAAGTCTGGAGATGTGCTTCAAAGCAGTTTTCTCATGCTGTCTTTAATTTTGTACAAAGTGGAGTCCAGCAGGATGAGAATTTTAGCATGAATCTCACATCTCTTTTAAGAGATTTTTGAGTACGTATTTGTATTAATGCACTTGAAAAATGCTAAAGATAAAAGTCTTGCAACTTCTGAAGCAGACCTACAAAGATGCATTTTTTAAACTGATAACTGGGCAAAAATATTGAATCCTTAGACTTTTCTCATATCTGAAATGTGTAATGTACCTCTCATCTGGAATGACCATTACTGCTGAGGTTGCCTGGGAACAACAGCTCCTCTTCTTGCTTTGCTCTGCATCCACTTAAAAGGGGTGCAAGAATCCGTATTGTAAATTTCTACTTAAGCTGAAACCAGATGAGATAAGTTGTCTCTCAAGAAGCATCCGTCTGTCACTGGTGACCGAGTGCTTAATTTAGAGCAGATGCTCAACTTTTAAATAGATGGCTCGAATTAGGTGAGGCAAATCCCACCCACAGGAAAGGTTTCTGATCAGTTGAAGCTTATGCAAGACTGTAGAAATGTGTGTTAAATTTTCAGTGTTTGAGATTTAAAAAAATATTGGGAAAATCAAATACTAAATAAATGTATAAATACCAAATAATTGTACAAATGATAATAGCCTACAACAACCTTGCCAACCACTGGTTCGTTGAACAAAACATCATCTTACAGCTCTTGTGTGGTGGAGATTCCTATTTGCTTTCATTTCAAGATGGAGCTGCAATAACAAAGCATATGTGATTTTAATGTGAAACCATAATCTGTCAACCCTAAGAACTAGGGAACAGGCCCATGTAAGATAACTAGCTCAACCTAACAATGATAAACATGTCACGATACAAAAATCTTCCCTTACAAATGAGAGAAAGATGTCATGTAATTAGAGATGTCATGCTATCCTGGGATGAGCAACATTCCCACAATTAATCATACCAACTACATTATGTAGTAGTTGCTGCTTGAAGACAAAGGAGGAATAAATACTCATGTAAACATGCCAAACATGAACTCTCCACAGATGTTGATTGCTGTTACATATTTAGCCTGAAGCACGTCAGTATGTGGAAGATAGGCTCTACGTCCAAGCAGAAGGACAGCTCAGAAAAGGGTTTATGATGCTGCAGGTAACATGGCTGGTTGTCTTTTCTAGGGTTCTTAGGAGACTGGTCATTAGGAGCTCCCCTATGGTCACCAAAGGAAAATTTGCCATTTTCTTGAATTAGGACTGCACTGGGGCCCTGGATGAACAAGTAATGTTTGGCTGACAATACAGCAGCTTAGAAACTGAAGGAGAGTTCAAAAGTTCCTAACAACTCTTCCAAACAAGAACTTTGTGAATACAATGCAAAAGCCACCATGCATATTTGTTGGAATAAAAACAAAATTAGCTTCAAGATGGATTTGTGATTTCTCCCTTACTTGTATGTTTACTTTTCATTAATATTGATTCCTTCTGACCTTCAAGTGCCTCTTCTTCATTGTACTTGCTCCACAGTGAATAGCTTACTGGCAATAATATTAATGGCTGAAGAAAATGTTAACAATAAAGACTACTTGCATGGAGAATTTTCACCTCGTGAATAAAGATTTCTTTTTATCAAGAAACCTCATTTGAAGACTACAGATTACATACTGTGTGACCCTGTATATAGCAAAGCTGACTGGTACTGCATGAATGTTGATATCATAGCAAATGCCTGACAGCAGTGCAGAGACATATGATATATCCTGAAAACAACTCAGACATGAGATCGATACAGAAGATTAGGAAGCCATAACCTCTAGGTGACCCATATGGAAACAAGAGCAAGGCTAAATTCAGTGATTAAAATGCTTGCCTAAGTCCAGATGAAATGAAGAGGTTTTACAGAGAATTAATTTTTACCCTTGCTTTTTTTATCCGCTTCTCTTTGATTTCCTTGTCAGCAGCAAAGCTTCCATTCCCATGACCAGCAGTAATTTGTGAGTGTGGTTGAAGAGTTCTACTGAAGACACTTTTCCCTTGCCATCTGCCAGGGTTTCTGTAGCTCTGTTGGTCCCTCCCAGTCCTTGGTCTGGGTTTACTTCAGCTGTCTCCCTCTGTCCTCATGAGACAGACAGCTAGGCAGCAGCAAAGGTTGCTACCTCTGTTTCTGAAGCATGCATTGCATGAAGGGCTGCATTGCCTGTGGAGCTGAGATTCTCCCCTAGGTATGATCAGAACCCAGAGGTCCAGCCTCCTGCACAAGGCACACCACATAGCCAGAGTTACACAGCCAGGCCTGGATGTTCCTTTGCTAATTGATTTCTTCTCCACATGCAACCCTGTTCAGTAAGTGAAATTCTCCTAGAAGAAAAAACTGCTTTTTGTTCTGTTTTCCATGGGGAACTCTTTTGGAATAAGGAGTGTGGAACAGCTTGCTCTGAAGTAGCTGTGCTGGGAGTCCTTTGGCCTTTCTTCCAGGGTGAAATTTGGTTTTTGTTTTCTTTGGTTTTGTTTTAATATTATGGAAAAAATCCTCTTTCCATAAGAAGCAACTAAACACAGAAATCTTTTACAGTCCTCCCATACAACTCTAATAAAATTTGCATGAGAGAAGAAATTGTGCTTGCTTATTTGGTGCCCTTTATACCCCCAACGGCCTACAGCAAGCACATCTGACATCAATGATGAGCTGTGGATATGGGAATAACAGTGCTGTAAAATCTTGCCCAAAAGAACAGTACGTGTGGTCTGATTCATAACTACAAATGCCCTGCTGTGGTATCCACAGCATAGAAACTGACTCCAGGATTTTAAAAAATGGTCGCTTAAATTTGGAGTCATGTTGAACATGGAAATCCTTATTAGGTGTGATTCTTTGAAAAGTATCAGGCCAGGAGACAAAGTATGATGGATGCCCCACTTCTTCAGGCTCCTCAGAAGAATCCTCACCCCTGGATGCAATAACAGCTACTGTGAGCTCCAAGCACTTAAAAATTGTATCACTAAAGATGTGGATGGAGGGCTGAGATTTTCCAGAGCCTTTAAGAAGTGTTCTACAGGGCACTTAGATTCCTGTGTTATTAAGATGCTTTTGAAGCTTTTAGCCAGGAGAGACTAATTTTAGGCAACCACTTTGGAGAATCTTAGCCAGGAGGAAAACAAGCTACTGATAAAAGTTAGACGGAGTCTGTGTTTTGGAAATCTACCCACGCTTATTTACATATCTGTGTATTATCTTGTATTGGTCACTGTTTTTTGTATGTGTATGTGTGGTTGGTCCCATGGCATGGGGTGGTCCTGTGGCGTAATGGTTAGCACTCTGGACTCTGAATCCCAAGGGCCCGAGTTCGAGTCCTCAGTAGGGACTGTCCCCATGGCAGTTCTAAATGCCTCCCTGCCATCTCATCCCGTCAGATCTTGGATGCTTAAGCAGGTTCAGCCCCGGTTAGTACCGAGTGCTGTAGCCAGTCCTGAGGATTTCACTGTCACTGCCCAAGCTCACTCGGCTGTGGCAAATGAACTCAGGACTTAAACGGTGGGGCCAGTTCTGCGCACGCTGTGCCTCACCTAAAAAAAAATCCACTGCGCAGGCTGGAAGGGCACACACCTACAGGGGGAGAACCCTTCCCCAAATCTTTGTTCACAATGTCTGGCCATTATATTATTCTATATATAAAAAATATATATGTATGGTTGGTTTGTTTTTTGTTTTGGTTCTTTTCCCTTTTCCTTTTCCCTTTTCCTTTTTCCTTTTCCCTTTTCCTTTTTCCTTTCCCCATTTCCTTTTCCTTCTCCCTTTCCTTCTCCCTTTCCTTTCCTTTCCTTTCCTTTCCTTTCCTTTCCTTTCCTTTCCTTTCCTTTCCTTTCCTTTCCTTTCCTT
>JAWWEU010000040.1:64955467-64981037 GCA_035583155.1 Acropternis orthonyx | reverse complement strand
TTTCCTTTCCTTTCCTTTCCTTTCCTTTCCTTTCCTTTCCTTTCCTTTCCTTTCCTTTCCTTTCCTTTCCTTTCCTTACCTTTCCTTTCCTTTCCTTTCCTTTCCTTTCCTTTCCTTTCCTTTCCTTTCTTCTTTTTTTTCTACAGTGTACTTACCACAAAGCTCAACTCAAATACAACCCAAACAACTAGACATTCACTCAAGTGTTGGGACCCCATCCAGGGGGCATGTTTTGTACAAGATGAACACATAAAATTTAAGCAACAATCTCTTGATGCACACATGCACAATAGACAAATGTTACCTGGCTCAGTTCTCAACTCATGGCAAGTTCACAGCTGCTCTTTGAGCACAGAAGATGATGTGGTGAGGGCTCAGTATCAGAGGCACGGAAGGCAGGGAAGAAATCTGCTATTGCAGGAAAACTTGACTTTGACCTTTCCCCCACCTCCACCCCCCCCCACCCCCCCGCTTCCTCTACATTCTTTCAAGAATTGTGAGGCCCCAGAGACTTGAGGGAAAATTCATACAGCTCAGGTCATTTTACCAGTCTGTGCAGTCATTCAGTCAGCAATAAACACTCTAGCAGGGCAGTGATTATTGGAATAGTAGGGGGCATTCTAGCCAGCAAGCCACATGAAAATGATAGACAGTTGCTGAAATCAAGAGAACTACAAAGCAAAAGAACAAAAGCATAAGTAAGTGAATCAGTAGGCTGGGCTCAGAGATGTGACATACCAAGTGCTGTGCCTCCTATAAATTTGGTGAGTTGATGATTTACCATAGCAGGGCTTTTCAGTAAAGAAAATTAAAACTTCAGGAGGGCTCTTCAGTTCCAAGAAACAGCACCAAGAGAAACATACCCTTTATGTCACAACAGCTAACTTGGTATTAAAAGCGTTGATACTAGTGAATGAGGCTGGAAGAGGCTTCAGACTCTCTCATTCCTATTAGGGTTTAGGAGCACTAGTGCCAGATCCTGCAGTTTTTACTCAAGCAAAGCTCCCATTGATGTGTGCTTAATCTGGAAAAAGTCAACATGGATATTTATGGAGCTGTAGTGCCTAGGGGCTCTAATAAAAACTGTGCTAGACATTGTACCTATATTTAGTAGCAGCCAGTTCATGTCTCATAGAATTTGTGGTCTGCATAGACAAGACTGATAAAGCAGATACGGGGTAGGAATTGCTGTTATTCCTGTTTTACAGATGGGAAGTGAGGGTTAGAGATTGCAGGGGAATTTTCAAAGCCACATAGTGATGCTGGATATTTATTTCCTGTGCATTTTAAAGGGAACTAGATGTACAGATGCCTTGGTTGTGTTGAAAGGAGCAGCCAAACACAGGCATCCCAGTTTTGGCAGGATGACGGGAAGTCTGTGACCGATGTGTAATTAGTTTAGATCTAGACATTCCAGGCCAGTCTGCTACACCAAAAACATCCATTTTTGGAAAGAGTTTGCCTCAAGTTAGGGCTGTAGAACACAGAGAATGGCTGCCATCAATGTATGGATATAAAAACAAAAAGGTAGAAACCAGACTGAGAGGGAAATGGGAACCCACAGATCCTTGACTACTCAGAAACCTCCTTTGTCTTTGGTTCATGTGGCTGCCCCTTCTTGCCTTTTGGAGAAGCCCACCAGTACTTGAATGCATCACAGCTGGATACCTGAGCCCAGGCTGGTTAGCTCTTAAGTGAAATTTGGCAGCTGTGCCTGAGGTATCAAGGTCTATAGAAACTTGAACTGAGACAGGAATTTCCAGGGCAATGACAACCTTGGAAAGAAACCAACAAGGCAGAGAAAAAGGAAAACTGGAAAATTTGGAAAGGGTTCAGAAAAAATCTCACCAAGCCTAGGAAATCTGCCTGCCATTGAGAGTCATCAGAAGCTCCATGGAAGGGAAGACTGCAAAGTAATTTAGTAGAAACATCTGTAAGGGCAGTGACTTTTGAAAAGAGCTAAGATGATTTGCTCTTAATTTATCTGATCCCTCTCTGTAAAATTATATGACTGAAAAATATCTTTGGACCAATCTGGCCACAAAATCTTATTTATTTTGTGAATGATTAATTTTACCACTAGAACAGCAGGGTGTCCATCACTGAAAGACTTGACAACAAACCTGAAGCTTTTCTCAAAGCCATGGCCTTAGCCCAGACAGAAGTGAGGCAAGATGGTCACTGCACTTTTTAAAATGACCAGCTGAGAAAGTCAAGTAGAAAAATAATTTTATCAGATACTGTCTTAAAAATTCCTGTAGTATTTCTTTAAGGTTGCGTATTTCTCATTCTCATACAAAAGACTCCTTTTATTAGAGTTCTTGCAGTGTACTGCAGATTTATTAGCCAGCTATTTCAGGTTAATGAAATCAGTCAATGTAACGGATACAACATACACCTAAATACAATCAAATTAAGAATGCAGGTTCTTTCCTAACTTTGGATGAGATCTGGAGAGGCCCCAGAAGGATTGTCTGGTGTATTCAAAGTTACCACAAGGCCTGATTTTCAGAAGCCCTTGGTGTGTAGCCATTCCTCTTGTGCTATCTGTGTCCCAGCACAGGTCAGCATCCTCTGCACTGGGCCTTTGGGAAGAGTGGTCTCTCTTTCCTGCTCCTGAGCCCTCAAAAAAAGGATCCCATGATTTGCAGGTGCTCTTTCCCAATGGGATTCAGCATTTAAGAAAAGTGTTGTGACTTAAGATGCTCTGTACTGATCTTGCTTACCTGAATTTCCACATTTTTAGCTCTGGGTCTTTAAAGACTCACTAATTTCTAGTTTTAACTTGAATGGAAGTTTGTTTATATATGAATATTATATTTTTAAAAATCTGATAAAAACAACAGCAGAATAATAGTTATAATAAAAGCCTGAATTAGTGAAAGAAGGGGATTAAGTGCATGACTGAAAATAAGGAGTGACGCTTGTGAATATAGAACCATGGAAGTTTTACTCTGTCCTTTTACGCTGCATTTTGCTACTTGAAAAATGCCCACTGTCTGTAGTGGACAAGCAGTCCATCCTAGACAAAGCTTGTCCTTTTAATGCCTTTTCTCGCCCCTCTCCTAATAGATCATCTGGAAGATAGAAGAAGGGTAGAGTTTTATTTCAGGGGGAGAGGGAAAGAAAAACCAGCATCCCCCCAAGTAGCCATCAATCACCCCATGAATACTGAAGGACAAGCAGGGATGCTGTGCCCTGTCACCTGCTGGGTTCCCCTCCACTTGTCTCCTCCCCACCTGTTGCCAGACCTGTCTGCGAGTGTGAGATGGGATTTCAGGGAGCAGCATCCTCTGGGGACAAGGTGGCAGGGCTGACACATCCAGGATAAAATGTCCAGGTGCAGGGAGTGGGAGGGAAAAAAAAAAAAAAAAAGAAGAAAAGAAGAAAAGGCTCGAGTGTGCATGCACACAAATCAATAAAAAGTGTAATGCATCTTTCTTTAATTAAATCCCACTCTTGAATTGGCTGAGCAGCCCTGGCTGGCGGCGACCTCTGCCCCCCTCCAGTTTGCTGACTGGCACAGCTGTTAGTAAATCACCTGCTGGTGCAGCTCTCCCGGGCTTTAAAGGTCATCTGTCAGCAACTGCTGGGAAGAGATAAAGAAGAAAAACAGAACCAAAAGTCTAAACAAAAATTAAACAACAACAACAACAAAAAAAAAGGCACTTTATGAAAGCAAACCCTTTGACTGTTTACCTTGCTGGCACCTGGGGGAGAGGGTGGGAAGCTTTTTATTTATCCAATTTCCCTGACCCTTTTTTATGCATTTTGTGAACTTCCCAGCGACTTTTATAATCCTTTTGTTTTAAGATTTTCTTTCCTTCAGGGAATCTGTAACTCTGCTTCAATAGCACCACCGAGTTCCCAAGAGCTACACACAAACCCCTGTGGGAGGGGATGCTGCTGCTTATGGCAGGGTGAGCAGGCGATCCCCTGCCTCAGCACTCCTGTCCTCACCCCTGTTCCCCAGCACAAAGTCATGATGTGGCTGAGTGTGAAGCACAGTGGTGGTGAGAAGGACACAGAGCACATTTCCCCCTCTCTCCAGGCTTTGGCTGATATGAGCTGCAGTCAGGAGAGGCCTGGAGGATGCCCCCATGTCCACTGCTCCACCTGAGAGCTGCTTTTAAGCTGAAGGGCTCTCTCTCCCTGTTGGTGCCTGCCTGAGCTATGCTGCAGCTGCATTGCAGCCATGTCCATGCCACATACCTCACTGGTCTGGAGACTGACCCTGTTCCTTGACTTCCCAGCTTGACCTACCTACCTTCTTCTTCACCACCATGGACTTCCAGGTGATTGAGCCTCTTGGCTGAACCTGCCTTGCTGGTCTGACTTGAGTCCTGTGAGATTGGGTCCTCATCAATGAGACCATGGTCTCTGCTGGTCTTTTTATTCCCCTTGGGTATCTCCCCTTCTCGTAGTCCCTTGCTTCCTGTTCCACATTGTGTCAGGAGCAGCCAGAAGCTGTGCAACCTCACTCTGCTCTTTCATTTCCAGTAACCCGTGGTTTCAGGGCCAGAGTGCTTCTCCAAACAATTTACTTCAAGTAGGAATGTCTGCTGATGGGAAAGACATGATTTCACCCAAACTGGAGAGTAGATTGGGTGGAGGGGGGAGTATGCAGAACAGCTCCATCCCAGAACATGAAAGAGCGTGATTGTTGTAGGTGATTCCTTGCCACAAACCACTCCTTCAGATATTTATGCTTGAAGGGGATAAGCTGGTTTTATGCTTATTCAACAGTTTCAGTCACCTTAATTTTCAGCTTCACACAAAATGTTGTCAGTGAAAATTATGTTACTTTTGCAAAGTGGGCACATAGGCAAGGCCCCAAAAAATTGGGAGCTTTTTTTGACCTTATAATTACTGACATATTTTCAATAATTTACCATTTTAATTCAGCACTCAACTTACAGCAACCTTCCCAGACTTTGTTTTAAAGTCAGGCAGCATGTACAAGTTCTGCTGAAATTGCAATTTTTTTGATTTGGGTTCATTCATACATTAAACTCAAGGGGAAGCTTAGGGATCTGAGAAGCCACTCAAAGTAATTGTCATTTGTAAAATGGATCAGTCACTGGGCACCTCCATCATGTCTGTCTCTGTGTCCAAACTCATGCATTGTCTGTGGTGAAAACTACTATCTGCCATTGTAATATATGGGTTTTGCAGACCACTGGAAAATTTTAGCTCTAATTCAGAGCTCCAGTAAGGTTAGTGAAACTAGGTATTTTTTTAACCTACCAACTGTTTATTCAGGCAAGAGAGATTGAGCCAAATTCATCTGTGGTGTAAGTCCACGACTCCATTAGATTCATATCTGCATTGAATTTAGCCTGCTTCGAGCACAGACCCAACAAGTACATAACCTCTCTCTCGGTGGGCTGCGTCTACACAAATTTTCATTCTTGTCCCTAATGCTCTTCCATGTAAACCTGTGGACAGGAATGACACTAGCCTGTCAGCTGCAGCCCTTTGGACTAGATCTTGTTTGATGCTGAAGTTTATTGCTAGCTTTCCTAATGCAATAGCCTTCCTTATCTGGAAGATGGGCTTAACTGGACTGTTGTGTAGGGAAAAACATGATAACAAAGAAGAGAGAATGCATCAGGACAGTAAAAAGGACATACATGGCTCTGAGGAGGGAGACTTGTCAATCTCTTTCTATACTCTACTAGCCTCGCTCCTGGGAGCTGACCAGTGGGATTGGTGGAATCCAAGAGTGATGACATTCACGGTGTAGCCAAACTGAAGAGTTTGGCACAGTACTGATGCATCACAGGAGCTGTCCCTAGCTCTTCTTGGCCTCCTGGCCTGCTATCAAACAAATGGAAACTTGTACTTAGAATATTGACCATTGGAAGTAGAAAGGAGGAAAACATCAGTAGCTGGCAGGATCATTTGTTTAAATTGGAAGAAATGTGCTGTTTAGTGTTTCAGAAAGGGGAACATTCTCAGCAGAGAAAACAAAATGAATGAGGACACCGCATCAGGCAATTTTTCTGCTACAGGAATAGTGCCTGAGTGCTCCTTGTTCTCCCTCATCCTGATGATATAAATGCCAGCCACCACAAACGGGCTACTTGAAGGGTCCCAGTGACCAGGCATGGGATGGATCTATCTCTGTGTCAGAAATCATATAAGCTTCTCTCCATAAGTAGGACTGGGGTCATTTGGATCAAAACTCAAATCCTACTTGTGAAGTCTCCCAAGTCACCAAATTTCAGGAGCAGAGTAACTTCATGTGACACTGTAGGATGATGGCAAAGGATAGGCTGTAGGCAGAGGGACTGACACATTGCCTTTGCCTGCTGTCACATCACCAGTGGTGTCAGAGATGACTGAACTAGGAGCTGGGCTCGTCTTAAGCAAATCACTGCTCACTTGATAAAGCAGAGGCCAGGAGATGTGGCCAGAGCCCATTCCCACCTCTTCTACTTCTCAGGGACTCTGAATATCTTGGCAGCAAGCAGAACTCATGGACATCCAGTGCTGAGCTTATGCTGCTCATAAGCATTTCCATCTCTTAGGGCCTGCTTTATTGAGCATTTTGTTCATCTTTTGGCAAAGAAAACAGCCTCTTAGACCTTTTTGGTGAGGGTCATCTTTAATCTATGAGTTGGCCGGAAGTTGCCTTGTTTGAAACACTGGGGACATAGCTTCTCTGTAGCTTGGTCCTTATGTAAAGTAGGTGTAAAATGCTACTGGGCTGTCTGGCTGTGTTTAGGCTCTCCTAACAAGAGACGTGACAATCCAAGGTACATGGCTGTAAAGAAGAAAAGCTGCATTTTAGCTATGCATAAGTAATGCTTGACAGGTATTTTTGAAATGTGAATTTTCTTTCCCCTCTAAGGCTGAGGTGAGTCTTAGGCAAATGCTTCAAGGCATTGTTCTTGAAAATTATGATTCTTTGGTTGAACAAAGAACAACCTTTGCCTGTCTGATTGGACAAACAAGATACAGCAGTTACGTTAATCGCAGAGTTCAGAAATCTTCCTTATGCCAGGTCGGTCCCCTGCACACAGTTCCACCCAACCCAAGGGGAGATCAAACAACATAATGAAGATGAGGTAAAATTCTGTTCACAAACCCAAACCCCAAGACAAACTGGGGTTCAGCCAGGAATCTAAGTAGAGATATTGTACTTTTACGGAGTAATTTGGGAGCCACTGTAAACCATAATGAGGGCTAAACACAACATAGTAAGCATTTTGGCAAAACAGCTTGTTGTAGAGAAGATGCTCTTTGCTGTTAAACTCTTTCGCATCTGAGAGGCACAGTTTACTGTATGATGGGGAGAGAGGTGGAGAGAGCACATGCACACCCCCAGGACCAGTAACGCTAATACAATACAAGGTTCCTGGTCCTCTGGGGGTTAGAAAAGCATGTGGGAAAAGGGATGATGACCATTAGTTAATGATACTTTTTCCTTTCTTTCAGTGTTTAATATTTCCAGCTATTTTTGACTGTCTCTTGACTAAGAGTAGAGGTTGTTTTAACCAAGAAAAGAAATTGTTCTTCAGGCAGGCTGAGAGGAACTCGATTTTTTCCCTACCACAGAGGTACACAGTACCATCTTGTTTAGTTTTGCTGGCTGGGCTCTGCTGGAGCCAGAAATGATGCCTGAGAAAGATACATACCCGGGCCCTTCACCATGCTTTTCCTGGGCCATTACAATTACAGTAGCATGTACTCCTTCAGAGTATTAAGTAATGCAATTTTGATGTTTGGGATTCTTCACCTGGTGGCATTTTTCTCCTAAGTTATGGTTTTCTTTTTAGAGACGTTGTTCAGACTATTCAGAAAAGTGCTGAATGAGCCCTGCCATTTAAGGCTCCATGAGATACAGCACATCCTAAACGTATTTGTGAGAGCAGACCCTTCAGGGCTTAGGTTTGAAACATCAGTGAGAAGAGGCACCACTTCATAGCTAGTGAGCTGGAAATTTAGTTGTTGTGGCCCTACAGAGATTGGAGGAAATTCCAGCGCAGGATCCCCTGGTGACACCAGAGCAAGGCAGTTGGATGGAAAATATCCAGTGCTGTTGGACGGAAAACATCCAGTGCTGTTGGACAGACCCACTTCTGAAATGGACAGCAGTGTCTGGAGAGTTTCTCTCACTTTTTGCTCTCCAGAGATACAGAGAATGTTCCAGATGAAGCAGCAGATTTCTGATTTGTAACCTATATAATCTGTTTTGGGGACACAGATACATTTTCTCAAGAATGAAAGCCCACAGCTGATGAAAGCTGAACTTTTTATCTCCCTCACTGCTGCAGCCTTATCATATGCAGGATTTTAATCCCATGCAACACTTAAGAAACATCATCATTAAAGATCTGAGGACTTGTTTTGAGATAAGATTGGTTTGTGATATTATTACTGACTGTGTAATTATGGAAATGAGAAAATAATCCCCTGAGGCTTTGTTGTAATGACTTTTGAGCATCTTGCATCATTACAGTCAGACAACAGACTTCAGGATGCCATGCATTATTAAAAGAAATGTGGAAAATCTTGTTTTTGTTGGTGTCAATGTCTCTGGTAAGGGAGGACACCATGTACCTTCCACAATGAAACTAGATCAGGTAGAAAACCATGTGATCTTTCTGAAAATAATAGTTAATCTTTCCTTGATCTCCTGTACTTGTATTTTGATGCATTGGCAAACTATTCCTGACAGGTACCCCTGCTGATACTGTAGCCTTGAGAGACCTTGACCACATGGTCTATGCCTCTGTTCTGAATTGAAAAACACAGGACTATTGCAGACCTGGCTGCACAGTGCTGATAATTTCACTGGCCATATTACTTCATGGCACTGTTACTATTTTACTGATGTGAGAAGAGGTGCTATAGGAGTGAGCTTGCTGAATATACCCTGGTCAGCAGCTGGGCTCCCACCCAAAAGAAAGTAATAGGATGAACATCAGTGCACTAATGTTAGTAGAAATGGAGATATAAACATACACATGGATGTTCCTGGCAATACTTTCTGTAATTCTGCCTTGCGTTAGAACCATCGCCAAGGGGAAACACTTGATATCACACTCAGTTTTGTAAGGGGTAAAGGAGGACCCTGGGGACCAGTCAGCCTCACATTAGTGCCCAGTAAGATCATGGAAGAGATCCTCCTAGAAGTTATGTTGAATCATATGGAAGAAAGGAGGTGATTGAAGAGAGTGAACATGGCCTCAGCAAGGGCAAATCATGCCTAGTGGTCTTCTACAACTGATGTCATTTACCTGAACTCCTGCAAGGCCTTTGATAGACTACCCCATGGCATTCTTACCTCAGAATTGGAGAGATATGGATGGAATATTAGATGGACAAGGAATTGACAGGATGGTTGCATCCCAAACGTTTTGGTTAACAGATTGATCACAAAATGAAAACCAGTAATGAGTGATGTCCCTCAAGGATCTATACTGGGGCAAACACTAATTAACTTCTTCATCAGTGCCCCAGTCAGTGGGTTCGAGTGCACACTCAGAATGTTTGCAGATGACAGCAAACTGAGTGGTGCAGTTGAGGGAAGGGATGTCATCCAGAGGGAAGGGACCTTGACAGGCTTGAGGAGTGAGCCTGTGGGAACCTCAGAAAGTTCAACAAAGGCAAGTGCAAATATATTAGTATGTAGTTTGCTCACTATACAAAACCATCTTTGCCCAGAAGAGGAGTAGGGAAGGCCAGGCGGCCACATCAGTGATACTCCTGTATAATTTTACCCCATGGCAATCAGAAAGATTTTACTAGATGGCAACTCTTGTCTTAGCTAGAGATTTGCTTAAGTATGGCTAATCTGCATTGCTTTTATTTTTTTACCATTAATCTCATCATATGGTGTGAAAGCGGGTGTCTCCCACCAGTCTTCTTCCTTCCTCACTGCAATTTGTTCAGTCCACACCCTTATCTCTCCATTTCAGCAATAGGGATTGTCATGGTCATGCTGTCTGAACATGTTCTGCCACACTGCTGTGTCCACAATGCTAGCTGGAAAGTAGATGCAGGGGCAGCACTGCTGGATTTTAAAACCTTTAAAGGCTCAGGCGCTGGCTTCACTCAAGACTTGCTGGGGAAAACTTGGCTTGTGTTTAAAAAAAACCAGACATGTGCACGTACAAACACATACACGCACACACTGACATACCTTCTATTTTTCTGAAGGGACCAATGTGTGCCTCTTTATCTTTTCCTCCCGCCCAGTGATCCCTTCTGACACTTTCTGTAGCTGACACCACTCGTATTCTTTAACTGGATTTTCCAGGCACTTTGGAGTAGTAGATGTTACTGTATGTATAGTGCCTGATCACTACTGTTGAGGCTCAATAATAAGTAAAATACTGTTACATTCCTTGGTCCACCAACCAGTGACCAGGTATACCCCTCACACAAATACCTGCAGTGTACCAGAAGGAAGTTCTGTGTTGGTCACAGCAGTCCCTGAGCCCTTTTGCTGAAAGCTGCATTGCTCATCTTCTGAAACTCTGTGGCAAAGGAATCTCCAGGGTGATTTTTTTTCCACCTGTGGCTGATGAAATGATGCTTACCTTTGGTATCCCGTCCTCCATATAGCTCTGACTGGCCAGTCAGTGAGGTTTTTAAGAAGGTCATAACCCTGACTGAAAGCCAGGAGCAACTCATTGCCCTGACAATGATTATTTACCATTTTCCCATGTTACATGCTGTATTTGGTCATGTTCATTAACTCTGTAGTAATCAGAGAAGATGGAACGGCAGCTTGTCAGCTGACTTAATTAAAACCACATTGCCTTTTTTTTTTTTTTATTGCCTCTCACACATCATTAATATTCTTTCTAAGACACGCCTTCAATCTAAAGATTGGAATCAGTCTCATTGTGCTCTTTCTGAGCTTGAATTCCCAGACACAGAAACCTGGGAAAGAGTTTTAAAGGGACAGGTAATAGTTAGAAACTAATTTAGTTACATTGAAATGGACCCCTCGTTTGTCCAAATAAATGCTTATTAAGGGACCAGTCTTTCAGGTTGCTTTTAAATGCAGTGCAGGCTTTGCTTTCATGGATATGACTGGGAGTAGAATATAGTTAGCATTTCCCAGGAATCAGGTCTTTGCTCTGCAGACTTCTACTCATTCAAATTGTTGGTTATGCAAATATATTAAAAAGACTCGAGTAAATAACATTGTACCCTTCTAAGCATGGTGGATTGTTTAGGCATTTAGCAACAGTATTGTATTTTCCCTTTTTTGAAGTGCCAGGTAAAATCTATTTGATGGTGACAGTGATAAGGAAACTTCCCAGTCTGACCATGCAGGACCCGCTCTGGCAGTCACAGCCCCATGACCATAGACTTTCACTGCTGGGACTGAAGCCCCTTCACCGCGGGCGGCTCCAGGGACCGAGGAGTCCCCGCTTGGCTCCCCACACACCCCACTCACACAGTCAGGCCAGGTTTCCCATAGCAGATGTCTGGTTCCATAAAGCCATTTATTCACGGCACATTAACACAGAAACAGCTCGAAGATGGCGCCTCCGAGGAAGACTCTCAACAGAAGAACCCCTGGGATTTTATACCTTCACAGTCTTCTCGCACTCAGGGCTCGCTTTTCTTGCTGAGTCTTTGGCTCCTGCTCCCATCTCCGTGTCCATCCAACTGGCTGGAGTCACCCATCTTTTCATCCCAAAGGTCGGTAGTTCACGACCTCTTGTCCTGGGCTCCCACCCAGAGCTAAATCTGCATCTCAATCTGCAGTTTGCGAGCCAAGCTACCCGGACCAAACGTATTCTTCAACAACAGTATATCAGCCAGCATATGCACTCGATTTACAACCAGATTACAAGGCAAAAAAATAAATCTAACATTTAGAATTATATAGAGCAGTTTATTTAAACAGCGATTAACTTTCATCAAGAGTCTGTGCATTTCTGTTTTCTTTAAGAAACCCTGCCACTCTCAGTCACAGCTGTAGCCCTTCTGCAGCACCCAGTGGCTTGAACCCAGTTTTACGGATAGTTCACAGACAATTACCATACAGGTTTCTTATGTTAAAATTAAAGCAACTGGAGTCAACAGCCGCTGCTGAATAAAGGTAAAAGCTTGAGAACACTTTGCATAACAGTCATCAGCATCGCTGATAGCTATTACAGTGTTCTTGTGCAGTAAGCCTACGGAGATACTATCTCTCTTGACTGTCTGTTTCAACATGCAGCTTATCTCATTTGCAACCCTTTGCTTTAATTAGCTGAAGTCTTTGCTTCAGTCTTTCATATGTCAACCAGCCTGTGTACACTTCCATATTTTTAATCAGTTGCCTGTTGTCTTTACTTTGTCATTCACACTAGCATATAAATCTGCCCTTCTTAGGATCCTCACTGCTCGGTAGAAGTCAAAACATGCTGTTTAATTTTCCTGTTCACTGATTTCCATTTGTTTCATGTTCAAATGCTGGCTCTTTTCCCCCTTTTGGGCATGCTGTGAGCATTAGACTTAGTGATTAAATGCCAAAAGAACCGTTCTTTTTCCCTTCCATGCCCACAAATGGGTCATCCTAAACCCCGCTGGGATGCCTACCTCGACAACGGTGCCCTGTACTTGTGTGCTCAGCCTGTATGGGGCTACCTGTATGGGCCTGTGGTGGACTGACAGAGATTAGGTAACGATGGCTAATAAAACAGGTGCAAAACTTTAGGTGCTCTCCTAAGGTCATGACTGGCTTCTTGCTGTTTCTTCTGTCCTTTTTTTTTTTTTTTTTTTAACAGTTTAGTCTACTACAGCAGAATATTTCGTTTCACCCATGACACAGCCAAAGACACCAAGACTTAAAAACAACGGGATGTAAAAGAATGAGAGGGTGACCTGTGGCTTTCAAATTTTCCAGTTCACTGGGGGGGAATCTGAGTTTGTCTGTAGATGGCTGACAGATGGGGTGGCTGGCCCTGGCATCTGTGCCTGTGGCTGATCCCCAAGCTGAGCCTGGAGCGTGTTCAGGATGTCATCTAGCTTCTGGTCCATCTGCACGACCTGTTAAGGAATCAGGAAGCAGATGAGCTGTCAGATGGTTGCATATGCTTCTGGTGAGAGGCATTCATAGGCCAAAAACTCTGGATGGATAAAGCCTGGCAGAGTGCAGGGTCATCTGAGAACCACCAGCTCCTCTGAGTTTTGTCTAGCTTCCTGCTCTAGACCAAATGACACCACGAAGTCACAGGGGAAGGTGTAAAGCCATGTGAAGTGGCAGCAAAAGGACAGGATGTTGCTGGACCAAAGACTTGACCACTTGACTCAACCGTTTTGTCTCCCAGCCTTTTCCCAGGGTTGCTGATGATGCATCATGCAAATATCTGCCCTGAAACTCTCTTCCACTCTTCAGTTTATCGTGACTGTTTTTTTCCCAGTACTTCTTCCAGTCTTCACCACTCTTAGTTGTAGCACATCATGCTTTCCATTACTGTCTTGGGAAATGAAACAGCTCCCCTCCCTTCACACTGTAAATAGATACTACTCTGATACATGTTACAGTCAGAGATCCTACCAGATATGGTATTTATTCCCATGCATTTTGAGGAGGACAGCCTACTAAAAACCACATAATAATACCAATGACTTCATTAAAAAAAAAAAGAAAAGGAACAGCCATTCTATAGGAAGCTTGAGGTGCTAATCCCTCCTCTCCTTTCTTTGCCTTCCAGCTGAAATTTCTCAGGCGTAGTCCCTAGGTAGAGGAGTCTTTTCTAGCTGTTATTATTGTTAAGGGAAAGGCAAATCTGGATTTTTAAACGGACATTGCTCTCATACTTCCTACCGCTTTTTTGAAGTTCTGACCTTTTTCAGGGGTGCACCATTGCACTGGTAGGGCTTGCCTTCACTGCAAATGGCATCTCACTTGCCTTAGCATCACCTAGTGGGACAGGTTAGGGGCTGCTGACTGCTTTACTTTGCTCCAAAGGCACAACTATGGCCAGCGTCATCTAATCAACTGGGATCACTTCTAATGATGCTTGAATACAGTGCAGCT
The DNA here is from genome assembly GCA_035583155.1 of Acropternis orthonyx. Taxonomy (NCBI): domain Eukaryota; kingdom Metazoa; phylum Chordata; class Aves; order Passeriformes; family Rhinocryptidae; genus Acropternis; species Acropternis orthonyx. The sequence continues at coordinate 64,967,038 of JAWWEU010000040.1, read as the reverse complement.
TTGTGTTATAGATGAGCCCTAGAAAAATGAACATTATGAAGAACCTTGAATGGTTCACTTTACAGTTATCTGCCATGAAACTGTGAGCCTGTGCAAACTGTGATCTGTCCCAGTGGGTCTAATAAACTTTGATAGCAAACCTTTTAGAGTGATATCAGATCTAAATTGAGCTTTCATTAAACAGGGAGACAGAGGGAATGAGAGAGAGAAGGATTCCAGCCTTTTTCCATTCAAAGATAACTTTGGAAATAGCCATTGGTAGCATGGACTGAAAGCTTAGCAGGCTGATATTGCTTCAAAAACCAAGGCAAAGAAAATCACCTTATCTGCTTTCACCTCCTCTGTCTTTTCTCACTCCAAGTGTTGGCTCCCTGGGGGCCCCTCAAACCTCAAGGTACCAGGAACTTATTCAAGTTGTATCTTTTTGGCAACCACTATTCTCTCCTATATACAAGCTGCTGGGTGAAGGAGGACTGGAGTATCTCTCCTACATCATAGAGGGAGAGATGTGCTGGTCTTTTTTCCATTTCTACTTTTATGACTGCTATCTTGTAGTAGAGAAGCCCCTCTCCCTGCCTCTGCTTTGGAGTGGGTGCAGTGTGAGGCAGTGTTTTCAAGCAGCAAGAAGGGAGTATTTAGGACATGGGTTAGACAGCACAGACCTTTACTACAATTTCTGCCTGTGTTTTCAGGTGTGTGGCTGGCGCTGCCTGAGCAGTTGATCACCCACAGAACCATGCACAGTGCTCCTGTCTCAGGCACAACAGCTACATGTTCTGCTTAGCATTAACTTGGTTGGAAGTCTGGAAGTCACTAGTGGTTTAATGGCTAAGCAGCATAGAATTAATTTAAAACCCACAGCCTTTATTTTCTCCCCTGTTCTTGAAAAGCCTGTTTGGCTGATGCTGGTAATGACTCAACAGAATCTTTCTTAAGCAGAAATGTTGCTGCAGAGTAGAAACTAAAGAAGAACTAATATATTGCAATAGGGTAAAAAGAGGTGTAGGCATGGAAATGGGATCAGGTGGATGAAAGATCTTTTGGGGCTTTCTTTTGTGAGGCTTTGTTGATTTTGATCTGCATGCTTGATCTTAGATAAGCTATGCCTGCATATTCCATATAATTTAAACTTGCTGTGTTTCTCTGTATTTTGCCAGCTCTGAAAGAATGTGATGGGGAATAATTTTATGCACTTTTCTTTCCAGGAGAAGAGGAGGGTGGAGAATGTAAATATTCATTTGTTGGGATGGAAAATGAGAAATTCGTACGTAAGGGAGTAGATCCTGTCACACCTTCCACATGAGAATGAGAAAATATTTCCTGAACATCAAAAAATAAAACTGCTGAGTTCTCCTGTGTCAACTGTATACACGTGAGGGTTTTAATGACAATTTTTGAGATTAGAAGCAGGACCCTGCGAAATTAAGTGACCCATAAGAAGATGTGGCAGATCTCTTCTAATTCTTGGCTTTGTATGTTATACACAGGCTCAAGCCACCACTTTCTGGCTTCAGGTGCTCTAAAGTATGTCTTACTTGAAAACATGCAACTAGACTAGTAAAACTTCAGTCAGAAAGATAAGTTCTTAAGAACCTCATTGAATTGGGGCATATTAAAAAAGGGGCAGAATTGGAGGCTGCTTAACTGTGATTAGGGAGTGACAAAAGAAGCTCTGTAGACACTTCAAGATTTAACTGAAGTCAGTAGAATGACTTGCAGGGTTAGAAGAATTTTCATATGGGTGAGGTTTTTTTCACAGGAGAGTCCTGGTTTCTTCAAACCTACTTAGCAACTGTTACTTTCCTTAAGCCCAAACAGGAGTTGCCTGTTTTAGAGTAACACACCCAGGCAAGTGTGCTGACAAAGGGTTAAATTGAGCAACATGTTTTTCAGATGAGTAAAGTGAGAAGCCATCCAGAGCTGGCTGCAGAGTTTCCAGAGAGATGTGATACTGCCCTAGAAGGCTCGGTGGAAACAGGTGAGTTTGGCAGCTGTCCATGGGCAAATGGCAACAAAACTTCTGTTCTCCCACACCACAATAGATGATCTATAAAATTGTTAAAATGGTTTTATACCCTTTCAACTGCTCAGTGGAAAGGAGACTTGCAAAAGCAGTTTAAAATATTACATTGTTGTTATTGGGACTGTGAGGTGAACTGAAGGAGTGTTGAAATGTGTATCCATTCTAACATTCCCTCAACACCTACCTCCACACGCCCCCATCCCCCTGGGAAAGGGAGCTGGACTCCATGGTGACATGCAGGACTGTTAGAGAAAAGAAAATGCCCTGCAATCAGCTCCAGTAAGTCACAGCAAGTGATGAAGTCACTCAACCCATGGGACACAAGGTATCCCTGCCCTTCACCTTGAGCACCAGGTTGGCTTTCAACACCTCTATGCTGTTTAAGGATACTTTTGAGCCTCTGTTTGTGAAAGTTGGTGTTGCTTAAACACCCGTTTTAACCTTGGTTTTCTCCTGCTGCTGAAATGTCTTGTGGAGAAGGACCCTAAGAATGGCAGCAGGATGGAGGAGAAGGACTGGGTCATGCTGGGCATTTGCCACATGTTGGGCAGATTCCTAACTTCCCTGAGAGCTTTTTTTCCTGACATGTTTTGCACACACAGACCATAAAAAAATGCATGTGTGGAAAACTCAGTTGGAGTCTCCCCCAAATCCTCTCACTTTAGGCCAGAAAAATGTCTCCCCCTAAGTTTTGTCTATCTTTTTATTATGGTTTCTGGAGTTTGGGAAAGCCAGTATCAACTATGTGCACAACACACTGACTTGAACTATTTCCAGAGGAGTAGCAGAAAGGGAAGATGGTCTGCTAGAGTACTGGAGTAAATCTGTAAACCCACAAACATGCTCATACGTTGCTAAGTCAGTGAAGCTTTGTATCAAAAGCTAAACCCCATAAATCAAATAACGTTGCTATCACCTCCTTAAGGTTCTGCTCTCTCCCTCTCTGGAGCAGTCCTATGTGGGCTGATCAACATGGCTGAGCTGTACAGCCTTCATGCCGTTGTCTGCATCATGTCTGGGCTGCTGGTACCAGGGATGCAGCACAAAATGAAGGAGGGAGAGAAGACATCTCAATTTGTGTTGCTAATCAATATGTCATGGATCAACAGCAAGTTCTGCTTTTGGTTAAGCTGGATTGACTTTGGCTTCCTGTTTGCCTCACTCAAGTGCAGAAAGCTGTGAAGCTGTGCCCACAGGACAGCCCAAGGTGTCATAGCAGGAGCAGAGGCTGGAAGAGACACTGCATGGCTGAGCCCCATCCCCTGCTGTTGAAGCCACTGTATGATGGGTGCTTTGATTCTGGAAGCCCCACAAGACATCCAGACTTCTCCTTGACATGCAGACCTCATCCCACAACAAAGTGGAAACCTAAGCCCAAATGACCAGGAACTGCCAAAGCCCAGTGGGACACAGGAGGTGAACAAGAACATTCCCATGGTCTCTGCATTGTGTTTGATATTTTCCAGCTGACACCACAAAGTCAACCACATTTGGGGCCAGAGATGCTGTGGCCATGCAAACACAGTATCCCAGCCAGGGTTTCCCAACCACCAGAGTCCTCAGCTCAGCCCATTGAATGCTCCTCCTGTAGCAGTGGCCCAATGCTGATCTCTGCGGTTTACCACCACACAGACCATTTCCTTTGTTTCCAGCCTTTGCTGCAGCTCCTGTCTCCCTAGGTAGCTATAATGAAGCAGGATCCACTCACTGCAGCTCTGACTTATAAACACCTGATTGGAGGGCTTTAACACCAACGGCTTGGAAAAGTCATTTGGAGGGTAAGATTTATTTTGTATGGATAGAAGAGAGTATATGAACCTTAGTCTCCCATGAGCTATTCTACCTGCATATACTTGTTTCTGAATATTCCCAACTTGTTATTTGTGATAGGTCACTTAAGGTCTAGTTTGTAGGAGAAAATGGTATTAATTTAGTAAAATCAGATGCGATTTAGTTGAACTAGTGCAATCCATTTTATGGATGCTTCCATTTCTGACTCATGTGACATATTGATTCAGTTTAAGCTCATTATCCAGAAATTTGTGCCATTTCCTCATATTGACCAGGTCTGTCACACGATTTTTCTTCTCATTCCAGATGGCGGATTGATTTGATTAGATCCTGTAAAGCCTATGTTTAGCTTTATATGCACATCTGGTCTTGTAGCTTCTCTCTGCCTAGAGTTACACCCAATTATTCAAACTAATTGCCTATTGTATGGTTTGAAGCCTGAACTGCTTATTTTAGGAATCACTTTATTTTTTAGCATGTGAATTTATTGCTGTCCAGAGACTGCTCAATCTAGGAAAGGAAATCTTTTCTCTACAGCATTGCATGCAAAACTGCCTCCCTCTCACCTTGCTCGTCTTGTTAAGAGAAATTTCACAGAGATGAAATGCTAAATCCACTGAAACTTTTTTTCCCCCTTCATCAAGGCTGCAATGCTAATGTTGATATAGCCTGTTGGTAGCTGTCTGTGAGGAAGCAAATGGCCACACCAGCCAGAGACTGCAACCAGCTCAGGGAGATTTCTTCTCTTGTGAAAGGTCTGGCTCTGAGGCTGGTCCAACAAAGTGTTTATGGATGTGTTAGCTTGAAGCGTGTGATCTTGCTGAGTTCACCAAATATTTAAGTGCTTTGCTGGAATGAAGCCAGAATGGTCAACAGTTTGCAGGACTATACCTTTAGGATAAACTTTTGAAGTCTCCTAAAGTACTCCTACATACATATGCTCAGAAATACATCTACACCACCATTTTTTCAAGTCTCTGAGGAGAAATAATCTATCATGACATTCTTCTTGAAATTACTTTGACATTCATATTAGCAGAAAATAGCAGCTTGTGTCTCTTAAACAACCAGAGGGCTTTGATGAACACCCTCCCATTTACTGACTGTTTTTAGGATGAGTTGTAACAGATTTGGAATTGGCCTCAATTCTAAAATGATGCTGTATTCCCAAAGCAACATTGCCAGGTGGCACATACACAAGGAAACATCTCACTGTGGTATGTCAATGTCTCACAGCCAACTGCCAGCACTCCCTGCCCCAACACTGAGCCAAGCAGTGCCTCGTTTCATTCTGCTGAGGGTGCAAACAGCACAGAAAGGCCAGCTTCAGTCCATGGCAGCTTTTGCCAGTAACCTCAAAGGTCAGATGAACAGATAGATGAGTAGAAGCTAAATAAATCCCTCTTCCATGATAGCCTGTTGTTCTGGCAGACCCAGTTCTTCATGAACACCAAAAAATATATAAACCACTAGATTGTCTTGTTTGACTTATTCCATGTACCTCTTAGCAGATACCAGTTGTTTATTTTCATTCCATGAAACTTATCTAGATAACTCCACAATTTTCCAGGCCTCCCTTCCTTTATCCCAAACATCCCCACCCTTCTTATGTCAGGTGTTACAACCTTTGTTGGCCTAGAATACAGTAATCTTTATTTTAAGTATAGCTTCATTTATTTTGGTTTCCATCTACCTTTCCTGTTTAAATGAAAACACAAAGGTCTATTCCTCTTCACTTTGTTCCTGGGGTATTTCCCTTTGGTACTGTTTCAGTGAGCATTATATTTTTATATTTCCCATGCCACAGTTGCACTGATGAACCTCCACAGTAAGACCTGTGTCTGTGGTTGCTGCTTCTGGTGTAAGATGCCACTTGCTTAATTACTAAGCAACTATCAAGAGTTGAGCCCTGGGTTTCTAAAGCAGGCCTGGTCAACATGCAGATTATATGTTACTGCTTTGGGGAAGGTGTGATTTATTTTTTAAAAATGAATCCTCGCTTCCTAAACAAATGAGGTTTAGCTGATGATGTATCTGTGTATATATTGCCACAGCAGCTTTGAAGTAAGCTGGCCAACTTCAGACATTTGCCAGAGAGTCCTTAATGATAAAAAGTTCAGATGGATTTCACAAAGTCTGGCACTTGTGCAGAAGACAGACATCCAAATTAGTGCCTCAGTGAAGGAAGGGCAGAAGAGGAAGGTGAACTGTATTATTAGACCCTGGAGAATCCACACAGGATGCCCTGACCACAGGAAAAGCTTTATTCAGCTCTTGCCCCTTATTAGCCTCGGATAATCAACCACAAAATACAGAGTCACATGAAACCAGGCAGCATAATTTCTACTGCTCACAGAAATACTTGTTTCTGGCTGAAGAAATTCAAGTGATGCTACTATTTGAGTGGACACAACGGTAACTTCCCACACCAACAGCACTCAGCTGCTGGCTGTGCTGGAACTATTGAGAAAGTTTGTCTCATCTTAGCTATTTGTATATGCACCTGCCTGTCTTTGTGTCTACAGCCAGTGCTTTGAAACGTTTTGGGGTTTTTTCCATCCGATTTCCCCTAGTCGGTAAATTAGACTTTGCAGAACTCTCTGTCTTCTGGTTGACATACATAAATAGTTATTTTTATTGTTGCAGGACATTTTGTTCTTCACCCTCCTCCAGATCCTGCTCAGATCCTCCCTGTAATCTTGCCATCTCTCTTTGCGACAGCACTCTTCAGCCACACCCTGGATGACGCACTGCCATTTCTCAGCTCATTGCATTGTGTGGCTACAAGTCCTGCTACAAAACTAGCATGGAAAGAAACAACAGGCAGAAATAACAAAGCCAGTCCAGCCTCAAAGGTGGATCTGCAGCCTCTGTGAATCACACTGTAATTTCACAATAAAGAGACCTTGGAACTTATGCTCCAAGATGCTGATTAATTTAATTTTTAAATCTCTAAACAATACTGGACAGAGAGAAACAATAAAAAGAAAAAGCAGCACTGAGTATTTAAATGGTGCCAAGGGAGAACTGAGAAAGAAGTGACCTTAGCCTCTCACTAGATGGGTGCACTAGCATTTTGGATGGGTGTGATGAACTTTGTGTTTGCATCTCACATAACCCTTTGAAGACATGGTGTCAAGCTTTCTATGCTCGGATTGTTTTGCCTTTACTTTGGCTTTTTTAAAGCCCAATTAAATCTCCTCTGTGAGAACAACATCTAAAGCACATCAGTCTCATGGCTAGATAGGGTTCACCAGTTCCTGTAAGGGGCAGGACACTTTGTGCAGAGCTGCCTGTTTCTTTTCAGCTTGGTTGCAAGGATTACATACTGATACTGAAATCAGTATGAGAATTCCCTTCATCCAGCCCTACTCACCTGACATCTAGTTCAGGTAGCATCTACCTAGCACAGCTGATGGATTGTGTATGACAAGGTAACATTCATATGATTTATCACAGGTGTTGATACACAGCTGCCCTCCATCGACACTTGCACACACACACACACACACACAAAGCCTTGCTTCAAATTATCAGTCCATCTTTACTTATAAATTGGCAAGAAAGGCAAGGTGAGAGGGAGTGTTGTTATTGGGAGGAGCATAGGCATTATGGTGATGGCAATCTAGATAGTAGGACATGTAGGTACTAGCAAAGTTCCAGGATGTTCTTGTAGGACTCAACCAGGACCTCATAAAACCAAGATCCAGTCTACACCCCAGCACAGCCTTCTTGCACTGACAAGCCTCATCAATATTTGTTGACCCCATGGATCAAATAATCCACTTTTTCAAATAATCTGCCATTTCTTATCTTTCTGACATGAAATCACTTGAAATTGGATAGGTTTGAATCTTGGTATAAAACAGAAGACACAGACATACAAAAGATAAGAGTAATCTAATATGGGGGCTGAAATGCTGGCTGCAGAAAGGAAGGAAGCTGTATTGGATAAAGAAGATCATTCCCTGTTGGAAGAGGACAGGAGGAGAAAAGATCATGGTGGTCCTTCCCCTTTCCTACTGCTGGCTCTTTGAGGATTGACATGGACATGACAGAACCAGGCTGGAAGTATGGCCTGGTGGTCATGCCAATAAAAAAAAAAAAGTAATCAGGAAGCAAAAGAATGATGGTCTGGAGATCAGAGGTGTCACTGGGAGGTCACTGTCAGGGCCTCTATTTTCAGCCCTGAGAAAGAATCATCATACCATTTTAGCCAAACCCTGCAGCAAAAATAAGGGTTGGTCTGTGTGCAAATTTGTGCTGATGTCAGAAAAACCGAGCCTACAACATGCCTTTCATTGTTCGAAGGGACCCTGTGCCTGGGCCCTCATTTGATGCACCCTCTTTCAGTGAAAGTGGGGACCGAAGTTTGACAGAAGTTAACTCAAAAGAGTCTTGGACAGTGAAAACTTTACCTTCGTCCTATGAGCTGTTGAACAGGCTGAGTGAAAACTTCTGCACTTATTTCTCCTCTGCTTGGCATGGGACAAGTCTCTAGGGTCACCCTTATATAACATGTTCACTGAAACTCCCACACCCTTTGAAGGATGCCACAAGACTTGCATAACCCACACGAGGCAATTTGAGGGAGAAGCTACAGAAGCACAATGTGGTGTTATGTATTTAAATAGTGAGGATTACAAAACACCACCATTTCCTCATTAAAACACAAAGCAAGTAAAATATTATCAGACAGTGCTGATTGAAGATGTAGCAGTTCTTGATTCTTACTGACTCAACCATGCTGAACCATTTGTTTTTAGCCTGTCTGGCTTATCTGTCATTTGACGGATTTTATTAGCTTGCCTGTATATACCAAGACTGATTAACAACACTGCCACACGCAAAGTTTTAATGAGTTCTTGAAAAAGTCACAGTGGATGGGGGAACTCTAGGCTGCCTTGTCCAGTGTTGTGGCTACAGTGACCTGATGTTGAGGGTGTCCATCTGTCTGTTCAATAATATCAAGCCACAGCATTCCATCCTAGATCAGCAAAAGCCACAGGCACAAATGGTGCAGGAAAAACAACTATGCAGCAAGAAATGGTTCATGACTTGAGCTGAGATTGCTCAGCACCTGAAAGGTTCTGAGCAATAAGTGGGGTGTGACAGCATAAATCAGTGCATAAACTGGCTATAGCTACAGTACTGTGTGTGCAGAGCGTCTGAAGAGATTGCAGGAGGAATGAATTTGTCTGGATTTATCTTTTTCTCCTTTCCAAGATAGAGAATTTATTGCATAGTATGTTCTGTAGCTAAAGAGATGTCCATGGACATTTAAAACACTGACTGAGAATAGAAGACTGAGCAAAGCAGATTTTCCAAACCCAGAATCTCAACTGTGAACATTTTCCATTTCTTCTGTGCTTGAAAAATAATCAAGAATTTTGAAAAATCAGCATGGCTACATTCCCTGGGGAGCCTGAAATAAAGCATTAATTAAAGTAAAGAAAGGGAGGTGTCTTATTTGAACTCTGCTGAGTCAGATGGATTACCTATGAAAGCTGGCATTGACAGGACAGCTGTAAGAAGAAGCCTGTGGCAGAAGTACCGGGGTCCTATACAAACAACAGGAGACAGGGCAGGAGATGCAAAGCCATAATTGCCAGATAGATTTCTTCCTCAAGAGGCATATGCTAAATTAGCAGAAACCTGCTTCAGTTTTCTGTTGCAAGGCACTGTGCTGTTAATTAAGGGGGGAAAAAAGTCAGGTATGTCTACTATCTCTTTTACAACTCTTTAGCCTTATACTGCAGGGAATACTGCTGGGGAGAAGGATGTTATATACATATTACTTTTCTCTAGCATGTTTCTTCTTTTTCACATATCATTGCAGAGAAAAAGTGCAACAATAAAAAGGGACATGTATTAACATGAATGTGGAAGTGTAGGAATATGAGAATGGCCTGGTGAGATTTCACTGTCCCAGCATTTAGTAAAATAATTTAAACTAGTGCTCCAGTTTAATTAAGATTTTGGGTTACTGGCTTTGTTGAGGTTCTAGAGGTAGAACTGGGAACCCATGGTGATCTTTATGCAACTTTCTGCCATGAGGGAAAGCATATATTTTTCAGGTCAATAAACTCAAAACCAGTAATGAAATAGGAATAAACTGAAATTTAGTAATAAAAGAGGTACCAGTTGGGACTACTGAGAACCCCACAGATTTAATTACTTAGCATCACCTCTACTTATAATAGAATCATAGAGTCATTAAGGTCAAAAAAAGACCTCCAAGATCATCAAGTCCAACTTGTGATTTACTTTTATTCACCATGAGCTATGACTTTGATTTACCGACTCAATATAATCTGTATGTCTAAGCCATATTTAAAAATGCCTGGGTTATTTGTTGTTCCACAGTGTTTCTTGTCCCTTCAAAGCAGGCTCGTTTAACTCCATAGGGAATCAGTCATCAGTGAGAAGGAAAATAAGATTTTTTTCTTTTTCTGATTAATTACTTTAGAAAGCTTTAATTTCTGTGTTTTGATACATATGAAAAATGCCAGCTGTGACTGGGTGTTTGCCTTCTTGTAAACCAAAACTGACCATCACCATGAATCCATGACATTGAGACTCTGGTTTTGGCTGCCTGGCCACTGTGCTTGGCTTCCTTCATTGCATGCCCAGCCCTGAAACTGGGATGAAACAATGTGCTTAAGCCCTCCTGGTGCTGAAAGGACAGCTGCACCCTCCTGCCCTCCCTGTGGTACAGAGCTCTGCAGTCCAACCTTGGCTGGACAAAGGAAAAAGCCCAGGACTGCTGTGCAGCACAGCAAGGACTACCCATGCTGCCTCCAGTCTGAATCCCAAGGCTATGAATGCCTCCTCCTCCATGATTAAATTACTCTTACTGCTTGCAGGTAACACAGGAAGAGAGGAAAAAAGCAAAAGCCCTCAGTTAGGAGGGTCTTATGCTGGGTTCCAGCTAAGGCACTGTGTACCCTACAAAAAAAAATAGGGTTCCTCACCCTTCTATCCCTTGCCTCTGGTATAGTCAAATGAAATGTCCATGGCAAAGTTCACCATTGGTTTTTTTTCTAGGAATTTGAGTTTTTAGTTGAGGTTTTAATTACTGTAAATAAGAATGTGGATTTTCTGTCCTGCAAAAAAACTAAAAAAATTCTCCAGACCCCTAGACCATACCAAATCTGGGTGAAAGCAAACAACTTCTTTGCCATGCAATCTCTTTTTTTCCCTTTATTATTTGATAATGATTTGCTGAAGACAAAAATCACTGTGAAATACATGCCCCCCCCCCCTCCCTCTTGGATTTTGAAAACACTGAAATACCTCCATTCAAATCTTCAGTTCTTCTTACGTATTATGCCTGAAAAAATCATCAAAATCAATAGAATATCTTGAAATACAGCACATCTTGCAGATTTTGCCAGGGAAGACACATTTTGATATCAAAGCTCCTGCCAGCTCTAGTTCAAACACTTGTGACTTAGCATATGCCAAAAGCATGCATGGTCTTGCAGGACAGCATGGGAGCCTCAGAGGCAACCCTGCTTGCACAGCCTGTGGAGAAGTCTGGGAGACCTGCAAGCCAGGAGACAGGAGGTCTCTACTTCCTGAGCTGTTGAATGCCCTGGTAGGAGCACCATCCATAGCACTAGAACGGTGTCCTGGTTATAGTGACCAGGACCAATTTGTCACTGTGTGGGTGTGGCTGACTGTGTATTCTACACCCTCTATGTAATTTCTCATGAACTGCTAACAATGGATCATTTGCAGCAGCTTCCCAGGGC
>JAWWEU010000040.1:64902785-64951692 GCA_035583155.1 Acropternis orthonyx | reverse complement strand
ATTGTAGTTCTGACTTGCAGTCTTTTTGTGAGTTGGGTTCTTTTTCTCCTGCTGGTTTACCTTAAACCAGCACACAGATGCCTACAATAATGTTATGCAAGCCAGGATAATATTCAGCTCATTGCTGCTGGAAGTTCTCTCCATTGCCCCTGTGGATATAGCATATGGTGAAACTCTTTGTACACGACAGTCAGAGTGGCTCCCAGATGAGGCAGTATAGAGTAACGTGGTCCTTTCAGCAAACTGAATGTACAGATTATAGCCATGTTGCATTTGATATGGTTTACATTTATTCATTTACATGGGTACAATTCACATCTCTCTAGGATGCAGTTAAACCTGACTTCAAGTCCAAAGTGTGGCTTCAGAAATCTGGCCAGCTCTAGGCCAGCAAAAGGTGCAGACAGTTACAGCTCAGAAGAGAGATAAATCTCTTTTTCCAGGACTGAATAAATGCCAGAATACCCTGAAATCCCACTATTTACCAGAGACCCTTGCATTATGAATGTGGATATCTACTGGGGCTAGGGTTATGCCTGCAATAATGAAGTGGTATTGTCCTTTCTGTTTCAGACATACTTTGTGAGCTGGTGGAAGACAAATGCTGGACACACTAGTGCTGTCAGCTGCTTCAGTACACTTCAGGAACATCACTCTTTCTATTCCTGCTGTTAATTCAGTAACATAACCTGCCAGTAAACCACAGCAATAGCTGCCTAACAGGTCATCATGACTACACAAGAGGAGGCAGTTTGCCAACACCAGGCAACTTAGCCACCAGCCGTGGCTGTTCTGGGATGGTCAGATCCTCATGAGTAATGGCAGTTCCATCTGAACTGATGTCTTATCCCACTGGGGTGTCATGGGGCTTCCCATACTTTCATAGTCACAGCTGATCAACACAAAAGTGTGGGCTGATACAGTCCTACTGTTCTGTCTGTGTTGTTCTGGTCCAGAACAAGTCAGCACTGGGGTGTCCACAGCTGGTGAAACCTAGGTCAAATGTCTTTGCTCAGCCTGTGTGAGGCTCAGCACTGTCTTCTCAAGGTTACAAGGTAGGGCTGAAATGGCTTCCAGGCAAATCATCGCATACCCAGTGCTCATGTTCAGAGAGATGCATGAAGGTAAACAGCTTGAACAACTGGGTACTTCTTGGAAGGAAGGACTTGTCAAACCAGAGATTTCTGGTTTATCAGTGTTTTGCAGCCAGATCAAGGAAAAAGTATACCACAATAGCTTGGAAAATACCTCAGTGCAATGCTCAAGTCTGTGGGACATAGCTCATCATCTAATGCATCCCAAAAGGGTTGTTGGCACAATTGTACAGTTAAACTCAAGCACTGCTTAAGACTTTGGAGGCTTAAACTCAAGAATGCCACACCCAGAAAAATTCTGCTGCAAAGATAAGTCAAAGCAATTTAGGCAGATTTGTAGATTAAAATGGAAATGTCCTCACTGTGCTGATTACTTAATGCCATTTTATTTCATCTTTCACTTTTGAAGAGAACTGTTGTGTGAGCAAACAGAGCTTCAGTTTTCCTGTTGAAACTCCTGACGCCAGCGATCCTCCACTTCCCTGCAAAGCAAAGCTATGTGTAAGTCATAGGGTCAATTTGTTTACCTTGCCTGGGGCAAGAGTTGGGTTCAGCAGGTTAATTTCAGTAGTTGCTAAAGGGTCTTGAAATTTTTTCTGCTGTCATATGGTTTTTGCCTTTTTTTCAAAATGGGGGGTAACCATGAACTGTTCAAAACATACTGAAGTAAACAACATTTTTCTGCATCAAGCTCATACTGTGAATGAATTCATTTGCATTTCTGGCCCTTTCAAGTCAGGGGAAGTCATACAAATGTGAGCAGTCATTTAAGGTTTTTGGGGGTTACGGTTCACATCATCCAAAATTGATACCAGGATTATGCATTCACAGAAAAAGAAAAACTTGTGGATATTTTGGGAAAAAATGGGGGATTTTTAATAATAAAAAATATTTTACAGGTGCTATTATTTGTTTAAGTTCAAAGCCTCTGGGCACATCCACAATGATCTGTTGTGAATTGCTTCTTTGTTTTTAGTTGTAGCAAAGTTAATTTCATGTTGCTGATTTGTCTACTGGGTTTGGACTACTCTTGTTATCCTTTCAGATAATGGGCCATTGAGCCTGCAAACAAGTTTACTGTCTGCTACCATCAGCTGATTTACATCTGATTGCTGAAAATGAGTAGGTCTAGTTTTTGGTGTTTGTGTGTATAGGAAAAGTAAGAACTTCATGAAAATCAGAGCAGCAAAACACTGTTCTGCTCAAGAACCAGAATGTCTTAAATGTTGCTAAGGACAACTTGTCCTGTATGCAGGAACAAGTTAATCCTGAGATAACTCTCTTAATAATTTGCTATGAACCATGGCTATTGATTCTGCAGCCTGGCCTCAGGTGAAATTACTACGTGAAAAAACCCACATTGGCAATAGCAGCAGAGTACAGTGTTTTCTGGCAGACTCTGCAAGCCCCCTCAATGCAGGAAGCAATAGATTATAAACAACTTTTATTTTAATCCCTGCAGGACATATTGTGAGAGTCTAAAAACAACACCTGTTTTTCTAAAAGCCTTCGAAAGAAAAAAGTTCTTGATATTCCAATACAATATCAAAGAGATCAACAAGTAAAGAAAAATTATCTGTTCCTGGCAAGACATCAAAACATTTCCCACAAGTTTATAGTTGTCCAACTGGTCATCAAAAAGAGAGTTTTGGTTGAGTTCAGGACTTTTTAGTGCCAAGAAGGTGTTACTGATTCTGAGAACCTGGTATTTTCATGTATGCCAGCCAAAGGACTGTTGAGGGAACATAAATGGGATCACATGAAATGTGTTATCTCTGTGCTGTTTTATGGATAAACTGGTCTTTTTGTGAGCAAAATGCTTAGTGGCATGCTCCATGCAGGCAGCTATTATGCCCACAGAAACTTCTATTTGCACATCCTGCCAGTCACACAAAAAGTGAGCACAAATATATTTTCTGTGAAAAAAACTGATGTCAAATTCTTTAAAGTACATGAGTCCGCTAATTTTAACTGTGCTTACCACAAACACCTCACAATGATTTATTTCACAGGTTTTTTGGGGTAGGGACTTGAGGAAGCCAGCTTTCCCTTGGCACCAGTGGCTGGATATGTGGGTTCTCTCTCCCCCTTTTTCTTTTCTTCTCTCTGTTCCTATCTCCCATCTGCTTGATCTGCTGTCCCCAGGCCAGTGACAAAGGGCTGACTGAGCAACAGTGGCCAAGGGACAGCTGCAGAGGCTTGGCAGAACTCTGGTCCCTCAGCAGTGAGGGACAAATGCAGCCGCTCTGTGTCTGTGGTTTGCTCACAGTCATCATGTATGATGGGCTGGGAACCGGAATTTCAGACTGAGTGGGGATTCCAAGGAAAGAAGCCAAAAGCAGGAAGAAGTCTTCTGGCTCTAAATGAAACCTGCATTTGGAAGGTCAGCTGCAAATGCTTCAGATCTCCTAGACAGTCACGAGGTCAAGCTGTGGCTGAGAAAACATCAGTCATAGCCAGGGCTGAGAGGAGGGCTCGGGAGGTCTTTTTGCTGAACCGTGCTCCTGCCTGTGAGAAAGTGCCTCTGGGAGGACAAACACAGGTATCTGGGCAAATTTCCTTCCATGCTGGGTTAGGTTTTGACTCAGATGATGCTGTAAGGCCATTTCCATCTTCACACACAGCCTTGTTATCCACCCTGAGTCAATTTACAGTCCATATTCAAATTCTTACAGATCAGTGTATATATAATTCTCTGAGATGAACAAAGCAGTCACTTGAATGCTGATAATTCCCCCAGACAAAAAGGATACAGGTCTTTCCCACTATGTTCTCACTACTTTCGTTTCCTCTACCCTGCCTGCTTCCCTCCAATCATCCCACGAATTGTCAGGGGAGCACCTCAGTTCCGAGAAGCACAGAATAAATGTGTCTTGGCAATACGCAGCTGTTAATGAAATATCATATGGGGGCTGGTTCTTGCACATGACTTTGCAGAGTTGCTGGAGGAACCACAGCACCTGGGCTAACTCTGAAGGAAGCTCATGTCCACTGCAGGGTGCCTGTTGCCCTCCTGTGTGTTCCCCACAGACCATAGTCCTGCTCCTCATCTTTCCTGAGTTGGGAGTGCTGACCCTGGACAGCTGTTTGAACTTCTGCACTGCTCTAGATGGTGTGAACAAGCCCCAGCACAGCTACATGGGGCATTCCTGCAGGATGGCTACTCCCATGACTGCCTTGTGAACACTGGACTTCTGAGCCGTCACCCAGCACAACTCGCCCTAAGTATGTCCCAGGAAAAGTATTGTCAGTCCCAATATTCAAAACCTGTCACTTAAAGGCCATGATCCCATAGAAATGATGTCCTTAATGAGGCTGCAGGTCATCTCATTTCAGGATATTGGAGATTTCAGAAAACTCAGCTCTGACAATAGGCAATGCTTACTTGAAGTGTTGCCAGCAATTTGACAAGTTATTATTTCTGCAAAGCTCCTCTACCATAGCTGCCCCCTCTTAAATACAAATGTCTCTGTCATCTGTCACAAATTGTCCTGCCATTTTGCTGCAGTGATAGGAAGCCCAGACTGTTGAGATAGGAGCCAGAGTTTGGCAGGAGATCTGTGTGAGGGGGGACTGAAAAAAAATCCCTGGGTGGAACGATGCCAGCAGGAAAATTGCACTGTACTGAGAAAGCAGTGGTGCAAAATTTATGAAAGCAAGGGTGCAAGCCCTCTTCAAATATCCACCCTTCCGAGAGTAAGGTAAAGACGGGTAATTGGCTGGGAAGTCAGCTTGTTTGTTGTGAAAGCCAGTTCACAGTGGTCACTGCTGCTAGGCATGGCAGGGAGGTTTGTAAATGGCATGAAGCAAATTCCAGCTCTCAGAGCTGAGCACGGACTTTTGCAGATTGCTGTGAATGCTGACCCCCTAAACTGATTTTAACTGTATTTCATTCTCAGAGATTCAACCTGCATTCCTCATGATCAAAATCCTGGGAGGAGAAATTCAGCTGGTGATTTTCACAAAACTGTTTCCTATGTTAAGAACGTCTTTGCAGGGGACTTAATGAGATTTTGTTTTGCTGAACAACTTTTTTCATATATGCTAGAGTCATTTGAAATAATAGATTACCCAAATCTGGATATGGTATACTAAAATAAAAGAGGAGTTGAAAAATCTTTCTGTTATTGATTTAGGGTGGATTATACTGTTTAATGATTCTTTTTAAAAGAATTCAGATTTAAAAAGTATTCAGAATTTTCTACTTTCCTTTCCTAAAACAAAGTGCAGTTAACACCCTAAATTTCCAGCCTTTGATTTTTTTAAAGTCTTTTACTAAAAAGTGTGTTTATTTTAAGCAAACACTATTCTAAGGGGTTAAAAGACTTATCATGTTTTTATTAAAAAGAAAGAGAATATCGATAAAAATAAGGAAACCCTCCCCATCCAGTGTTCTATTCATAACTGCCTTTTTTAAAAAAAAATCTGCTCAGCATCAACAGCAAATAAAAGCCTAAATCCCAAACATCTATGACTTAAAATAACAATGTGGCACAACAAAGTGTGCAGTTATAATTATATGTTCACACTTTTTAAAGAGGCAAAACTTCTTGGCTGTTTGTCACATCTTACAAGCTTGGAGAGGGGTCTGGGACACCTTGGGGTGACTGCTGGGGGGTGTCCAACCTCCCACCCCCCTTGATGGCTTCAGGCAAGTTACTTGCCATGCCTTTCCACTCGGGCTTTTAACGTTTAGCAATGGGCTACAGTTTTCACACTTCTCTTCAGGATTTAAAATGACATTTTTATTTGCTGGAAAAATTTTTGAATGTGGTTTAATCTCTCCCCACCAGACCTGTGCTTTCTTTAACAGAAATAATGTTTCAGAATTTTTAATGTTTAACAGAAATAATGTAATTCAAACTCCACCAGGTGAATATAATCAAAGTGACCGCAGGCTCTGATATTGGGTGGGGTGTGTGGGGGAACAAAAAACAAAGGGAAAAAACAAAACCTTACCCCCTCAGCCCTTTCCTGGTAGAGAACAGAGCATCTTGTACTCTGTTCAGCTGGTTTGGCTGCAATGGTTCTGTGCACAGGTACAGTGACCTGCTGCTGCTATACAATCTGGGGAGCCCCTGTGATTCTGGGGGTGAAACTCTCTGAGGAAGAGCAGATGGACATGTCTCCCTGGCTGAGCCCAGGGTTGTGGCTCTTCTCTGCCCCTGACCTGCTGTACTGTTGCACATTGGTGCATGCTGGGCTGTGTGTGCGCACGCGCGCGTGTGTGTGTGTGTGTGTGTGTATTACTAGGGAAGTATTAAAAAGAAGAAAAAAGAAGAAAAAGGAAACATTTTCAGGGACTGCACAGAAACTGATGCAGGAGTTGCTAGAGCACTGTGCACACGCTCGAGAGGAATCCCTTTCAGTTCCTCTTTTCTTCAGCTTTATTTAAAAAGGGTTTGAAGGCTGGTTTAATTACAAAAACCAGCTCTCTAGACACCAAACAAAACAGCAGCCTAGCCTAAGTTGGCACCAGGACAGACGCATATTTTGCTCACTTCTCCATGCCAATTGGTGGTAGCTCATCCAGTATGTCAATCCAAGTTGGCTGTCTGAAATCCAGGTTTAGTGGCCTGAAAATATCCCAGTTTGGCTTTGTTTCATGTGGTAAACAGCTTGTTCTGTCTATTTCTTCAGTGTTCAAAGCAAAAATCAACCTCCCCCTAAAAAACCCCTTTACTACATGTTATGGTAATAGCCTCTCTTTGCATTTCACCCCACTGCAGGATTTCCCTTTTTTTATTCTGCATATGCTGACCACAAAATGCTGGCAAAACACACTGCTTTTGAAAAGATAGGCCTGATTCTGCCAGGCACTGAGCTCTCCTGAATGGATTCAGAGTTAAGACTAAACCAATCAAGTTCTTAAACAAAAACATTTGAGGCTGTTTAGTGCTTGCACCTTTGCCAGCTCCTCCAAGCTGCCTGGACATCTCCTAGATTCAGCTAAAATTGGATGTGGTCACCTTTGGGAGCAGGCAGGGCTCAGGAACGGTGGCTTTGCAAAGCTGGATCTGCCTGGGGCTTTGTGCAGCCCAGTGGCTTCTTGGAGTTCGGTCCTCCCCACCCCCTGTAAGGGTTTGCAGGAAAATGTGCATAAGGCAAGAATAGCAAGCAGTAGCAGGGAGGGTTTATCATGATTTACCATTGATGCAAATTCCCTCCTCCCTTTTCCCCCGTTTGCCATTTTAGTACAAATAAAGGGGCCCAAGCTCCCTAGTCAGCCAACAGGATCAGGACTGCCAAAAGAATACAAATCCAAAGCAGGGAGGCTGCCCACAAAACATGGCTTAGTCAGTACTGCGGAGATGAGAAAAAACCAAACAGCTTCCCAAACGCCAGTGATGGAGTATGGTTTCCTCGATAATTAAATTCAAGCAAGGACTCATCTCTCTGGGTTTCTTATTGCCTATTTCCTCTGGAAGGAAACTGAACATCTCTGTAAACCTGAAATTTGCTTTCTAATCTGAAGCAACAGTTTGCCACAGCTAAACCCCATGGAGACGAATAACAAGTGAGTAAATTAGTTTCCACCTTTCACATAAGCTTTGCAATTGATGCAGTGTTTATCAATAAATTTAAGGGTCAGTGAAGAAGAAAAAAAGAAAGATAGAATATGGAGGGATGAAAGAGATACATAGCTAATGAAAAAAGAAGATTTAAAATGTCAGGGAATCTGGAGAAATCCCTAGGAAATCAGGAAATAGTCACAGCTGTCACCTTTCTTCTCCCCCCTTCCTAGTGAGAAGTTGTATCGTGTTCAAACAAGGCAAGAGTGTGCTGCCTTTTAATTATGATACTTATGTGCTTTATATGGGTACTTCATATAGTGGAAGTGCTGGGCAAATATTAACTTTGACTCATCGGAACCTTTGGTTTAAAACAAAGGAACCTGGGAGGTGTGGGGAAGCAAACACTAGGAGAAGAGGCTCGGTTCCAGCTATTTACCCCACCTGTGAGTGCACCTGCAGAAGATACAACTGGGTGAATGCAACTGTGCTGACAGCACTGCAAAGACATGTGCTCTATACTGCCATGTGCTTTCTGCACCAGTGCAATCCCCTGCTTGGTATTTACATTTATAGACCGTAAGAACAGAAACTGAGTAACTACAGGCAGCCTCTGCCCACCTTGCTCGGAGCTTTTCTGAATATGCTTTTCCTTTTCCAGACTGCAAGGCAGGGACACTGTGTGGGCACTGCATTTACCTCTAGGCAGTGTCACTGTTAAACTTGACACCTTTGGTTAAAATCACTAGCAAGGCAAGAAGCCCTGCCCTGCCCTGCCTTGCCTGTGTGTCTGGGATAGAGAAGTGCAGATCCTGCATCCCTTGGGAATATGCTGTCCTGTTCCCTGAAAACAGACCATGTCAGACCATGTCTGAAACTCAGGTTTATCCATCCTGATGCAGCACCACAGCAGGGACAGAGGGTTTTGGGGAGCAGGATGGGAAGGTAACACAAGTGACTTTGTGAAGCACCATGCAGGCACAACCCAGAGACCTGCCAACCCCATGATCCAACAAATCCAGGGCAGCACAGGCAGGGTTAATCCTGACCACAGCACACACTTCCCCTTTCCCCTCCCCAGGAAGAAAATAACATATTTCCTGCAAGGGGATGGTGGTTTTGCAGTGCTCTAAGCAGGTCTCTCAGTGGCCAGGGAATTTTCTAGGTGTCTGGGCTGAGAGACTTTTAAAGCCTGTGTTTTTCCACCAAAAAGTTTCTCAGTTTCCCTTGAGTTTGCATGCAGTTTAAATTGCTCCAGTGAGGAATACAGAGATTCATCTGGCTTCTGTACAAATGAATAGGATAATGGCACTGAGGCTTAGACTCCCAAAGGGCATCTGACTATTTGCAGGCACTTATCAGGAAATGCACATCAGCACATATAGACAGACACATGGGTGAATTGAGAAGATGCCTGGTTGCTGGATAAGTCTGGTGGAGCTTTTATCTCTTGGGAAAAACAATTCATGATACACTGCCTGCTGAAACTCACAGGCATTTTATTTCTTCACTGTTTCTCAGTAAAAAAAGAAGCAGTTCTTTTTAGACAGTTGGGGAGGAAAAGGAGAGGAGAAGCAGAAGAACAAAGAAAGGAGAAAAGGATTGTTTGCTGGTGAAATCTTAGCAGGGGGACTTAGTGTTATTTCACTCTAACTGGAAATTCTATGCTCCTACCTTTGAGAGGGGGGGTGGCAAAGGCTGAATGAGCAGAGATGAGCCCTGGGTGAGCAGGGGATTGCTGTGTCACTGCCAGGCAGCTCCACTGAGTTACTAAGGTGCAGGCACCCTGGGTTAGGAGGGTCAGCCCTTGTCAGCAGGAGGGTGGAAATAGCAACATGTCTCCTGGAGGACCGTGGGACCCTCGCAGATACAGACCCATGTCCACCACAGGAACTGTTTGAGACTCATTGGAAACAAAGTCAAAAGCAACCTGGTGCCACCGGTGCAGCAATACAGCTGTGTTTAACAAGAGGCACAGGCATCCAGAGGACAGGGAGGTTTGCCAAGTAGGGGCTTTTTCTTTTTCAGCAATACCTGGCTTTTTTTTTTTTTTTTTTTTTTTTTTTTTTTTTTTTTTTTTTTTTGGCCAGATGCTGTCTATCCACAGAGGCTGGCCCCCTTCTCTGCTCTCAAGTTTCCCCCTAGGATTTAGATCTTAACACCTACAAATGTAACTTGGCTTCTTTCCTAAAAGGAGCAGGCCTGTGGGAAAGGCATTGCACAGTGGCAACACCTTGGTTCAGGCATGGAGAATAAACCTGCAAACCTGTTCAAGCCCAAAAGCCAGCATAGATGAGTATTTGCTGTTATACAGGAGGGGCAACCCAATGTCACTGGAGGGGCTTCTATTCCCATAGCTGAAGGACTTGGGCTCCCTTTCTATTTCATATCTGCACCAATGCAGAGGGCATAGTGTTCCTACTTTGTATAGTAAGGTTTTATTTTCACTGTAATCTCAGCTGTGGAAGGGAAATGTCTTCTCTGGCCCAAATGTGAGCTGCTAAAAATCTGGCAGATCCCATCATAGAGGTGGCTGCATTTCAGTGATGGGAAAAGGGATTTTCATATTGTTCTGGCACGGTTCTAGTAAACTGAACTTCTGTAGCACTTGTCTCTGAGATCCATGGGAGTTTTTGCCTTCTCTAGGTCTGCAGTGCAGGGCCATCAGTTTGTAAAATACTAAAAGAATGATCAAGAGGAATGCTATAATGAAGTTTGTTTGTCAGAGTGGTTTTTTTGTCCTTATGTTTGGTTTCTTTTGAGATAATCAGAATTGACTTTTGCAACTCACACTTAAATCTTTTTCAAAACCATCTGTGCTTAACAAAACACAATTCACTTGTACAGGTATGCCTGTGAAGTGCATTTTTGATACATGTGCTTATGCAAATGACTAATGATGATTTTCTTGTGTGAATGACAGTTACTTTGCCTGCTACTTAGGTGTGCCACTGGGTGCCACTTAAAACCAGCTCCTTTCTGAGGCTGAAACAAACATTCAGCATGCAAACTTCATAAACCAACTTCAGCAGCTTTTTTGCTCTTGCACTTGTGGGCACTTATTGCTTGTCACACTGTGGACACCCATAGCTGTCTGTGTGGCTACACAGGGAACAAATAGAGGAAACTGATGAAGTTAAAGATAATTCAGAAAACAAAAATGGTTGTTATTAGCAGGATCTATTCCCTGACTTAGTCCACTGCATGGTCCCATGAACAGTTGTGCTGGCATAGTGCAGAAGGTGGTGCAAAGGTGGGACAAGGTAGTCAAGGCTTCACAGAATCCCAGAATGGATCAGGTTGGAAGGGACCACAGTGGGTCATCTGGTCCAACCTCCCTGCTCAAGCAAGATCATCCCAGAGCACGTGGCACAGGATCACATCCAGATGGTTCGGAAAAATCTCCAGTGCGGGAGACTCCACACCCTCTCTGGGCAATCTGTTCCAGTGCGTGGTCACCCAGACAGGAAAGAAGTTCTTCCTCATGTTCAGGTGGGACTTCCTGTGTATCAGTTTCTACCTGTTGCCTCTTGTCCTGTTGCTCAGCACCTCTGAGCAGAGCCTGGTCCATCCTCTGACACCTCCCTGCAAATACTGACAGATATCAATAAGATCGAAACTACTTCCTCTGCTTCTGCCTTTGTAAATGCAGCTTCAGTTGCTTCCCAGATGTTCCCACAATGTATTGCTGATGATCTGTTTGCAGGGTCTTTTCCAAGGAAAGATCTCACCCTCAATGACTTAACAGAGGATGAGAAGCAAGCATTAATTCACCTAGATATGTCTGAGAGCTGCAGCTCAGGCAGTCTTCAGGATGACGGCCTGTTCTGGGACCTCAACAGAGTGTGGTAGAACAAGGGTAGACAAAGATCCCATGGCAGCCTGTTTCCTCTGGCTTTCTCTTGTATGGCTTAGACCATCAATGCCATTAAGGACAGGTTGTCCTGTAGAAGTGGCACACCATAATTTCCCAGTTGGTGTGTGAGATCTACTGCACTACCTTATAAGGTCTCATGGGAAAACCATTTAGTTTGAGTGACATTTTGCACTGCCTCTTGTCCCCCTTCTTATATAATTTCAGGGAGCAGCTGAATTTTTGCTAGTATAATAATACTTAAAAAAAAATCCAAAGGAAATTAAACCACAAACAACTGTATTCAAAAAACAAAGGGTCTGGCTGCTGCCCAAGAAAACAAGGAAATTTTAAGATAAAGCAAACTGTCCTCATTTCACCCTGTTGCGCCTGAGGATGGCTGAGGTTTCCAAAGAAGGCAAGCCACAGCATGTCCTGCTCTGCCAGGGAGTGGCCACCAAAGGGCCAAGCCCTCCCAGAAGAAGAGCTGGAATTTATCCCTGACCCCTTAATGGGAAACTCATGCAGCAGTGTTGAAACCCAGATACTGAAATGTAAAAAACCTCTTAGCCATGTGTGTGGCTGGGATGGATTAGGACTAAATGAAGCCTGAACTCACTGGCACATGGCATAGGGGAAGTCCCAAATGGGATGAACCTCCCATAAACTCAGTGATGGGTGCCTGGCTTCCTGATACTTCAGCCCAACTGAGGAGAGGGAGCAGCGAATAGCCAACCTACACCAGAGGAGGCAGGTCACAGTTTAGGAAGGGTGGGATGCATGTCTAAGAGTCAATGTCTGAAAATCATGAGGATATGGAGTAGCTGGGGCTTCAGCTTTGATACTTCATCAAGTCAGAAAGAGGAAAATGGAAAGTGGCAATGCCAGAGTTGTCTGGATTTTTCCCATCCTGTGGCAACACCACAGTATATACAAGTGCATGGCCTGATCCAGCCTCCCAACCTCAAGCGAGAACTAATGGCAAGACAACCTACTCAAAATCAGCAGTCGCCTCTGCTCGTGCTCAGCCTGAGTTGGCTTGTGGTGCTCAGAGGGTAGAAGGACACTGGGGGAGAGAATTAGCAAGGAATGAAAAGCGAAAGGAACCTACTTTGCATAATTATTTGTTAAGGAAATACTTGCTTTGATTAGTATTTGCTGGTTTCATTATGACAGCACTTGGCAGCATGGTCTGTGCTTGTAGCCCTGTTCAACCTTGTAATGTCTTGGAGGAGCAAGCTGGCCTTTTTAAAGTTCTATTCTTTTGTGATACTGGTTTTACTACTATCGCAAGCCTCCAGAGAAGCTAACTCTTATAGTTTCTATTCATAAGTCATTGCTAATTTAGCAAAATCTATTTTATTTATTTTTGTGTACTGTGAATATCAAAGGCTTTCCTCTCTCTTCCTTCTGAGTCTATGTGGCCCTGGTGAATGTCTGTTCTTTCATTCTGAATGAAATTAACAGGCATAGGCAGTGGCTTTGAATATGAAAATGTGTCAAACCATTGGGAAACAATATACCAAACCGCCACCCATGACATCTGCATCCCTGTGAACCCTTCTTGAAGGTGCATGTCCTAGTACAGAGTAAAATGCACACATCCCATTTTGTTGTTTACTTTGATTGCTGAAATTATATTTACCAAATGAACTGCATGCTTTTAAATCTTTTCTTTTCTCACTGTCACATAAATTTAGGCTCTGCTAATTCCTCTGTGCTCACTTGGATCCCATCAATATTTTATGCCATGAAGTGAAAGACAAGCAACACAGACAGTCCTTTCAAACCTGCAATGTCTTAAAGACAGAAATTGTTTCCAAATGATCAGAATACTTTTCTGACTTTTCTATTTGATACAGTGTGCCTTTTTCTACTCTAGGAATCAGAGATGGATTCAGGTCTTAGAGCGGACTCAATTTATAAACGCATTTCTTAAAGACAGTTGGGTGAAAAGGCTACCATCTCCTTGCAGCTCCATTGGCAGAGCCTGATACCCTGAAATTCCAAGCTTTTTGGCAGTTTGCAGGGAACCTGGGAACCTAGAGACCAGCTCTGAGGGAGCATTCATTGCTTTGAAAAAACAAGCTCTGCCCTAGGTTGTCAGCCAAGTACTACTGGGAAACCCAGCAGACTGGGAACATGGGGAGCTGAATTGGGCGTCCCATGTCCCAGCTGACAGCCTTAATTTCAGACCTGCTGGTTATTCTGTGGCCTGGCTTTCTTTTTTGACATGCAACACTTCAAAAGGTCTCAGTTTCTACTCGACATGATTAAGGGAAATTTGCAGAAGCTTGAAAATACTTGGCAGGATGGAAAAGCTCTTTCTCACCCATCCAAAGTCTTCTGTTTTCTCCTGAATGAGAATAGTGGTTTTCAAGTTTATCTAAATTTTTCCAGTGCAAGTGAGGACTCCTGCATAGTGAAGTCATGAGTATAGCTTGCTTCTCTCTGTTATCTTTTGTTGAGCCTTCCAAAGTCAGACACAGACTTCCCTGCGGTGGATACTGTATGGGGACTCCTATGTCCAGTTCCTCCAGAGGGACTCCTTTACTGTGTTCTTCGAATGTCCATATAAAGTTATTGCTAGTTATTAAAAACTACACCTTTTTTTTTTTTTTTAATTTTAGCCTTAATGAATCAATGAACCTAGCAGGAGAGTCTGTAGCACCATTTAAGAGCCTTATTATCTGAGATGCTGAGGTCCAGACTCCTACTAGTTCTTACCAGCTACTAAATAAGACCACTGTTTCTAGTGATTCCTAATGACATGATTATTAAAGAAGTGTAACACTGCCCAAGCCTTTTGGCAATTGGACCATTCCACATATTTTTCAGTGGTCAGGTCACAACACAGGAAGCTATTAGAAACTTAGTTTGAACTGGATACACACAGAGATAATGCTGCTAAAAAGTGCTTCCTCTTCAAAGTACTTGTGTCTTGTAACCCTGTTTGCTAGATAGGGTGCAGTATGGACTTTCTCAAAAGGAGCCTCCTTCCAAGCTCAGTCTGTGTGTGGAAGCTGGCATGGAGCCCTCACTGCAGATGAGGCAGGTAGGGACAGCGCACAACTGTGTTCACAATCGCCAGCTACTTTCTAGCCAGCCAGCCTGCCAGCAAGCACCTCCACTGCATTTCCCAAGAACAGAACTGACAGGATGGGCATCTGTTTTCCCCTGACTTTAATACAACTGTCAGAGAGGCACAACTCCAGTGGGTAAACTCTCTGCTTTGAGCCAGGGCTCCGACTTGCTTCATTCGTGGCTCTGACTCACCGGCAGTGCCTGAGCGCCTCTGTAACTGGGTGGTGGTTGTGTGCTCGGAGACGATTAGGCAGCCACAGGTGGCACCACCTGCTGCAAAGCTGTCCTGCCCGGGCTTACTCCCCTAATGACTCCTAGACATTTAAGAGCTGGCTCAGTTGCTGAAGGGAAAGTGGCCAAGGGGACAATGAACTCCTTGTAGTTGTTCAACAGTATCACTTGACTTTACCATTGACTGGCGTTTGGCACAGCTTGTTGGGCTGGGTGCAAATGGTGCGAGTGGCTGGCTGTGCCTCTCCGGAAAGGTGGCAGGAAGAGTTACAGGTTTATGTTGATCTCACATACAGAGTGTAGTTTTCTCTTTGCCACAAAATCCGCCCTTCAGACAGTGATGTGAACTACGGCAGGTTCAGTCACAGCCCCTACAGGTCAGTGGTGTATGACTGCTGCTTTTCTTTATTCATGTGCTTTTGTTACTGTGCTTTTTGCTCATTTGGATGAAGTATCTAACTAAGCATGTAGGAGAGCCTAAAAGGGAACTGGCTGTGGAGTCCAGCAGTGCCAGGTGACATATCCAGAACCTGCAGCTCGGATGTTGCTAGCATCTTCTGTGATGACAGATGGGAATTGCTTATGGCATTTTTAAAGAATAAATCTTATGTGGAGGCTAATTTAAAGTCTATGAGTCTCATTACAAAACTCACCTATATAGCCTCACCTATATAACCTCTGCACCCTCTCCCCTGCAATCCTTCAAAGCATACAGAGATGGGAGCCTCCATGCCATATCCCCTGAACTCTACATGTTACCTGTCTGGCTGCTCTGCAGCAGAATCTTGGTGTTCAGAGGGTTCCTAGGTGAACCTTTTGTTTTCATTCTGATGCAGCTTCTTTGTATTTTTAACCAGGGCCCCAGTATTTCATGCAAATGAGTGCTCTGTGCCTGCTTCCTGATGTGCTCCATGGGCATGCAATGTTTGGCTTGGCTTTAACAGACAATAAAGTAATTACAAAAATCAAAGAGGATGTGACTTTCTCTATCTCATGCAACACAGGTCACTACCACAGCCACCTGTCTTCTTAGGTCAGGCCATGCTATGAGCATTGTCAGAAAGTCAGGTATCTGTAGACAGACCACAAACCAACACACAAAATCTGTTCTAGTATATGACTGATCTAATTTCTTGTACTGTGCCATCTGACATTGCCAAGATTACATACGGAAAACCAAGATTAAACTCTGCTGTTTGCAGCAACGCCCCTTCAGTACCCTCATGAGCAGGTCTGTAGACAAGTTATCTACAAACATCCAAGAGTCCAACCCAGCTCTAAGAAACTGAGAAGCAGGCATCCCTCAGAGCTCACTTGGAAGAAGGCTGTTAAATTTACTTATATTCATATCTTCAAGCTTCCTCTTCAGTTAATAGAAAGTTCAAGTGACCTTCACTCTACAACCACAGAATGGTAAGACTTTTCTATTTGTAGCATACACACTACACATACATAGACACATTTCCACATGAGTGGGAAAGTAGTCCAAGGTAAGCAAGGACTTGAAATTTTTGGAGGCCAGTGCTCATGGGCAAATTCCAGAGAATCCTTAAATGATGAATATTAAGAACTTGTTGTAACACCAAAGTCAGGCGAAGAAACTGGAACCATTCTTCAGAGTCCATACTTTAGACAGTTTACTTGGGATCAATTTGATTTCTGGTAAGCCAACCAAGAAAATGAATTTCAACTGTATTCCCTACAAGTTCATTTCTAAACACAAGGGCTTTCTGATTTACTAGCACACTTATTTGTGTGAGTCTAGAGAAACCTTCATCTTGTGGAGGTTTTTTTCCAGTTTTCTTTATTTCCCAAGAGCACATCCTACAACAAATGCTCAAAACCTAAAAACCTGATGACATTTAAGTGCCTAGATTCATTTACTTCTCTGAATGTCATGTGGTGGAAAGACGAGACAGATTTTCTTGCCTCTGGCCTAGTCCTCTCTTTCTGATCTGGAGATGTCGGCACTGCTAAAGCATGTTGGCTTGGCATTTGCTTTATCTCTTGTTTGCACAGAATAGTGCTTTATTTTTTGTGGTACCAGATGGCTGATATTAAAAGGGAAAAATACTAGTGGAGTAGACATTTGTCTTTTCTGAAGAACAGCAAACAGAACTCAGTGCTGACCAACAGCCTCCAGCTATCTAGTAGACTAGCTGTCCCAAGCTGCAGAATAGCCATCCTTTCTGTAGCCAACCTTCCAATATTCCCATGCATTCACACTCTAGCATATCAAGCAACTTTGTTCCCTTCCGTGCTGATTCTTCAAATTACTCAGAAGTATCCAATGCAAATAAATGAAATTCATAAAAATATTTCTAGCCCTTGATTTAGGGCTATTCAGTTTCTACAGCTGGTAGGTTCAAGTTCTTATACTTGTCTGTACTGGAGTTTTTTAATAGTTTTTAATACTAATGTCAGTCAGGAAAGTAAGAGGAGGAAGAAAAGTTTTCTAGTATCACACAACAGATTGAATTGAACAGAAACAATGAATGATATTTAAAAGCTTATATCCTTAGAGCAACATTGAAATATTAATGTTCTTTCTTTAAGACATAGAGTTAAAAAAAGAAAGATTTTTTAAAGCCCCAGCCATCCCTCAACTATCTCAAACCACAAGAAATCAGGAAAGAGAAACTTAAGTTACACAGCTTAATGTGACTTATGCTGTACACCTGATAGGAATCAGTTTAAAAAAGTTATGCATTTGGACTTTTCTATTATTTTTATTATTTAAGTAATTTTAAATTATTTATTATTGTTACTTATTATTGTTTATTATTTATGACTTATTTATTTCATTGGAACCTGGAACTCTCCTGAAATCAGGTGACAATCCTTTTTCATATGAAGGACCTCATTGGAGCCATGTTTTTCATCAGAAGTAGATGCACAGGAGTGCAACAACAGGCTGATTGTGCAAAACCCAGTGGTTAAGGTGCCCACTGAGAACACGTCAGTTTTCTCCTTTGCCCAAGGGATGGAAACTCACATCTCTAGTGGCAACTGCTCTCACAACTGGGAAAGAAATTGTGCCCCCACTGACTCTAGCTAAATGCATCTTTCATTGGTGGAAATCATGTGGAATAGGCTGAGTAGAAAGGCTGGGCATGACCTTACTCTCTCAGGACAGCTCAGTGAGAGTGACACTTGGAAGGGAGGAATATATGCCAAGCCTCCACAGAAGTCAGATCCCCTGTACTTGAAGGAATATAGTCATTGTTGAAAGCAGGAGTCATGCCACTGCTGTCACCCTCTGGACTCTGAAGGAAAGCCACACTGACCACAGCGTTTCATACAGAACATCATTCAAGGGGTTTGCTCAGAGATTGCTGAATGAATCGAGTCATTTGTGTGAAATATGTAGAAAAATGCCACATCTGTGGTCTTTATAGGGCTTAATACTGAGGCAGGCACTTAGCAGCACAGTCCTGTCAAGGCAGGGACACTGCTGGGCACACTCTGAAGCACAGACTTGAGTACATTTGTACACTTCTGTTCACAAAGTTGTGGGTGCTGGGTATAACTTTTGAGTGGGAGGTGCTAAAGTCCTATTTTGGGTGCCTAAAGCCTTCTATGGTTCTAGGTATGCCTACAGAAAGCCCATTTAAATCCACAGAAATACCTTTGTTAACCAGGACAGGGTGCTAGTGCTACACTAACCAGGGCTAGTACAGCCAGAGTGCTCTGTATCAAGGAAGGAGTCTGAAAGAGAAAGAGGAGAGAGAGAGAGAGAGAGAGGGAGAGAGAGAGAGAGAGAGAGAATGAGAGAGAGAGAGAGTGAGAGATAGAGATAGAGACTACTGGAATGACACCCTGCCTTCCCTGGGACAGCCCCAATGGGCAGACAGAACACAAGAGGATTCTCTATTCTCTCTCCACCTGGCTGAACACACTTAAGGGATAGAGGACAGGGGTGACAAAGTCCCTGCTCGGCACAGCACATCTCCATGACTGCCCCACCTCCCCACCTAACATATCCCAAACCCAAATGTAACTGATAATTTCCTAATTAAAATGATATGATAGAACCACTTTGCATGTGTGTGTTGCAGAGTAAAGCTTTGGTTTCATTAATACTTATCTACTATTCATGTATACAGGCTTGAGTTGCTTCACAGCCTTCTTGCCTGTTTGCTAGGATGATAGCTAGAGGCAACCAAAATGTTCAAGGTGCCCTTGCACAGGAGCTTCACAGCTCTGCAAGGGGAACTGAGCAACATCGATGACGGTGGTTCTGTAGTATGGATGTGTCCTGTGTCAAAACTGCTTCCATAAAGAAAAAAAAACCCAGTTTTTGGTTACAGGAGACTCTCCTCTGAGGGAACAGAAGGCTCCATATGCAGACCTGACCCAGTTCATAGGGATGCCTACTGCCTCCCTGGGGCCTACATTATAGATGTGAAGAAAAATCTTTGCACTCTGGTGAAATCCTCAGATTATTAGCCATTACTGATATTTCAGCTAGACAATGATGATGTTCCTACAAGAAGTCTGAGGTTAATCAAGAGACTTCAGGGCCTTGGGACAACTGGTTAAGGTATCCAGAGCTCTCCTCTGTCCTTCCAGTTGCAGGAATTGAGGGAAGAAACAGGAAGACCCAACATATCAACACGTGGCTTTGAGCCTGGTGTCACCTGCAGAATTTTGGGTTTTATTGATTATAGAACAACAGAATCATTTAAGTTGGAAAAGACCTCTCATCATGGAGTCCACTCCCAGGCTTATCTCTAGCAAGTCTGGTTTTATCCCTTTCTCCCTTCAAATCTAGTGTAAAGCTCCCTCAGTGAGTCCTGCTAACTTTTGCATAAAGATCCTTTTCCCTCTTTAAGACAGATGAACCCCATCTGTTGCTAGCAGGGGAGACCTTATCACTCTCTACAGCTACCTGAAAGGAGGTTGTGGCAAAGTGGGGGTTGATCTATTCTCCCAGCTAACAGATGATAGAACAAGAGGAAACAACCTCAAGTTGTACCAGGGGAGGTTTAGAATGCTTGTTGGGAAAAAAAAGAATTCACTGAAAGGGTTATAAAGCATTGGAACATGGGTAAATGGTTTGAGTGACCATCCCTAGAGGAATTTAAAAGACATGTTGATGTGGCACTTGAGGTCACACCACCCTCAGTGATGGCACCAGCAGCCCCCTTTGATTTCTTGGATGTCCACTCACCCTCCTATTCTCCATAGCCCAGCTTCCAGTTAGCCCATGTAACCTTCCTTATGCACTACTCCCTGCAAACTAGAGCTCAAAATGCACAACCTTCTCTCTACAAGAGTGAGGACCTTATTGCTCACTCCAACCATGTTCTCACACACCTAAAGCACATGGCACCTCCCAAGTCTGCTCCAGTCCTGCCTCTCAGACAAGGGCTCATACTATCTCTCCTGGAAAAAAACAGCTCTAGAATTGGCAGCAGCAAAACAGATTTTTGTGTAGATGTCTGAAAATACTTTATATTGGTGTGTTCCCTCAAAACCTGCAAACCAGCAGAGTTGGAAGCATTTGGTACTCTTCTCTAACCCAGCCCGAGGAACTAGCTTATGTATGCATTAATGAGGTGGAATTCATGGGGCAGGACTTCCAGTGCTAATGATGACATCAGATCATCCTGAGTGCCATCATACGGCACAAGCAGGACAACCAGGGGATCAGGCCCAGCCAGCATGGTTTTATAAAAGGCAGGTCCTCCCTGACCAAGCTAATCTCCTTCTATGTCAGAATGACATGCTTAGTAGAGGAGGGAAAGGCTGTGGATGTGTCTACCTGAACTTCAGTAAAGCATTTGTCATGATTTCCCACAGGATTCTCCTGGAGAAACTGGATGCTTGTGTTTGGACAGGTGCACTCCTTGCTGGCTGAAAAACCCAGCTGGATGGCGGGGCCCAGAGAGTGGTGGTGAATGGAACTACATCTAGCTGGTGGCCAGTCACTAGTGGTTCCCTAGGGCTCAGTATTGGGGCTGGTCCTGTTTAACATCTGTTTAACACCGTTATCCATGACCTGGACGAGGGGATCAAGTGCATCCTCAGTAAGTTCATAGATGGCACCAAATTGGGTGGTAGTGTTGATCTTCTGGAAAGGCAGGAAGGCTCTGCAGGGAGATCTGGACAGGCTGGATCAATGGGCTGAGACCAAAGGTATGGGGTTCAATAAGTGCTGAATTCTGCACTTGTGTCAACCCTCTGCAGTGCTACAGGCTGGGGACAGAGTGACTTGAGAGTTGCTCAGCAGAAAGGCTGGTTAACAGAGGCTGAATATGAGCCAGTGTGTGTGTCCAGGTGCTCAAGAAGTTATCAAGAACAGTGTGGCCAGCAAGACTAGGGAAGTGATTGTCCTGCTGTACTCAGCACTGGTGATGCCACACCTCAAATCCTGTGTTCAGTATTGGGCCCCTCACTTCAAAAAGCACATTGGAGTGCTGGAACTTGTTCAAAGAAGGGCAACAAAGCTAGTGAAGAGTATAGAAAATATGTCCTATGAGGAGCAGCTGAGGTAGCTGGGGCTGTTTAGTCTGGAGAAAAGGAGGCTCAGGGAGGACCTCATTTCTCTCTACAGCTATCTGAATGGAGGGTGTAGTGAGGTGGGGGTCAGTTTCTTCTACCATGTCTCAAATGAAAGGATGAGAGGAAATAGCCTTGTGTCAGGAGAAGTTCAGATTAGACATTAGATAATTTTTTTTTTTTTCACTGAAAGCATGGTCAGGCATTGGAATAAGTTGCCCAGGGAGATGGTGGAGTCACTGTTTCTGGAAGTGTTCAAGAGACATCTTGATGGGGACTTGGTTTAGGGGTGATTATGGTGGTGTTGGGTTGATGGTTGGACTAGATGATTTTCAAGGTCTCTTCTACCTTGATGATTCTGTGATTCTGTGAAATTGCCCCCAGGATCAAATTCTACTTGCTATCCAACAGTGCCCAGCAACATTCACCCAGGAGTGCAAGGCAGTAAATGAAGAGCACTGTGTTCATTCAAAGTTAAAGAGTTATGTAGACATGCTGATATATTCAGCCACTAATACTGGATGAATTTGGTGTAATGCCTTGTAAAAATCTGTTTGTCACTTCCAGATGCTTGTGCTTGTAGCTAGTTATTGAGCCTGGGGGGCTCAGGTGTAAGTAATTAACATCCCTGTTAACATTCCACTTTCTTTTATTCTGATGAAGCATCCCATTGTAAAGCAGACAACAATGAAAAAAGCATGTCCATTTTAAAATTGTTTAAATATATTAATCGTAGAAGCCAGGGTGGATTTTCATTAATCATTTTTAAACTTGTGTATGGGGGGAGGAATTAGCTGACAGAACTGTGCAATGTCACTACCAAAAGCCCCGACTCTTTTAGTAACTGTGTATGAAATTAGAAGGAAAAAATCCTCAGCTTAGTGACCAGACCAAGATATATTTTTACAGCTGCCAAGGTTCTCATTGAAGATATAAACCAGAATCTAAAGGGATCCTGTGTATGTGTGTGTTGCATTAAGATATCATACTTACAATGGCACTAACATTAGATTTGTTGGAGGCTGAATGGTGGAAGGGGAGCGCAAGGCTTAGCAGCAGTTGCACTCTGGTCAGCACTGTGTTATACACCCCCAAAAAATCATTTAAGGAGACAAGGTTCACATCACAAGTTGCTGTTTTATTTAGCATATGCATAATGGCTATGAAGGGGCTGGATTCAGTCCTGTGTTCCTCAGGTAGTGGATGAGGCTGGGGCTGGCCTTTGAGGAGATGCTGCTCTTGTGAGCAAGCACAGAGGCACAGTGGTCTCTCATCACTTCCCTCCCCCTTCCCACCTTACATGAAGGTCACATGAAGGGAAAGTGAGCTCTGCTGCAGTGATCCCGCCTTTAGGCTATGAAATGTTTTAAGGAGTCTTTTCTATCCCCAGAGTGCCCCAAGAACAGTCTCTTGCTTGATCAAAAAATTAATACACAGTCAGAAGCTCAGGCACTGGATAAAATTGAGTCTCACCACTAGGCTGGTGGGCTGGTGAAAATTCCCCTTCAAGGGCTAAAGGAAACAGTGCAAAATTGAAACTCAGAGAGAACTCTGATCATATTTTTGCTTACTGAAAGTCTAATACTTAATGCAGTGCCCAAAGAAATTATTTGGAAGTGACTTTAGGCTGGTTAGAGCTGCCAGGTTACTAGCACTGGGATCTGAAGCGTTTTGTGAAGACTCAGCAACCTTCTTGGACCTGAAGGCAGGGATTCATAGTCACTTATTTAAAACTCTGACAAAACAGAAGGAGGCTGTACTGCCGTAGACCATGACACAACACCATGTCCTCTGAGGTCAGCGTGCTTGCAGAATGGAAGCCTTGGCAAAGAGGATGGCAGACCCAGTAACACAGCAAGTGTTCCTTTGTATAGCCTGGCTGAACCTCAGGAGCTGTTCTCTGAGTAATGTTCCCCCCTTATTTATCAACTATCTTATGTTTGTGCAGACTGGTGATGACTGTCCTATCCCCTGCAGTCTCCATTGTGAAGCAGAAGATGGTCATCACTGCCTTAGACCTCACTAACACTGTTCAAAATTATTGAAGCCACTGTTGCATCCACAGGAGAGTTACCTTCTGTCTGCTGAAACCAACACAGGCATTAACAGTGGAAATACTTAAAAATCTTGAAGTTGTTTGCCTTTTAGTAGCTAGGTTTGATGCATTAACCTAGTGTTCACAGGTCTCTCATTAAGGAACATTTTTAGGTAAGTAAAACAAGAAAGGCAGTAGGTTTTTGTCCAAACCCAAACTTAATTCAAAGTTCTGACTTTCTATAGTTTGTCCAAACACTTCCACCTATAGAATGAATTTTCTTTTATTGAAGCATTTTCCTTCTTAGGGGCCATATTTCCTTTTCATTCTGCCATATGAGCTCCAAGAATGATCAAAGTCTCAAATGGAATCCCATCTGAAAGTGGTTACAAGAAACTGGATATAATAAAACAAATATTGTAAGACCACTAATGTAAGCAGTTTTCATAAAAAATGAGCAATTGGGAAATATCTTTGCAAGTCCTCTTTTATGTTCATTTAGTACTTCTATTGCATGATCTCTGAAGATCTAGTGTCATAATTCATAAGGACCATAATGCTGTTTCCACTTAGAGATTTTCAGCAAATTTTGCAAATAAACAAATGGCTTCATGACATGTATTAAATTCAAACTGAACAGGATGAAGATACCCGAGCAAAACAAAGTACAAAATAAAGGAATATTGTAAATCATAGTTTATAAATTGCAGAGTGTCAATAACAATTTATAAATCACAGATTATAAATCATAATTGTCCTTCAAAATCTCCCACCAAGATGTTTGAATTTTTTTTTCTGATCCTGATAGCCTAATTCATGTTCAAGTTATCATTTGGTATTTACAATAAATTCTTAAGATGAATGCAAAAAGAAATATTAGTTCGTTCTATTAATTATGTTAGAAAATGCTATGCAACATTTGAAATACACCCTTTCAGATGAATGGAAATCAGATGCAACTCTGTTTCTTTACAGCCTATTTATCCCACTTTAACAAAAAAAAGGTGCAAAGAAACATGAAATGGGTCTGCAAGGGCAACTAGGATTGTAACATTTGCCTGGAGAAAGTCATAATTTGGATTTTTTCCTGCTGACTGAATCTGAAGCGTATTTGAAAAATGATCAAGAGTCATGCATCTGAAATCTTCAAGGAATATTAAGGCTAACAGGCTAAATGTCTGCCTCTGAGATGGTCTAGAGAATGCAGATTGGCTAAATGATGTCCAGCCTTTGAAAATCTGGATATACTCCAACTTGGTGCTTGGAGCAAAGGGTCTTAACAAGTCCTCGATATCTGTGTCTATTGTTCAACAAAACATCTTGAACTGGGTAAAAGACGGATGTGATTTGTGAGGATCCAAACCTAAGGCAGCAGCACTTGCCCTTATATGCACTGCTTCAAAGACATCCTGTGGTCTTGAAGCTCAAGGAAAAGGGAAAGATCAAGGAAAAGGGAATGAACTGTCTCAGTCTGACCTGCCCTTTGGCCAAGCTGTCTGGGGAGGTGGCACGTGAAGGCTTTTAAGCCATTCTGTTCTCCAACTCAGCAAGGGAGATGAGGTCCTTGGACTCATGAGTGGGTGGTATTGCTTCTGCCTTTGTCAGCCTCATCAGCCGTACCGTCACAGGGACTGGAGGATTTGGGAGGTCACGTGCTGCCACTGGATGGGGTGTTGCACTCCTTCTCTCCTACATGCTAAAAAGGGAAATGTGCTTGAAGGTTTACCTCTTTCTTTAGCATCTTGGCTGGAAGAGAATGCCCAGCTACTAAATGAAAACATAGGGCAGGACTCAGGAAGAAATAACTTAGGGGGACTCAGGTCAGGTTTCTGGAAGTCCACAGTTCTATCAATTTGCAAATGGTGAAAGTAATCAGGAAAAAATAAAAAAATAAAAACGTTGACAAAACGACGTAGTTTGTAGTCCATGCTCCCCTTGATTCTGTGCAGTCTCTAAAGGGTCTTTTTAATCCCAACAGCAGAGCCTCACCACTGCTGGCAGTCCCAGTTCTGTTCCTGCTGCTGGGGAAACAACAGTGGAGAAGATGTAAAATTACTGAATGTCATAGGAAACTTTTAGTGAAATATTCTGAAAGATGATTAGCTGGAACATATTACCTGCACTCAACAAAGACCTAAAATTCTGAATGGGTTGGATTTGATGATGAGAGGGTCACCTTGAGAAGTGACAGACTTATAAAAGTGACAAGCTTATAAATTCCTAAGGGACTTTTAGAAAGCATTATTAAATCTCAGTGAAGACAAAAGTGGAAACAAAAAAAGGCAGCTCTGCTCATGTCTCAGGATAGTCTTGCTTCCCAGAGTACATTGATTCTGGCTACTTAAATGTCTTTAGAGTGTGATGTTCTTTGTTTCTATTTTGCCTTGCAATTGCCCCCAAAGTGAAAAGTACTTCAGATAAAACAGAAAAAAACTGATTAGCAAGTTCTACCAAGTGCACAACATCCAGCCTGCTGAATTTAGACCAAGCCAAGAAACGTAATGGAAATTTTTTCTGTGTATGAAAATGGTTATTGTCACAACTTCAAAGCTACCAACCAGTTTTCTGCATACTTAATCTGCTTTTAACATTTCACTAGTATACTCAAAATCTATTGCTGGTATATTCAACCATTACAATAAACATGCAGTGTTTGTGCTGGCATCTAGGGCCCAATTATGCATTTGCTTGTTTGTTTTTCAAAGCACAAGTAAGCTATGCCAGTTTTCCTGATATTTGAAAATAAACAGAATGGACAATTTTGATCCAGAAAAATTTTATTGTGAGGGTTTTGAACAACTAAAAAGCTGTGTTCACACATGATAGAATAATTACATTCAGTCTTCACTGCTGTGATTTTCTGGTGTACAACAATAATAAAACATTGTTAGTCAGCTTTGATGGAAGATACAAGTCTGTTATTCTGATGGAGTCCATGGGAATAACAAAAAGCCTTTGTCTCAGATGTGGAAGGATCCTTTCTGAACACCACTGGCCCTCTAAACTAAACACAACTCTGGTCTAAAGGTTTTTTTGCAACCATGAAAAATAATGGAAATGAAGTTGCCCTATCCTATCCTGAGAAGCTCCCTATCTTTGGACAGCACTTACTGGAATTCTGTCATAAAACAAATGAAGTCTGGGCTTATGGAAGCCTGAGATGTGCCAGGCCTCCTGAAAAGAACACGAGAGAGAAGGCAGGTTCTGTTTCCATCAGGCAGGAAAGGACAGCAGTGAATTGTCCTGTACGGAACTATGCTGCTGCTGGTACCCAAACCAGTTCACTTAAAGCCAGTGTGATTCTCTCTGCCCTCTTCTGCAACTGATAGTCCCTTTGGGTCTCGCTTAAATGAACAAGAAAATTTGTCTCTAAGTATTCAATCCAGATTTCCCTTCCATGAGGTGAGAGATAAGAGCTGTTGAGGTCACGTAGGCTGTATTTGTTTGCCATTTTATTTTATTTTATTGAAGGAGGGCTAGCACGAGGTGAGGGCTGCTGGGGCAGGTGTTGTGTAAGCAGAGAACAAAAGCATGGGTGCCTATTGCAGGGTGATGGGGCAGTACCAGCCCTGCAGCCCTGGTGACTGATGCTCTTTTGTGCCATCACTGTGGAAAGCCAGCTATGTCTTATTACCATTTGGCCTTAGGAAGAAAGGGTTAATCTCCCCAGTTTTTGCCAGCTGGGAAGGCACTGAGCCAAAATAAAATTGGGAGGGGAAGCAGGACAACTATTTCTTTGGAGTGGGAGGGAAGAGAGGTTGCCAGGCCTCACTGTTTGTGTTTGCATTTCTGTTTTATGTTCTGTTTTGAAATAAAACACATTATTACACCTCTGCAAACTACTGCATTTTATAAGCCAGCCCAGAAATACAGCCTACGATCTCATGGAAACAAAGTCTTAGGGGCACCTGTGGGAATGTAAAGGTGAAAGAAGACAGGCTGTGGTATCAGCAGCTACTTGTGCTGGCAGGAGCAAGTATCTGCATAAAAGCAAAGCTAGGAAAACATCCATCAGATATACTTTCCAAACTGCAGCTTGAGTCAGTCAAGGCTCTTTTCATGTTCAGCTCTTTTGTTTCAGTCCTACTACTGCTTGTTTTTCAAATTGACTATTTGCTGCAGGAATTTTGCTGTAATTTAGCAGGCAGCTGGAGCTTATTAAACACGATTTTCCACAGTAGTATTTTATATCAGTACTTGATAATGGCACATCTGTAAACACCCTCTATAATGAGCACCTTTAGGCACCCGTGGAATCCGCCTGCTGTGGTTGGCATGGTGGGGATGCCGGGTAACAGTTTAAGCCCAAACTTTCTTCTCCTGCTTCCTAATCATTCCTGACATAATGTTGAAAGTTATTACTTAGCTGCATAAAGAAAACCATCTGTCAATTATTTACCTGTTCACATGTGGGACCAGGTACTCAGAAGCTGTTACTGCAAGCCAAGGCAACTACTGCCTAGCTTCTAAGAAAGCAGAAATCCAATTGCAGTCATCTGATTCAACCATCTATCTAGGGCAGGGTAAGTCAATAAAAAAAATATGTTCTCTGTCAGAGAACAACTGAAATTCCTCCAAATACCATTTTTGACATCTAAGTCACAGCTGAATAGCCCTTAAACTTCTTTTGAGAGCTTTTGAAAAATGAGATTTTTAGTATCTGTAAATAAGTATTTAAGTGCACATCTCGTTGAATAAATGTATGGAGACTGTTCACGGTCATCTATGAAGCGCATCCTCGTGTTGTGTATGAAAAATGCTAACATTTGATCTCCAGTCAGCATCCAGAGCGCTTCTGTCATAAATTACTAAATGTACTGCTTCTCCAGTTTTCCTGTAATGAAAACTGGACTTTACAGAAGCACTTGGTGTCTGCCGAAGACCAGTCCTGTGACTATAACAACAATTTCAGTTGAATTAGACTCTGACTAGAGGGCTTTGGCTATGTGTGACTAAAATGCTCATTTTTTTGCTTTACAACCTGCAAATAACAGGTTTTGTGAGACTGCTCAGAAAGGCCATCTGGGAAAAAAGTCACTCTTGAAGAAACTCATGACCTGCAGGAGATTTTGCTAATGTTACTTCACATTAGGTATTTAGTTAGTAGACTCACTTGAGGCCTGTGGATTTCTTTTTGACCTCTCTGGAGCTTAAAAAGAGAAAAATAGGACTTCTTGTTTTAGGGTTGTACGCTCAAATTTGCTGTAGCATAGTCTACAGTGGATACTGCCCCCTCCCTGGGTTCGTAGAACTGGAGAAGAGACTGAAAGCAAATGTTGAAGAGAATACGTGCTTAAAAGTAAAAGATAAATTTTGATAAACAAAGATTTTGCCATTTCAAAATCTGGCTCATGTTGTCAACATTTTCATTTTTGTTGCAACTTTTTTTGCCTCTGGTAATTTCTAAGGAGAGACTGGCAGTTCTGAAGGAAAGTTGTCTAGATGGGTCTTTACTGACACCCTGAATCCAAGATGGGTAAAGCTGGTTGGTTTGGTGGGGGTGACTCATCTGAGACTTACCAAAAGAAAAAAAAGCCTAATTCCCAAGGAATTTATGCTATAAATCAGCAGCAATATTGCCAGACATGGAGAGGGTTAAAACACTTGCTAATAGATAAATTCCAAACATATGTTACTCACTTCCCTCTAGAAGGACTGAAAGCTTCAGGAATACGTTTGTCCTCCAACCCTTCAAAATGGATGGAATAATATAACTGTTTCATTGAACTATATACTCACAGATCATAGCAGTTATAACTTGAACTTCCAGAAATAACATGCTAAAGATTTTGTAGAAGATAAACTGGGATTACATTTGCTGTAAATAGTCCGCATTCATGTAGCAGTGTGTCAGCTACTGGAATAGCTGCGAGCTGGCCTTAACTTTGTGGGTGATCTTTTATTTGTGGATTCTCCACCTTTTCAAGAATAAAAAGAAGAGGAAAGCAAAGCACACTTAGTGTTGGTTACAGTGAGATCAGTTAGGTCAATACTGAGCGTTTTCAGAAATCCCAAAGAATGGAAGCTAAACTGCTTGTTGTGCTGGCTGGATAGGAAAAATGTGGAATATATAGAAGCCAGAAGCAAAATGGCAAGCTTAAGGCAGCATTATCAGCAGCTGTTTTCTGGTCTTAAATAGAAAGTGCTTTTTAAGGAGGTGTGTTGGGAATACTCCTACAAGTAAGTGAACCCGTAACAGTGTGCTGCTGATGACTAAGTAAATGGAGATGGAGGAGAGTTCAATGTTTCCCAAAGGAGTTGCTATATTTCTTTCCAGGATTTCTTGGACAGAAGTATATGTCTGAGATGTTTGTGATGCCTTCATAATAAGTAAGGTCCTTATGAGACCTAGTATGCACACAGTGCTCCAATGTTTTGGTGTGAGCAATGCACCCAACACACTGGGCACTCCTCAGGCTGCACCTGTACTCCTCACACAGGGCTAAGCCCTGGCACCTGATCATCCATGCTATTGGATTGCAACATGGTGCTGGCTCTGTCTGGGCCAACTGTTGTCCTCCCAGATAATATGTGGGTATGGAAACACTTCTGTGTTGGAAGGTAAGATAGGATGAGTGGGAACTGTGCTGGGTCCATTGGCAGAAGTGCAGGAGAATGGGCCCTGCACTGCTGTTTCATGTTAAAAAGTTTCATGCCTGTACACTGACCCCTGTGTACAGACTGCAGGGCTGAGCTAGGATGCCTTTTGCTGCTCCACAGGAGGCCTGTCTGAGATGTGCACTGTGGAATGCCCCAGAGAGTTGTAGGAAATCTCCAGATTTTCCAAAGAAACAAAATTGGAAGAATTTACATAAAGAATATTCCAGGATTTATAAGTTCCCATCAGCAATTCTTTTACAATTTTGCCAGCATTTTGTTGCTCTTGTATACAAGATTCTGCACAGTCAACGAAGCAATGAAGAAATCACTGCTTTGCAACAACTTAAGCATATTTACAGCTCACAGTCTGAGTATGCTTAGACCTAACCACAGGTGCTAGTGTGTTCTAGATCCTCCTCTTTTTGGTTCTTAAAACCACCTTTTCCATTCAGGACTGTCATTTTATGAACACATTTCCCTGTTAGTTTATAATTTCTTCTTAAGAACACTTAATTTTTACCTGCAGTGGAAGCAGCTTGACAGCACAGAGGACTACTGTCATGGGCACACATGCAGCAAATGCCAT
The DNA here is from genome assembly GCA_035583155.1 of Acropternis orthonyx. NCBI lineage: Eukaryota > Metazoa > Chordata > Aves > Passeriformes > Rhinocryptidae > Acropternis > Acropternis orthonyx. Next base: position 64,921,193 of record JAWWEU010000040.1, on the reverse strand, counting down.
TGGAGGCAAGTCAGTCCTTTCAAAGACATTTAAAAATATCATCTCCACAGCCGGTGTGACCATTTGTTAAAAACAAATGGCATTTGGGGAGTCTGGAAACCAGGGTCAGCCATTAGGTGGATCTAAAATAAGTGTCATCTGTTTAGTTTTGTATCCCTTTACGCACTGTCTTTTCTCAGAAGGCCAGTCCCTGGAGATATGTGAGATCAGAGGGAAACGGGAGACACATCTGCAACCTGCTGATTAGCCAGTCATCAGCAGATTATCTTGTACAAAGGGATGAGGGTAATGGGCTGGGGCCAGCTAAGTGCATATATGGTAGGGAAAGCATCAGTGGCACAAAGATGGGAAAGACCAGATGATGTGACTTCTGGGGAAGGCACCTTTAAAGAGACAGAAAAAGAAGGGTGGGACTGTTGGGAGAGTCACTCTGGAATGCTTGGCATTAATATAAAATCAGTGGGTTCAACCTGGTCTTGTGGTTTCCCTTCTTTCTGGGCAGGGATCTGTACAAGCTGGAGGAGCTGCTGGGTGTATGGTATTTGCAACCGCTTTATTTTCTCTGGGCTAAAAATACTCTGCAAACTTTGGTTTTATTTTCCATTCCTAACAGCTGAGCCCTGGTCTGGAGGGAATGAATGTGTTATCCCACTGTGAAAACATCTAAACAGGTGGAAAGGACAAGGGAGGGTAGAAAGAGAGGGTGGAGAGTCTGGGTTTAGACAGAAATCCTGTTTCCTTTCTAAAAACAGAGTGAAGGTCGTGTAGGTAATTTTAAAGCTAAAACTTGTTTTCACATTCTCGGCTATTTGCTTATGTGAAAGAGCCTTGTGTTGGAAAACATCAGGAGGAAAATAGTTATGGACACACCGTCAGAGGAAAGAGAATATTGTGGGCACTGTGCTGCTCTTTCAGTCAGACTTCAGCTTTCTGCCAATAAACTTCATTTTTCACCTGTAACTTCTGTTATGCCAGCTGAAATCTCCCATTCAGATTTACCAAAGTGCTTTCTTTTATCTTCTTCTGAGAAAGCCCTTAATGAAAACTATCCTAGCTCTGAGACAGCTCTGTCGAAGCATCTCACTGCTGACTGGTGGTGCTGTTTCTGTAGCCATCCCCATGTCTCAGCACAGAAAAGTCTATCAAACAGACTGAATTGTGCTAAATGTTATGTTTTCCATTTTTCAGTATGGAAATACTTTCCACTAAGAAGCGTGATCCTGCCTGCTAAGACTCTCTTCATCCAAATCCTGTCTGGACTGCAAGTAAGTCTGCAAAGGCAAGGGCTAATGTACTAATCCATTCTGGTACTGTAGGTCTATAGGAGCTTTTTTAGAAAAGAAAAATAAGAATAAGAGTCCAGAGACTTGTAGTATACAGAGTGTAATCAATAAAGTTATTCAAAGTTTTACACAAAAGCACTCACACAGATCATTAGGGCAAAACTTTAATCCACTGAGGTTTAGAAATGAGGAATTTCTTAAGTAGCACCTGAGATTTTTTTTCCTCTACAAGTCTATAGGGCTTTGTGGATTGTAAATCCTGTGAAAACACTTTTTTCAAATAAATATTGTGGAGGAAAAATAAAAGGTGGAGTAAAGGGAAACCAAGTTGAAATCTGACAAACAGCCCCAAGACTTCAGCTCTTTCAGGGGTCACTGACTATTGCCCCAAATTCTCTCCTAGCTGATGGAAGTTAGTAAATAGTCATAAATGGGGGGGGTGAGGGGGGGTGGGGTGGGGGTGGGAGTGGTTTCTGAGAAGAACAAAGCCATGCTGTTTTCACCGGTCCTACACCTGAGCCTTTGGGCAGGCTTTGAATTCCCTTAGACATTCCTCTTGCCATTCATCCTGTTCCTGCACATCATCTAAACAAGGGCTACACATCCCACCTGCCATCAGTGAGCGGCAAGCTGGGGCAGTGTGAGACCTGGATTTGCCTTGCCTGTCCAACAGCAGTTTTCTGTCTTTCAGCAGAGGTAGCTTGGCCACAGGGAGGCCAAAGGGTCAGGCAGGAAAGGACAGACTCCATTCCTTTGGCAAGCAAGCCCATCTTGGAGTGGGCTCTTGTGGGTGCTGAGGTCATTGGTTGGAATGCACTGGTGGCAGCCCTGTGGACTGCTATCAGGTTGGCAGCAGAGATGAGTGATGTGTTGGTCCATCAGCCCAGCCCCAGACTGTGTCCACACAGCCCTGCAGTCACAACCAGGTTAGGTGTGAGCCCCACAGGTTCCTGCAGCTGCTTTCCACCACTTGGCATCCTAGAGACAGGTACCAGGCCGAGGTAGTTCAATGGCTATCACTGGTGTGCAGTTGTCTGACAACGCTCTTGGTCAAGGAGTTTGATCTCAGAAAGGGCTTTCCCATGTGACAATTCACTTGATACCAGATATGGGTTGTCCTGATGAGCTGTGATTCCTCCCACATCTTCTTGAAAATGCATGAGATTCACAAAGGAGCAGAGGGATTTTGGGACCCTTGCAAAGATAGCTTTGGGATCATAACTCCTACCACCCTTTTTTGTGTGTCACTTTTGGTCCAAAGTAGAGGGAAGACTGAGAGGGGGATTAGTATGTGAGAACTATGACTGAATGAAATGAATGAAAAGACACATCTAGCTGATATACTATACTTGGATAACCGAGGCTGTTGCACGTATCACCTGTGTGTTTATTGCACATATTTTATCTGCAGTAACATTGGCATCAGACTGCAAGCTCATTTCAGTTGCCTGTATTATGTCTGCACAGTAGGTCTAGTGAAGCTGCGATGTGTGGTCCTCCCCCTCCACCAGAAGATCTCTGGTCTCTACAGTGGAAACTTAGCTGTCCTGCTCCTGTAGGTCAGTGGTTTGAAATCTGCTTGTTGAGGTGGGGTGCATCATCTATAGCTGCCTTGGATAACCATATTAACCAAGGACTTCCATACTCATTAGTTTTATGTAAGACTAAGTTCATTTCAGGACTGCTAAATGTTCATAGCTGGGAGTAGCTGATTTAGGCTTGTTTGGGGAGTCATGTCTGCTTGAGGGTAAAGGAGAACATGTGAGGGAGCTCTGCAGATGTTTCTTCTGCTCCATATAAGCCACTGGAGCAAAAGCAAATTGGCAAGTGAGTGTTCCTGGCCTCAGCAGGGTAATGGAGTTTGTTGTGATTCACTCAGACTCTAAAACACTAATGGCTACTAAAATGGATTCAGAATAAAAAAAAATAAAAAATGTACAGACAGAAAAAACTGGTTAGGGTCACCACCAACAGAAATATTTTGACTTCATCCTGATTACAAGTAGTCACACTTAAATATTGAAAATACTGTGATGTGGGTTCTGGTGTAGAGCATCCCTCAACTGGAAGTGAAGGAAATGCAGTATGGTCAAAGCCTGGTATCACTACTATCCCCAGCCACTATCAGTAAGTGGCTGAGGGAGCAGAATGGAAAAAGATGACTGGAGAAAGAAAACATGAGGAAGGAAAAATGGTTTTGCTGCCTGGCTGCTGGTTTCAAGGTTAAAGAGAAAAGATGAAATCAAAGTGAGCATTAATTCTAAATGTTCAACCTAACTTAGTTTGCTAATGCTGCAAAACCACTGGTTCACTTTTATCTAAAATTGAAAAAGCGTAATTCAAAGCCTGTTCAAAGAGAATAATGAGATAGCCTGAAAGACCATTACCTAAAACCCAGTTACAATTATATGTTATCTGTGTGGACTCAAGTTTTATTAGCTTGCATTTGCCCTCCAGGGCATCAGACAAAGGCCATCTATTTGTCAGGCTTTGGAGGAGTGCTAAAATCCAGCCGTTTCAGACAGGGTTGAGGGCAGGACTCCCATATCTCTCTCTGGGATTTCCTAGAGAGATGTAAGCATGCGTGACTTATGCAGTGACTTTACCCAGTGCATGCACTGCACCAGTGATTTGCAAATGCTTGGCTAGATTTCTCTGGGGTTTGTAGATATCCCTGTATGGGATGTAGCAGTAGTTCTAAGTTGGCTGTAAGACTGGCAGTCTTATCCCATGCAAAGGACTAAAATTGGTTTCTTTTTCAGCTGAGCAAGATTTCTGGACAGAAAACTGGAATTAGACATGGGGGAAGCAGGAGAGGGGACTACTGTGCCTCCTGTTGCTTAAATATCATTTGTTCTCATGTGCTGGTGGCTGATAATCTTGTCCGAGTTTCTGTCAGGGTATGGCTTGTGTAGAGGTAGTGTAAGTATGTTAAATCCAATAAGTTCATAATACATTGGACAGTTGGAAGCTACTAATTCTTATTTTCTCCATCAGCAGCCCAGCCTCTCCCTCTGCAGCTGTGATTTAGTAAGAGGGTATTGTTTTGCAGTCTCAGATTACTCTGTCTTTGAGTACAAAATTAATTCCTTACATAACTCAGTTAAAATTAATGGATTGATTGATACTGATGATTTGATGTTATTCTGTTAAACTGTTTTTGCCAAGACAGAAAAATGTGCCATGATAAGTTTATTTGTATGCTGCAGATCATAAATGAAAGAGTTGATTGAACTGTTTCTTATGGAGAAAAAAAAAAAAAAAAGGATAATAATATCTTGGCTGCCACTACTCCTTTGTATCTTTATTTTCTTTGATTCTTTACGGCCTTTACTGGCTTCAGTGGACTTTGGATCAGACAGTTACAAATTCGTCTTCAAATCTTTACACAAATGACAACAGCAAGTTCACCATGTGTGTGAATTCCTTAATATTCTGGGAAAACTGTAAGTTTACATTGTAAACCAGAGACTTAACAGCAAGTTCTGAGGCTGTTTCTATCACCCTTCTAAAATGATCTTTTGTCTACCAGCTGATGGTTTCCTTGCCAAACTGCTAGTATGAGGAAAAATAGGTTTGTGTGTGATGCTGTGTGTAACATTGGTAACCACCGGCAAAGGGTGACTTTTAACAGACACTTTTCTAAGAAAAAAAACCATCTAAGATGTCTAGCAGTGGATGATGGCTAAAGATGAAAGAAAAGGATACTCATGAGATGGAAAAGATATTACTTCAATGTCTAGTGGTAACATATCACATATCACATGCCTCTTATTTAAACTTTTTAGGACATGTAGTGATGCAGGGGGAGAGCACAGGAGGAGATATAAATCTCTCTGTATGCTCTCTAAGACTTGAAGAGAGCTCTGGAAGGGTCTCCTTGCAAAAAAAGGTTTTAAGAAAAGAGTTGGAGAAGTAACTCCTCTAGTCTGGATTTAGATCCAGACAAAGCTTAAGGTCCATGGTGAATAAAGACAACTCTTCTGTCAGGTGACATGGAGTGGTGTTACTGTCCTGTCACCATGCTGAACTGAAATCTCACATGCTTTGGCTGATGGGATCAAATGAATGTTTCTTCCACTTGATTGCAGCTTTCCTGAAAGTATCAAGCCACAGTCTCTGGGGTGAATGTAGAATTCTACTCATTATTATTACAGATTATTATATTTCCTGTGCCAGTCACTGGAAACCTGCCTGAAAAGACATAGATCCCCGTGGAGCAACAGCCAGAACCTGGATCCCAAAATATCTCTCAAAAGGCTTCATGATGGTAAGTCCTGGGTCATTCTGAAGCACTCCTAAGATATGACTGTTATCTTTCTCTGCTAAAAACCATTAAAATACTCTGAGGAGGAACACAAATAACAGAGATGAAAGACTAATCTTTGTCAGAGATCCAGACACTGACTGTATAGTTGTTTCAACAATGGTCGTGTGTCTGATTTAAAATCAAGGAGGTAAATAAAATAGGAGCTCTCAATGCAGTCATGAAAAACTGGGATTTAACTCTTTTTCAGCCTAAGCAGTTGCAGTTTGTAGTGAATAGTGACCGTGTATTTCATGAAGGAGGAGTTGTTTTTGTTTTTGTTTTAAAAAGAACATTCAGATCAGCCGAGTTTGAGCCAATGCTGAAAACAGAGCTGCCAAATTTATCACTGACCAGAAGATTTGTATGGGGCCAAAGGAGGTTGGTACAGAGAGATTAGAGGCAGATTATCAGCATGCTTTTAGCTTTATCTGTTTTTAGAAGCAAATAATTAGCCTCACACATAGCCTCATCTTAAAATAAGTTTTAAAATAAAAATTATTTTTGTGAAAAGACTGATAAAAGTTATAGAAACTATTATTTCTGTCAGAAGAAATTAAGTCCTGGAGGAATTAATTTCAATCAATGTGTTTTCCATAGGACTGCTAAATTTTTTCCAGGAGAAGCCAATTTCAAGGAACTAATTTAGTTCCTTATTTCAAATCCTCCCTGTAACCTGCCTGAGAAAAAAGGCAGGGAGAAATAAGACAGTTCTGACATCAGAAACTGGCTCATTTGCCTTCTGGAGCTTTGTTATGAAACTGAGAAAATTGCTGGTAATTTGTTTTTTTTTTTTTTAATGGAGATAAAGTGGGTTGATTCCCCCTGTTTTCTGCCCAGCACGTGAGCGGAGCACAGCCGGCCGGCTGCTGGCAGGAGAGCAGGGAAGCGTGTGCTGCATAGCCAGGGCTCATCTCACCCACAGAGAGATTGTCACCCAGGGAAATAAGCATCGTTTAACTCAGAAATGGCATTATTTGTGCTCGTGTCATGTGTGGTCCTAAACATGAGGTGCTGGTAACTTGGGAAGTGGAGGAAATGCCCATGGTTTGTCAGCAATATCCACGTTTTCTTATGATCTCCATGACAGCCTGGGTATCTGATGTCATCTCTTTCAGGTTAAACAGCTGTGTGGGAAGCATTATAGGATTTTTGGTAACAATGGGGGAAAAGTGGTTGATTTTTAACTGGCATTTTTACATGGATTTTCAAAGAAATGAAGATTCAAGTAGTTTCCTCATGCCCTGTTTCCCCTATGTTGCTTTGGAAGCCTCCATTAGCGAAATTAAAGGCCCTTTCTGGAGAGTAGGGATAAGTCCTTTATAATGTTTGAAAACTTATGAACTTCTATTGGGAAAAAAAAAAGTTTAGAATAAAATATTGTCCCATATCTCAGCATAAGCAAAGTGATAAAGGCAAATGAGAAATGAAAATTCTTTGTACACTGGACACTACAGAGGATTTTTAAAAGGCAAAACTTTATGCTGCTGGTACTCTCACATTGATGAAAAGGAAAGCAGACCTTTTCAGATATGAGGGCCTTTTTTGTCAAACTTGAAAACTGCTGACTGTGTCTGGCCTCCTTCTTTCCAGGGAAAACATCTTGCCCATGCTACAGCTCTATCACTGTTAAGTTCTACTCCACTTTGCTATTTGGGGTGTCCCCACCTAGAAATCTACTACTTCAGCTGAACACAAATCCTTAGGAGGCCAGATCAGAAGTTAAGACTGAGGTCTCCAGTATGTCTGCACCAGGAGATCATTTGAAATCTTCCCCTTTTTAAGGAAGAGCTGACAAAATGACAGACCTTGCTGCAGGTTAGGACTGGCAGGTGTGGGTGGAATCACCTCTGCCACAGGACCGTCAGCACCAGGTCTTTCAGTTTCCCATATGGCAGTGTATGTCCCTGGCTCCCTCTGGCAGCTGGGTCACTCTTGATGACTTAGGACTTACCTAGTTCTTTCCTAGGCAGTTTTAAATCCAGAAAATACCGGTTCACTTGTTACCACAAAACCTAGGGCAACACTATACAGAAAAAGGACATTCTTCTCAATAACATGCAAGTGAAACCCCAACTTCCCAAGTCATTGGATGAATAAGAAGCTCCATTTTCTTCACAAGGGTGTCTTGATTTCTTCAGGGAAGATGGCATTTACATGTGTGGTGTGAGATAAGGTAGGAGCAACTGCATCAGCTCCTCTGGCAGCTCCCAATGGAGGATGGCTGGTGGCCTGTCCAGGCAGTGACTTTGGGAAGCACATGACACTTGCTTGGATGGGAAGAGCTAGAAGAGCTACCTTGCTGCCTCACAGCATCCTAAAGATAGAGTGCCACTGCTGCGAGCTGTGTGGATGCCTGGTGTGAAAATAAAACTGCATTTCTTAGTTATGGCAAAAGTGTTTTACAAACCCCTGCCCGAATGGGGCAAAAAAAGAAATTAACACAAATGGGGTTGGGCACGTGCCAAATACATGAGCTGTTCTAAAAGTACCATGTGTCACGGGCTCATTATTCATCAATGCTTCATCACACTGAGTTTATGGTGGCATTAAAACTGGAGAAAAAAAAAGACGTCATTTACATGAAATGCTAGAGACTCTCCCTCCACCCTTTGATTCCTTCAGTAAGCTGGAAGGAGTTTGTGTGCGCATGAGAAAGTGTGCTATACAATGCTGGCCTTTATTCTCTTCTTGAATTACTCATACTGTGCAGTATGTAGCAAAAAAAAAAAAAACAAAAAAAAGTTTGGGGGTTATTTTGCTCTTAAGAAATAACAGTGAAACACTGAAGTCAAGCTACAATGTGAGTGAATGCACTGATCACTTCTGGAGTTTATTTTTATAGGGGATTTTTTGAATGCTGGTATCTCTTTCTGTACTTCACGCTGAAGTTGCTACTTTTCTATGTACACAGGACAACCCAAATTCCTTCCACCACCCCCTAAGTCCTGACCTCGACAAAGGAATGACTGTTGTCCCACTGCACAAGGTTCTGCAGGCTGTTAAACAACTGAGGTGGAAAGAACCAGTCGGACGAAAGTAGCTGGCTTTGGGAAAGGAGCTGGAAATTTGGGCCAGCATCAGCGTAAGAGACTGGGGCAAGGTGGAGAGCTTTGCATGAAAACCCAAATCCCATCATAATGTGCTGTCTAACAGAAGACTGGAGAGTTCAATAGCTGACCTCCTTCCCCAAGGTGCTTTTTTTTTTAAAAAAAAAACCTTTTAGATTTTCTGTACTGACAAAACTGGGCATATTTTAAAATCCAAGCCATGGCACAGGGCAAGGCGGAACATGGGAGGCTGAGTTCAGTGGCCTTCAAATGGGATGTTGTTGCCTCACAGCTAGGGGACCACACTCAAAGAGGGGCACAAGAGCAGTTGGAAGGACATGGAAGACAAAGCAGGGGGTGCATGCCTGCGCATTTATGTCTCATGCTGACGTCCACCCTGAAGAATTCACATGGGTGTGTTTTGACTGAGTCATCTGGCCAACAGCTAAGGTTTTAAGATCATCTCATTGCTCTTTTTGGAGGCCATTGAGGTTTTCAAAGTCAATTTCCTAATACAGGCAAACCACCAATCTTTTTTTTCTATTTTTTTCCCCATGTTTTGCAAAGAGGGGAGGTTCAACTTTTACTACTTATGGCATTATCCACCTGAGGTTTCTTCAAGCCCAGCATAACACAGTAGACTGGACTGGCTCCAGAGAAGTTTGTTTAGTCCCATATATAATTATTACCTTGTAAACAAGATGCACCTTTAAGTTATAATTTAAATATGATAAATGGGCCAAACCCAAGAGTTTTATTATCCCAGGACACAGATTTTACCAACTTAACAGGAAACACCTGCAACTTATTGTTAAAATTAGAGATGGTTGAAAAATGGGGAAATCATTTTGTGGAACAAAAAGAATTTTTGAAGTTATTGCATTCTAAAAGGTTCAGATGTATCCATTTAGGCCAAATTTTGGGCATAATTTTTATTGAAATCATGTCTTTATGTTCTCACTGGCAGAGAACCATTACACTTTTCCACTGAGAACTAGTGTTTAGCTAAAGGAAGAGTACTAAAAGGAAATTTAAAGCTATGTAAATTTAAAGTCTCATTGAAACAGTGATCAGAGGTTTTGTTTAATGAAAAATGTAACATTTTGGCAATTTGTGTGTCAACAATTTTTGTTCCCTAAAAGAAGACTATTTATTTTCAGCTAAAATAAGGAAATGTCAAACTTTTCTTATTATTATTTTACTGGAAAGTGCTTTAAGTTCTTCTTTCTGCCCAAAGCTTTTCAGGCCATGTGTTCTGGTGGCAGCAGCGAAGCTGACAGGAGGATTGCTGCCTCCTGGCCCTCGGTACTGCCTCACCAGTTGAGAGTCATTGTCCCCTACACTCTGTGGCCAAACTGTGTCAGAAAAGATCTACTGCTTTAATGCTATAGCAACAGGTTCTCAGCCTTCATCACCACTGCCTGATTGTCACCTGAAGTACTGGTGGAGGAACTGGCTTCAACCCTGAGTCCTTGCTCCCAGTTTGGAAGCAGATCCATTTTCTGTCTCATCCCTCATCTCTAATATGGTTCAGAGTGGGAAGTCTTAGAGGAGGAAAGGGTAGAGAGGCAGATCCTAAGGTTTTTTGCACAAGGCAGGGACAAAAGGATGTGGGAGCTGGGACTCAGACAGTGAGGAATACGGCCTCAGCAGTGGAAGGCAGGAAGGTCACTGAAGAAGGTTTCAGGACAGCCACAGGATAATGGTGAGAGGTCAAGGGTGTAGCAGCAGTGTATCTGCAGTATCCGCACTGTAGTTGCTGTCTGAGGGGGCTTTCCCAGTAACTCAGGTTGATGTGCCTTTTTTAAAGAAAGTGTTTATTTTTAGAAAGTTCTAGAAAATCATTTGAAGAATTTTACTTTATCGTTTTGAAACTGTTATTGTTTTACTGCATGTACCACTATCAATGTCAGTAGAACTGAATCAGATAATTTAATATTAAAATCAGGAAGGGCAAAAAGATTTTCCAGATTAATACATCTACTGTGCATGCTGTGTGATAGGAGGGCATGATATACCTTGTCTCAACATTAATTTTAAATGTTGCTGCTACGTTAATGTGCCACTGTCAGAAGTTTTTCAGATGCACAACTGCACACATGCATGTGTTTGGAATGACACCACTTGAAAAACTTTACAGGGATGACATGAAACATGTAATGAAAATAGTTTCCCAATTTTTGAAACAAGGTTGCATTAGACCATTACTAAATTAATTGCCATGGAAAATACATGATGATTATGTTTTATTGAACAGACTCTCAACCTGAATACATTATTGTAGAGGCAGGCAGTTTACTTCAGCTTTTTAGTGGTATAGTTTTTAGTGATGTAAATTCTTGAAATTAATTTTTTAATTTTTCTTTTCAGTAGGAAAATGGGACATAGTAGCTGTTTCATGAAAAAACTTTTAAAATAATTGAATGTGTTTGAAAGAGATAGTTTTGAAAGTCGGGGAGTTTCAGTAGACTTCCATAGGCCTGGATCACTTACAGGACTGGGGTCACCAAGTCAATAGAAGATTTTACAAATGTTAATGACATACACTGTCTACTCAATCTTCCTAGACTAGATTAGGAAGAGTGTATTTTGTAAATGCACTTTTCATGTAAATTTAAAGCAGGGTGCTGTTTGGACCAAAACTCTTCTCCTTTTTGCAACACTAACACAAAGACCCAGACCAGAAAGCCCAGCTGACTGGAAACTGTGGTAAACAAAAAATGAAATTGAGTTATCACCACCCTTTACTTCTTGACATATTTTACTTGTAATTTCCCTTTACATTCAGATTCAACTTCTAAATGTGCAAAGGTGAAATGTCTTGTTACTCACTTATGTTATATTATAATTATTGACTTTCTAGTTTTGCTACAACTAAATGGTGAATAAGAGAAGTGACTTGAACACATGCTGCTTCTCTTTTCACTGGTACCACCAGACTTTGTGCATGCATAAGTAGGAGAGAACATGACTGAGTAATCAAAATGAGTCACTTTCTAACTCTAGTGAAATAACGCTCTGTTCAGCATTCCCCTTTGCCAAGTAGCAGGCAGCAATTGCAAGTAGGTAATTGCACTGCTAACACATGCCAAGGCTCAGATAAGAACCAATCTGGGTACACGCAGCGTATTAACAAATTCTTCAAGCACTGACTGCAGAATAAGATTCAGCATTTTCATCCAAGATAATATGCTCTAATTAACCAGTGCATGGTACTTTACACTAAATACAGGGCTTGAATAGAACTTTGGGAATGGGATAATGGAGGCTTATTAGGTTAATAAAGAATCATGTGTTCCAAGGCTGACTTAAAAACACAATTAGACTTCCTTTAAAATAGGCCAAAGTATTTCAGATTTAATCAGTCCCCTGGAGGTTATTGAAATTATGAAATAAGTTTGGCAATTGATAAGTTACATCATTTATGCTGTTTAGAAAATGAAAATACTCTAAAGAACCACCAGGAGCTTTGGTGGCTAAAAGTCCCCTTAAAACAACCTCAGAGACTGGATGCTTTTTGTCCAGCATTTGGACAGAAAACATTTTATTACAAGAGTGGGAACCAATCTCTAATACTGTGTAAGATTTCTATCACAAAAGGGAGGCTGGATGTTACGCTGTCTGGCTTCATTAAGATACTGCTTTGCTATTTCCTGGGGAGGCTTCTCCTCCAGGTCTTTGACTTGAATTTAGAAGCCATTCAAAATCACTTTGCTGAGAAACCTTGAGCAAACGAAAGAGATGCACTGTATGTAATGAGTTGAAGTTCATAGAATCATAGAATACCCTGAGCTGGAAGAGATGCATGAGGATCAATGAGTACAACACCTGGCCCTGTGCAGGACACCCCAAGGATCCCACCATGTACCTGAGAAAGTTGTTCAAATGCTTCTTGAACTCAGACAGGCTTAAGTGGTGCTGTGATCACTTCTCTGGGGAGCCTGTTCCAGTGCCCAGTCATCCTCTAGGTGAAAAAGCTTTTCCTGATATCCAGCCTAAACCTTCCCTGACACAGCTCCAGCAGTTCTCTCAGGTCCTGTCACTGGTCACAGGAGTGAAGAGATCAGTGCCTGCCCTTCCATGGCCCCTCCTGAGGATGCTGAAGATCACCATGAGGGCTCCCCTCAGTCTCCTCTTCTCCAGGCTGAACAAACCAAGTGACCTCAGCAACTCCTCGTAAGGCTTCTCCTCCCAATCTTTCACCATTCTTGTGGCCCTCCTTTGGAGGCTCTCTAACGGCTTAATATCTTTTATATGGTGGTGCCCAGGACTACCTCCTGGACTCAAGGTGAAGCCGTACCAGTGCAGAGCAGAGTGGGACAAACCTCCAGCAATGATGTGCCTGATGCACCCCAGGAGTTAAGTCTAGACATTCAGTCAGGGGATGCTTTTCCCAAAGCACCAACTTCAGCTACTTTGATGAGTTAACGATGTCTTACAAAATCCTTTCACAGCACTCCATTCTCACCAAACTTGTGAATATTACACAATTTTTTCGTAGAGTTCTGTGGGCCAGTTTTGGATCTGGTCTACAACTCTGAGTATCTTAAATAGTCTGTTATTTGTGAACCAGCACTACACTGGTCTCTCTACTGGCTCATCCTTAAGCCCACGTGTCATCTCCTTGATATCAGTGGGGTGCCTTCAGGTGGCCACACATATTGGAATGCAGATATCCAGGCACAGGGAATGGATATCAAATTTCTATACAACTGTATATCTGTACAACTTGGGGGTGAGAGGTTGGACCTGCCCTGACCATGGGTGCTGGCACCCAGAAAACCCCCCGTGTGCTGGGCTGCATCCAAAGCAGCATGGACAGCAGGGGAGGGGGGGATTCTGCCCCCTCTGGGGAGACCCCCCTGCAAAGCTGCTTCCAGCCCTGGCGTCCCAGCACAGGAAGGACATGGAGCTGTGGGAGCGAGTCCAGAGGAGGGACACCAAGGTGATCAGAGGGATGAAGCAGCTCTGCTGGGAGGGAAGGCTGGGAGAGTTGGGGTTGTTCAGCCTGGAAAAGATGGCCTAGGGATGACCAAATTGCAACCTTCCAGTACCTGAAGGGAGCCCACAAGAAAGGTGGAGAGAGACTACAAGGGCTTGGAGTGACAGGACAAGGGGGAATGTCTTCAAGATGAGAGAGAGTAGGTGTAGATTAGATATTAGGAAGAAATTCTTCCCTGTGAGGGTGGTGAGGCCCTGGCACAGGTTGCCCAGAGAAGCTGTGGCTGCCCCATCCCTGGAAGTGTCCAAGGCCAGGTTGGATGGGGCTTTGAGCAACCTGAGATAGTGGAAGATGTCCCTGCCCATGGCAGTGGGTTTGGAACTGGGTGATCATTTAACGTCCCTTCCAAACCTGATCCTTCTATGATTCTACGATTCCTGCATGGACACAACTCTTAGAGGACTTGGTCCCACTGAGTGGTGGAAGCTTAGGCTCTCGGCAATTTTCTCTCAGCAGCTTGCTTTCAGCAACTTGAAACTGTTGCTGAGTTGGTTTGACATTTGACAACATTGTCTGAATCCTTCCTTGAATTTTCTATTGCAACTGTATGACACAGTAGCATACATAATGTTAATTGAAATTTTTTTTTTTTTTTGAGGGAGTGATTTTTCTTGCACATAAACCCTAAATGTACTTGCTCTGCCAGCAGTCTATGTCATTATGTCTGCTTTTTATCAATTCAAATTTTTCTTAGCTGATTATGTAGCAACTGAGGAGCCAAACACCCCAGGGCCTGATCATTAGGCAAAAATCTCACCTGAAATCAAAGGGAGTTTCAGCCTAAAAGGTGGGACTGTCTGTCATGAATATTGAAAAAACATCATCAAAGTGGATCATGCTTTCAGGTACATGTAATCAGAAAAGCCAAATGTGTTTTAGCCTTTTTAATGGAAATAATATTTAAAAAGAAAAATACCAGGAGACTGGGAACATATCTGAGGAAAGAGCCTGAAAGTTAAATTTAGCTTATGTGACTAGTTTGGTACATTAACAGGGCAGGTTAGGGGAGCTAGTAGAATTTAATCTTTCCTTTGCAGATCACCTCATTAATTTGATTTTTCTCACATTTAAAAAATCAAATATTCATCCAACTTTTTCTCAGATTTTCTCCACTTAGCACCCATCTTCCTCCATCTTAGCTGAAATTAAGCTCTAATTGACCCATAACAAATACATGAAAGACTGTAACTCTCAACAGCTGCAAAAAAAAAATAAAATCTTAAAACATTCCAGCCTGTCAAGTCACAAACTGTCCTCTTCCTGCTCCAGTTACTCAGTGAGTATCACCCTATTTCATTGCTAGCTTCTCTAAAAAGTGTCAGAGGAAGTAAGTACATATCACAAATTCAGGCTTGTAGGAGGACTCGCCCATGCTTTGCACTGAACTCTAATTTCACTGCATATCATAAAACTATTTATATAGTTCCTTCAGTTCCAACACCCCCCCCCCCCCCCCCCCCAGCCAAGAGATATGCATAAAATATGTACAGAACTGACAGGCAGCACCTGAGTACCAGGTGAATACTATCTGTGGATCTCTTCCTATCCCACAGTGCAACATAGGTCTGAACAAAGATGTCCTTAGTCAGGACAGGCCATCAGGAAAAATATGTCCTGAATTATGTGCAATTTCTGCAAACTTATGTAAATAATTTTCAAGCCAATAATAGTTATGTTTAATCATACAGTACAATACTGCTCTATATTGGCTGCACAGAATAACTAAACTAACAAACCCCATAGCTGTCTTTTGTTTACATCAAATCACATAAGAATATAATGAGATAAGCAAGCAAATCTTTCTTTCATGTTGTGGAAGTCTATTTCCTGCTTCCATGGGTAAGTGCACCAGGAAAGAGTCAGTTAGGTGTGTTTAGAAGTTCATCTGTCAGCCGCTTTATTTATGTAACAGTTGTATATTTGCCTGGAGCAGGGGTGACTCCACCTGGCTTTTGCTGTTTTTGAAGGAACCAGATGATGGTAGCCCTGATCTGCTGATACTCAGTTTCTAGTGGTACTTATGTTCAAGGCACCCAAAAGGACCTGGAAAGTTACTCTGTTTGCAAATGGTCAATGAGCCACTAATTTGTCACAAAAGGCAAAAGGAAGAATTTATCTTCTTCAGAGAGTGAAACACAATTTCAGTGCAAATGCTCTCACAGCTGGGGGGATGCAACTCAGCACACATTCCTCCAGTGAAACACTGGTCTCTTTCCCTTCGAGAAAACCAGGTATGTCGTCAAGAAAGAAGCCAGGTGAACTGATGAAAATGGAGCTTTGGGTACTCCAATGACACTGCAGTTGTTCACATGCTGTGTCTCCAGCACCTGGCTGGATATTGTGCAGGATGCCTTCCTTGGGTAAAAGTTCTTGCTCCTTTGGTTGCCATTCCTACAGCCAGCAAGCTCTGAAGGACAAGTGATCCTCTCCCAGTGCCAGAAGCAAGACTGCAGAAGGGAACAGAAGTGTAATAAGCAGGGATGGCCCTGTATTAAGCCAAGAAAGAAGGCAGGTCCTCAGCTGAACAGTAGTAGATAAGGAGAGGAGGGTGGGTGTAGCAGTTTGAGCACTGGATCTGTTGGCGAGGCAATTACACAAGTCACTTCATACAGGGACTTAGTGTGTGCACACCAACTGCACTTGTCAAGGGCTACTGCAGGATAGGCTGGCATCAACACCCCAGGGTGATGCCAGTTCCCTGCCCTGTGTGTGCCCCAGGGTGCTCACAGCACCTTCCCTCTGTTCCCCAGGACAGTCATGGCTCCTGTCCTGTGTGCCCCAGGATGCTCACAACTCCTACCTTACACCCGGGGTCTCTCCTGCTCAACTCAGGAAGTTGTAATGGTGTCAGGGACTACAGACTGGGATAGCGCCATGCACAGACAACACTCAGGCACACTCCTGCCACTCCTCCAAAGAGAGCTTGAGTATGAAGTGTGGCAGCTGCAGCTCAGAGAGCCTGATCTCAGTAGGTGTAAGGGGAAATGCACTCAATCAAGACCTTTTGAGAGGCAAGATTTACCCTTTTCCTGTCTGTGATTCTTCATCCTGACTCTTTTCAGCTTCAGCCAAGTCTAACACCCCTAAGATCCATTCAGCAAAGCCACATGCAGCAACTTCTAAAAGATGCAACAAGCCTTTTGTCCCCTCTCTATTGTGTGGCTATGCTTGGGGCCCTCTTTGTTTCTTAAAGGTTCAGTTTTGCACATCTGGAGTTGTGCAGTGCCCCACCAGAAAAGGAATACATTTACAGCAAGTGTAAGGATAAATATTTACCAGAATTCATCTGTAACAACAGAACAGGAAAAGAATTTAAAAACAACAACAACAATAAAGAAACCAGTCAAGAAATAATGGAGTGTTTAATCCCATTGGCTGGACTGATCTATTTTTACACTGGTATTAACAAACAGATTTGCAATGAATTGTACTTATCCTGTTCAATATGGTAGTTTTGAGGACCCAAGTTCAAGAATCAATCTGACACTGACATTGCTTGATTTGATATCAACAGCTAAAGCATTGTATTTATAGAATATAATATCTGTGTTCACAAAATAACCCAGTGCTCAGGCTTCACTCCCACTGAATTGAATTATGAGGCTCCCAATGACTTATGTGGGAGTTGGATCAGGCCCCACAGCAACTGCTTATGCCCAAATACAATGTATTGCTGTTGAGAGTAGGGGGCAAGCCTTAGGTTTGTATGAGATGATTATATTTTAAATTTGGTATGGGGAACATATATATTCTTGTTTGCTTTCCAGAACTGCTTTTATCTTTAAGTGTTATGATAACTTTTTATTAGGCTCTAAGCTGGCACTCTCAGGTTCAGGGAGGAGTCAATGCCACTATTGCCTCTGTCTAGGAACAGACCCAGCATTTATGGATGCCTGTGTTTGGGTTGTACCAGGCATGGGAAGAACCCTGTTAGATCCAATTTGCTGAATCATCTCTGTGGAGAACAAGGTCTCCAGGAAGCAGATGCCTCCCAGGAGGAAGGGACCTGGACAGGTTGGAGAGATGGGCTGATTCCAATGGGATGAAGTTCAACAAAGCCAAATGCCGGGTCCTGCACTTTGACTGCAACAACCCCATGGAGTGCTACAGTCTGGGGACAGAGTGGCTGGAGAGCATCCAGGCAGAAAGGGGTCTGGGGGTTCTGATTAACAGGAGCCTGAATGTGAGCCAGGTGTGCCCAGGTGGCCAAGAAGGCCAGTGGCATCCTGGCCTGTATCTGGAATGGTGTGGCCAGCAGGACCAGGGAAGTGATTCTTCTGTGCTCAACGCTGGTGAGGCCACACCTTGAGTGTTGTGTTCAGTTCCAGGCCCCTCAGTTCAGGAAAGACATTGAGGGGCTGGAGCAGGTCCAGAGAAGAGCAAAGAGGCTGGTGAAGGGACTGGAGCACAAGCCCTATGAGGAGAGGCTGAGGGACCTGTGTTGTTTAGTCTGGAGAAGAGGCTCAGGGGTGACCTCATCACTCTCCACAACCACTTGAGAGGAGGTTGTAGCCAAGTGGGAGTTGGTCTCTTCTCCCAGGTATGGTGGTTTGACCTTGGCTCTGACACCAGGTGTCTACCCAGACCACTCTGGGCCCCTCCCACTCTCCCAGGCAAAGGGGAAAAAAAACAGCTAAGAATTTATGAGTAGAGATAAAGGCAGAGGTCTCCTTAACTTCACAGGCAAAACAGACTCAGAATGAGGATAAATGCTTAAATTTATTACTAACAAGCTAAGAACTAAAGTAAGAAATAAAACAGTCTTAG
>JAWWEU010000040.1:64868359-64902685 GCA_035583155.1 Acropternis orthonyx | reverse complement strand
TTTACAGAGAGAGTAATCAGGCATTGGAATGGCCTGCCCAGAGAGGGAGTGGATTCACCATCCCTGGAGGTTTTTAAGATGAGACTAGATGTGGCAGTTAGTGCCATGGTCTAGTAATAACAGTGGTGTTGGATCAAGGGCTGGACTTGATGATCTCGGAGGTCTCTTCCAACCCAGCTGATTCTATGATTCTATGAAAAGGAGCCAGGTGTTCAAGTCAGCATGCAAACCTCAGAAGGACCTTCAGACAAGAAGTCTTAAGGATTGTAGAAGGGGAAACAGACATATGACTTCAGAGGAGGATCATGGTGAAGCTGCAAGAATGCCATTGCAAGACTCAAAGGTAGACAAGGTGAGCCATGTAAATCTGAGGTTACCTGAGATTTTGAGAAGACATTGGTGTAATACACAAGGAACATTAGCCAACAATGAAGAAAGAGTAGCAAAGTGTGATTAAGAAGGGTGTCTAAATTCACCCAGATCTGTATAGCTTTTATGTTTCTTTTAAGAACAGAATAATGCCACCCAGGCCTTTTACAAGGCCTTTTACAAGTTTTAAAGATGATCCTTTTAAAGATGGAGAAATATGCCACAAGAAACAGAGGTGGAAGTGTAATGTAGTACAGAAGATCAAATAGCCACTGAGCACGTCTTCTGTTTTCAGCAGTGACCAGCAGCAGATATTTATGAGAGAGTGATGATAACTGAGGATGTACAACATTATTCATTTCCTTGTTTGGCCTCTCATTTTGAGTAATCATCTCTTCAGGGACTTCCTGAGGTGGATGTTCAGTATGGACAGTCATGCCCTACTGATTGAGCCTTCTGTCATGAATTTGTCCAGCGTCTCTTGGAACCCATTTGAAGATCACTCTCCTCACTGTCCCATGACAATAAGCTCTGCAAAGTTACTGTATGTTGCCCAATAAAACAGGGAGCTTTTTTCCCCTCAACCTGTTAGTGTAATTTTTTTGTGCTCTACCACTTGTGTTGTAAAAGTTGGTGACTACTGGTTTTCATTCAACTCTCTAAATTTTAATCTAAACTATTGACTGGATGCAGTATGGAAAAAAATACCTTGAAATAAACAAGCTTCTATATTTGTACACATTCTGTTGTGCTTATGCTAAAGCTGATCAAGAAGATGTGTGTTTCTGGAAGTCAAAAAATTAAAATAAATTAAAAAGGCAATCCAGTGTTACATCAGTAGACACAGGGCAGAGGAGGGATGTAATCTGAATTTTTCTGAAAGGTTTGGTAAGATGAGGAAAAGCTCTGCAGGAGTACAGAACAGAAACCTGGCACTATCCATTCGATAGTGGCAGGAGAACACAGGATATACAGTGAATAAGCAAGAGTAGATGTAGTTTACTGATCCTGGTATCCTTTTCTTGTCACACTGACATATTAATCTGTCCCAACATCCTTTCCCCTCCTACCTCCTAAGGTTAGCCACATATCAATGAGTTTACATGTCCTCAGGCCTATGATGGCATATAATACTTTCTCTGTTGTGACCAGTTTTAATTATGTGTTTTAATTGAGCACATGGCCATTCTGATGAAGGACACAGCCATATTGTGAGTTGGTGAGTAGCAGACCTGGTATTTGTGGCATTCATTTCAATGTAAGGTGGCTACCTGAGTCAGAGGCACGTGGGGAGATGAGTTCTCAGGTGCCTTTTTACAACTGTTTGTTTTAGCTCTCCATAAAAATAGAGAGAAGAGCAATGGAAACAAAGTTTCATTCATTGTTACCTGAAATTTTACCAGCATTATACAATTTTTTAATCACTTTTTATCATTTCTGAGCAATAAGAAAACACTGAGCAGAAGGCTTATTACCTATTAAACCTTATCTCAAACATAAAGTCCAGGCAGAACACAAATCACCCATGGCAAATTCTACTGCCATGATAGTTATAATATCCAGATTAAGTCAGTAGACATATCGATGAGGTATATTAAAAGTACTATAATTTTAAGGCTATTGCTGGTATCTTGACAGTGTTATAAATGAGATCCCATCTCACTCTGTGCAGCAGTGTAACCTTATTCACTTCAGCAACAGTAGCATGAAAATCATTGCAGGGTAGAAACTGAGTTAATGTTAATGGAAAAGAATAATATACCCCAAATTTAAGGTTATGCAACTGTGTGGCAATGCAGACCACTCAGAAATGGAGAGGACCAAAGAAACATTAGGATACTGAGTTCATGTAAATTATTTGTAAAGGGTTTTGTTTTCTCTTAATGAAATGATGTACCATTAACTGAATGGTTTCCTGCTGATCCATTAAGTTCTGTGAGCTGTCGTGTCTTGATGACAGCCAGAAATGCCTCTGCTGAAGTCAACAGAGTAACCTCTGTATATAAGTGCTCTCTTAGAGCAAACCAAGGCTAGTGTATTTAGTTCTAACAGGAGCAATGATACTATCACATGGTACTTTTTACATGTTGCTATAACAGTTATTTTACAATTGTAATAATTTTTTTTCATGCCAAATGGGGATATATTTTTTGTGATTTAATTTTCCAGACTCTGATTTACTGCTTCTTACCTAGAAAGTGCATTAGCATGTTTTCAGCATTTGGAAAAGAGACTAGTTTTGCCATCTGAGATCACAGACGGGAAAGCAGAGGAAAAAAGACACTGTGCATATGAACATGGGAAATATAAGAGGCAACACACACAGAAGTAAGGTGATATTCTATATATGGCCATATTTAGCACTGAGGACTTGTTAAAAGAGAGAAGACAAAATATGCCAGGTCAAACCCAAACTCCTTCAGAGGTCAGCTGTTTCAGGACTGAGCTCTAGAGACCTCTCAAGAAAAGAAAGGAAAACATCCTCAAACAAAGAAAATGCAGTGAAAACCAGTCTTGGATAGATGTTAAATAACAGCACTGACTTGAGACTGGGAAGAAATGAGAGAGAGCTTTATTTCCATAGGGTCCCAAACTTTGAAGCTAAATTTAACTAAATCTTCAATCAGTCTCAGATGATTTCTCTTAAGGAAAAGCAGGAGCTAAAAGAGAATGGGAAATCATAAACAAGTTGTATGTCACAGCCTGGTAAATAACAACAAGTAGTGATCCTAAAGGAATAGCTGCGGATTTCAAGCAGACATGGACTCATGCAGGATGTGAGTAACTCTCATAGACTTCCCACTATCTTTCAGTGGGCTCTTACTGACGTTGTTGGTATCCTGTGGTAAGAGAATAGGACCAATATTTTTAGATTTGTATATGATAGCTGTTTTCTGGAGTTGTTACAATGCTAGTATATTTTTAGTGGTTCATTATATTGTTGAAGAGTCTTTGCATTGTGTTGTGTCATACACAGTGTGTGAACTCACTGGAGCTCATCTGTTCCTTTGATCCTACCAGTCAAAATAGCAGCAAAGCTGATACACCAGTCGCAATGATTTCTTCCTTAATAGGAGCTTCCCAGGTAGGCGGAAACTGGGCATGGTAACAGCCATGTTGACTTTGAGTCTGGCACTGACATGACATCCACTGCAGATCCAATGAATCTGAGCAATGTCAGAGATATTGTGGCTATTTCATCTGTTTGCCTTTTTTTGACATTCTGTAGCAATACTATGTCACCACATCCTAAGTATATTTTGCAACAATAGAAATGTCGTCTCACCAGGTACAGGCATCTGTGCCATTGTGTAGATGACATGGTTTGTTTTGCCTGATGG
The DNA here is from genome assembly GCA_035583155.1 of Acropternis orthonyx. NCBI lineage: Eukaryota > Metazoa > Chordata > Aves > Passeriformes > Rhinocryptidae > Acropternis > Acropternis orthonyx. Next base: position 64,898,975 of record JAWWEU010000040.1, on the reverse strand, counting down.
ACATTTGGAACTCATAATTGAATGTATCACCACTAATAAGTTGATAGAGAGAGGTCATTTCTAGTGTTTTTTTCTGGTGTATACTTCTAGGAAAGACCAAAGGTCAGTTTTCCTTTGTAAAGTTTTTTTTTTACTTTCTTATTATGATTGTTATTCAAAGTAACCAAAAAATGAAGTTCTACTAAATCTTTATTTTTCTTACTGCCTTCCATTTCATCAGTGAATACTTAATATGTGTTGTCAGTAACACATGCTAGCAGTTAGAAAATCCAAATAAAATTATTCAGTGCCTCTGACAGACATACTGTTTCCCCACTCCTCACTGCTATACACCCAATCCATCATGACAGCTGTTTAAGATACATAATGCCAAGATCATATGTGAATTTGCTTGAAAAAATAGCAGAGTATTAGTTTTAACTTGGAAAATGTGGGAGTAGCTAAATTCTTATATACAGTATTTTGAGAAGTTATATAAGTTTAATATTATGCATTTCAACAGAATTTGCAAAATACTTGCATTTGATCTAGAGAATCACATAATATTTTTCAACATATTTTCATCACAATTTTCTGTACTGGCTCTTCAAACCTACTTCCTCAACATAATGTACCTCAGGATTTTATGAAGCAAAATGACTACTGTCTGAGAGGCATTTTCTTGTCTCTCCATCTCTCTCAGGTCAAAGCCTGTGCAGCTTGTTTCCTTTAACTTTTTTTTTTTTTTTTTTTTTTTTTAATTTTATGTGTGTGTACATTCTTTGCACCACACATTTCTATTAGTGAAAGAAGAGCTGAAGAAGAGCACCTCTTTGTACTTGGAGCAGAAACTGGTGACGCCTGAAGTAATGCAACACACTGAAGTACAGAGAGCAGACATGAAAACCTGTGTTCCCCTGTTCAAAGCATGCTAAAGATAACAGTTTGGTGGTCTTGAAACAGCAGTGCTGTGGAAGCTCACCAGCTAAGAAGGTCTGAGCCTCATGAATACTTGGGTGGTAGATCTCCAGACAACAGGAAGATTTATTTCAGAAAGTGGCATCAGTGACTTCATAGCTGGCACTTTGAAATGGTGCTGTCCCAGCACGTTTGTAGAGTCAGAGTATTGCAAGAGAGAAATCACTGTATTTTCAACTACTTCACAAAGGTTTTATGTCAGCATAAAAGAAAAGTCAGAGCCAGGAGATAAGAGCGAGCATTTTAGCACTGAAAAGGCATCGTTTCCAACTGCAAGTCTAGAGGAGGTTTAACAGTAGTTTTCTTGGCCAAGCCTTTGTTTGGGTTCTTTCTGCATGTGAACACAGTTTCACATGGGGCTTGAGTCAATCTAAAATCACATTGCTGCTGTGACAGGAGTGGACCTGCTCTTTTCCACCAGGCACACACTCTTTGCTCTGGCCTGCCCTGGCTGAAAGGGAACTACAAAGCACAGAAGTACTGCAGAAATGACCAGAAGGGTCAGTGAGGTGATACAGATGTGTGATTTAATGATGCCAGCACAAGGCATCTGTGGCTGGGTGGGGACCCGTGACTGGAAGCAAAGCAGCACTGTTTTACTGGCCACTCTCTAACAGTGTCAGACAGCTGCTGAGATCCCTTGGTGGTTTATTTTTGAGAAGATGTTCTGTTGGTCCTGTCCTAGGCCTCACTGTACAGGGTTATTTCCATAAGTGACTGCTCAAAGGATGGCTTCTGAGAGAATGAATGACAGGGCTTCATTTATCTTCCATGAAAAGAATGCTGGTCTTTCACAAAATAAGACCTAGAGTTTTCAAATGCCTTTTTTCCCCCCACAGAATCAAACTACACTAACAGTAAAGAGCTCTTTTAAAATCTCCTGCAACCCCTCTAAGGGCACTCAGAGTGTACTAAGGCCGGGGTTGTAATGTGAGTATGGTTTATTTTTTCAAAAAATCTTAAGGTCCCCAAATTCTGTGTGATGCAGAGAAACTGTCTGTCATGAGCGTTTTTCCTCCTTTGTGTTGATTCCCAAGGAGCAGGGGAATGTCTGAAGTGCCCTAACCTAATCCTTGTCATCACACTATGTGTGTATCTGCACACTTGTACATTCATATACACATATACATACACATAAACATGTACACACACAAACTCTTCAGGTAAAAAAAGGAGAGACAAATTGTTCATTACTGAAGCAATTCTATCACTACATGAAATGTAAAGCTTAGTGACGTATTCAGAATATTTTATTACTATTTTTGCTCTGCTTTGACAGATGGCAACTCCAATGAAAATGAGGAAGAAAAATCAGTGCTGTGCACCAGCCAGTGATGGGAATGGAAACATGTCTCTGTTCCTTCCAAATGTAGTCTCCAGACCAGCCTTCCATCATGCTGCTCTTTCAGGCAGTGATATGTTGGAAAGCATTTCACAGCTTCAACTGTTTTCTCTATGCACAGGAGAGATTTCAGATCTCAGCTGTGTAAATGTTTTCACTGAGATTCATGCTTGGCTATTCAGGTCATTGCTTTCTCTTTCAGCCCACACAGGCTAAAATGCATCTATATAAGCATAAAGTGTCCAAAATCAACACAGTATTTTTCACTTGAACACACCTATGGCACGTGGTTCACTCAAAGTACAGGATACAATGCCAAGCAGTAGATTAGTACATTTGCCTGATATGCTTAGCATGATTTATACAAAAAGAGGCAATAGCCCCATTGTGTGCCTGTGTAAATCTGGCTTGGCAGAAACTATCTTTCCAAAGAAGGAACACAAGGAAATCAAACTCTCCTTTTGGTCTTGAGAAAGGACTAATCTAATGTAGGAAATGTTCTCAAAATATTTAATTTATATTAAGAATTACAATGTATTTCTTTCTGAATTCAAGTAACCCTTTAGCTCCTTTACCGAAAGAATAAATTAAGTTTCCTTCTGCTGTTTTGACTATTGTTTAAGGGTTTTAGGGACCCTTTGGAACTTAACAGTGGTTAAACGATTAAAACACCTTTAGTGATAGAAAGCCCTAGGTAGATCTAGACACTGGTTTAAACAACACAGAGATTTTCAGGGATTGTGTTCCCACATATTCTCACCTTGCCTGCAACTCTTTGCAATGTCAAAGGAACGAATTCCAGGACACACCCTCCTGTCATGCCAAGATTCCCCTTTTCTTACACTTCCCCAGGGGTTTCTGTCTAAAATTCAGTGTAATCATAAAATCAGGAACTTGAATGCTATTTTTACTGAGTTTAAAGAGGTCATGAGGTTTATGGTGATCCAAACTTGAGGCCCTCCTGAACTGAGTGCGTAGGTATTTTGCAGTTCCCACATTCCCTGTGGGGTGAAAGAGGCTGTGTTCTCAGCATCCAGGAACTGGTTTTGCTATTTCAAGAGCTGCCACAAATAGCTGTCCGTTTGGCTGGAGACTGCAAGGCTCACTGATCTCTGTCCTTGGTATAGGTGCATTTACCATTTTAAGTCTAAAAGAATATGAATGTAGTAAAACCAGCATAGTCTGCAGTTGATCTTTCAAAGGAGAAGGGTTTTCATTTGCCCCTAAGCCTGGGAAAACAACAAAAACAACAAAAAGAGTCTAAAGCTGAGAGATTGATGCAGCTGTCTTAAACTACCTCCAATGGTGCATCATTGTCATTGTCACCATTGCCACAAACTCCCCCTTCTCTTTGCCAGCTGTAGTCTATGGAGGTGCTGCCTATGAGCCCTTCCCACAGGACTATCAACATGTCTTAACTACAGCAAAGGAATGCTCTGACTGCTAAGCTATTTGATAAACTTCACATTTTCTTTTTCCAGTTTTTAAGTCTATATCCATGTCCTATCCTTCTGTTTCTTTCTAACAGTATTTATCTCCACAGATTTGGGTCAGAGTTGGCAGTAGTTCTGGGACAAGAAAGCCACTATTTTCGGTAAATCAGTTTTGAAAAAAAAGTCAAATATTTTTCTGCGTTTGTTCAGGGCAAAGTTGCTTTTGCCTCTAGATAGCCCAAACTGCAAAAGCATCTGTGTGCATCATTGTAAGTAAACAAACTTCTCACTGGAGGTAGAAGAACACTTATTTGTGCAGAAAAATGTTCAATCAATCTCCTTTTCAAGGAAATGTTGCTTACTGTGTACCATACCAGTTGCATTAATCACAAGTATCTAAGTCTGCTTCAGGTGTCACTAAAGAAGGTGAATTCAATAGTGGGCCATTGTAAAAGGTGGTTCACAGAAGACAAAAACCTAAACAATACAGAAGTTGAAAATAATTTTTCATGTTTCTTTTCTCCCTACAGAATGATTAAAGTTTTTACACTGATATTTTAGGGCAACTGTTACATTGCCCCAACCCCTTCAATTAAAAATTGCCTCAGTGTCTTCAGTTCACTGTGTATTTGTAACAAGATATATTAATGTGGCCTTAATGCCAGGATGGTTTCAAAGTCATATACCAATGCAGATTATCAGACTGAATGAAAAGTGTATTAAGTTTCAACTCAAGGTTGAGATATAGAAGGGGAAGTGTGCACTGGTGAGACACAAATAATTGTGGGGCCAAATATGGTACTGTTCTCAAATTCCTCAAATTTCACTTAGTTCCACTTGGTTGACTTTTTTTGACTTTACCTCACATACATACCAGTTGCAACTTCTGCTCCAGACAGGGTACCAAAACAATATGGAGTATCTACAGGACAGGTTAGAATTGCACCTTTAAGTCCCTTTCAGTATTTTGGCTAGCTTTAAGGGGAAACAATAAAGCCACCCAACGATGCATAAAGCAGAGCCCAGCATGAGTGAACTAGGATCATTTTCACAGGACAATTTGCCTCTGTGAAGACCTGAATATCCACAGCTGGTTACAGAAGGATTAGAAGAAGTGAAAAAAAAAGCAAGATGTGAAAGCAGCTGCTTGCTGATGTTCTCATTCTGACTGACCGGGGCATTGCCTAGAAACAGGGCACATGCCTTCCTAGTGCTGGACCTGGAGTGAGAGAAACACCTCCAGGTATTGCAACTGGATGCCAAGACAATTCTTGCTCTGGTCAGTCAATAGTTTTCTGAATTGGTTGATTTGTCATTCTGTGCGTCCTATGCTTTCTCACCTTTTGGTCTTAGCTAGGTCCCCTCCATTTTCCTCATAAGGTGCCTTAACTGGAGGGCTAATCTATTTTTGCACTGACAGCCTATTTAAATTTCTTTCTGAATGTAAGGCTTCGTATTGGAGTTTTTTGGGTATAGAAGAAGAGTGTTTTTTCTATGTTTTCAGCCACATCCTATTAGTTTCTAGTCAGTCTGGGTGATTCTGTCTTATAACAAGTGGCCTAGCGAGTCATGGCATTTGTATTTCCTTATGGTAGCAATCAGTGATCCATAAACACTGTGCTTGCTGCTGCAGAAACACTCACTTGTCCTGAACATTTTACAGAGTCAAGATTAGTGAAGTGTAAAAGGAAACACAGACACCCTTATTATTGATAGGAAGTAAAAAATGAACAGTTATTTTGAGCTTTTCCCAAGTTCACACAGGAGACCTGTATCACAGCTCCATCTCCCTTAATGCCAGACCCACACTCTAGCCACCAAAACCATACTTCTCTTAGTAAATCTTTAAATGTGATGATTTCTTCTCCAGTGCAGGCCACTACCAGATCCTTCCAGCCTGAATGATAAAACTAAGTCAATTTTCTTGCTAGATAAGCGAGAAAAGGAGGCAGACTAGGTCTGACATTTTATAATTTTAGAAGTCTGTTTTGGTAACTTTCATTTGATGACCCTTTTAGAAGCATCTCATGAAGTGGTAATCTCAAGACACATGAATCGGTGGCAGCAGTAACACAAGATATCTCAAGCCTGCACCCTGCTTGTTCCAACCCCCTGAACTGTGCCAGGAAAACTATTGCATGTGAAGAAGGCCAGGGAATTTTGTAGATCCTCCAAAAACCAAGCTGTTTGGTCTTGTTTTTCTCAATTATAAAATAAGGAAATTCATTCTTCTAGACGTAGTAATGAGAGGTGTTACACTGGAAAACCTAAGCCACATTACTGCTGAGCAGTCTCTACTCTGGAATCTGTGATGAAGAAATGAAATTATAGGAAATTTAATACCTATGTTATATGTCCTGACTGACACTATAACCACAAAAAATAAGTGAATATGCGTCTTGAAAATGAGCCACCTTTAATGAAACACACAGACTTAACCCTCCTCATTCTTCTCCCCATATTTTGTTGGGCTTCATCTTAAACTGAGCTGTGAATATTTCCAAGCAACAAAACATCTATGAGGGCCCACATTTTACTTATGATCCCAGGGGAAAATGTACTATTACCATGCTGAATTGGAGAAGAGGGTGCCAGATGGCTAGAACAGACTGCAGAATATATTTGAAGATAGGAGGGCTATACATCCTATGTAGTATATGCAACATAAAAAAATTAAAACAAAGAGAATGAGAAGAATATGTTAAGTCTATAGTAGTCTAGGGGTACTTTCTCAGTCATACAGTGCATGTGAGTAAAATATTGTTAATTAATAAGGGTCAAGATGTGTTTAAGGAGGAAAATGAAGACTATGCCTGGTATAGAAGCTAACACAGCCCACTCAATGAACGTTCACACTGCAAACCTGAAGCAAATCCTAGTATTGCTGATAAAAAAGCCCATGAGAGTTGCCAGAGGTCTTATTGCAGGAGATAAATCTAAGAAAGAAAATACAACAGTAGATTTTTCTATTACATAAAGAAAATCCCAGTTCCATCTCTAACATCCTCTAGCTGACAGCATCCAGGAAGTGACAATGAAAGAGTCTGCTTTCCCTGTTTTATTTTCCCAAAGAACTGTGGTGAAAGCTTGTAACCACATTGTCAGAACCCTCAATGCACCTTGGTTTTGTTAATTTGTCTACATTACTGCTTTGGACCTGTTTATGCATATCTAAGCTACCTTGCAATGGTGCATTCAAGGTTATACACAAACATGGTATTTCCTTCAATTAAGTTGGTAACTGCTGTTTTCATTTGCTATCCTTTATTTCTTGTACAGCTGGAATGGCCATTGCTCTTTCTTTTTCTGCATGTTATGTTCGATCTGATGGACACTTTCCAATGACTCTTTTCCAGGCTGCATAGTCCTAGTCTACTTAATCTAAAGTTGTACAGAAACCTCACATGCTTTTGACCTTTTTGCTCCCCAGGTACACCTCCTTTCTAGTTCTATTATAGTCTTTCTAGAACCGCATGCAAAGATCCAGAGTGTGGGGTCACCAAAGATTTTTACTGCAGTATAATGCAATATGTCTTCCTCTCATTTTTCATTTCTCTCACAGTAATTCCAAATGTCTTTTGCACTGCTGGCCTCAGACAACTGTAGCAAAGGACTTCAAGGTCTTTCCTTTGTGAGTGTTAGCTGCTCATGCAGGACTGTCCCAGGACAGAAATTCTTAGGTTTTTTTTCTGCTTTTATTATTTACTACTTTGCATTTACTGACTCTGACCTCCATCTACTATTCTGTCACCCTGCCAGATGAAACTCTTCAGAGTCATCATAATTGTGGTACCTTTTTGGTTTTGTAGCAACAGGAGACTGTGATCCACAAAATGCTAAATACTTCTAAAGTACTGTATTTTGTTGCCACTGCTCACAAGGGAGAACAAGTCTCATTAACATTTTGATCTTCACATCTCTGTCATTTTAAGGTATATTCCATCAACCTATCCTTTACATAACACAGAGAGGAGCAGATGAAAAAAAACCCAGACGTACTGACTGAAGAACATGTCTGCACTACTGGAAGGGATTCACCCACTGTAGCTCAAGTCTGTGTGAAATGAAATCAAAACCGTAAAAGAGCCAGTGGTGCAAGTCAATTATATCAGCAACTATTAGGGATCTCTTTGTCTGCCTGCCATGAATGTTTAGAGGAGCCTGATGTCTCTATAGCTCCCAGGGTATTGCTTTGGACCATGCAAACAGAACTCCTGTCCCAAAATGAAGTTAATGAGGATTTATCACCACAAATGTAATAAACCTCCTTAATCTGTAAGCCTAATTTTTGGACTCTTCATTTGTATTATCCATTGTGTCAGAAGGTAAACCTTAACTACATAACTGGTGCAATCCTTCAGTGATTCCACTCAGAAAATATGACAGAGAAGCTTTGTATGGTGTTTGCCTCTGATTCTTTTATGTAGTTATAGTACAAGAGAATTATTCTCAGTTGTTGAACCAGCCCTCTTTCTTATCTTCCTGACCACTACTTGCAACATCTGTCAATGCTTTTTTAGGAGGGCCCCAAGACACAAAGAGCACTAGGACAATTACTCTGAGCTATGTACTCCATTGTCAGGATGCTCTTGTCTTGGCTTTGGAAAAATATGTTCAATGGGAATTAGATAAAACCATGTGAATTTTTTATGGTTTAGAAAGTATATGTTGGCAAAGGCTTGTCTCTAACAAATGCTGTTTCTTTTTTAAACGACATCAGGGGAAAACCCCATAATAACTCTTTTTAAGTATTGTAAGACAATAAACTATTCTACCCAAATAACATATGGCATTTTTCTCATTTCAACCTATAGTATGTCTCTTTGGCAGACTTCAAAATATCCTCATAGTCACAAGGGGACAACATTGACAGATATAGAGCTCAGAAATGTTAAATGAAAATTTTCCAATCTTGGCAAAAGAAGGAAAAGGATAAGACAATGGAATTTCAGTTGATGGGGATAGATGATCCTTCTGTTGTCACAGAAAGCCTAATGTATCTGCTGACAACTGTTGAAAGATGTATTTTCATCATGATTTTGGGGGTTTTTTTGAATATTTGTATGTTTAGCGACAGTTCTGTTTTCACACCTACTTGGTGTTGGAAAAAAAACACAGGAAGGGCAAATTGTTTTCCTTCCAAATTGAAAGAAAATCAATGCACAATATTTTTTCCTTTCATTTTTGAAAACAGCTCATTAAATACGGTGAAGAATAATAATTAAAAGCACAAATACAAGCAAGCACTTTCTGTTGAGCATCACAAGAGCTCCAGTCCTGCACACATCTATGTGGCAAATTCTGGGACTGCCTGCTGAAATAACCACAACTGACAGAAGTTTCATACCTGAAAAACATCTCTACATGGAAATATTTGCATGAACTGGGTCCTAATGCACATGTTTCCACAGAAGATTCTAAGGCTGGATTAAATCCCACAGAAGTTAGTAGAAAGGGTCCAACAAGCCTGTAGAAATCAAATCAAGTCTATCAGAAGAACTGGCCATCCTCGGGTGTTCAGTGTAGCATGAAGTATCTGTTCTTTGGTTGTCCTGTTTGGACAAATGTGTGTCTGGTGGTGCTCAGTATAAACAGTTCTACACTAAGTCTAAATAACTAATGCTGGGTGCATGAAATGATGTGGAAAGGTCATCTGCCTACAAATAGACTGGTGGAGGGGGCTGTGGTGAGGAGAGAGACCAAACCAGTGATCACTAATAAGTCACTGCCAGGCTTTTACTTTGATGAGTGAAAGGGAAGAGGCTGCCCATCATGGCATTGACTAAAGTCTGCATTTGCAAAGGTAACTTATAAATCTCTCCCATTACAAAGCAATGTGCTATACACATTTGCTTTTATATTGCTCTTTAACGATCAGGATTTTCCCTCTATCAGACTGACACATATGTATAGCTCTTCCCTTACAGACAAAAACTCAAGTAAGGGAAAAAACACTGCAACTCACAACTTCATGCTGAAAACTTATGTGGAACAGAAGAGGCAAAACTGATAATAATTCTGGTTAGTCAGTAGGTATAAAATAATTTCTTCCCTCCAACACTCTGAAGAACTAAAAAGAAGTATAAACACTGCAGTGTAGTTTAGATGAAAATATCACTAGGTTGAATTAAGTGTCTCAGATACTAAATTACCTTACTTGCCCATTTTGTTAATTGATGGTAAGGAACTCAGTACTTGGCCCGGGCAGATTTCTGCTCAGACTTGTAATCTGTGTGACTGTGAAAACCCTCTGCATAGTTCTATATATACACACATAAATAAAGGTATAATAATGTTATGAAATCAGGGACTAAAAGTTTCAGGCCTTTGTGACTGGCCAGAACTGTGGGCCATCTGAAGCAGCAGAAGTGTTACCTGAAATGTTATGAAGCTGAAGTTATCCTAGCCACAGCCACATTACACCTACAAGATAGAGAGCCGTTTACAAAGGGCTGGTGTTCCTGTTGGAGTCTTTGTTTGATGCTTGGCCTGACAGTGCAGCACTTCTAAGAGCAGCAAAATCATCTGTGAGAGACCATGTCAGTAAACAGTGCCTAAAACTGATCCTAAAGCTCAGCCTAAACTGGCCTGAAACTGACCCCAAAGCTCAGCCTAAATCAGTCTGAAACTGAAAAGTAGATCTTAAGTAAGGTAACAGCCTTCTCTTGTCTGGAGAACATATTTGGGTCTCTGGCAACAATTAGGGGGCATAGGAGCCATTTGACCCATTCATTCCCTTCACACTGTCCCCAGAGATGTGTTATGGCACTGCAAAGCATTGTGATGGGATGCCATATATGGCAGACCAGTTTGAGAAGCTTCTGTACACCTAACACTAAAAACGAAGGCTTGTACTTATGGGTGAGAATTCAGACACAGGGTTTACTTTCCAGCAACTAGAATACTCTGAAATATGCTCTTGATGTGTCCATAATAACTGTAATAATCCTTCCTAATAGCCTTAAAGGTCTCATAACATATTTCACAGTTATAACACGAGATATGTAACTATTTTGTGAAATGACCAACAATTTAAATAATATTACAAAATAGTCTCCAGTGTGGAAGTGATTGCATGGTTTTGTAGAAAAACATGTAGAAAAATAATGTCAAACTTTAAGAAGTTAATTAAACAGTAATTTTACTGACTGACTGAAACAATAATTTCACAAAAAGACCGGAAATTTTAGTCATTTTGCAAATGGCTCATTTTGCAATGTGAATAGAGCTTACTTATGTGTTTGGAAGTGAATTTAATCCCAAGAAAATGAGGGATAAGCAAGCAATCACTACTCCCTGGATTCACTCCCTAGTTCTTTGAACTTCTCAGACCCAACTTAGTAATCCATCTGTCTCTTGTCCTGAACTGTCCCTGCTAGGTTAACTGTGGGTTTTCTGGCAAGATTATTTTATGTTAAATGTTCACTGAACAGAGTCTGTAGCTTGTTTCACTTCTGCTCCAAGTAAATGTAAGAACAGACGGCTTGGGGCTGAGAGAGTGGTATGGCTCCTTGGCTGCTTCTGCTAATCTGACCCAAACGTATCTGCAGTTTGAAAAATTAAGAGAGTGCCCAAAAGTCAAGAATTCTGCAACTAAACACGCAAATAATTACGAGCCTTGTGCAAACGTGTGGGTGTGCATGTGCATGCCCATGGCAAATCCACACCCACATGGACTGCCATTAATCACTGTGGGATGTTCAGTCCTGGCTCATCAGGATGCATTCAAAGAACAAATACTTGGTTTTGGACTGCATTAAATGACATTTTAAAAAAAATAATAACAGTGTTTCTTGAGGAAAGAGACCCCTGACAACCACACCATGGATTTTCTTTTCTATGGCATTAAATAGTGATTGGTAGGAACAACTGAAGAAGATGGCCAGGCTGTAAACTGTTTGGACAGGGGTCATCTCTTCTTACACAACATGCAGACGTGCACACAACATGCTGAAACCAGTCTGTGACAAATGGCAGAGCCTTGGTAAATGCCTTTTGCAGGAGAAGAGGTCTTTAATCTACAGTCCTTTCCACTTGCCCTTTCTTCAGCCATGACACTGTCTTAGATGTCTTATGCCAGCTTGTTTCATTCATTAATTGATGACAGTATGAGAAAAATACAGAACATGCGGAGATCAAATGAAAGTGTGTATATTAGATGGTTTGATTCCTGCTGGCAGGCTACTGAAAGTGAATTTACACATCTGAAAATGAAAATACACATTGGCATCCACTGTGTAATTCTTCTGTAGCAGTCCAAAGACACTAGAAGCTACTTAGTGGAGAGAAAATGCAAAGGCTCAGCTATGCTCAGAGATACCATGCATCTTCCTTTAAATGCAAGGTTATTAAATTCTGCATTCCCCTAACTCCTCATCACTGCTCCCCTGCAGCATATGTCTTTCTTAATTTTCAGCTATGTGAAAAGTGCTCATCAGAGCAGCAGAGCTGCATATGGGAATGGGTCAAGATTTATGGTAACAGGAACAATGAAAAATAATCAGAAGCAGTAATCTCTTTGACTGAGAACAGTAGTAGCTGGAAGGACATGTTTTTTTCCCTCTTTGTTGCTTTTTGTTTTGTTATGACGTGAGCCCAAACACTAGGAGAATTACCTATATATTATAACCTGTATAGGAGGAAAGAATAGTTGAAGGCAGTGATATAAGAAAAGCTGGAAGAGAAGATGCTTTCAGATTTCTGAACCTTGTATCATTTATGGTCCATGATGTTACGGCTGCACTTCGCAAATGATATGACTGGTGATTGTTTCTTTTATCAGATAGTCTCACCTCCCATTTTCCTGAGAGAAATGCTCAAGGAACAACTAGAAGGGTGACCCTGGATCTCCTCTGATTGAACATCTTCATACGGTGGAGTTCCTTATCTGACTCCACTGCCAGAGAGAAAAGATTCAGGCTTCAGGTATGAACACAGAAAGTTATCTTTCAACAGAAGATATCCTGAAGTCCCAAAATATCATCCCCTTCCTCTTGCTTAGACCTTTGCTCCTTAATCTACCCTTATGTTTATTGGAGCAAAGTCCTTCTATTGCAAGACCAAGCTGCCGAGTACTCAGATCCTGCAAGAACGTGTTTCTCAGATCCTACCAGCAGTGTACTGAGTTAAAAAAAAAAAATAAAAAAAAATTGAGACTGCTTATAATCAGTATCCTTTACAGAAAGTAAAATAGTTAGATCAAATCCTTAAGGGATCTGGTGAAACATTTGTTATGCAAACACAGGTATGACTTCACATATTTTCTGCAGCAAACCTGTACTTGCGTTGCATGAGACACTCTGAACTAAACATAAGTGCTATAAAATGTCTTCAAAACATTTGTTTTTAGGGGGAGGACAATACAGGGCTGGAGGCGATTGTCTTCCTGAAAATGCTGTGGATAACACATCTCAGGCATGAGCTAAGCCAAACTTGATCAACCATGAAGTTGGTTTAGGAGTTGGACTTAAATGATCCTTGTGGATCCCTCCCAACTCAGGATATTCTACAATTCAATGGAATCCATTTCTATTATTTTCAGTTGGAATAGTATTTAAAAATTTTATGCATCACTTCCATACATATATAATGTACACACACACACAAACATACATACAGACCTGAGCATGACAGTAAATAGCACCTGTGTGTATACGTGAACTGTGTGCAGTGTAATAGCTGCAAAACAAAGAGAGCTTTTGTCTGCTGATGTTAGCACATTGATGTGGATAGGAAATAATGAAGATACAGCTAAGGCAGTAAAAAAGCAATTTCTTCAGAGCAGATTTACTCAACATCTAGAAAAATTAATAACATAACATTGAACAAAATGAAAACAGTCTCAACCCTTATTGCTTCCCAACAGCCATGACACTATTTGGAAACCATCTGTGAACCATACACAAGGACTGGCATAATTTCTTGCTTTTGCTGCTTATTTTTTCCAAAAAAAGGCTCCTTCGGACCTGTGCACCAGGAGGACACCATATGCAGTAAAATAAAAAAAAATACTTCTTTGGCTGCAACCTTAACAAGACTTCTTTGAGGATGTAAAAATTCTGTAATGCTGAACAGATGTTAAGGTAACCCAAACACAATACCCAGCATCCTTTTTCCAGCCTGTTATTTTATCATTTATCAAAATGTTTAAATGCTCCTTCACTTGGCTATTAAAAAAATACTATTAAATGAAAGTAAGACTCTTGAGAAGGCTTTGAGCTTTAATGTGTTTCACAGAACACCCAGTCAGAGAGGAATGAAGGTGCAAAAATCCTGCCAAGGGCTCAGTGAATGGATAAAGTGTTAGAGGTGATGTGTGTTTTCAGAAGACTAGGTACTATAGTTTCAAAATTAGGACTGCGTCCTTAAAGTCTTATTCAGGTAAGATGTTTATGGGGTGAAATGAGTGGGAAAAGGCAGATGCTCGGCTTGGCATCCTTGAGGTCATCTGTGGAAGTTTCTGTTAGTACACATGCTTCTCTTCCTTAAATGCTAAATACTAGCCTCTATCTAGCACAGTAACTGCGTATATATTCTCACTTGTACACATATCAGAGTTCTTAAGCATCTTGCTTATAAGTAAGGACATGAGTCCAAAACCAGGAGTCCATTCTCTGATACCAACAAAATTAGCTAAAAGTTGATGGAGCTATGCTCATTTTAACTCTGATCCAGAGGGAAATCAAAAACTCTAGAAAGGAATGTGCTCAAATCCATATTCTGTATTTGAAAATTTGGAAGACCAGTGAGGAAGGAGCAAAGCCAAAACCTAGATGTGAGTTTGGCAAGTGGTACAAATCCCAACTCAAACAACTCATGAGCTTTGGACACTCAAGTTCTGCTTCCAAATTGGCTGCTGGGCCTGGAGCACATCTTAAACCTTGGATGGATAAGTAAATCATAACACCAAGAGAATTTATTTTTAACTTCCTTATATGCAGTGAGATTGTTTTTATATTCATTCATTCTTGATATCTGCCTTGCTTACAGGATTTACAGTTATCTGTTTCCTGGAAACTCCTTTGGCTGGCCATTACTGTTTTCTTTCAAGTCAGTAGTGAATGCTGGTGTATGCAAGTAACTTCCTCCCTGTCATGTACAGAAATGCCTCTTTCTTAGTTAAGAAAGCATAGAAAATATTCCCTGTGCAATCTGGGATATATTTGTTTCTGGAACAGCAGTGTTCAATCTAAATGCCAAACTGATTTTCAAGTGCAGAGTACTCTTACCTTAGTCTACCCTGCTTTGCTAGTGCTTCCAGCAGTCTTAAATCAGGTTGCCCTATTTTACAGTGTTTGCTACTAGTGCTTCAGCCAAGAAGTATCTTCATGCTGCAGTCATAGAAAATGTAGCTTGTCTCCAGGCTGGAAGAAACACTGGTCTTTGAGTTGCCAGGTTCTATTCTTAAATATATGAATGGTCCAAAGATCTCTCAGAGCCTGATGTGATATGACAAAGCAAATTTATTTATGTTCCATGGTTATTTCCCCTTTCAGATCCAGTGAGGATAACATACAGATGTACTATATGACTTCCAGTATTCTCATGAAAGAAAGCCCCTTTGGCAGGCATCCTTACTTTTTCAATAAACATAATGTTTTTCTCAGTTTTGATTTATAGCACTGAACATGTACCTTTTACGTTCTGTAG
Organism: Acropternis orthonyx; assembly: GCA_035583155.1. NCBI lineage: Eukaryota > Metazoa > Chordata > Aves > Passeriformes > Rhinocryptidae > Acropternis > Acropternis orthonyx. Next base: position 64,883,594 of record JAWWEU010000040.1, on the reverse strand, counting down.
TTGATGATAATGAAAGCTGGAAGTTAATAGTGTCATAAAAAAACCCCAAGGCCTTGTTTCCAAAACCTGTACATATTCTTTATACTTTTGAATTGCAGAACATTTGGGAGAAAATTCTCCAAAGTAACAGAGCTCCAAGATAAATTTCCATTGGGACATTCTCCACTTCGCACTCAAAAACCACAATCTCAAAAAGAAGTTTCTCCACACTTACTGCACCCCTTAAGAGTGGAATGGAAATGACTGCCAAAGGAGAGAGGAAAGAAGAAAGATCCTGTGTCTGGGCTGCAGTTGCAAATTTGCTGGAATGAATCACTTGCGACCAGCTCTGTAGACAAGAACGTTGGACTATTGGTGTATGTAAAACTGGATATAAAGGCAGCAATGTGTGTTTGCAGCAGAGATCCCAGGCTGCATCAAAAGAAGTGTGGCCAGCAGGTTGAGGGAGATAATTCTCCCCCTCTGCTTCGCTCTCCTGAGTCCCCACCTGGAGTGCTGCATCCAGCTCTGGGGATTCTCAGCACAAGACAGACCTGGGCCTGCTGGAGTGAGCCCAGAGAAAGGCCATGAAGATGATCAGAGCACTGGAGCACCTCTCCTTTGAGGACAAGATGAGACAACTGGGGTTTTTCAGCCTGGAGAAGAGAAGGCTCCAAGGTGACTTTATTGTGGAATTTCAATAATTAAAGGGGACTTAGAAGAAAGATAGAGAAAGACTTTTAACCAAGGGCTTTAATCATGGATGCATAGGATCATGAAGGTTGGAAAAGACATCAAAGATCCTCAAGTCTAACCTTTGACCAAACACCCCTTGTCAACTAAACCAACTTCAGTTGTTTCTTGAATACCTCCAGGGACAGTGACTCTGCCACTTCCCTGGGCAGCCTGTTTCAATGCTCTACAACACTTTCAGTAAAGAATTTCTTACTGATGTTCAACTTGAACCTTCCCTGGCACAGCTTGAGACCATTTCCTCTTGTCCTGTGATTTGAGAAGAGACTCCCTCCCACCTGGCTACACCCTCCTTTCAGGGAACAACAGTACAAGGGACAATGGCTCTAAACTGAAGGAGGGTAGATTATATTATATATAAGGAAGAAATTCTTTACTGTGTGGGTGATGAGACACTGGGACAGGTTGCCCAGAGAAGCTGTGGATGCCCAATCCCTGGAAATGTTCAAGGCCAGGTTGGACAGGGACCTGAGCAACTGGGTCTAGTGGAAGTTGTCCGTGTACACAGCAGGAGGGTTGGAATGAGATGATCTTCAAAGTTCCCATTCAACCCAAACAATTCTGTGATTCTATGATTCTATCTCCATGATATTAAAAGTTTTGCTTTATGACCAAATAGCAGTAATAACAACCAGTTTCACTATTACTTAGACACTTGGCTGTTGTCTTTAGTATTGGCTCAGCTTTTTCCTGAAACTTCTCACGTTATCTGTGAAGGACCACAAACAGCACTGAAGGATCAGTTTATGACAAGACAATTTCTCAACTTTGTAACACAGGGCACCTGGAGAGCCACCAACCCAACTTTTCATTCTGCTCTCTTTCACCACTGAGCCTCCATTCTGTCACCAACAGCCCTTCCTGGGACTTCTGGAGCACTTTGCCTGACAGTGGGGAATGACTTTCCTAAGTGCAGGCTACCTTCCTCTCTTTTGTCAGACTGTCCACCAAAACCAGGAGGTCTGTAAATGCTAGATATGAAGGTTTCCTGGGAGCTAAGGCTAGAGTTGCTTCTGCTACAGAGAAGCTCCTGTATCAAAAGCAAAAAAAAAAAAAAATAAAAAAATTTCTCTCTCTAAATAGACCACGTTTCACAGACAAGCAATGACTCAGAAAGAATACATTCATTGCTACTGCATATGGCTGTTTTTAAACACTGAACTCCTATCCTGATAAAGGTAGCCAGGCAGATATAAGACTAAAGAGCAGTTCCTGTGAAACTGCAATCTTAACTTTTATAAAAGGATATTGTGGAAAAAAGTATTATTTTTAGAGACCTAGTTTATCTGGGAAATTTTGGCTTGCAGCTGAAATATTACTTTCATGATCCATATATATGGATTTTTATGAATGGTTCTTAAGGGATACTTTTTGCTTCCAGGTCAGTCATTGGTGACATTTAAAATTATAATAGCAGCATTATAAGCAACAACCTGGTCCAAGAACCCTTTAGTGCCATGAGCACACATAGCAGACGTGTAGCATCCACATGTGGAATAGCTCTTCCATTCACCAAGGTACGAAGGCTCTGCACAGAATCTCATGGACAAAGCTGGGGGCCACCACATTGGCTGGGCTGTTTGGGTTGCTCCTCTGCTGTTTCATGTCCTCACTGAGCAGAGCAGTCATTATTCATGTCCGTGGAGAGAGTTTCTCTCAAAGATCAGCGACCTCCCTGGTACAGCTAAAACATTGCAGCAGTTTTGCACCCCATCACTCCCCTTCCCTCAGAAACATATACTTTATCCAACAGTTGAGCATTGCTGGTCCTCAGTGTCTGTCTCAGTGGGAAACACCTGAAAAGTTTGCTGTCTTTTATGCCAGGAAGTCAGCCTGCAGTACAACCTGCACAAATCCATCACAACCACAGCTGAGTGCCACCTGCGTGGCTTCCAACAGGGAGACTCTGCCTACACCGTTTTTTCTTTTTCCTTTGTTTACTTTCCAGGAACTGTCTGAAGTGTTTCCAGTGTGCCTTTACCCAGCGTCAGTTGTGATCTAACCTTTTTTCTTCTTTCTTTATTTTTTTTTTTTCCATGGGCAGCCTCACTTGAAACCCCTTGCAGCTCAGCAGCAAAGTCTGCTGACTTGCAGCATCCCTGGGAAGTTGATTCAGTCAGTCTCTGTCTGTGGGACTCTTCAAAGAGCTCCAGGTCAGAGCTGCAGCAAACTGGCAACTTGCTTTGCTTTTAAACACATAATGGAACAAACTGGATGTCAGCGCAGGAGAGCTGGGAGGATGGTGAGCAGAGGAGGGCTGGATTCATGAGGGAAGTGGTGCAAGAGAGGGGAGAAAGGCCTTGAAGAATATCCTGGCAAAATCCATAGATATACCACAAGGAGAGACCCAAGGTGGTGGTGCAATCTGCACATAAAATCCTGCATTGAGGTTTTATAAATTTTATAATAAAATAGAGCAATTATAAAATTTTTTTTTTCTGGTTTACATGGAATGTGTTGTTCTGCTGTCAGAAGTTTATGCCTTTAAAGCCTTCATTCCCCTATTTTTAATGAAATAAGACTTGATTTTTTTTTTTAAAGGTCATCTTGGAGTAAAATAAAATTTTTTTTCAGGATTGATGAAACACAACATTTCAGCCTTCCATAAGCAACACATTTAAAAAAAAAATATTTAATTGCTCTTTCTCAATAATTTCAAAACTCTTCCTTCTTTACTTTTGCTGGGACAGATTCCTAAATTTCAGTGGATTCATGAGTCATTCTAATTGCTCCAAAACTCTCTGTCTGGATTTACTATCTGTTGAACGCAGGAGCTATATGGTGCCAACAGACCTTGTGTAGAAGAGCAGTCTAAGCCATCACTTTGGGACTCAGGAGACCTTGGTACAGCTACTGACTCTGCCAACTGTCTTCATCTTGGCCTCTACCCAAGGCCAAATTCTTAAAGATACTTTAGCAAGCTGTTTTTTTTTAAAGGTGCCAAAATAGGCTATGCATCTAATATACACACTGACATAATTTCCTGATAATCAGAGCTAGCAAAATCCCTGGGATGATATAGGATGATGGAGCTTCCCTTGCACTTCTTTACTGTATTTTGTTGTGGTCTATTCAGGGTGCAAACCCACATAAAATGGTCACTCAGGGGAGCTGCTGGACTCTGGGTCTGGCACCAAGATCAGTAACAGACAAATCTAATCCACCTCTGATTACCTCATTACAATTAGTAATTAATTTTTTACATGGCAAACTGGCAACCCAGCACACTAATTAAGATGACAGCATAGGAAAAAACATTGAGTTGCAGAAGGTATTACATAATTCATAAATATTTTTGGTAAATGAATTTCAAACCAGGGCTAAGGAAAATCTAAAACACCAGGGCAAGTTTTCTGACAGCCTCCCTGCTTGGGAATCTGGCAATCTGTCTTCCAGCCAAATTATACTCATTCTCCCTAAACTACTGGACTCCTGGGTCACCCTGTGGCACAAATAGTTATCCCATCAGAACAATTTTTATATCCTGATAGTTTGGGATGGCCTTTTAATACCCTAAAATTAAATATTGTGGTTGCTCTGAGGGGAGGCACTTTTGCTGTCACTGTAAAGCAGTGGGGAAGGTGAGAAACATGTCAGAAGAGATATTTGTCCCAGATTACACTCAGCAGTAGTAAAGGGAAGTGACTGTCACACAGTACAAACATTAATTTTTTCTCTTTTCTGACCTTGCATTTTGGGATTATCTTCGAGATATTCCACACCTTTGTAACAGGATGTGAGTTCCTCAGAGCTGGAACTGCTCTGTTGGTACCACTGCAATCAGAGATAGGACCACAGGTAAAGACATATCTAAGATAACTTAGAGCTGCCCCACTGCCCACTGCAAGTGGAGCAGTAGTGGCATGGAATTCAAGGACTGCTAAGTGCAGAGGTGTGCAGGAAGAGAGGAAGAAGCCCTGGGTCTTGGACAAGGTCACACATTTATCTTAAAGTTAGCTCAGATGCTACAGTCTCCTCTCTAGATTACACTTTAGATGTAACTGTGTGCATTTTACTGATTGCCTGTGTTGTTCAAAGCATTATACACAAGCGTATTTCCATACACATACACTACAGATCATATGAATTCATTGTCCAAAGTCATAGTCTGACCTTTATGTGGATATTAAGATCCCTTTGCAGTTCCTGGGAATTACAAATTAAAGGATGTGAAGAGATTATTAACATGGCTGAACTTTGAGCAACTGGACTTTTCAGAGCTGGCAAAATGCGTGCTCTCCATGTAAAACTTCCTTGTTAAATCTGTTAAACTTATTTTGAATTAATTGTTAAGACCTTTTAATATTTTTTTTTGGTTGAATGACTGTAACGAAGATGCTAAAAGTTCCCAAATCTGTAAATGAAATCACATGTTTCTTAAGGCAAGAACTTGAATGTGAATCTTCCATGCCACAGGGAGATGCTGCACCAATTTTTAACTCTTCTGACACAAGGCTCAATGTCAGGGGAGGGAGTAACCCAGAGAGGCCTGTGCCATCTCTGCCAGGGCAGATAGTGCTCTCTTGAGCAGAAAGTCTTCCCTGCAACCAAACCTACTGCCAATGAGAAATTCCAACAGAAGATCATGTTTGTGGTAAGTCAGTGTTTTGTTGGGCAAAGCGTATTTTGCTGAAAAATTCTTTACCTTCTCCTGCCTCATCACTGCACAGCCCTACAGTCCTCTGGCTCTGCAGAGGCAGGGATGGGTATGCAATGAATTCCCTCCTCTGCTCCAGCTGTGACCTGAGCCTGCAGTGCCTGTATGGGCTCACAGAGCTGCACCCTTCTCCAGCACAGACCGGGGGGATTTCAGCATGGAATTTACAGACATGCAATTCTCTCCACAGTACTTTTACTCTCACCTTTTTTTCTTTTCACCATGCCTCACAAATAGCAAGGCAGTGGCACTGCACACATAACACACTAAGCTCCTATGCTGCTGTAAAAAATCTCAAGAGATGAATTTTTTAGTGGAGTTTCCTAGAAAGAAATTAAGAAAGGATCCTTGGAGGATGTATCCTGGGTGCGTGCTGGCGTACAATGTAGCTTCAGAGTTGGTTCATAAAATAAATGCCTCTGTGAACAGTCCCCATTAAATTGTCATCCATAAGAAACCCTCTTTGGTCAGACACTTGCACAGATGTGTTACCTTAGATGACACTGCATCTGTTTGTCCTGTTCTGTAAATCATAGAGTCATAGAATCATCAAGGTTGGAAGAGACCTTTAAGATCATCAAGTCCAACTGCAAAGCTCACAATAGATGGATAAGAAGATGGATTTAGTTTTCAGTCTGTTAACTTTTCACAAGCAGACAGTTCTTACTGAAAATGCTGAGGAAATCTCCGCTCCTAAAATGAACATATCAAATGAAGCACCTCTGCTCTGACGGAGGAGTGGATCATGCTGTCTCACAAAGAGCAATTTTTTAAGACCAAAGAGAACTGAGAGAAAAGGGTACATAGGAATAAAGGAGTCTGACTACTAAGGAATCATCTGCATGTGAACAATAAAAATAAGCAAGTACTGCTTGTTTTGGAACTGGGAGGTGCAAGCTTGAGGGTTGTTTGTGCATTAACTTGTCATAGTGGTTTTACAAGTGTGTGCCTGCCTGTTTATTCATGGATGCAGCAAAAACGGTGTGCTTTCCATGGCGGAGTCTGTACTGTAAGCAAGAAATACAACTCACAAATAAGTTGTATTTCATGGAGACAAAACACCCACCAAAAAACTGTAGGACCTTGTGTGTCTTTATAAAATGTGTTTTGATGGGGAAAGACATGTAAAAACAAAGCTGTCTTCTTTATAACAGTAGGTAACATTTCTCCTAATTTCATTAATGATTTAATTCTTAAAGGAAGAAAGGCTGGCAGTGTTCATTTGGTTTTAATTAGAGGGGTGAAGTAATAGGTGACTAGGGTTTGCAAATCACTCATGTTATTTTGAGAAACCAGTTTACAAATTTCTTTCACTTATGATTTGTTTTCTTTAAAAACAAAAAAAGAAGTGAAAAGAAAATCTGTTTTTAAGGCTTGTTTCTTAGCTTAAATGAGGCTTGTGATAAATGTTGGGGATGAAAGTAGAAATTCAGGTGTACTAGAAATAATAATTTTAAATCGTTTTTCCCTGTCTCAAGTTTATATTTGGACTTCATGAGCTCTTTCCAGACCATGTCTTCAGTGCCTGTTACCACAATATGCTCTTCTCAAACACGGGCTTGTTAATCTGACAGGGAGGACAGGCAGCCACCCACTTAATGATTTTCCATAGTGTGGTTTTTCACACTGCAGGAGCTGCAAACTGGTTTTCAGGAGAAGAGAAGTGTTTGTTTTGCTATCAGGGACCTATTTGCCTGGGGAAAAAAAAAAAAAAAAAAAAAAAAAACGGGCCAGAAGAAATCTGGATTCATTGCAGTGATGACAAAGAAGGCCATAAAGTGATTTTTACTAGAGTTCAACTCTTGGTCAATGAGATTCATGCTTGCATATATATCACTGAGCTGTCGGGGTCCTGCAGCAGGTGTTCTGTGGGGAAATGCTCGGCACCACAATGGCACCTGTGCCCATAAAGTCATCACCTACTCCTTGAGACTGGCACAGAAGCGCCACGGGTCGCAGATTCGCTCTTGTTCCAGCATCGCCGCACGGTCAGGGGCTGGGCTCCTTCCAGGGGCAAGCTGGTTGGGAAGGATTGATGTCAGAATTGCTCTCTCCTGTTCTTGGGGCAACAACTGCCAGTGTCACACTTCTCTTCTGACCCTCTCCAGCCCTGCTTGGAGACAATAGACAGATTTGGCTGCAGCTGGCTGGCGAGTTGACATAAAGCTAAACACCTGTGGACCAAGTATGCACAGCTGCAGCTTGCCAGGGTTGAACTACCTGTTGTGCAAGCTGCGCACGTGCTGCCTGCCAGCGCCTGCAAAATGATGCAAGTTCAAAGACAGAGTCATTGGGGGCAAGGGAAAGAGGAGGTTGCCAAAAACCCTTTATCAAATTTTACTCAAAACGCCCTGCAAAATCTTTCTGTGGCAGAGGATGTTTCTTAGAGCTGTGCAATACAGGGATGAAACCACTTATATGCCTGAAGAATTAAATGCCTGACGAGGAAGCACTTGGCCATAGTTTGCAGTTTTGTTGCATTCAGTTTCTGTGTTTTTGTTGTAAAAGTGATTAACAAGAACAACTAATTTTTGTAATGGCCTACTCTAATACTGAATAGATACAGGAAATGACTAAGGATGACTGAGTTGCATCTTCACAAATTAATTTCTGTAATATAATCAGAATATATAAAACATCCCAGATGCTCAGTGAGCCTAATGCAGAAACTTAAGGAGAGATACTTCATGGAGCTGATTTTGTTCATGAAACATATATGTCCGTTTAAACCATTCTTCCTATCCAAGGTTACACAAGCTTTAGCAAATTAGGAAGTGACCTTTCCTAAATCTGAAATACTAAATGGTAATAATCCATTATCATGGCTAGGGGATGGCTACTCTAATGAAATTTATTTGAAGCTGATCTGCAAAACTCTACCATCCAGAAATTCCCCTTGGAAATTTCAGCTCAGGCAGAACATTGGATAAAGAGCTCTTGAACTAAAAAATTAACATAGTGGTGACTGCAAGCTGAAAATTTAATTCCAGCATCTTTGCACCCCCAAAATGACCTGTTCACTACATGTGTGGTCCAACCTGACAGGCTAAGCACTTTGTCCTCACAGCTTCTTTTAGCTGTAGGCGAAGGCCCCTTCAGAGGCTCCTTCACACATGTTACCAGGTGTACCAAGATAGTTGCACACACGCCTGACTGCTTCTAGGGTCATGCTCAGGGTTTGTCACCTTCAAAACAGTTTATTCTGTCAACTTTTTCTTATGGATGCTTGGAAAAATCCAGGGAATAGGCTGGAGGCCTGCTAGCATTCTCATGGACCCTGTGATGTCTTGCTGGGTATGTGGAAAGTTAGGGTCTCTCAGGCCCCAGGAAAGTCAGAGACAAGGCACAAGATGGATGAATTGTCTTGGTGACTACATCCATCCCAACACTGCTGACTGGACAGTGTGGGACTGACTGGTTTTACACTGTTACTTCAGGTTCTTAAAAAAGTTGAATGGACTGACTACTTCAGTGCAGAAGCATGAGCACTGCTATACTTTTTTCCTGGTGGGAAATTGATGGTGTGAGTTCTAAATTTTCTGAAAAAGAAAATAATTGCTGTGGATTTGTTCCAACTGTTTATTTTTTTACAAAAAATTTCAGCATAAAATGTTCATGAAGCTGTTTTCATGGTGAAAGTTTTATATACTCAAAACAAAAGAAATTAAGAACATGAACTTAACATGACAAGGTGCTTTCAGAGTGTTTACTATGTTCTCTGCATGGCAGCACAAGCAGAGCACAGTTGAGTAAGAATATGTCGCTTCTGGGAAGCTGTCTCTTCTGAAAAAAAACATGTTTGTCACACAAACCAGTCAACAACATAAGAGAAATCACTATTCCGCCAAGGTACCAATACACTGATACAAATAAAAGTTCTGAAAACGAGATCCTATGCCAGTTTATGGGAGCTATTAAAAGGGTGTTGAGTTTTTTATGCTTACCGGGAAATGGACAGAGGCCACCAATCTCACTTCACAAAGGCTGCTACAAAAACTTTCAGTCATCCACGGCTGGATTTGAACTGGCAACCCCTATGTACAAGGTACTGTCTCCCTTCATCACTCAGCCCCTCTCCCCAGTTTTTATGGTCAGCAGGTGTGTGTGTAGGAGACACTGTGGTCTCTCATTTAATTTGTTGCTCCTGATTTATGACACAATATCAGCTAGGCAGGCTTCACAAAGTTGGAGGCCAGAAGGGACAACTTGATCATCTGCTCTGTCCTCCTGTGTAGCACAGCCCATTAAGTTTCACTGGGACACCAGTATATTATGCTCAAAGACGAAACTGAGACTACAGCACTTTAAGTACATGGGGGATTAAACCATGCGCCACAGATGGGAACAGGAGAGATGAAAAATCATTGGTGCTCAAGACCTCTGCAGTCTCAAAGAAGAGAGCTGTGAGAAGTCCAGCTGATACCAGTGGACAAACCCATCCCTGCAATGTAGAAAGAGGGGAGAGTCCCTGAATCAAAAACAATGAGGCCAGAAAATCAAGAATGAGAGCAACACAACAGCCAGAAACTTTTACCAATCTAATCTGGGACAAAATCGTATCTTATATCCAAATACTGTGATCAGCAGAGCCCTGGATATGACAAGAAGGAACAGCAGCAGGAATAAAGGAAAAAAAACCCCTCTCTGCCATCACAAGCTTGTGAGGAAGACCAAAGAGGGGAAAAAAAGGCAAAAGGTTGCCTTGTATGGCTAATATTAGACTTGCTTTTCATAAAAATTTGTAAGGACACTCAGAAACATTGGGCATGTGATGCTGAGAAGTGATGAGTGTATTGCCATTTCAAGAGAAGAAGCTAAAGCATGGGAAAAAACAATCCTCAGAACAAGCCATGGCAGTAGGGCAGCTCTCCTAAGCCATAACGTTCCTGACTAGGAAACAACTACTAATAAGGAACATACATGGAAATAATTTACTGTCAGAGTGAGGGCAAAAATGATAGTTTTGTTTTATTCCATCAGGACAAAAGCATCACTGGAGAAGATCCAGTCCAAACTCCATAGTTTCTAACAAATTAAGAATGAAACAAATACTCATCAAATATACATCCAAGTTTCCCCTTCTAGTAACTTTCTGAATATCATGGTTTTAAGGAAAAAAACTATCTCCTCTCATTTTCTGCCTGACATATTTCTCTTTAGCTGAACTAACTTCAAGAAATACACACTCTTGTGGACACCATCATCAACTAACTCTTCTACACAGATTAACTACAGGGAGGGGGGGGGGCGAGGAGAAAACAACAAAAAAAAAAAAAAAAAAGGGGAAAAATTGGAAGCAGGAACACCAGAAAATGCTGGCATAAAATGAAGATTTTACAAGATTTTGGATATAAGTATAAAACCAAGTTTTGCTGTGCAATGATGTCACCTGCACATACAATGTGATTCATAAAGCCCCTTTTGATAAAGCCCCTTGTGCATCAAATTCTCTCTTAATATTTTTCTGTGCACCAAAGAGACTTTGGGCTTCCTCTACATGCAATGGGAGGGAGGGGAAAAAACACAAGAGCTGTAGGGAGAGACTGGAAGGGAAAACAAAATTATGAAGGTTGTTCTAACAAACCAAAAGAGAGAAGGATGCAAAGTGCTGGAAAATATGTCTAGAAGGAAAAAGCGTAGAAGCTGAAAGGAAAGAGGAAATTAAGCAAAACATGTAAAACTCAGAGATCAGCAAGCCAAGTTTTCAGCTGGGGTAAGCCAGTCAAAGTCCACTAAAGTGAGTGGAGCTGAAATGAGTTCTAGCCATTGAGAATCCATCCCATTTTTGTTACATTAAAGAAATAAAGATGAGGAAATTTACTTTAGAGAGGAGCTAGAACTCATGAATTAAGTGTGATTTAGCTGGTTCCCAGAAAAAATTCAGTAAGAACCCTGCTAAGGCTTGCTATTCTAGAAATGCTATCTGACTAGACTCATTATATTTTAGAAAGCTTAGTGTTCATACACTCAGGGTGGATCCTGCAGATGCCCAAGAAGAACCAAATGTGATGCCCAGACTTCTGGATGTGTCCAAGTACAGCAGGGAATATCTGAAGGCAGACTGGGATTTGCCCACTGCATCTACATGCTCAACACGTCACCCAACTTTTCCTAAGCCTTCACATTTGTATCGTGCAGTCCTTGACTTTATCAGAGCAGGCAGAGAAGGCAGCAACATATGCAGTAAATCATAGCCTTTTGTTAGCAATTGCCATGCCAGACCATTAGAAATTTCTAGTGAGCTGCTAGCCAGGCTCTGAAGGACAGGTCTATTTGATTTGACACAGACCAAATCATAAATCAAACAACACCTCACCCCCACCCCAGTCCCCAGTTAAACCTCATGGAAGGCTGCCCTTCCTGCAAACCTGGAATAGTCAAGGCTAAAGCCAGACGTATCTTTTGGGGTGGCAGGGAGGGCTACAGAGTTCCCCTCCCACACACAATCTCTCCTTGCTGCACTGTGGCAGCCCTCCATCCATCTGGAAATGCTCTGAAGTTTGGAGGAAGCTTGAGAAGAGTAATGTGCAGTGGTCCTTCTCACAGCCTAGGGAGCTGTGCCAGGGACCAAGTTCAAGACCTGAGCAATGCCCTGCTTGGCTAGTTGATTGGAGAGAAAAATTAATTTACAGCCACACAGTGGAGAAGGGCCCAAATTCCAAAGAACACTGAAGTCTCTGGAAGTTTGGCTGAAAGATCAGTAGTGATGCTGTAGCAGCTGAGGTTTCCACTTATTGCAGAGAGCAGCAAAACCTGATGGCCATGTACACAGGTAGCCCAAAGGGACGTGCACATCACACTGCACACTGTCACTGCAGGCACCAGCCATTAATAGAGTGTGTGGTGCAGTTTTCACCATGACTACAGTTAAGGTTAGGTCTTCTTGCTCATCTCAGTGGTGAAAGTGAAGAAAACACCGAGATGCTTGGAGCTGCAATGTATTACAGCTGAATGCAACATATGGAAATGCTTCTTCTTTGTGTTAACCATGATAATGGTTGCAAGCAGTTTTTTTTCCTGGAGGTTAAGTGCAGAATCTCCAGCTTCTGGCCAAGAGCCAGTATTTCTCCCAGGCAATCAGATACCACATCTACATTTCAGTGTGTCACTGACTCCTCCATGTTGATACATTTGGACAGTAGAAGGATTGCTGAATGATCAGGAAAAGGTCTGCACCAGTCTGGAGTGCTGGAGAACCCATCCAGCACCAGTTTGAGAACTTCTGAAGTAGACGGTGATACCCAGCCCTCCACATGAAGGCTGTGGACCTGTGACATGCAGCACTGGGAGCAATGGGAGGGGAAGATGTCAAAGACACTTCTCTAAAGCAAGGGGAGATGTTAATGGTTGCCTGAGTGAAAACAAGGCATGTTTCAACAACAACAAACCCTTGGTATTTCAGAAAGGTATAACACAGATCAAAGGCCTGTTTATACTGTAGTTATTGAAGATTTCTGAAGAACTTTCAAAACCTGTATTTCACATTTTCACTTGAATTCTCCATTACCTTAGAGAGAGTGAACCTTTTGGCAATAAAGTAAAGCACAATAAATGTTGCAAATTTAATCTGATTTCCCATGTTTTGAGATGAAAGAAGAGGTTTTGAATCTGCCAGTGGTAAAACCCCCAACACATTCTTGTCTCTGAGTGCATGGCTACTAAAAATAGAGGCGGACTACCCACCTCATTCATTGCTCTCAAAGCTGGGGGCTGCACACACAGCCATCACTTGCAAAAGGTGTGCCAAGCCCATTCAAAGGAAGAGGCCAGTGAAATAAAACTTTATAGCTAAAATGCTAAAAATAAAACTTCACTTTTTCTCAAGTGTCTGGCTTAATAGCCCCTCTGTTATTCTTCTTATTCTGGTGATTCTTCCTGTTATTTGTACAGCTGAGCCAAAGTTTCCAGGCAATTCACAAAGTTACTCAGAAAGCTCAAGTGGGACATCAAGGTATTATAACCTGTTATTTTGACTCTCATTGACACTACAGTTTCATTAAAAGCCATTTTTAAAGTCTTTTTACATTCAAAGAGGTATGAAGGGTTTTGTTTTTTGTTTTTGTGTGTGTGTGTGTGTGTGTGTGTAACATTACTAGAGGTATTCTACATGTGTCATTATATTATTTTTTTACTTTAATTTTAATATCTCCTAATCAAGTTTTTGGGTTTTCCAAGAAGAACTCAGTGCTTGCTTAAATACCAGAAATCAAGGGAACAATAAAGGGAATTATTTTGCCCACTCCTATTAGATTTAATCACTTTTCTACTACATGGAAGAAAACCTGAAGAGTGACACAGTGCAAATTAGGTTACTTGAAACAGGTTGTTTCTGAAGTGCATATGCAGGAGTACTGTCAACTTTTGCAGCCTTGCAAAAAAAAAAAAAGTTCTCAATGATAGTGATTCATTTTATAATTCACTAATCATATTTCTCTCAGGTAAAGATAAGACTATTAAAGACTTCAGCACAAAAACAAGGTATTTCTTCTATAGAAACTGTAGGGCTTTTTAAAGGGCAATCTTTTAGCTAGCAGTGTAGTTGCAAAATTAATCCAATTGCCTTCTCATTTCTCATGACCATCCCAAACTTGGTATCAGTTGACCAGAGTTTCATTTACTCTCCTGCCTTTCCTAATGATTAGGAATAACTTAGGAAAATAATATTTAGTGTAATGAGATATTTATATATACACTTGTAAATAAAATAATTTCATGCCATGTAATGTATTTTTCTACTTGAACATTGCACTAGTATTTTATTTTAAAACTTTAACATTAAAGAAGAGAGATATTTAAAACTGAGTAATGCTTCTTTTTCTGTTCAATTTTCATAAGTATCCTTTTATTTCTCTGCCTTCTGCTCCCTTCTCTGTCTTTCTTCCTTCTCCACCTTTTCTTGCCTGGTGCAAATGTACATTCCCTTAACATGAGAAACTCTCTTAATGAGAGCCTATGTGGATTTTTCCAACTTCTGTTTTCATAGGGATAGATCAAGTCCAAGAAGCGTGCTTGTACATGTGGAGATTTTTGTTTCAAGACATAGTATTTTTGAAGGTAGTCACAGGCTGAATTGAGCTCACCCCATCCACTAATACTTTTGTTGTCAGGGATGACATCATTTAAAATGAGCTTTTGATACTGGGAGCGGGACTGGTACAGATCATGTTGAAATCAGTAGGAGTCTCTCTACTGACTGCAGAGCACTTATGATCAAGTCCTTTAATACCATCCGTAGAAGGCAATTTTAAGGCATTCCTTTCATTAAAAAAACTCACAAACTCTCTGGTGCACTCTTAAGAGCAAGGCTTTTAAGAAGCCTGTCTAGATCCAATGGGCATGCCAGCCTACCTGCTCACTGCATGTTTCAGAGCCCTGCAAATTGCCCTCAGTGTTTGTTTGTGCAAAAAATATCATAACAGTCATTATACCATTTTGACAGCTGAATGCAGAGACCCCTTGAATCAAGCAAGTATTGCTGATGTGCCAGGGGCTGAAAAGCCTTTGCTTCACTTTGACTTTTTGTTTCTGTGAAATTGCCATTCACATTTCAGAAAAATAAATATTCTGTTTAGGTGCCAGCCACTGATGGGAATAGTAAAATAAGTTAATTGAAAGCTATTGGCTGCAATACCTCATACAAGATAAAAAAAAGGAGAGAGAGAATGAGAGAAAGAGAAGAAAGAAAAGAAAGAAAGAAAAGAGAGAGAGAGAGAAAAAAGAGAGAAAGAAAGAGAGAAAGAAAAGAAAGAGAGAGAGAGAAAGAAAGAGAGAGAGAGAAAGAAAGAGAGAAAGAGAGAAAGAGAGAAAGAGAGAAAGAGAGAAAGAGAGAAAGAGAGAAAGAGAGAA
>JAWWEU010000040.1:64849851-64868259 GCA_035583155.1 Acropternis orthonyx | reverse complement strand
AAAGAAAGAAAGAAAGAAAGAAAGAAAGAAAGAAAGAAAGAAAGAAGGAAGGAAGGAAGGAAGGAAGGAAGGAAGGAAGGAAGACAAGGAAAGAAAAAGTCACAGTTTTCTGAAAGTCCCATAGCTGTGACATAGTTACTTAGGAGTATTAAATATATAACCTTCATGTTCTATTCTTGGGATGTTCTGTTGCATTGACTCTTTTTTCCACTTCAACTACCCTTTTGACTTTACAGCAATCTGTCTGAATCACAGTGTATGTCAGGTGGCTCCCTGTACTGCATAGCTCACTGTTCCTACACTTCTGTCTCTCACACAAACCAGTCCAGGGCCAGCTCTTCCCTCTTAAGTATTCCCGTTTGTAGAGCAGCTATTGGATCTCCTTGGGAGAAAAGGAGACAGAACCAGGCTCGGAGATGTGCACAGCCTCGAGGGAAGCACAGGCAGAAGAGGAGGGAGAGATGTGGCAGCTGGGGGTGGGGGCTGCAGCATGTGGCTTCCACCAGCACTGATGTTTCCTTCTGGCTCAATGCATGTGCTGCATGGGATGGAGGTGCTGGTGTCAGCCATAGTGCTGTAAGGGAAAAATGGGAAGCACATGGGAAGCAGGAGGGAGAAACCAACCAGGGAGAAGGAAGAACAACACCCCTCTGTCTCCTTCTCAGTAAAATGTGAGCTGTCAGGCCTTTAAGGTCCTATAAGGAGCAGCGTGTAGGCAGGCTGCTGTACCTGTGTGGAGTGTCCCTGAAGCTGGCTGAGCATAGCCAAAAGTGCAGGATCCAGCCCCCAACTCTACAGCCCACTAGGCTAAAAGTTTAACTCAATTGAGCGCTATATCCACTAGCAAAAGTTTGCAAGATCGGGTCCAAAGCAATTTTACTGCAAACCATGTGAGCAAGGGAGCAGGGAAGGCACCAGAATGAGAAGGCAAAGTAGATGGGACCCAAACCTGTGTCCAAACCTAGGAAGTTCTGTGATTGCTTCCAGGCCTCTCGTTTACCTCTGCTTGCTGCTGGTGTGACCCACAGCTAAGAAAGACACGTACAATGATGGAGCAACCTCCTGTCTCATAGAGTATTGAAACAAAAATAATTCCTACTCAAACTTAGAATTTTAGCAGGGATACCATTAATTTCTTTCTTTGCTGTACTTCAGTAATCACAAACTTATTTGGGCTTGATCTCTCCTTCTGCTCTGCATGTACAAGACAGTGTATTTGGGGTTTTCATGTAAGGTTTACCTTACAGATTGATCCATACAGATCCCGCTGCTGTGAGTCTCTCTTTGATGCTAGTCAGCATCAAAGCTGGTGGAGGAGAGCTCCAGAAATGCTGCAGAAGGAAGCTGTGCTCTGGGTTTTCTGATCCTTTCCCTTCTTAGTTCTGTCTAGAGAAATTGCAATTAGCCACATATATACACTCATTCCTTCTTTGAATAGTGCTGATTTCTCACCTCAGTAGCTTCCTGCAGCCATGAATCCGGTAATCTAATTAGACATCTTGTGAAAAAGTGTTTCCTGTTAACAGTTGTGAATATGCTGCTTTTTGTGTTCATTGTCTCCTTTTTCCAATGTATTTAGAGAGACCCGCATTCTGAGCAAATAACTTGGAAGTTCCAAATCAGGTCCTCACAGTGTATACACAGACTGAAGACAGATTTCCCTCTTTCTCCTCTGGGGCTTTTCTTTCTAAGCAGCAAAATTTTAGTTTCTTAATAATTTAATATTTGGTTAACTAAACAGAGTAGAAACAGGTACCTGACATAGAATGGCCTGATCTCACTTCTATGTACTTATCTGAAATATTCTGGTTTATATCAATACTGTAAATATTTGAGAGTCTCCTAGGCCTCCATACAGTAAAGACTCACAGCTAGATGGGTGGTGAAAAAAACCTGCATGAATTTGCAAGTTTCAGATCAGAAACAGACAGAAAAATAAGCTTTTCACATAATGAAAGCTTTGATGTTGTCAATCCTTGAGTCACATGGCATGTGCAGCTCCGGCTTCATATTGAGTTTGCCAGCTCGGTTCATGTGGCCAAGTGATTGCCAGCTGGGTTAGTTCTTACCAGTGGCTCTTTCCTGGTGAAACACTGGAACAGGTGATGATGTACTGGACCAGGCTCTTGAGAGAAGTTGTGGATGCCCCATCGCTGGAAGTGTTCAAGGCCAGGCTAGATGGGGCTCTGAGCAACCTGGCCTTTTGAAAGGTGTCACTGCTCACGGCAGTGGGGTTGGAACAAAGTGATCCTTATGGTCCCTTCTATGGGCCATTCTATGATTCTATGATTCCTGACACAAGACAACCTTGCAGCACAGCTTTGGCCCTACTTTGGACCTTGCATGGCCACATTTGGCTCCAGCTGGTTGTTGCTGGAGCTGAACAGCAGCAGCAGAGGTTGCTTATCCCTCCTGTCCATCCCACCTTTGGCTCGGTTAGAAAATCACAGATGGATGCAGGTGACAAAGGACACCTCCTCTGTATCTGGGCCACCCTGAAGGGGATGGTTATGCTGCCTTGTTGGATGTGTTGAGCTCTCTGGGCTAGGTAAAGCAGTGACAAAACTACCCACTGAACCAATGCACGCTTTCAGAAATATCACCTTCCTTGTCCCTTGTCCTTTCGTATGTAGGACTGATAAAGTCAAATCAGAGGTCAGTAAATATCGTGACAGGCCCATAACTCAAAATGTATGGAGCTTGTGCAATGGCCACACAGCACAATTATGTTCCTTGGGAATGACATATGGCATTACTCATGAAAAATATTGTGAATACTCTGTATTCACTGCCATAAAAATAAACATGCTGTGACTAGTCAAGCTGATTGTGCTACCATTATGTACTTTGCATTACAATCCAAGAAATTTCTGTCCCAATCTGGCCACTGCAGAAATATTGATTCTGTTTGACTGGTGTTCAGACTGGTAGCTCAAGCTTTCCTTGGACTGGAATGCTATGAAGCAGTTTTATCTTGGAGTTTTGGCATGAGTTTTGGTTTGGGTGCGTTTCTTGGGGGTTTTTTTGTTTTGCATTGTTTTTTGTTTTTTGGTTTTTTTTTTTTAAATATATTTATTGAAGAAGAATTTAAGGCTGGATAATTTAGTTCCTAGTATCACTACAAACAATCAGGCAAATTTGGTTCTGATTTCTGGGTGAAAGAATGTGATCTCTAAAATATGTCAAAGGCCACTGTAACTTCTATGTGTAATAGATGGATTTTGTTAAAATAATAGGTTCCACTAACAAGAGTTGCCAGAAGGCCTGCAGTTTCCAGTAAGAATCACAGATCTCATGCCTCTAAGGAAGGACAGGGTAAAGACTTGACACTAAAACTTTCTCCGGTCTACAAATGAGCTTTTTAATATTTCACCCATAAGACAATCTGTTAAAACTCTAGACTGGTGGAGTCCAAGACTATTTGAATAGCTTTCCAGGATGTGCACTGAAATGTTCAATGTTCCACTAGAAGTTAAGATGGGTAAGCTTGTATTATAAAGTGAATTCAGGTGAGAACTTACAGCTGTACAGTAACTGTGGTGCACATGTGGCAGCTTATTTGACTATCTAGCCCTTAAATTGTTGAAAATAAGTCTAATTAAGAGAGAACTTTTCCAAAAAACAGACTGCATAAAAAACCTGCATAATACTTTATACAGAATCAGCAGCTACCAAGGATTTGTAAAATTATATAAAATTCTCATTTATAAACAAACAAGATTATATCTTAATTCAATGTTACTTTTTAAAGGAATTATTTTTAAAATAATAAGTTATGCTCATTCAAGTACAGTGCTACTTCCCTTTTTGACCTCTGCAAAGACTGGCTCAGGTCTGGATGGACTACTCTTGGGGTTATGAGAGGCAAAAAAATCCCTTTTATTCAAGTTGGATTTCTTAAAATACTGTATGGGAAAGGGGGACAGAAAAGAGGAACTGACCATCTGTGACAAAGGAAAAGAAAAGCTTTATAAATTATTTTTTTTATAAATCAAGATGGGAAGACTGGAAGAGATATATGTGGTCTCCAAGCCTGACCTTTGTCCACAGAATACAATGAATAAAAGGTATTACAGTATCTGGAAGAACAGGTGAGAATAGGTGGATGGAGCACAAGGGTGAGAACAGCAGCCAGGTAGATGATCGTTAGTGACAGGTATGTTCAGTGGGAAGTAGAAATGAAACTTTGTACAGAAAGGACAGGACATACCTTAAAATGAAGAAACTGGAACATCTGGTGCAGGCCATCAAGTATGTAATTGTAGTAACAACCAAAACTGGGTCCGACTATGGTTGGAATAGGGGTTATGATCAAATACAGTTGCTGGAAGTACCTGCTGTTCCCCAAAAACACACCTAATGATAAAAGCCATGAGTAATCCTGCACATTAACAGAGAGAGATAACATGGATAAACAGAAACAAAACTGTGATTACCTGGTTATTCTAATTTCAAATGGAAAAAACAAACCTGGGCTACAGGCTGGAGTCACATTTTGGTATGAATAAAGGTCTGTGGAATGCTAGTCAAGACAGAAACATTTCTGAGCACTGTGTATTGTTGAGATACTGTACCTTTGCAGAAATATGTAGGACAACAAATTCTCCCAATAATGTTAGAGATCAGAGGTTCCTGGCAGGGTTACCTGACAGGTTTTTTTTTTCACTACAACTCTTGTGGAGCCAGTGAAAGGAGGTGTTATCTTAGATTTAGTATTGAAAGGTACTTGAGGAAATGATAAACTGTTCAGAGAAGTAACCATAAGCTTGAATGCTCATGATTCAATCAACCTTAAACTTATGAGATTGAAAAACAAACTAAAAATATAAACAATGAATGAAAAAATGCAATGAACTTAGGAAAACAGTGACAAAAATTGGTCAGAGAATTTCTAGGATTTGAATGTGGAGGAACATACACTATCTTTGAATTATGGTATACAAATTTATCTGGAATTTGTGTCAGACTGGTGTTTGAAGAAGGATTTCACAACTAATCCTATCTCAAAACAGGATGGCAAAAATTATGAGAGACTGGCAATACAGAGAAAAGGATATCTTTTCAGAAAAGGTCCGTCAAAGAAAAACCATGTCTTACAACTAGAGAGTTGTAGAGCTATTGTGAAAATTCCCAGCCAACCTCTTTCAGAAAAATCAACTACAGTAAAAGAAATGTCAAAGGGTTTTTCAGGCATAGAAAAGGGAAAATAAGTATAAAATAGAACAAAACCTTTGCCATATTTTTCAGTAAGTATAATGGCATTGGCTGCACTGCCGAAGGCTGGAGGGAAATGGAGCACAAAGGTGGACAGTGTAAAGAATATGCAGGTGTTTTCTAAATTTGCATGCTTGGTGTGTTCCTGCCTTTCAGTGTGGTGTATTGGATACAGGGATGGGTTAAAGTTCAGTCCTGGGCTGTAAGACAAGAAATCTGGAGATATTTGAATCTCCTTGTTTTTGCTGGAGTGGGGCAAACCTTCAGCAGTGAATAGCACATTACCTGATAGAAAACACTTTTCTTCAGAGACAATGGCAGCACCATCCGTATGACATTAACTTTCAACAGCGTATTCCTAGAGCACAGGCAAAAGGAGTCACTTGAAAGACAAGTTTCTTAAGGTGGGAGTGGGGAGGAGGAGAAGCAGAGAAGAGCTAGGCAAGCACAGGCAGAGTGGCAGGAACAGAGGCTGACACTTGCACTGGTGGGGGTTTCAAGGCCCCAGTCTCTGACAAACACCCTGTCAAGATGGTTTCTCACCTGAGAACTCTGTGTCTTTACCAGATGACCAGAAAATATAAATCTATGGGGGGAAAAAAAAAGTTGTCTGGCCTATCTGCAACATCATTCTGACTGCTGATCTGTCCTGAGGGACCTGAATCAATTTGGGTTTCTCCCGGGTAGGGCCATGGAACTAGCACACTGTCACAATCACAGCAGCAGTTGTCAGTCAGGCCATAAGTACTGAGAGCTGCAGCCAACTGCAAGAGTTACGTGAGGAGGCTGCATCAGGGCTGGGGTCAAGAGAAAGATGCAAAATAGGGATTACCACATTGGAGGTGGAAGCAAAAACATTCTTGTGCTGTAGTGAAAGGACTAGCTTTTGGCCTGATCTCTTCAATTATTTTCATGAATGGTCTTGGCACAATAATAGGAATGCACAGGAATGCATTAATAAAACTTTTGGATGAGAATTTGGGATATTGCCAGTACAGCAAAGGATAAAACTGTCATACTAATGATAATAAACTGAACTACTAGAATAAAAGAAGTGCAGTAGGTCATGCACTTTTGAACTAATGATAACAGTTTCTGGAAAAAGTTGGGAATTCTCCAGTTGGAAAAGTTCAGGAAAAAAAGCTCAGGGAAGCTTGAAAATGTTAGTCAATACAGAAAGACTGGGAGTCATTGTGTGAGGCAGCTACAGAAAAGATTGCTGTAATCCCCTGATAACTATTTCCACTCAAAACAGGAAAGGGTTCTTGTGACTACAAAGGGCAGGGACAAATTTCCTGGAAAACCTTGAACTGTTTTACTCACCCATGCGTAAAAGAGAAAAATTCAAAGTGGGACAAACACAGACTCTTTAAAGATTCCATGTCATGGTGAACTGAGTCCCATTTGGTCTCACATCCTTTCTTGTGTTCACGTAACTGTGTGGCAAACCACAACAAAAGAGCTAAAAGTTTCTGAGACAGAGATTACCCTTGTAAGACTTGAGGATGCAGTTCTTGTAGAACACATAATGCTTGAAAGTTACGTTAATTTCCTTTTTAAGACTACAAATATATACATGGATTTTTAGGGATATTTAGCTCCCACTATTTGAGTAGAAACTTCAAGAGTTCAAAATACTAAAAAAGTACTTTAACTGCCACTTTTCCAAATTTGCTCATCAGTTAAAACTGTTGGTTATCCAAGGGTTGAACTTCCACCAAGGAACTGAAAACAGCCTGGTTTCCAAAGGTGTACTGTACCTCCTGGGTTTTGTCTTCAGATGGAGATGGAGGACTGGAAAGAGCCTGAGTAGAGACAACCTCTGACACTCTGGCAACTTCAGACAGCTGGGTTAAGTGTGCCTTTATGAAAATCTGTCTCTTCATTACTACTGTGGCCTGGTTCAGAACTCCTGGATACTGTTTTCTTATGAAAAATTGGTGTCTTAAGTGATTGCCTGGGTTAATAGAAGTATCAGTAGTCCTTAATCAAGGCTCACATGATGTCTGTCTTCAAATGACGTTGTCTGTCTTAAAATGACATACAGTAAGTGTGCACAAATCATAGGCATCAGGGAGGTTGAGCACTACAGAAGAGCACAGGTTACTAAAATCTTGTTGATACAGAAGAATGGTGAGGATTTCTGACAGGTTCATTTACACTTGCATTAAGAAAAAGTGTAGAAAATTGATGCCCAGATACATGTAAGAAGTTAAGCATTACAAGCCCTTTGGTTGGTAATATGGTGGGAGCTGGGCACTCATACTCCCTACAGCATATGCAGAGCATGTTAGGTTACATCTCAGTGTACTGATGAAGAATTCTAGTCCTGCTTCTCTGAGCATGGTCCCTTCTCCTAGGCCTTCCCTGCCTGAATGGAGCCCAGGAGCACACTGTGCTCGGGTGGCATTCAAAACTGCCCAGACTGTCTAGTCAGGGCCTGTTCTGTCTGGATTCATACTCCAGATCTGCCTCCTCATGAATAACACCTCAAATCTGAGCAGGAGTCAGTGCTATCTTTGCAAGCATAATATGTCTGGGGGACTCCTTCTTTTATGAGACATGATGTTGTTTGAAGACTACAGCAAGAATTGGCAGCTCTGTGATCAGTACTCCTTCAGCCTGCTGCCTTTGAGGACTGTCCACTACCTCCCACCATGCAAGAGCAAGGGAGCGGCAAATGAAATGAAATACAGTAATGGGTTTCCATAACAGAAAGAGCACTCCAGGTGGCACACAGAGTGGGACTCACTGCCGCAATCCACCCTTGATGCCAAAAGATAGCAGAGGTTCAAAAGGTGATTCAACAGAGACACGAAAGAAAAGTACAGGAAGAGCTTTCCTTCTAAAAGCATGTATTTCTTGGGATATTCCCCAGGCCTTATTGCTGCAGGCTGGGAAAATACTGTGGGGGCTAGCACTATGCTTGCCATGCACTGACTCTCTTCTCCAGGCATCTGTTACTGAGCCCTGTTAGGGACAAGTTAGTGGTCTATTCAAATCTTTGATCTGACCTAGAACTACCATTCCCATGTTCCTTCAGAGCATAGTTAAGCTAATTCCTCAGAAAGAAAACAGTAAGCTGTGTTTCCCTCTCTTAACTTAGAGATAAACTCCTTTTACTTCCTTGAAAAAATCTGGCTGTATGGATGAGTATGAACTTCAGGCAATCAATAATATCAACATGTTGATAGGAAACTTGTTATAACTACTCATACGAGTAAATCAGTCTTCTATAAGGATGTCTAAATCCTTCAAGAAGATCAAAACCTGCACAAAGTTAGAAACTTTCCCCTTCTCTAAAAGTAGGTTCCTACAGGAAGGCTCTTAATTCTGTATTTAAGATTATGTCTTTTATTTAGAGGCAACAAGAACCCAACAATTTCTATTTTCTCCTTCTCTTCAGTCCAGCAGCTGGTCAGTTGCAATCTGTATTAATAAAGTCTGTTCTGTATTAGTAAAGTCTGGATGATTCTTGTCCCCTTAAGGATATCCTGTAGTTAAAAGAATGGCTTATGTTCCTCAAAATAGGAGAACAGAGATTTAAAGGTCTGAGCAATATTTTCTAACCTGGTGCAAGAAGAGAAAAAAAAGAAAATATGAATATCAGTTATATTGCAGAAAAAGGTTAAATGTCATTTTAGCCCACAAAGCTGATAATGACTCAGCTGTTTTCCTCTAAAATTATGAAATAAGGCTGTTGCTTTAACACTGATAAGTTGTGTACAACTACAACTGACTTTCTTCAGCCAGATTGCTTATGTGAAAGTATTTATGAAAATTAAACCACTCCTACAAATGAAATATATGTTTATAGGGTTGATCCTATGTTTTATAAATAGCGTACCATGAGAACAAGCACTGACAAGACAAAACAAGTGCCCATAAAAATATTCAGCCTGGGAAAACTCTGCTTCTGAATTTAAAAGCTACCTATAGTCCGAGCACTGGACACAGATGCAGCACCGACCATACTTTCAAGACCACATTTAAGCACTCATGATAATGATTGAACTTTTCAAGGCAGTGCAGCTCCAGTGTAAGCACTTGAGTAAATGCTGAGCTCTTTGCAAATGCTGACAACAAGCTGGAGATGCCAGCTCTTGGGTAACTTTTGAAAGTCTGGCCGCAGCTTAAAAGATAAGCAAAGACCATATAAAAATGTTTATGGGCTTCAAATACATGGAATGGTAGCTCTGTATATGAACATGGGTATGTAAGCAGCCAAAGAGTCTCTCTTCTCTGAAAAGAGACACTTTGTAGACACAAAAAAGGGGTGTAAAGAATAAAGGAAACGGTCTGGCTTGCTTGTAGATACTCTACTGATTTTTTTCCTTCCTTGTTTGTGTATTTCCTACTTTTAGGCTGTAACTTTTAAACATTAGACTGCTCTGAAATATGTTTGTTGAGTCACAGCAGCTACCCTACATTCATTGACCCATGCAGTGACTTTACCTGAAGCCATTTATTGTAGCACTCAATGGAGACTTCTACACAGCATCTGCAATCCAAGCTGGCAAAGTCTCAGGTGCTGGACTACACTGGGATACCAGAGCCTAAGTGCCTCCCGGCTGATGTAGCTTAAGGCAGGGTTTTCTTTTAACACAGGAAGAACTTGGTTTGAGTCCCTCTCATAGTCACTCCTGTAGATATTAAGCTTGGCAGTTAGTGTAAGGCTGTGGCATGCCTGAGACTTAGCTAGAGGACTACTGTGTAAACAATAGGAATAGTAATGTTATATGTTAGATACATCACCTGGTACTGTAACAGACCCATTCCCATTTTGTACATGCAGACCGAGTAGGCTGTTGTAATCTGAGAAGAAACATCTGGCTCACAAGCTTTTGCTCAGACTTTTCTAAACTGGAAAAAAAAAAAAAAAAAAAAAAAGCCCAGACCCCAAGTCCCTGCAAAACCCCACAACTTCAACAGCCCACAGAAAGGTCCAATAATTATCTGCCTTTTCAAAATTAGTAAAGTATCACTAGGTTGTGATTAAGCTAATTTCCAACCTGTTCCTCAGGAAATGCCACTATTAAATTCCAAGCAATTCTTCAGGCAAATATACAATTAGCATACAATAATAGAAAAATACATTTGTTCCAGGTGCTTTCTTGGCAGAACCTGACATTTGTGTCTGTTTATTCTTTCCTCCATCTCCTAAACTCCCTTCAGGTTTTGTTATTCTGTAATTGTCCAGGGTGCCCTGTCTCTTTCTCATGCAAGAGATGGCTGAGGAGGGAGGAAGTTTTAATGAAAGGAGCATGGATCAGAGCCATAAAATGAATATAAATATGGTCTTTGTTTTCTTATTTTGCACCTGACCCACGTGCATTGTAAAACAGATTCTTCTGCAACTACTATCCCATTAAAAAATACTTAGAGTCTTAAATATTTTGCATGTTTAAAATTGAATTAATTCCTTTCTTTGCATGCTTGTTTATTAACTAATGCGCAAGGAATTGTATAGGGCAAAAAGGACACCATGTTATTTTCTTCAGTCTTGCAGTCCAAGTAGACAAGCAAAGACCAGAAACAAACACTGCAACCCATAAGACACTGGAAATTATGGCCACAGTTTCCACAGTAGCTTAGACACCTTTGTGCTTGATTTTTAAAAAAGATCTGTATTGTGTTTGGTAATTTTCAGGGTTCAGGGATGGGATAGCTGGCAGGTGCTGAAAATTAGGTGCATATGAGAAGCCTTGAGTAGAACCACTAAGAACCAAATGTGCCCCAAACACTTGATCTCTTTTAAAAGCTTGATACTGGAAATTTTTATTTCTTTCTACAGAGTTTAAGCTTTGTTTGCCGTTTTGATAACAGGTGTTCATTGTACTTTTATTATACAGGCTGGTACCTGTGGAGTTCTGAAAAGAAAGAAGCTCTGTCCAGAAGCAGTTTTTATTAAACATTAGCTTCCTCTCAACCCAGAAGTGAATATAAAAATGCCTACAGGCTGGTTTGTTTGTTTGTTTGTTTTTTTTCACCTCTGGGTTTGAAGAGGCTTTTGGCAGTGTCCAGAGTCCAATAAAAAGGGACTAGCCACAGAACACAAGAGCAAACCAATAGAGAGATCCAGAGAGGAGAATAATATGAGACTAGGATTTTATATTTAGGTAGCAGGATGGATCTCAAAGCCTGAGTTGCTGGCCTTGCCTCTCATCTGCTATACATTTTACTTTGCCTCTTAGCTTATTTACCACTGAATCACTTCAGTGCAGTTTACAGTTTTACAGGTTACAGTTGTATCAGATTAGGACATCTGCTTCATATTTATGGTATGGTTTTCTTAATAATACACTTCCCTGAATTGAATTCAAGTCAACAAGGTAATTGTACCTGGAAAGACAATACAGTGTTTCTTCCTTCTGTTATTCATTTAATTATTTTGTACTGTTGACAGAATCTGAAGTGTGAAAAACCCCTTCCTTCCATAGTTTTGCATGACTAATGGAGGCAGAGCTTTGGTCTACAAAAACAGCAATAACACAAATGACTTTTCAGGCTTTCATCTCTCAGAGCACTGTAAAAACATATCACATCTCTTCCTTTACAATGGAGATGTGACTCTCCTGTCCTGCATAACAACTGAAAAACCACTGGACTTAAAGCAGTGTAAGGGACCATTTTAGAACACAGGCCCTTTTTGAAGACATTTTTCCTTTGCTTGTTTTAAAAATCCTTTAAACTCCAAAACTAAACGAGATCTAGTTAGAGGAGAACTCTAAATTCCCTCTTATCTGTAAAAGGGCTTTCCAGTGCCCATTCTGCTCTTCCAGAGGTTGTGACAGGCTTCCAGAGCAAACACATGCTGATTATGCTGGAGGATCCCTGGCATTTCTAATGTTGGATATATAGGAAGAGATGACACCCTAAAGAAAATCAAAGGGGAAAAAAAATCTTCTTACAGATATCTGTCAGACTCTCACTCTGTGAAATACAACATTTAAGGAAGCCCACAACCATTGAGAAAAGAATATTTTGCATTGTAAGTAGAAATGGGTCCATATGGTGAAACAAACTGTATCATCAGTCACTGCAGTTGAAAAGTGGTTTGCTGCTGCACAGAACAGTTGTCTACCTAATCCTTTACTAGGAAACTAATTTTCAGGGCTAGGACTACATAGAAATGTGTTCTGTTCAGTAACAGACTGTCTGTCTACAGGTTAGCCAGATACTATTCCTCATGGCAGAAAAAGCTGGATTTCTAAATTAAATAATCAGAGTTGTCTGCCTGTAGAAGTGGTTTGCTTTCATGAAGGGCTGACCAGGCTGCAGTTCCTACCAGTGTTTTAAAAGCTCAGGCCTAACAGTTTAGCAAACTTAATACAAAATTAGAAAGCTAACTTTAGATACCTGGATTGGAAAATATTGGTGGTCTGCAAATATGATTACAGTTCAGACAGTCCAATTAAAATTCAAAGGAAATAATCTGTATGTTATACATTATCTATCTATCTATCTATCTATCTATCTATCTATCTATCTATCTACCTCACCACATATGCATACCCATACATGCCTGACTACTGCCCACAACACATGAAATTAGCACTGGGACAATGAAATGCATCTGTCTTCACTTAACTCTGGCCCATTTTTTCTGAATGAAGTTAGCTACCTAAGCATACTTCTTGCTGATATACTTGCCTTGAAATTGGAAAATAAATGATATGTGATGCTTTTTGGCCCATCCTTGGTTACCTCACTGAATAGTTCCCCACCCATCTTGGCACTATTGATTTGAGACAGGAAGCACAAAATTGTGACCACATAGGGTAAAGGTGGTGCCCCAACAAAGCCACAAGGACTCTAAATTTAAGCCTGCCGTGAAAGTTTTGAAAATGATGACACACAAAGAAGGAGAAACTATGGGTAATGAAACACCTTAATTTTGAAAAGCCACAATGATCCACCCAGCACTTTTCGAGCATTCAGCTCTGAGGCATGAATTAACCACAGGCAGTTTTTAACCTCCCAAACACAGACACTCATTCTTTGTAACTTTGCAGCTGCTTGAAATGGGATGGATGTGCCTTACAAACTTAGAAAGACAACTCTCAACATGTCTATGTCTGTTTAAAAAAACCCAATAACATACACTGGGATTCCCAAAGATGAAATGGTGATGCCTCATTTTAGAATAGAAAATTCAGGATACCGTACTGGTACTTGGCTTAAAAAGCCCAGAGCACCCTTGTTCTGCAAAAAAAGTGGTCTGCACTACTTCATCTTGAGCTTGGGTTCTGCCTGAAAAGGCATCTGAAATAAGCAGTGTGAAAATTTTGGCCTGGAATTTGTGATTTCAAAACTCTAGTGGGCTGGCCATGTTTCACAGAAAGGTGCTGACATTGTATTTAACTGTGACTGTAATTAAATATATTTATGGCATCATTTGATATTAATTTGTATTAATTAGTCAATTACTGTTAATAGTTAAGTGTTTTTTGGACTTCACTTTAATTTAAATAACACTGCTTAAAGGACTAGTAAATGGTATGAGGTATCTTCTCAAACATGACACTATCCAGAACCAGCAGTGAGTGGAAAACTGTTACGTACATTAAGCTAAGTCTTACCCTAAATTAGGGAAATGCTGACTAGTGTTTCCTCTGAAGGTGTGTTTTGGGGGAAACTTGGAGTGCTGATGAATGTGAATATCAAATTAAATTGAAAACAAAACCCTGCTCTCTGGAATCTACTGCCCCTCAAAGTCTAATCACTGCTTTTCTTGGAGCAACACTGTGTTTTAGTTTGGGTTTGTTATTTTGGATTTTCTTTGCATGTGCTCAAAAGACAGGGTGAAATTATAGGAATACAGGGATAGAGGAAATTCAAACAGAAATAAAGCATGTGGTATGGTCAAAACACATTTTGCAGCCTTCTGCAGGTTACTGCACTTGCTCTTACAGCCAGGATTTGCCAAAGAGCCTAAGGTGTGTCTTTCCTGAAAAACTTTAAGAATCCACTGCCTGGAGCTGTAAGATGAATGTAAAAATCTCAGCCTGGAATTGTTCTGAAATTTCTTACAAACATTAACTCTGTGTCCCTAGCAACTCTGAATTCCAAATTTGAGGTGATTTCAGTAGCATCTGAGAAGAGCAGCTTCAGGCTAGGATCCAGAGGTGTCCTGATCCCCACTGGCAGGGAGTGGGCTCTCCCAAGGAGGTCACTGCAGTGTGACCAACAGCACAGCACTGGGCTCATCCTCCCTCCTGATGCACCTTCTCCCTGTGCCATGCTTTGCTTGCCACTCAGTCTTTCCCAGTCCTCTGCTGCTTGGGCAGGGCCCAGCAAGTTTCAGGTCTCGGCAAGGCAGGACCCCAACCTGAGTGAGTGAGGCACTGCTGAGTGAGCCGGATGGTGAGGATGCCTCTAGCCTGGGTGTGTCTGGGAATGGCAACATTCCCCAGTGAGATGGGCAGAGCTGCCCAGCAATGCAGAGTGGCCACACCTGCTGTGTGTGCCATGGGCAGGGGAAGATTCTGTGGTGCAGGTGCAAGGCATGGCTTTGTGCACCCACGTGCATGAAGCAGGAGCCAAGCATGGGAATGTCAGATGTCTGGCCTGGCTTCCTGTCGAACTTCACTGCTCAGGTGGGAGAGAAACTCCTTTACATACTGAAAAGCACCTTAAAACCGGATTCCAGTATTTATAAAGGGCTTCTTCTTTTCATTAGAAGCTGCCAGTTTCATTCCTCGTGTTATGACTAACATTGTAATACTATATGATTTATAGAGACACTGCATCTGAAAGCAGATTGAGAAACCTAACCTTATGGAAGAGAAAACTCTAAAAGACATCACAGAGAAGTGTTTGATGATTTCATTCCTTTTCTATTTATCTGCTCAATTTTTTTCCCCCCAACAACTGTCACTTTTTTACTGAATTAAACAGGGGAAGCACTAGTCCAAAAGTTTTAAAAAAGTGTTTTAAAACATATGATATCCAGAAATAACATTTACTATTGGCACATGATGTTTCTCTCTCTGTCACTGACAACAAGTGCAGGACTTCTAATCCATTACAATCTCAAGACATCACCAATTTATTACAATTACACTAAAATGTACAATAATGTTTTTCATAGAAATGAGATGTTAGGGATATCATGCAGCAGTTGAGAAGGTTTGAAGGAGTCTTGTGGTTGCAATTAGCCCGCTATACTTATTGGAACTGTCAGAGTGTAGAGGAGAAAATGAGCTCAACTCTGTTGGGGCCAGACTTTGACAAGATGGAAAGGAGCATTCCCATTAAAGGGATCTCACTGCAAAGACACAGTCCCAGCTCGAGATATTGAAGGGAGAAGATGGTGGCTTATTTTGCCTACTTTCAAATTTGGGACACTGTTGTTTCTTTAAGGTGTTTCAGTTCCCCAGGAAAGGTTTGTGACAGGGAATGTCACAGAGAGTCAACCCACCCGAAACCTTCCATGGTAGTGTCTCTGCTCACTGCTCTGCCTTGAAGTCTGCCTTCACAAGAGGAGGAAAGAAGGAGCTACAGGAGGGAGGATTGCCTGGCCTTAAAAGGAGATTTCCAGTATGGAAACGTTGTGCATAGTCTGACTTTGCTAGTTGCTAAATGAAGGAGAAAATATACAAATAGGCAGGCACACTCACACAGATGTTCTTAAAGGAACCTTTACACATCCTGCTTCTTTCTTCTAAAAAGATATTACCACTCTTCCCCTTTCAATGACATCAAAATCCTCATTTCTATGACTTCAATAAAGACTTATATTCTGATACCAAAATGCTGAGTCCTCTCCAGTAAGGGAAGTAGCTGAATCTTATACATCATCCTGTAGATGGACTGTTTTTCCTCTGTGCAGTTTCTAAAGGCGGGGTATACTATTAAGAGGCTTGTCTGCAGACCTAAGGGCAATAATCTGACTGGAGCCAGTCAGTCCATGACCTCAAGTGCACCATTTGAAAACTACACCTCAAGCCTTGCCCTCATTCTTACTCCACCCTCTGCAGAGCAAATCACACCACTCCAGTTTCATAACTCTGGAAGGCTACTTACCCACTTTGGCTATAGTGCTGTCAGCAGAACTGAGTTAGACATTGTGGGATAGCTTTAAGACAAAAATCTTTCTTCTGGCTTTTCTTTTAATATTACCTTGAGTGCTTCTCTTTGCTTTTCACATTTCCCTTTCCTAGCCTGACAACACGTCTGAATGAGTTTGCATGGTGTTTATCAAGAACAGCATTATGACTAACATATTTTTATGGATCACAAAACAACTTATATCAACTCAGCTAATTAGCTCTTTTCTGTGGTACTTTTTTTTTTAACATTAACTATTTATTCAGTTTTCTTATCTACTGGAATTTGTGATGTTCAGACAAAGACATACCACAAAGTGATTAGTTATGAAAACCGCAAGACACTGATCTTTATTTGTTCACAAAAACATTCAAAATTAATTTATCCTAAGGGATAAAAGGGGCAGAGAGAAGAAACTGAAAGAAGATGAGGCAGACTGAAACAGACAGAGCAAAGCTTTACCCAACATCTAGATCTAGCACCTCACACTACAGATAGTCAGCCTAATTTTTGTACTTTCAGCCTCTTTTTTACAATAATGGCATTTTAGACTGACTCCCATCCATCTCCTACCAGCTCAGAGAAGTCATAACCTGTCTGATGACACACCTCCTGACAGGTAAATCTCTATCAGCCCTTGTAGGACGGGAGGGGGGTTTTGCTCTGTAACAGCCCCTCCAGGCTATAGGTAGTGGGTTGTAACAGCGTAACCCAGTGGCAGGACCACAGAGCTGGGAGGTCATCCAGCTCCTCCTTTGCCCAAGGTAGGTTGCCTGCATCCCTGTCCTTCCTGGTACATATTTACCAAGCCTGTTCTTAAAGGTCTCTATAACTGTCCCCGTAATTTAATCCAGGTCTTCATTTTTCTCTGTCATTAGAAAGTGAAAAGTATTTTTAGCTGCACATTTCTTGCTCCAGTTTATCTTATCAAGCATGCAAATGGACAACAGAGCATCCTTTCTCTCCTTTTAGCTGCCTTTTAGGTACTTGTGGAATCATGTTCTTCCTTCAGTGTTCCGTTTTTTAGACTAAATTACCAGAGATTAGTTACTTTTTTCTGTAGGCCATTTCTCTAGAACCTTTGATCAGACCCTCTGTCCTCCTGCAATCTCCTCCGATACCCCAAGCTACTGTACCAAGAACAACACCCAAATCCTGATCTAAAGATTTATGAATACTAGGAGAAATAGAGTGGGAGAATTATTCAACACATCAATCAATCTCTGCTCCCAGTTACACAACCCAGGCTGGCATTTGCCTGTTGAAAACCATGGTATTGCTGCCATTGTGTTCAGCTGGAACTCAATACACCACTTGCAAACTTTCCCTGCAGAACTGCTGCCTTGCTGATTCATTTCCATTCCTCATGCCTGCAGTTAATTACTACTGGGGGTAGTTTCTGGCAGTTGTTGCAATGCATCCTATGGTTTCAGCTCATTTCTATATGATCAATTTAAATCCTAATCCTATCCTTCAGCACTGACAGGTCAGAACTGACACAATCCTGAAATATTCATTATCCAACACCCAGGGCCACAGAGCTCCAGCTGTGGAACAGGAACATTT
Organism: Acropternis orthonyx; assembly: GCA_035583155.1. NCBI lineage: Eukaryota > Metazoa > Chordata > Aves > Passeriformes > Rhinocryptidae > Acropternis > Acropternis orthonyx. The sequence continues at coordinate 64,850,427 of JAWWEU010000040.1, read as the reverse complement.
CTTGTGGTTCCTTCACCCATCACACTTGTGATATGAAGTTTTGTTACAAAAATTAAAAAACACTATTCTAAAAGAACCATCTTCATTTGAAATACTATAAACATTTTAATAATCCCAGATTTTCCTCAAAATAATTTTTTTACCTTTCACTGCAGACAAAATTTCTAGTGATTCTGAAAAATATTTTGCCAGAAGGACTGATGTTGTATCCAGATCTTGCAAATAAGACTTTATTATTTTGTTCTGCCCCTGGCTTGCCATTTATCTCAGTGGAATTCCCACCTGCTTCTTCCAGGTGCTGCCAACAGAGATTCATAGGAGCTCTATTAACTTTTGAAGTGCTAGTTAACATCATTCTAAAAAGCCACTTGTTTTCATCTTACTGCCATCAGTTGAAAAAAGCATCACTCCTCTTTTCAGCAACTCATTAAATCTTATTAAAAGACATGCCCAAAAAACAGGTAAATTAAATCTAAAACTCTGCTGTGACACTGTCCAGTCTCTTTCTTTTCTTTTCTTTTCTTTTCTTTTCTTTTCTTTTCTTTTCTTTTCTTTTCTTTTCTTTTCTTTTCTTTT
>JAWWEU010000040.1:64801377-64838455 GCA_035583155.1 Acropternis orthonyx | reverse complement strand
CCCATGTGTTGTTGGGAGGGGGGTTTCAATAAGTTATTTTTGGTTTGTCTTTTATATCTATACATATATATGCTGTACATTTCTGTAAATATACGTATATATACCAGTTTCAGTTTTAAGGGGTTTTTTACCTCACTTCTTTTAACTGAAACTTTGTCGCATTGGGAGGTGGTTGGCATTTTGCCAAGAATCAAACCGAAACAATAACAGACTGGATGCAGAATAAGGAAAAGTGCTCGGGCCTTACTGTAGCTCATTTCTGCATTTTCCATGTATCATACACTCTGTGCATGCGAAGATAAAAAAGTGACTGTTGATAAGTGGGAAGAGTAGAAATAGTGGTACTGAGCCATTTTTATGATCCAGGAATGTGATAGGAAACTTTTAATTCTTCTCCTTTTCCCTTCTGGAAAGTTGCATGTCTGAACGGTGTTGATAGGAATGGAACATTAAAAACAATGAGTAGTCTATACCAGTTAATCTGCCCGACAGGGAGAGCCTGTGGCTGTGCTAGACAGTTGGGATTTATGTCAGCTGTTTGGTGTAGAGTTGCATCAGGACCACAAAAGGTTGCCTGATTTGAAGTGTGTGGACCGAAGGCTCACCCCAGCAACACAGATGGGGCTGCAGGGACTGTGGAGAATCATTCCAGGCAGTCCCAAAAGAGAGACAACACATGAAAAACCACGTGGGTTATCACAGAAAACAACACAGCTCAAAGCATCCTAAGGGTTTAAATGATTTCTAGATTGTTGCTATGGATAAACAAGTATTTTGTGACTTGTAACATCCATCTCAGGTTTTGGGTAAATTCTCCCCAGAAAAAGGGTCCATTGTAATACATATCTCTTAAACATGCACATCTGCCTCTAATAGGCAGACTCCTCTGGAGCTTCTTTGAATAAACCTAGGGTTATCAGGTTAAGTCCCTTTAAATACCTTGTGTTAAAGAAAAAGATCCTGTAGGATCTAAGAGGATATCTATGTTTTGGCCAGAAGTTCCATGCATCAGAAAAGTATATTTTCTCAATTATGCATGTATGGCAGCCTCCAATTTAACCACAACTTTGGCAGCCCTAGCTAACTTATGAGATCATGCCCATCCCTTGGATATCACAGCTGGGCTTGCTGGACAAGAATATAGTGATAATTCATCTGTTTGACACCAAAAAAGGACTATATGCCTTATTAGCCAAATTGTCCCATGCAACTCATTCTTAGTGGCTTTGGCATTTTTGGGCATATTTCTTTTGCCTATGTGTATTACATCAATGAGTTGGAAGTTTCTTTGCTTTTCCTTTAGCACGTTCACCTTCAAAACCCAGAGCTAACTCTCCTGGATTCTCTCCTGTCTCTGTGATGATTCCATTCATGCTGCAAAAACTAAGGGCAAACCATCTTCTAATGTAGAAGTAACAGCCCCTGAAAATGCACTGCAAGTGATGAGGGATGGCACAACACACTGGCAACACAGCGCAACTTGTAACTTAAAATGCATCCTGTTGTCTGCTGGATTTGAATTTGATGCATGCCTGAAACAAACTGAAAGGATTCTATACGATCTGTCAGACACAGTAAAAGCATCACTGAAAGACAACACTACTCCCCATAGGCTGGTTATTGTTACAGCATCTGCTATAAGGTATTCCCAATTTAGGTCCTCAGTGCAATGTCATGTAATGCTGTGCCAACAGTATTTGCTGGTTTCTGAATTACCTCAAGAACATATTCTTTCCCCCCCACTTCCCCCCCACAGACATCTTAAAAAAGTTGTTTCAAAACCTGGAAAGTTTCCCTTCTATTTTGCATATGTAGATTCATAGACTCCTGTGGTTTCAGAGCGTATTTTTTTAAAACAGTTCTTACAATTGTCTCCAGAATGATAGCTAATTATTTTCCCTTATCTCCCAAATAAAATAGCACCTGATTTAGCTACACTTTTGGAAAGAGACGGGGAAAAAAATCTGCTGAAGTAAATTAAAAAATGATACAGCAAGATTATTACTTCCGTTCATCCATCTAGAACATCCTGAGAGGATGACTAAAGGTCTCGGTAGTCCATTAATTCAAAGTACTGCCAACTTTCTCGGTGCAAACATATACATGAATACAGAGAAAAAAAAAGAAGATAGAAAGATGAGTGAATCACTTCTTGTATATAGCTTAAGATAAGAGTAGAATTTTGTGCTGGTGCAGCATTTCATCTGCTTGTGAGAATCCCATGAGAAACAAAAAATGTAGCTGATGGTAAGCTTAGACACAGCTGCATAGCTTGTTGTATTCTCAGCATATATGGTTCAGAAATCATAAAGGTAAAACTCACTGACTCCTCCTCCTTACTGTAGAGTCTGAGCTAATGTCAAATCACAATTAAAGTATACAAAGGGTTCTACCCAAGGTGTTATAAAACACTGGGGACATTTTCAGGTTTGTAGAGGTTGTGGGCATCTACCTGGTGACTTTCTGGTTAAATAAATTATTCCATATAAACAACCCAGTTTCAAACTTAAAATGCCAGCCAAATGCAATATGACCAACCTAATTTTAAAGTCCATTTGTAATAACTTTGCAATTAATCAAAAAGTTTTTTAATTAAGAAATAAACTTAAATGTGATTACTGATTTATAAGCACTCTAACTCAGAGCCAACATGTTTTTATTTTGTTTGCCTGGATTTACACTAGAGGTCAATTAATCCTGATGAGATTAAAGTCTCGGTAATTTTGAGTAACAGCATCTATATGAGATCGTGCAGTTTAGCTTTAATGCAGTTTAGCTTTAATGCATTTTAATCCACTTTCATACTTCTAGTTAATTTGCATTAATTTTCCTCAGGGTTCATGTAGGTAAACCTTGCAGCTGAAGCCCCTAACAAAAGGGAAAGAATAAAATGAGACAAAAAAGCATCTGCTCTGCATGGAATTGGGCCAGTCCAGTCAAGTTTAAAGACTGAATCATTCGAGGGGTATGAGACTGGCAATTTACTAATGACTACAGCTTATTAAAAAGGCATGAAAAGCTCCCTAATTACATATTTGGATGCTAAGTAGCCATTCTCAACTTCACAGACAGCATGACTTTCTCTTCCAGTCTTGTCCCAGACCACACATTAAAGAAAACAGGCATCATAAAGGGTCAGGCGTTTTAGATGCTAGAAACTAAAATACTGTTAAAAAGTTAACCATACTTTTACTGGAGGCGTTAGACTACTCTCTGGTTTAACTCTTTTTGAAGGCTAAAAATTTTGGTCATCTTAAGCATATACATTTATAAATTAAATTACAATATATCCTAAATCTTTCAAAAGCAACATAGTATATTAATCTCAACTAACCTTTTTTTTTTCCTACCCTAACAGGCTAGTTTCACTGGATCAGTTTTAAACATCTATTACACTGAAAAACTCAGACAAATCCTGAGAAGTCAGACAATTCAAAAGTTTGGAAGTGCCAGATTTAGTGCACAAGTTGTGTGAGGCTCAGCATAGGGAAATCTATTTGCAATTCCTATTATACAAATTGCTCAGTGCCTTTATTTACTGCACAGCATCCAAAGCTAGCACTAAATATAAAATTGTTCATTTCCTGATGAGTGTTTTTGTTTGGTTTTATTTTAATAATGTATTGACGTACAGTTGGAATGCTCTGACAAACATTCTGGGGTTTATCTGCAAAAGATACCTTCAAAACATGCTACTAGCATTATTATCCCAGTTTTCCAGGATTTACCCTTTTCCCTCTCCGTCCATGAAGTAAAGTCACTTTTCTGGAAGTGATGGATTCAGTGTTATGCCCTGTAGGAAGTTGCATATTGCACAAAGTCCAGTATTACTGCCTGTGCTGGGCTTGTAATATGTGACAAACTCCCTGCCCAGCACAGGTGCAAACAAGCCCTTTTTGGACATACCCACCCCTGGGAAGAAGCACAAGGGCCTTCCATGCAGTGCACTCATTTTCCTTGTTTTTCAGGAAAGCAAATGAGTGCGGACAGTAACACTTTTGTCAGTAAAGGAGAATCTATTCAGTGCATTGCTGCTGGTTGCAAAATTTAAAATCAAAAAAATCCCCACCAAGCAAGCACACAGTGAAAAATCAAGAGCTGTCTCTGCAGCAAGCATTTAAATACAATGTATGTGTAAAACCCAAGCAAAATAAAGCTAATCCTGTATTTTTACATCAGTACCTCTGCAGTGGTATGAGCACTTGCTATTCACCCATTTCTTTTGCCAAAATGGCAGTCAGATAACAGCAACCTCTTCTGAAAACTACTAATCCTCTATGTAAATTCACTAAGTCTTGTTCTGCTCTTTGGATGGACTAATGCAGACAGGTAGTACACTTTCAAGGAAGAAAGACAGACAAGATTTCTCGGTTTCATCACTCATATGAGTAGCACCCAAAGCATAATCAATATTATACCATACCTGAAAACAGTATGCATAAGATCCATCTAATGTAACCTCAGTCAGCTGGTGTCTAGCTTAAGTTATTTTTCCAGATTCTCTCCATCATCAGAGGGCATGGGAACTTCCCAGAAATGCTTCATCCCACCTGTTCTAGCTTAAATGCAGGCTATTCTGCAACCAGCCAAACTGTATGAAACACAGTCTGTACAAGTTGATTACAGTAAATTAAATTAAGATCTGAAAAGTGTTTGTTGGGTTTTTTAAAACTACAGAGTAGTGAGTGCCTAAATTGCATATAATCCAGAACTCAGCTCTCCTACCAATGCAATTCTATTCCTAAAGAGGATGACACCAACTGGGCTATTTGCCGCAGCATCATTCACCTGTAAAGTCTCCCAGCCAATGCTGAGCCAGGCACACTTAAATCTCAAGTTAAGGTTGCAAGTGCAGTTTGAACCAAGGTGGCTGCACCTCATTGAATTTATAGGAAAAAAAGACTGGCAAGGACTTTTTGAGGAAGTGAGAATTTCCTTTCAACAGGGGTGGTCACACGGAGTTAAAAGAATAATAATAAAAAACCAATATTGAGAAAGGATTACTACACAGGAACTCTACATAGGAATAAAACCCCTTGAGGATATAACCTCACCCCTAAACACACACATCTGTAAGAACTCCTACAACTTCTTCCACAGAGACAACTTAAGAGCTGGAAAACAAAAGATGGATGAGGAAGTGGCAGGTGGTGCTCCTAACCTTATCAGAAAAGTGGTCGCTGAGTTCAGGCATTTTGCACACAGTCCCAGAAAATCCAGATCTTGTCAGTCACAAAGACAATTGACAGAGATGGAACAATGAAATGAGGCTGAGTTCCAGCTTAGTGCCTCTGAGTAGAGAGGGGTCAAATAAAAAAACAGCTTTCATTCACGTATGGCCAGACACAATCTGCAGACCACACTCATTTTATGGAGAACTCTTCAATAAACTTGAACAAAAGCCATATACTATTAAACCAACAGAGGCATAAACACCAGGTTGTCTTTCAGCTGATAGAAGGACAATGAAGAAATAATACAACTCTAGAATGTTGTAGGGAAAAAGGCTAAATATTATAAAGGTATTTTTATTCTTGGCTGACACTTCTATCAACCCAGGCCAAAAATCACAAGAAAAAGAATAGCTGCTTTCCCTTATCCACATAAAAGGATTCTGTGTTGAGCAGCACTTAAGAAAAATGATCAGATTGTGATTATATAACCCTAGCATGAACTTGGTGACCAGTATAGTCATGTCAAATTAGGATGCATTATTCGAGCAGCAGGGAAGGATGAAAGTGTTTACCATCAGATATAAAACCCCCTGCATTTCCCTTTCTTCTAACCTGCTCTCTTCTTTTTCCTTTGCTGGCTATGTTGGTGGGCTGGCTCACTTACTATACCAGCTCTTCTTCAAAAACACAGAAATTATCAGTAACAAATGCTGATGGTAACTGAAAAGAAAAGCAAAGATATCCAGTCATTATTTCTCCCATGTGCCTTTTATGCTTCCATCTTCTCCCCCATCAGGAAGCTGGTTTATTTCTTGCTCCTCTTGTCCCCAGACCTCTGCTGATTCTTTCTTCTTTTCCTCCGTACCAGGGTGCCAATTCTGAATTTTTGCCAGGGGCCTTTCACCTGACCCCATTCTCACTTTCTTTGTCATCTTGTTTTTAAGTTCTTTTTGTAAAAATGCATACTGTTTTGCCCATCAATGTCTAGATCACAACATATCACTTTTTTTTTTAAAAGATCAGATTTTAAAAATTGAAAAGAGAACAAAATGAAAGCAATAAATGCTGTATGGATGAAACATAAGATGAGGCTGAAGCAGTCATAAGCAATGTAAATTTTTAGATGCAGTTTAATTATTTCTATCTAGTATAATGAGGAAAAAATTGCTATTCAGGTATATTTTGTGCACAGTCATTTTTACCCTCTGAAAATTACCAACTATATCACAATAGCTATCAAGTTTATTTTTTTGACCCCTTTACAACTTTGAAAACCAAGAAAAGCCAAATTTAACTTCCCAAGCCTCACAAAACCAGAGCACAAAATCCAATGTTGGTATTACCAAACTGACCACCACAGAACTTGTTTACATCCCATATAAATATAATTTATACAGATTCTAGCCTTCATATGAAGATCACAGTTAAGAGTTTGGAAAATTCAGTTAAATATTTTCAACAATATTTAATTCCTCTGTCAAGTCACTTTAGACTCTTACTCCTTTTCTCAACCAGTCACCAACAATAAAACATAGAGAGTTACAACAATAAAACATAGAGATTTACCTGCCTTGATACCATGGAATTACATGTGGACATTCAAATACATATGTAGAGGAAAAAGAACTTGTCAGTAGAAATAGGTCACATCTTAGGTAAATATGATTGCTTGATTCTAGAACTGAGATAAAAGACTTTCCATAGCACAGGCCAGGTCCTTCTTGTATGCTTGTAAAAGATTCACTGGCTTACCATTACTATATGAGAGAAGTAATACAAAAATATTACAGCCCTTTTGAGGATAAGTAATGTGGTGAACTGGTGACCATCATGACCAGAGTCCTGCAGCCATAGTCCTGTTAAGAATATTGCAATATGACCTTAGCTTTTAATTTCAAATAACCTTATTTTACTCTTATTTGCTTTTCAGAATAACCCATCCAGAAATCAGAAAATCCAAAATGAAAGACTGTTGTTGGGATGAAACAGTATTAATCCTCTCATCTGCACTAATTCTGGCATTCACATGAACTGCCTGGTCTCTCCCTAGGTACTTTTAAAGGCAATAAATGGTTTGCTTTGGGGAATAAATTTGAGCACTCAGCTTAGGTTCCTGCTCAAATGACTCTGAAAAGGGGCATCCACCTCCATCCTTAGACTGTGCCAAGTCTCAGTTCCCAACTCACACACAGTCACTGTGCTCATCCTTCACCACTCTCACAGTATACAATTTCCTCCTAAAATCTAATCTTAACCTACTCTCTTTCAGTTTAAAGCCATTACCCCTTGTCCTATCACTACATGCCTTTGTAAAAAGTTCCTCTCCAGCCTTCCTGTAGGTCCCCTAGAGGTACTGGAAGGCTACAAGAAGAGAAGCATATGCTGGAACATTTCATACTCCAGCATACCCTTCCCTTTAGAACAGCAGCAGTAGTTCTAAACAGCAACTGTTCCTCAACCTAGAAACAGTCTGTCATCTGGAAGACACTTCTCTTTCATGTGTTTTGTGACGTTTCTTATTTATTCTATAGGAGCTTTTTGTGCACTCAGCAGCACACAGCACACTTGTGCAACAGTTGGTTGCTTCAGAGAGAAATCACAGCCCACCAGTGACAGAAGGCATTGCAACCTCCAGGAGTGAGCCTGAGCATTCCAAGCTGGAGAGGTGGCTCCTTGTCAGCCAGGTCTAAAGAAAAGCTTACTCATTTCTTCCTTTCTTTCTTTCTTTCTCTCTCCTTTCCTTTCTCTCTCCTCTCCTTTCTCTTTCCTTTTCCCCACAATGCTTTTTTTTTTGGCACCCCCTGACATTCCACCAGACTGACAGCTGAGCAGCACCTCACTAATGTATTACCTGATTACACTAAGGACTTTCACATGTGCAATTTTACACATCCAGCATTCAACCACTGACAGTAACAAACAGGGTATTAATTAACAACACAATGATTAAAGACTTGGGATTCTGACATCTGCAATAAATGTTCCAAAAATAGTGTCCTTGCATGGGGGATCTGTAAATCAGGGTGCTTGCAAAATGAGCTCTGCTCTTCCTCAGCTCATTGCCATTCTCTAAGCACTAAGGAGGCTAACAAGGCAGAGCTGAATCATTTGAATAAACCCTTATTTTTTCAGAGGACTTAATGAATCATGAGCAGACCATTCATATCATATGTTTTGCAGCAATAACTAGACATGGATTAAGCAGTTTACTTACCCCACAGTGTATGAAAGTCACAGTATATCAGAAGTAACCCAATCAGTTACATGAGAAATGTTTTTATTTCCTTCTCAACATCCAATTTGATTATCTCGTTATGTTTCACCACACTTTGTCTAACTTAGCAATTTGCTTCTAGATCATTTCATTCTTCCTTTTTTCGCTCAATGTTAAAAAACAGTGACAAGTCAGATGGAAATTCTTTCTCCAATAGACCTTCAGTTCAAAGATGAAGTTGATTAAAATGTCATATATGTAACAAAAATACTGGCATTCAGTCAAAACCTGACAAATCAGTTATGGTTCATCTAATCCACATTCAACTATAAAACATGATTTACCAAATACAGTCACTTAACAAGGGGTATTGGATTTCTTACTGAATTCCCTCTATTTGACACTGTCATGATATGCAAACATATATGGATTTCATTTTTTCATTTCCTTCCTGATATAATTTTTCAACCTGTTAATGTATACACAAATCCTGGTAATCCTGAAAGCTGTTTGGGCTTTTTCTTTCAAATTATATTTTCTCAAATTTTTCCAGTTTCCTTTATGCTATATTTGTCTTTGTGCATGGATTTCCAAGAGCAGGCAAATAATGAAAATGACACATTGTTTCAAAGAGAATCATGGAAATAGTCAGAGAACCAAGATTGTAAAAAGATATATTTTTAATCGAAGTTATTAACACCAATGTGGGTCTTAATATTTCCAGGAAAAATGGTTAAAATAGACTCCTCATCATGCCAAAAAAGGTTAAGTTGGCAATGTCTGGGGACAATTGCAAAGGGGCATTTCAGAAACCTTTTTTCCTAGTGTTTCAACTAAGCAAAGACTGTATGAATCCTGGAATTGTATCCCCATGGAAGCACAAGTGGCTTTGCATCTTTTAGGACCTCTTTTGGATCTGTGTCCTAGGTACAATGGAGATGTGAAATTCAGCCTGTGACACTAATGGGATCACATGCTGATGCTTAATCCTATGGAATAGGCAGAGACAGTTTGAACACTCTCTTCAACTCTCATTGCTCTTGCTAAGGTCTTAACCTTTATCTTACAATAAAGTTAGCTAACCAAAGGCATCTTGTTTCTCTCTCTATGTATTATACTAAACTAGATACATATTAGTTTCCCCGTCAGGTGATATAAGAACCAAGAATGGGTGACAAGTAAAAAATGTCTCTTTTAGTCAGAAATTCTGGTGGTTTTTAGTCCTTTTCAAAGGAAAAAACAGCAACCACATCTCACTATTTTTCAAGATAAAGCCTGACTGAAAACAGGTGTTTTTTTCTCTCAGAACAGATACACTGTGCCTGATGCTGTGACCAGCTATATCCATGAAAACATGTTCTTTTGTACAAAATGAAAAAACCAACAGCATTTGAAATGGTTATTTGGAGAAAACTGTTTACGACACCCATGCACTTGGGCTAATGTAAGAAAGCAAGCTAAGAAAATGGGTGTATGGGTCTTGCTGTAGCCATTTCTGCTGGCAGGGCCCCCAGCATATACACACCAAAGACAATGGAAGGTATTAAGAGCTAACAATTGAATTGTGACTAAACAATAGGCTTGTTAAGGAAGTCGACTAAAGTTTAAGACAAATCCTTCTGAAAGTGCCTCTTCAATAGGCAGATGTTTATTGAATGGAAAATTCCAAGGCACAAAATAACCGGAGAGGAAGCTATGAGTGAGGGGAGAAAGTAGGTGAGAAGCACAGGGGCTTCCTGTGAGGAGGGCAGAGAGGCTTGGATTACCTGAGGTACATGCCAAAGTTAAGTTTAGCCAGAACATACCCATTTCAGAAGTCAAGACATTGCAGAATAAAGATCATGGGCAATCTTTATCCAAATAATGCTGTCTAGAGGTGAGAAAAATGAACCTAACTTCCCCTATAGTTGATTATTGTTATGCCACAGAGGGAGAACAGTAACTTTTCAGAATCCTGGGCACACCCCTCCTCATTTGTGAGCTATGGCCAGTTAGGTGTCCCTGAGGAGGAATTTTAGCCAGAGCAGCCATGCACCCACACTTCTGGCACAGGACATGTTTAAGCTCCTGGGGATACCTGGAGTCCAAACCAGCCAAGGAACCTGAAACAAACTGTCCATTTGCCAAGTACCCATTTGCCCGAAAAGCCAAGTAAAGAACCAGTACTAACAACCTACTGTGCTTCAGGGGAACTGTTGGCACAAGTCTACCCTTGGTAGCACTTGGGCCAAAGAGTGAGGATTTTAAATTGCAAGCAGTGAGGACAAGGCAGTTGAGGAGCTATGAGAAGTAATGCACCATGAGAGATTTGGAAGAAGCTCATTTATTTGATTGTAGTGCTAACAGACCTCAGAATTTCTTGCCTATCATAGGGAGAATAAATGGCTTACAGGTAGCAGATAATATGTTGTTTATTTGATAGACACCCACTACTGCCAGGTTCTGAGTTCCTACCTGCACCAATAAATACTAGTTGGATAATGAAAAATATAACCTGACACACCTATGACTGACAGATTCAGCACTCCCAGTTTAGCACATGGAGGCTTGACACCCAGCAGCAGAGAGAATGGCTAATAAAGGAAGCTACCTCAGCTCTGTGTCCACTTTGACTCACTTGCTCTTCAGCACAAATGAATCACCTGTCACTGCCTCCCTCTCTCTTGAGCCACATATTACAAAAGATTTCTTTTCTAGGTCTCTTCTCCCCTTCGATGGCAAAGTTAGTATGTTTTTCAACACTTCCGCTCCATTTAGTCCTTCTTTTACATACTTTTGAATACTTTCCTTTTCTATCACCACTCACTCTTCATTTTCCTGGTTGCCTCTGTCACATTCTACTCTTCCTGAATCAGCCTATCCCTGCTACTGCCAGCTCTGCAGGTATTTTTCTCAGAGAACATCCAAAATACACACAGCCCTTCTGCAGATGTTATACTCTCTTTTCATTTTGGTCTTTTTCTGACATCTAGTACTTTTGGGTTTTTTCTGGGGGGCTATGCCTAATCAATGCTAAAGGACTGTCATGTTAAAAAAATGGTCCTATCTTTGAATCTGAGACATTTCAGGACAAAAACAAAATAAGAAAGAAAATATCTTAAGGTCCCCAGGAGTCAAAGCAGGCCAAGGGCATAAACAGAAACCTCATTTTTGTGCTGTGTGGTCTTTGTTCCTCCTTAAACTCCGTGGAACAAACTCCCTGGTGTGGATGAAACACAGCATCTCATGATTGGCAGGTCAGGGCATCCCCTCCAACACTGCTCTACACCCACTGAAGTCAGCTGTCAAGTCACCTCTCAGAAGCATCCCCACTAATATCTTAGATTTAGGCCAGTGTTTTCCAGCTGTGGGTCGTGACCCCCCGTGGTCCAGGGTCAAGACAGGATTCACATGGGGTCACAAAGTGCTAGAAAAAGCTAAAGAAATATTTAAGCTTAAGGATTTGTGTTCAGTTTTTTTTCCAGTTGGTGGGGGGAAGGGAAGGAGGGGAGCTGCACACAAATAGATGATCCAAGGAGGCTGATTGTTTCAGAAATCCTGCTTAAAATTGTTGGGAATGGCACACTTGAGGGAAATGAAATGGTTCTGTGGCTCGTGTGTTTTGCCTATGCAGCTTATGCAGTTTTGGGGTTTTTTTAATGTATTAGTTTGATACTAGCCAGAAGTCTGGAAAGGTTTCAGTAACCTTAGAAGACAGACTAGCAAACAAATACAAGAGACATCAGCATGAGCATCCTAGTAATAGTACCTGGCTTTCATCAGAAGAATTTGAAAGGGTTCTCAACAGTGAAAGCATTTGTACTTCCTGTAGAGTAAAAGGCCATTTTCAATATCCACTTTTTACAGAGGAAAACCTGGCTGGGTTACTTGCTCAATGTCACACAAAAGTTCTGTGGCAGAGTTCGAAGCTGAGTCCAAAATCTAATTCTTAATTAAGTTAATGCCCTTGTCACAGGACTCTTCTGTGCTCATATTCCTCTCCTCTCACCCAAATGCGTTTTCAATCATATGGATATCACCAGCACCTATGTAATTAGAATTATGCAATTACAGGAGCATTGCAACAGACCTCAGGGTCATGAAAGGTGTGAGAGGGATTAATCTAATGACTGCATTTCTTTGATATTACACAAATAATACAGATACAGTCATAGATAGTGATTTGCCAATTCATCCCTAAGGGGAATACCTGTAAAATCTTGCCCATACTTCATTATAAAGATCGAATTCAGTTGCTGCTGTTGTCCTTCAGGAGCAAGATGGGAGTCAAACAAGAAGCATCACTACAGACTTTATGGTTCCAACTAATAGCAACAGTAGTGAAACTGCTGAAGGTCTTCCCTACGTGGGCCACGCTGCAGCCCCTTTGCTGGCTACTACAGCTTTGGCAAACCCAAAACAGACCAAAACGTGGGAACTCTGACATGGTGTGTGACAATCTTACAGCAGTGAAACCAAGTGAGGCTGGTGAGCAGCTCCAGCACAGCCTTTCTTGTGTGCACCACCCACAGCAAGATGAGCAGCACTGGCCTTGTCTAGGAGACAGCAAAACCTCTTCCACAGCATTTCTCAAATTCCATAAACTGTTGTGGCAGCAAGACTGATCCGTAGGGGATCACCTCACCATGACCACAAACCCCTTGGAGCAGGGACTAACCAACACCAAAATGAGCCTCCACTGATGACATTTTACAAGTCAAGATACTTTGTTAGCTGATATTTGGCACTGGTTCATTAACCCAGCTGCTGGCACAATCCTGTTCTTGTGTAGATAAGAACTTGGCCTCACCCATTACAGATTGATTTGTTAGCTGGGAAAAGATCATTTATTGCTTTCACATCATTGCTTTAGCTATCCTTGGATAAACTGGCTATGCAATTTAATAGTTGATAGCTTTCTGTTTGCAGAATTTTATTGATATCTGCTTTCTATATACTCCCCTACTTAGCTTTCCCCCCTGCCTCACTTACTTTAAAATATTTTAAAAAGTGAACACTGGTAGTAATTTTCTCCATTTCATTTTCTAGTGATGAAATCAATCTTGCAAATATCTCTGCATGTAAGAGTAAGCCTATTACAAACTAACAGATTCTTCCACTGTTTTCTCCCTTCAGTTTGGTAAGCTTATCTGTTTACAATCATCACCTCTGCTTTCTGCAGAGGAAGGTTTGGAAGCCTAGGATTTTCAAAAAAATATTTGTGCATGTGCTGAGTTGGGTGGAGTAGGAATGGAACAGACTGGGAACATTGTGGTTCCAGAGCTCTTAGACAACTGTTAACAGGATGATGAAAGCTTGATCTCAGAGATCTGTTACACTCTTCTGGGCTCTTTTGCAAGGTTTCTTTGTGTATGGCAATTACTGGGTTCCATCAAAATACCCATAAAATTTTCACCGGCTGGAAGGAAAATCAGTTTTCTTTGCCTAGACAAATGCAATGATAAAGATGCTTAATCTGCCTAGAGGCACTCTGTACTCCCTTGAAGTCTAAGGTCTCTTATCCTTGTAGACAGGACCCAGGTTGTACTGAAGGCATCTGCCTAGGAGCCAGCTAAGGTGTCCTAGGGCATCTTGAATGGCACTACAAACTGTTGTTTCCATGGTAACAGAATCCCACATATATATATATATATATATTTTTTTTTTTTTTTTTACATAACAGAATGACAAATATTATGGCTCTTCATTTCATCATTGTAGGTACTTGTGTGCATGTACATTTATAAACAATATTAAGGCACTGCAGAGCAACAGCAGCAGCTTGAATAAAAATGATGGCAAGCCAGGCAGGCTTGCCTGGCAATAGAGGAAGTCACTGGACCTCTTAACTGTTCATTTTCCAAGATCTGGATTTTTTAAAATGTGAAACTTTGTTTAGAATGTGTAATATCAAGTGCTAGGTGTTTGAAAAAGACTTAATGTTGAGTTGTAGCTAATTGTTTGTTCTGGAAAGTGCTAGTAACATATATATATATATATATATATATAGCTATATATATAATTTGATATATTTTTATATATACATTTCATATATTAAAGTATGGCAGCAGAATCAGCTGAGTTGCACTCCTCTTCTGGAACGGGGAGTATGGTTAAGCACAGTCTCAAAGTTTCTGCTAAATATCATAGCTAGGTAGTCAAGACAGGGAAAAGTATAGTACAGGAATACAGGGACAGCGGGGACTAAAAGTAACACTTTCAGCTCACGCCACTCTCCCCTGTGACTAAGTATGATGTCTCCATGGTTACTGAGCTGCATAGCACTGGACGTGCAGCCAGAGCAACAGGAGACTGCAGAGGTGCTGCTCACTCACTGCCTTCTGAGGTGCAGAACTGACTTGAAGATCACTCCTGATGCTGCATGACATACTACATGGTAACAACCACATGGTTGTAGGGAGCCAAGGACTGGATTAAATACACAAGACTTCAGGATTTCTAGATGGAGTAGTGAGTGGAAATACTTGAGATTTTCTTCAGATTTTTAAGAGAAATCGTATTTGGAGAGATCTTAGCTCAGCACTTCTTTATTTTCCTTCATCTGGAAGGAAAGGGCAGCTCAACTATCTTTGCTGAAGTCTAAACAAGATCTAAGAAGATGAACGGTCAGTTTTCTAGATGTGCTAGTAGTCTTCTGTGTTCCCTCACTACCTGATACACCCACAGGAATTGGAGCAAGAAGAGGGATCCTGATGAAATTCTAACCCCAGTGAAATCAAGGAAAAAGTTTTATAAGGTGAAAATATCAAAGGTAATCTCCAATTGTTTGAACAATGGAACGGTCTAAAAACTCGAGTATGTTGTGAAGTATGATTTCATGAAGTTGTAAATGGAAGAAATAAAGAGCAAATGTACCACTTATCAGAATATGGTTGTTTTTTCAAAAAGCTCTGACAACCTTATTTCTGAAAAGAGCAGAGCTAATACAACTACAAACAGGGGGGGAAAGGCTTCTCAAGCTGTTCTGGTCAAAACCACATGTTTAAAATGTGTTACAATGGGTGTTAGACTCAACTAGCAATTATCTGGATCTAGGCAATAAATAAATACTGATAACTTTAATTACAGATCTCTGATAGAACTCAGGGAAGGAACAAAAATATGATGTCTGGAGCTAATTAATGTTCAAAAATTAACAAGCAAGAGAAACAGAATGAGATCATCTTCAAGTACTACAAGGAGCTAAACTGTGGTGTATTCCCAAGGCATGGTTGAAAATAGTAACAAATCTAAATCAGTTTTCCTGGAAATACCAAGTTTTTTGAATGATATATGAAATACATATTGCATAAACATTCCTGATACCTAATTCCAAAGAGCTCAATACCAGGCGTGGTGATTTAAAATCATTCAATTTTCTCACATCAGCAGAATTCTCAACAACATAGGTATGCCCTACATGTTGACTGTGTGATTTCAAGTAAAACCACAATTATCCCTGTGCTCCAAGTCCATAAACAAGAGTTATATAAATGGCACAATTTCATGCAACGTTTTTATCTGAAGCAGCTGGCAGCTGTGCACTTACCTACACCAGCACATCTATCAACAACTCTAAGCCTTCTGAAATACAAGACTTGCATTACAGAAAATACAATTATTTTAAAGCTAAAATTATCTCTGTCTTCTCAGCTGTGTCCTTGGATTGGTCTGAGCAAGTGGTGGCCCTATGTCTTGTACTGTAAAGCATCCTAATAGGCATCATGACAACAGCACAGCTATTGAAAGGCATTGACCAAGTCAGGTAGTGCTTGTCAACAGTGTGTGTCTCTCTCTCAGCACTGAATGTGGCACTGGTGAGAGACAATTGACACCTCGCCTCCATTCATCCACAGAATGGGGAGTTGAGAGATATAGGCAATATTTGTCCACAGTCTAATCTGTACCATCTCTGGAAATGACAATGTCCAGGGGTCACCAAAGTCCCAGGAAGGTCTGCCCCTAACTTCAGCGACTCTTTGTTTGGTCCGCCGTCACTCACTGTTGAATCTTGATGCTGGAATTGACAAGGATGTCACTTGTGAATGTAGTTCTCACACCATCCTGCAGACTGGGTCCAACAGGAACTCAAGTGAGGCTGTGACTGCTTATAATTAATTTCAGATAGACAACACTAGACCATTTTTTTCCACAGTCTTAATTTGAAAACTACGAGGCACTGATGTTTGAAGATTTGTCCAATCATTTTCAAATACCCTAAACTTGCACTATGCTTTCCTCACGCCCTTGCTTTTCTTCTTACTATATGACCAATTGGTACAGGTAATTTCTTAGTGCAGACAAGCCCAAATATTGCAGATTGCTGTAATGTTAAAACTGGCTCCACTGTGAATGCTTGAAGTTGCTAATAAAAAATTCTAACCCAAGTAATAAAATGTTGTTCAATTTGAGTAACGTAAAACTAAGCTCAAAACACAGAGAAGGGAGATTCCTCTCTCTCCTCCATAAAATTATTCCATAGTTGTACTATCAAGGCAGATAAAGAGTACATATTTCACTCCTTATGTCTTTACTCCATTACCGCTTTTTTTCTCCTATGGAGAAAACAGAAGGATACCTTCACTACCAGTCAAATACAGCCATGTGGCAGCAGAAGAAACTTTGATTCATACTGCTGTCTCAGCATAACTGTAGCTATTTAAAATTTTTCTGTGGAGCTTGCAGTAGAGCAAGAAATTATTTTTCTATGAAAAACTAAAGATAAAAATGAAAACAAAAAGATTTTTTTTAATTAAAGAAACAAATTCCTTTTCCAACAATCAACCTCCCAACTCTCAAATGTGTGGATGATGAAACCAGAAAAAGGTTTTACCACAGATGTTAGACAAACATCAACAACAGTTAATAAAAAATATCTATTCTTGTAAAAAAAAAAGGCAGTAAAACACAGAGGAGCCGGTTGTCCATTACAACTATTTCATAAGTTGTTCTTCAGACATTGTTTGTGTCTTTTTTCCATGAATGTTAGAAACTTTAAAAGGAATGAGGAAGAAAGTGCTGTAAAGTTTCAGAGAATTAAAGCAAAAAATCCTTAGTGACAGCTAAGGCTGTGGGATAATTGTGCAGGTAGTGCATGGTCTGTCTTGTTTTTGCCAAGACAGAACCAGCTCTTAACAGAAGAGGTAAAAGGGTCAGCACTGAGGAAAGCCTGGAAGTAGGAGTCATACAGAACTTAAAAGCTTCTTCAAATTTTGCTATTTTTTCTTGCATGCCTAAACCCATAGCTGGTGTAAATCACCTCCTCAGGGGGAAGAGCAAGTATCACAGTGCACTTTAGCCTCATGGTAGAGTCAAGCTGTTGCAGCAGAAAAAAAGTCGAAAGTCTATAAAGCTTGTTTGGCAACTCATTCTGACACAGATTTCCAGTTTACTAAGTCAACTAATCTTTCTGTACCTTGGTTTTCCCTTTAAAATATGCAAAGGGTATTATATATATTCTTACAAATTAACTCCAGAACTAAAACCAGGAAAAGCATATCTGTAAGATTTTTGATGCTACCTTATTATAGGCAAGAGAAGCAGGTGAGACTTGTATAAGTCATCAGGATCACTGACTAGAAATGGGCCTTGGAAAGGGCTTTCTTCCACTGGCAGAACTTCCATTTGCACAGCAGTTTTGGCTTGACTGCTTTCCTTTGGAGCTCTGCATTACTGGGCTATTGCATTCTTAGTCCTGGCTCTCTTCCATGACAGAAATAGTTGATCATGCATAATTTGCAAAAGTACAGAGTGGTTTAGTCTTCCTGTCTACCAGGGACAGAGTTTGGCAAGCAAAAAGATCTGGAGGTGAGGATCTCTGGATTGTGTGAATATGCACACATGCTCTGAAAGGAGAAGGGGCTTCAGAAAATGTCAGCTCTTGGGAGCAACTTCTGGAAAGATTTCCAGCACTTGGAATCTGTCATGATTAAAACCAGTTGTTCTCTTTCTTATCTTCTGTCAAACTTGAGAAGTGTAATGACAGCTCTTAAAGATCGCACTCTCCAAGGATTGGGAACGCTCAGAGTGGCACGTGAGCCAAAGAGAGTGAGCGAGATAAAAAAAAATCAGGGGTGAAAGTTCCCTTCTGCATATCACAGAAATGTGGGCATGCTTTGCTTTCCCTCCCAACTAATGATATAAAAATGTATCATTGATAAACGTATTTGGCTTTAGAGTAAAAATCTAAAAGGCATCTATTGATATTAATATCACAAACATTGCACTGTGCTCCAAAATGAACTTTTTGGCTCATACTGTGAAATGTCATCTTAGAAAATAAGAGTGCTCTGTTGTGGTAGCCTTTGATTGTCATATGTGTATATTCATCACACGCACACAAACAAATCTGTTTAGTGATGGCCTCCAAAACAGGATCTTTGGAAAGGTTACCACTCCACCATATGTAGGACTTTGATTTATAGTTATATTTTTCACAGCATGACACATTGTTGGTGAACTGCGTCTGTGATAAAATCGTAGAGGTGTAAAGTTTCACTGGCTGGATGGCAAAGAGCGAGTCAGAGAGAGTGTAATGCGAGTCAAGAGCTGTTCTCCAAATGAATGAATTTGTATTGTGGATCTGGTTACAGCCGGCACACTGCCTTAATCCATCAACAGCAAGTTCACTTACAAACCAGCCTTTGTTTTTAATCCATGAGCCTTTGGGGATTCACTATAATCAAATGACCAATCAGAGGAACACATAAGAGGAAAAGAAAAAAATTGCTACAGTGAAGTTTACTCTCAGCCACAAACTCTCCCTCAAAACCCTCCAGGTAATGCAGGTAACAGTATAATGCACAGCATTAAGCTTACAGGCATTAAAAACTCCACAAGTTGAAAGTTAAGGCATGGCAAACCAGATCTCGTTCTTTTCTGGGAGTGCTTCTCCAAAGCTCGGGAAGGCTTTGATTTCAAACCACGTATGCTTGCAGCACAGACGCTGCTTAGTGATGGAAGACAGCCACAGAGATTGTGATTGCTACAGCTCACTTGGAGTTTTCTCCTGTTCTGGACGAATGAAAAGAACGTCCTGGATCTTGCAATTAAAAGGTGTCAAGCTGAAATAACATATGTTCCTTGGCAAGGGCCTGAAATGAAGCCTTGGGGTGTGCCTATGTATATATAAACAAATACTTTTATTTAAAAATGTGTGTGTGTTTTATTCTTTCTCTGTTTATCATAAAGCATAAACAAAGAGCAACCTTTAGGCTACTTTTCCTTGCAGAAAACTAAGCCAAACATCTACCACTGCCCAACAGCCCACATTACGATGGCAGGCACATCCATGAAGATGGAAATGGGGACAGACCACAATTCCCATGTTAGTATGATACTATTTTGTTTTCTACTCCTACACCATAACTCTGGGCTACCTGTGCCATCCTATCGAGCTCCTGTCCCCTGCAATCCCCCAAAATCGACCCAGAAGAAGAGGACATGCAGCATGGCTTACTCTGTGCCATATGGCTGAGCTCCTCAACGTGTGTGTGAGTGTGTGTGCGGGGGCAGGGCAGAGGAAAGGTGGCAGAGGGAAGGTGGCAAGACGCGCACACCATGCCATTAAAGGAGTGACAGATGGTGATGAAAGTGCCATAAAACCGTAAGCACTGACAGCTCAGAGGGCCATGACTGAAGCAGCTGCTGAGGTATCACATTGTAAACAGCCCCCTGCTGGGGCACCCCCTTCGCAGCGCCTATCACAGAAACTGTCACCTCTCACAAATGCTGCCCTGTCCTCCCACAACCCCCCCACACCCATGTCTCCCTCCAGCAGGGGATGCTGCGGGGTGAAAGGTGGGTGAAGGAGAGGTCTGCAAAAGGCTTATGATGGGACTGGGAGAAACCCATTTGCACACTGGGCAACCTGAGATGAGCACAAAATTAGGGAGACAGCCACAAAGTGTCCCGTGCCAGAGCACAGGCAGAACATTGGTGCCACCAAGCAGCCACTACATGTTTCTTGGTTTTTCCCCAGCCTGGCTCCACACACGGGAAGTTCTCATACCTAAGTGCCCAACTCCCTCCTATTAATGGACCAGCAGAGCAGCATAAGCCCTCATCATCCAGGCCAGCTGTCCAGATACTGTGAGCTCCCAACCTCCTTTAGGGAATTCCATCAGACCATGCAATCTCTCTACACATCTCATTCCCGCCATGTTAGAGAGAAGCATTCAGTATTTCCTCTACATCGAACCTCTGGATGACCAGAAATCTGGAAACAAGCTCTCTGCTCTGAGAGAACTCTTCCTTTAACCCCTAAGGCAGGTGAGACACCACAGCCTCTTCTCAGGAAAAGCATTACTGGAGACCAATGCTTATGGGAGCTCATCCCCAATGTACTTTTTTTAACTTTTTTCCCCCTTTACACACACACACACACACGCACACACACACACACAACCATAGTACTGCTTGCTGGACCAAAGGCAGATCCATGGGAATATTGCAGGACTGTATCATATCATTCTGAGGCTCCCAGACGTACTCTAAGAGCATCCAAACCCTGATTAATCCTGCATAACTCGAAGCACTTAGGTGCCTAATTTGCTTTGTTTTCAGTGAGCAGAGGATACAAGAGAGTACCGCCTGTCACCTACAGCCTGAACTGTCTGCAGCAGGTGCCCCTTGCTAACCCAGCTTGAGGCCCATTGAGGACAGATACATAGAGAGTGCCTGCTTTTCTCTATGCATGGGAAAGGAACAGAGAGATTCTTCACTCTGGAAATACTGTACAACAAGCAGCACAGTCTGCTGGAAAAATTTAGCTGGACCACTTGTCATATGAAAAGCTCTGTTTTCACCCAAATAAAAACTTAAAAATGTGCTGACTTCAAAAGAAAAAGATATTAAAATTTTAATTTTTTTTTTCAGGGAGTTATTTTTTACCAGCTGTCTTATTTTTTATTCTTTCATGACATAGTAGGAATAATTTACTAAAAGCATGTCATTAAAATAGCTAAACAAATTTATTTTAAGGCTTTTTACTGAAGTAGGCTTTAGTATGTAATGTTGAGGAAAACATCTTGTCTCCTTCTCTTGACTCATTTGATGTAACAAATTGGCTTGAGATGTAGATTAAAGTACAGCTTTGGGGTGTGGGGAAGCTGTCAGATGCTGTCCACTGATACATTTTAATGTACAATTTTACTTGGCTTCACTCCCTGTTTCCTACTCTGCTTCTTACCTGTGCTGGAAGCCTTGAATAGTCCTGTCACCCTGGTGTGCCCTTCCTTTCCTTATATTTACCTCATCTGGACTCTGTAGAATTTAGCAGTTTATTCCAGCTTCCCTATGGAGGGAAACCAACACAGCAAGCTTGAAGTTATTTTCCATTCATACCCAAAGCAATTTAACCATGGCAAAGCCCCGTCCAAGGAACTGTCTTTTTCAGCAGCACCAATGAGTGCCCACAAATCTCCTTGTGGCTGTTCCTTAGAAAGCATCCACTATTTGGACTTGCTCATTTAAAGCCACTTGTGCTGTAGGTCAGTCTGGCAAAAAACATACCCATGGTCTCCTCACCACTGAGTCTCTTGCAATCTGTTTGAATGTGACTCCATTCTCTCTCTCTCTCTCTCTCTCTTTTTTTTTTTTTTTTTTTTTTTTTTTTTTTTTTTTTTTTTTTTATGGTTGCGGACTTCTGCACCAAGAATTTAAGCTTCCTGACTACATACTTAGTATTCACCACTAACTTCTGTGGCCACCTTATAAGTCACCTATGGAGCCACAGATCACAAGCTGAAAACCACTGTTCTGTGGTACTTTGATATTTATGTCTATAGTTAGTTAAAAAAATGTACTTATTTAGGAAAACAGATAACAAGGCTGCAAAGTTAAAAATATTCATGATTTTCAGCATCTTTACTCCTGACCTCTGGTGTTAGTACAAGAGTCTGTTTCCTTGAAAATAAACATAAGAGAAAGCTCTTATGACTGCTGGGGAATGTTTCAAACATGAACTCTGCACACTTCAACACCAGAAGACTTTGTAGAAAGCAGAGTAATTCCCCTCCCCTTTCCTCTCATCCAGTCTCCTCTAAGTGTGTTCATTTTTAAACCTCATGGTTTTGGAGTGGTTTAGACCTCACAATAACAAAGGAGACATTACAAAAAAGTTTTGGTGTCACCATCACAGTTAGGATGTTGAAAATAGTCTGTCACCTCCTGGAAAATAAGACTGAAGATACATGGTGACAATGAAAACACAGGACCCTGGTGATAGTACAGGCAGACAGCAAGTCTTTAAGGGCTTCTTGTCATGCACCTGGAGATGCTAGTGGCTGACCTGCTGGGGACCAGCTCTGCAGAGAAAGACCTGGGAACACCAAGGTGTTCATGAGCCAACAGTGTGCCCTTGTGCCAGTGGTATTCTGGGGTACATTAGGAGGAGCATTGCCAGCAGGTTGAGGGAGGTGATCCTGTCCCTCTGCTCAGCCCTAGTGAGGCACATCTGGAGTGCTGTGTCCAGTCCTGGGCTCCTCAGGGCAAGAGAGACATGGAGTGGGTCCAGCAAAGGCTGGAAAGGTGCTGAAGGGACTGGAGCATCTCTCTCAGGAGGAAAGGCTGAGGCAGCTGGGGCTGTTCAGCCTCCAGAAGAGACACTGAGAGGGGACCTCACCGACGTCTGTCAGTGTGTGCAGGGAGGGGGCAGAGCATGGAGCCAGTCTCCTAGTGGAGCCCAGCAACAGGACAAGGGGCAACAGGCAAAACTTATTTACTGTGAGGAAAACATTTATTTACTTACTGAGGAAAAAACTGTGTCAGAGTGTTGAAACAGGCTGCCCAGAGAGGCTGTGGAGTTTCCTTATCTGAAGATATTCAAAACCTACCTGTACGTCACCCCATGCAACCTGCTCCAGGAGAACATGCTTTAGCATGGGAGTCAGACTAGATGATCTACAGAGGTACCTTCCAGCCCCCACCATTCTGTGATTCTTGAATACAGACATCTGACAGAATAACACTGAAGATTGATTTAGTATCTTAGTGGGTACTTGGACATATTACTAGAGGCTTGGACTTACAAATACTCTTTTGAAATCTGAGGTTTTTGGGGTTTTTTTAATGCATTAATATCTTGTGTTATTGAATTTTTTCCTTATATCATATTCCACTGTATGCTCATTCATTGACTGAACATAGATAAACTAGATTAAGAAAATACACAAATATTTGATTTATGGTTAATTATCATCACCAAGCCTAACAGAAAGTTGGTAATTACAAAAACCTCTCTCTCCTTGGGCATAGAAAACTAAGCTCAGCTTGACAAGAAACCAATATTTTGCTAAGGTAAGAAAATTGCAATGAGATAGTGTTGTTTTATTACCTTCTTATTGATAAACATGGACTGCTAGAATGTTTAGCAGTAATCCAGCCCAGCAATCCATTTACTCACACAGTCTCTGTCTGTAAGCTTAGGCCCTTAAATGACTGAACTATTCTTAGCCTTATGTGGTGAATACACAGGAATGTTCATGGGCAGAATATTAAGGACAGAAGATGGCCCTAACAGTGCTTGGCAAAGGGAGATTGGATACATGGGAAGTTTCCTTTGATGCTGTTGACTCCTAACTACTGCCTTCTCATGCTGCCCCAACATACAAAATCAGTATTAAACTTGCATTCCAGATGAATGACAGGGAATAAAAAGGAAAACGGATTTCAGTTAAAGCCTGTGGAACTAGATTGAAGCCCAGGATCTGGCCAGGTTTAAAATCAGGCTGGATCTCTTCAGCTAGAAATTCTCTGAGTGAGAAAGTCTGTAGCCACTTCCTGAACACTGTCTTCCCTCATCAACTGCTTTTTAGGGACATACAACATACCTGGTCCAAGTGCTGTTTGTGGCTGGCACAATTACCACTGGATGCCTTAGAACTGCCCATATTACATAGACATCTGACTTGGGGGATACTCCTTTCAAATACACCCAGTGAACACAGGAATCCTCTACAAATCTTGCCCTGCAGTTGTGCATGCTTGTTATCAGCAAAGCAAGAGAAAATCTTAGCCAAGCAAAATAAATACACTATTTATGGAGGAAAAAAAAAAAAAGGAAAAAAAAGGAGGGGAGGTGGGGAGTGATTATTTCTACAGCAACCCTGAAAAACTAGTCCAGTGTTACATTAGAGTGTAAAGTGAGGCCACATGTAAAGAATTGCTACAATCATGTATTAATTTATATTGCTTAACAGCTATGAGAAGTGACTAAACTGCAAATGCATATGAATGTATTTTTGGGAGTGGATGGCAGGTATTTATGCACTGTTGTAGAGCTTTGTAACTACCAGACTGTATATTTCTAACAGAATATTATTTGTTTTCATGTTGAGAATGAGCGTTTCTTGAACTTGCTTGTAAACCATTGTGATTAACACTGCAGTAAGTTAAACAAAGCTTTTTGCAAGCTAGAGGTGAAGGATGACTGAGACTGTGAGGGAGATACTTGACCTATCGTTTTGCAGCCTTTCTGGGCTGGAACAGAGCAGCTATTAAAATAGCACCACATAAAGATGTGATACTTTGAGGGCAGAATCTCAGGACTCCCCTCTCAAACAAACCAACCTACCTAAGCAAAAACAGCTCATGCACCCAAAGAGGGAGAGAGGGAGGAAGGGAGAGTAAGCTGCCCTTTTTGCCCGTTAGGAACCAGCCACCACCACTGTTGGGAGGTGTAGCCAGGGGTCTTCAGTAACCACAACACTCTGGGTTTTCGCTCTACAGCTCTTTAGCCCCAAAGCAGCACGTAGGATGTTGATATAGGAATGACACAGAGGGAATAGTGCCACCTACTGAAGTAATTATTTTTAGCACTCGAATTTCTTGACCTAGGCTCTTTACAGCTAAGGTCTGAAGATACTGCAGCATCAGTATGGTATTCAGCATATTAAACAGCTCTTCTTCCTCCCTAATCGTTTTCAGGAACTGAAAATAGCATTGTAAAAAACCTCACAAATCCAACTCTCAGAAGCCCCCAACACAGGCACTAGTCTACCATCAAAGTGTATTTTTATAAAGCTATTAATTTGAGAAATGAAACCTTGGTATGAGGATGTATTTAATCCTAGGCAGACTTTTAAGCTAGATCAAAATTTTAGATTCTATTTACATAACAGAAGAAATGAAAAATTATTTCAGTGTGAGCAAGTTCACTCTTATTTTCTTCCAGACTAAGTTATTTAGTTCAATAGCCTTGAACTACAAATTTGAAATTAATTGCAATGGGGCTGAAGGAGACTTTAAAAACCTTGAGTAAAAAAGCTGACTTTAGCTTTTAATCGCTCTCTTTTTTTTTTTTTTTCTTTTTTTCTTTTTTAATAGGATAAACACAACTCTTTCCTGGTGATAGGACAGAATATCCCTTCCCCTGTATCAATGAATGTATATAGTAATGCCAGGCTAAAGAACAGCACTTTCTCTTTTCAGGAGGTGGAAGAAATACACCAGTGTTCTGTTTTCAGATATTGATTAGTGTAGCTATGGCTGCCAACCAGCTATGTAGTCACTTCACTGGCAGCTACTTATCAGCAATGAGTGAAGTGGTCCCTATAGTTTCCCTTAACTACTGCACAGACTTAAATAGTTAATGCCTGCAAACTCTGGGGAGAGACCTGCTAAGAATGCTCCAGGAACACAATAACATAACAATCAGTCCATGTGTTGCAAACCAAATTTACTAGTAGAATTACTAATTAACAACCTAAGTCATAAATAACAACAATAACACATAGCAATTGAAAAGTCATCCCAGGTGTCTTCCACAGAAGATCTAACCAGCTCTGGATGCTGTTTCTGCTGACCCACCAGTAATTTTATTGCTGCAGAGGCAATGTAGCATGTCATACCATGACAGATTTGGTCTTTTCTGACATCCAGCTGCTTACTGTTATTGTTGGCTGTTGCTGAAGTGCTGAAGATAATACAGGTGTTCTGTGCTGCTAGAGCTGACTGTGCTAGAGAGAAATCTGGGACAAGCATGGGTTGAGGATATGTCTGCCTTTGAGTGAGAGCAAGCAGTCTGATGATAAAGAGAAAAACGTCAAATAGGCTTCATAATTTACAGAGAACTATTTTATTAGGCTCCATCTAGTTAAACAGAGCGGCCAATATATAAATAGAGATCTCTGCTAAATGATTGGTTGGGTTTTATTTTATTTCCACTGGTCAGTCGAATGACTTGTATTCTACTCCTGCAGTGAGTGTCTGATCACACACCCCAAAACTACCAGTGTGTATGCAATCATATGTTTTGCAAGTTTAAAGATATTTACAAGCTAGACATGTTTACTAAGAGCCATCCTCAACCTACAGGTGGGCAAACTGAGGTGTAGACCAGCTGATCATTGCTTCATCTTCAGATGAAGCAATTTGTCCAAAGCTGCATATTAAGTCTGGGAAAGAGCCTTAGTCAGGACACAGGTCACAGGTGATTCTCAGTCTGAGCACAATGTTTGAATAACCAGCTAGAGCAGACAGGATAGTTCCTGATAAATACAAGCTCAGGTGAGTGGTATCTGTCTCTGGTATCAAGGAAGCAACACAAAACTAATTCTATGTGTCTGTTTTTATAAAAAATGCTCAACAAATATAATGAGTAAAGAAACAGCTGCCTCTGAGTTATTTACAGTGTTGTTAACCAGCATTCAGGCTTCAAAATTGATCACCAGAGTCAACAAAGGGTTGAACAAACATATCTGCGGTTGAGTATTTGTATTTGAGATTAAGTACACATAAACAACTGCGAATGCATGTGTTCAGTCAAACTATTGAGGTATTGAGTCTAAACCAAGGCTGTGAATCAAACTGCATTTTGGTGAAAAAAGCAATAAAGTTATTCATGCAACTAACTTATAGTTGTCCTTATCTCCTTGAATCTCATCTAAACACTGATTTAGGACTCTTGTCAATACTTTATATTGAGTTTTGACAGGATTTTCTTTAATTAGTTGCTTTTGGGTTTCTCATTTTAAATTCTTTCCTCTTTGCCAATGAAATCTTGTCTAAAGCCTTAGCATACTTTGAAAGGAGTAGGTCAATCGTAAAGGTTCCCTCCTCACAATCCCATGCCCTTGGGAAAACAGGGAAACAGACAGTATACATCCTTGCTGGAGCTCCACTCAGGAGAGTAGCATCAGGAAAAAAAACTCAGCGAGACCCTTTTCTATTTCAGGCTTAGTTTTTCCTACTGCAAATAAATTAAACACCACAACTGCTTCAGGGGCTGAATTTGTGCCTCCGAAGCAGTGATATGTGTGAGCAGTGAGCATGTATTCAGATGGGCGGATACTACAACTATTCAGTAGGGACTTGAATAAACAACAGAGCCAGAAATAACCCAGTCGTAAACCCAAATAAAGGCAAACAGTTTGGCTTTTGCCAAAAGGTGTTTATCTTTTCTAGCTGTCTTTTTTCTCCCCAATCCTTCAGGGACCTGTAACAACCTGAGATCTGCACTTTTCACAGTACATCCACCATCCAGAAACTGAAATACCAGGAGAATGTCAATTCTTGCAGTATTTGGGCTTTACAAGTCACTCCCCTTAGACATTTAATAAAGACTCTGAAAATGAATCTGTCCAAATGAAAGAGAATTTGTGCACCTCTTGGCACATGAAGCTTTCACACATAAAACAGTATCTTTGTGAAAAAAATAGATAAATTGCATTACACAGTTATGGAACATTGCACTAGAGAAGGAACATCTGCCCTCAGGGACAAATATGACTCAGCTCAAGCAGTGGTCAGCAGGACAGATGCTCCACTAGCCTAATCTGGATTCCCAAACCTCAATGACTTTGTGGTAGAGGCAGATGTAGCATGAAGAGGAAATGACCACCTGCCTTCTGCCTCCACCAGCCAGGCAGTGAGCAAACAGCCCGTGTCTGTACTTCTGTCATACTCCCCTGACACCACTTCGGGTCCATTCTGGGTTGTTAGCAACCAATATTTACTTCCTTCTGGTAGTTTCTTACATAGCCTACTTGGAAAGCTTCTGCCCTCCTGGTTTGACTAGTGTAATTCTGGAGTTAGCACCAAAATGTACCACCTACTGCTTATTATGGCTTTGAACTAGAGCAAGGAGCTGGTTGGGGGCAGAGTGTAGGTTTTGGGTGCTGGAAGACAGCAATCTGTATCGTGGGCAGGAATCAGTTCTACATTTCCTACCCCATGGGTATCACTGTTAGTACCCCCAGCACTAACGTTGAAGTGTAGTTAGCACCCCTCCTGGCTGCCTCAGCACTGAGGCCAGGCACTGGGCACATCCCATGCAGCCTTCCCTGCAGGGGCAAGGGCAGGTGGGGAAGCTCATATTGCCTGAGTCCATCCTACTTCCAAAAAAACCCCACCAAGTGCCTCATTTTCTGTGGCTGCTAGTCCAGTGCCTTTTTCAGCACTAAATTTTCAAGGAATCAAAAAAGAGATTAAAAACAAGATCATTCTTCTGTTCTGTGTAAGAGATTTTAGGTACCTGGGTTTGTGTCCTGAATAACAAGCTACTTGACTAGAGGCTGATTTTTAACAATGCCATGTTTTTATATTAAAAACCCCCCCAAGCTGCATGCACTGTAGCTACACACCCTGTTTCACTCTGTGTCTGTTTTAACAGGGTTTTAAAGCTATTTCACCTGAGTGCCTGCTGATTACCATGCTGAGTTTTTTAAACCAATCCATTGAATTCACTTCCTTTCTGTGTTCCCAGTGCCCATTCACCTATAGAAATATATAGACAAACAAGGACACAGGTGCAGAAAATTGGGCCTTTCCTGCTGTTTATTACATTGTTGACCTTGGGGATTTGTTGGCGGGGGTGGTGGGAGAACGAAAGAAAAAGAAGAAATACATGCTTTGCAGTAGGATTCTGCTAAAATCCTACCTTCCTTTTCTTGTGAAGTTAGGGGAAAAAAGCCTTCTAGCTGCCAACAAACACAGACATCAAATTATTGGGAGGTGAAGTGGGGGCAGGGCCATTTCCTTTGCATCTGTGAAGGGATTTTGGATGAATTGCTGCTGACCAGAAAGCCTGCACTTTCCTCACCCCTCCTCCCTCTCTGCAGTTTGCCTTCTGGTTATTCTCGGGCACAAGAATTTGCTCTGCCTTGTGGTAACCCAGCCTGCTGCCTGGCTTCTGTCACATGAGCACTGGAAGAAACCAGCCACCTGCTTGCCTTATCAACAAGGTGCCTCGTGCTGAAAAGGCAAGTCTGGAGAGGTCTCCTCTCACAAATGCATGGCCCCCCCAAAACTGAATGGCCTCACACCAGGCTGTGAGGGCAGCCCTGGTTCTCCTCCAGGGGCAGAGTGCAGATACCCAGATTAAGTGGGCTTTGCCCACAAGAAGAGTTCAAACCTTCCTTGATGTAATCTGGAACAACTAGTGAGGGGATCAGGGGTTAAAAATCATACTGCTAACTGGATAGGGAGGATGAAAGGGTTAATGCTGCCCAGTACTTACCTGGGGTCAACTCTCTTCTGTGCTGAGCTGAGGCAGCACAGCACACAGGGGCTGCAGCAGGAGACAGATGTGCTGCAGTGTGAGTGTGTGTCAGGTTTCAGACTTCTTGTCTGTCTATGAAGGTGTTTGGACCAATTTCTATGGTTTGATCTCAGTGGATTTATTATGTAAATGCATCTACTAAGGGCTAGACCCTGACTCAAAAAGCTTACAGTCAATTTAAAAATCAGACACTGGGGATTGGAGAAAAGATGTATTATTCCCAACATTAATAATGTGGATTTGATGTGCAGAGAGAATAAACAGCTTGTTAGGGGTGATTTTTTTCATCTAGAAATGGATCTCATTTCTACTCATCACCAGTTCAATGCCTTATTTGCATGACTGCTTAAAGTGAAGTGCTCCTCCTCAGGCCCATGCAGATTTATTCTGCGATTGGCAAGGCCCTTTGGGGGCTTAGGCCCTCTGGAAGCTAAAGTGTGTTTGGTCAGACTGACCTGGAGGTAAAGGAACTGCTTGGGTCAGTGAAGGTAGGCACTCTGTGCTCTGCTGTACATCTCAGGTACAAAGCTGACCTGCAGTAAGTAACCTGCTCCCCTAAAGTCTGGTCTGAATTTCATCTGTCCTGTTTTCACAGGCACTTCAGAATGTGTATGAAGGTTTACAACAGAGGGATGCTTTCTATGTACTTACTTAGGAATATCAATGGGGGGTCACTTATTATGTTGGAAAGTAGGTGCCAAAAAATCCCTCTGAAAAACCTGGTCTATGAGTCCTAATCCAAGGCACTTTGAAGCACATTGCAGAACATGACCAAGAAGATCCAGAGAGCAGGTTGTGCAAGCCTTGTGTAAGGCTGTGCTTTGGTGGGCAGTGATGACTGTGTCATGACTATGATGATCTCAGCTCCTGAGTCAGAGCTAGAACATTGTCACTGGCTGCTACTTGATATTATACTTCATCAGTGATAGTTGGAAAAGGCTCAAAGTGTGGCCCTCCTTTAATGACTTCTGTTCCTCTCTCAGCAATGTATTTCTTGTTCATGAATACTCACATGACCTTTGGCCTGATGCTTTCTTATCCTGCCTGTGCCTGCAGTGCAGCTATTCCAAAGAAACACTTGCCTATGCCTCTAATAACTGTGACCAAAACTCCAGGTGCCAAGCTCAGTAACACAACCAAGGACAGCCGGCCCAACAGAGCAGGGGTTTCAAGAAGTCTGAACTCCCTTCTGATAGCAAACAGGCACTCCTCTTAAGCCATGCTCTGGTGGACCAGAAAACTAACCTACTCCCATTCAAGGTGCAGACTGTGCTACTACGCTGCTTGTGGAGACTGACATCCACATTCTCTACCAAGGGCAGACCCATATCCATGTCTGAGTCCTGCCTCACCTGAGGACACGGTCTGGGGGTGAAGCACAGCCATAAGGTGATGGAGTACTGAAGACAGAGAGGAAATAAGCTACTGAGGCCACTGAAGTGCCACAGCACTTGGTGACCATGGAGTCCCCTCTGGGACCTGTCACAGGGTCTGTGGGCAACCTGAATTTAGGCTATCCTTGTTTGGTGGCTTGCTACCACATCACAGGATCCCACTAGAGATGGCTAGGGCTGAGCTAGGACATCTGGGACCCTTTGAGTCAGTTCAGGTTTTACCTTGAAGACCATTTTAAAGGTACAGTGCAGCCACAGATAAATGTCTGAGAAATTTTAATTTCAATGTTTCCTTTTTCTGATGTACATGACTTGGAATACAGGTCCTGAAATTGTGAGACTAATGGTGTCAATATGCCATAGTTGATGTTAATTGCTACTTTATGCCTTCCCCAGCTTAGACATGCTCACATATGAAATGTGTTTAAACAACAATAAAATACATAGGAATTGTGAGAGTTCCCCTCTATCTCCTCGTGTTCACTTTGATGAGCTAACCAAAAAACACAGTTTGCTTTGTCTGAGCGAGTTAGGAATTTAGCTCATATTAGCTAACAAACCTCAGGTATGAAAATTAAGCAAGTCTTTTCTGTAATGTAGGCAGGACTTCATGTTAGGTCCCAATATGAAATTAATCTTAGACATTTTTCATGTAAACCATAAAACCTCGTTTTCATTTGTTCAATTTTCCGCATTGGAATAATTACTATAACTGAAAAAGCATGTTAAAACCCCCAGTTATTGCAAAAAAACACGCTGGAACTTTCATTCTAGAATTTGTCACTTCATAAAACCACACATTATAGAACTGGCCATTCTGGGCCAAACACATGCTCTGTGTAACCCAGTATCCTGTCTGTTACCATGATGAATAGGAGAAAGTGTAGAAGATAAAAATGATCTTTTCCCCTGCTGTTCTCTCCCACCTTCTAGCAATCAGTTTACTGACACAAAATGTGTTGTAATAACAGAAATATAATGCTTCTAAAAAATCAAAATTGAATTGCTGTTCACTTACATTAAGTCACTCGATGTGATTTTATCAGAGTATCTGCTTTTTAAAAATCTATTTAATTTTTAGAAGCAAATATCTATCTTTATGCCAGCTCTGAAGAATGAAGCTGGAAATATTCCATTCAAATTACAGTACCCAGGAAGAAAGAGGTTTCAGCTGGAAAAGAAATTTTAACTGAAGACATGAAGACTTGTCTGTCAAGGTGAGGGAGCTGTGAATTTTCTTCCATCCTGCCCTGTAGAAACTACCTGGAAGTCAGATTTTTTTTTCTTTCTTTATTTTTTTTACACCCACTCCCCCCGCCAAGGTTTTCTCTGCATTGCTTCACATTTTATTTATTCTCCTTACCTCTTGCTTCTTGTATCTTTCATTCCCACTGCGTCTTTTCTCTACTACTTCTTATGAGAATGAAAATAAAGACCCAAATTAAAACTTCATACCTATAGGTACACATTTGCTTAGAAAACCTGCAGAGATTCCCCCCACCCCAGGCCCTTTTTAAACCCTTCTTTAAACAAACACATCTATTTAGACAGTTTGTTTCTCTATCAATCTGTGAAAAGTTAATACAGTTTTGTGCCATTTTTGTTATGGAAACAGCCCTGTAAAAATACCATATGGTCCACTGAGGCCTGCCCTTATAACCCCAATAAATACAAATCACCCTAGAAATTATCACTGTAAGTTCAAATATGTAGCTAATGTAATCTCAGAAATCCTTCACAAAAAGAAAACAAACAAGCTCCTTTTAAACCCCTGACTTGTTTCTCTTGACTTCAGCTATTTGTTCAATATTTCAACGCTAAACAAATGTGCCAGAAATACTTAGCATTTCTGAGTCACCCCCTTGCTATCCTAGATCCCAAACTCTTCAAATGAGTGACTATCTTAAAAAGACTAATGTGATTCATTCTCTTTATTTCTTTCATTTCAGTATTGTCTTCATCATATCCCCTGAAAGTCTCCTGTTATCAATCTGCCTAATTCTGGCTAATTTTTCTTGATAATTCATTTCCCATCTCCCTGTCACAGGCTGTTTTGGTTATTCTGTTTTGTACCTATTCTAACTCTGAAACATTATTATTATTAATGGCAGACAACACTGTATATTATATTCAGCTCATGCCTGAGGTTAGCCTAGGTTTTTCTATTACTTTTAATCTGTGTACTTCTATATACACCTATCAATGAAGTTTAAATGATATACGCTGCAGAAGAGCATTATCTTTCTGAACCTCCTCTGTAATATATGGCAATTAATTTGCACTTCGTTGCTTATTTATACATATGTATTTCAGACAACCAGAATCTGCCCTAATTCCTTGTGATTTATAAAAAATAAGGTTTAAGCAAAAAACCTGTTCTCTCAACACACACTAAAATATGTATTCTGGGTATTATGGATATAATGGAAAATGTGATAGATAAACTGTATTATTTTATTATTTATCAAGAGTATTTCACTAGTGAGTATCTAGAACTATCTTCATGTCATGCGACATCGTAGAAAGCAGCTTGATTTCCAAAGTCACATTAAAGTGTGGTTCCAAAACTCTTGAACTCTTTCAGAGATGCTCAAGAGTTTAGTTTTAAGAGTGAGCAGTAATTTTTGTGCCTCGCTTTCTGAGTCATCTGCATGATGTCTGATTTTTAGAAATGCTTTTTTTCCTGCCAAGGAATTCCAGCATAGAAATGTCAAAATAAAAAGTGGCAAAAAATAAAACACTTTCTTTTGAGTAATTTCAGTCTTTGTGGCTCCTCTGTCTTCTTGAAATGTAGGTGACTGGGAAAGAAAACCAATACTGTACATGGTATTTTCAGGGACACAATCTGGGTCATTGACATTCCTTATTCTGGTTTTAATTCTTCTCTTGGAGCGGGTTATTAACAGAGGAAGTCAAACAACAGTAGTATAACATCAAGGTACACCTTGCTGAGGAACAACTGACTGATGCCTCTCTTTTAGACTTGTCTTTTCCCCTGCAACTCTTCAACTGTTGGATTTGTGTCAGCAAGATGATATAACATGAATGCAAAAACATTTGCACAAAAAATGTTTATGTTTCTTTTTCCTTCATTTCCAGCACTGCACTGGCACCACAAATTACAGAAAAATGAATTTGAAATGCATTTGACAATTTGTTCTGTGTGTGCTCCTACTCTCACCCTAAAGCATGGTGCCAGATGATTCAACTAATAAATGCCAATTTTAAAAAGGGCTATGAAGGAACTACAGGTCACAAGATTCAGTCTCAGAGGCTTTGGCGATTATTCCCAGGTAGCCTGAGTGACACACAGCTGTTTCCATACCTTCATCATGTTACTTGTGCAGAAGTCTCACCCATACTGATGTTCAGCATGAAAAAAAGCTGTGTCAAAGAATGAGGGAAGGATTGGTGAGGGTTGCTTAATCCTACTTTTGTTCTAAGTTCTTGGAGCTGTCCTGAGTAGAGCTCTTAAGGCTCTGGTGCAGCCCAGACTCCTCAACTTAATGTGTTAAAAACATAGTCCACTTTAGACTGTTCACTTAGCTGCAGCAAATGCCTTATATTTTTTCCTCTCTGAGTACAATTAAAATTGCAGGATATTTGCTAGACATTTGCTGAGACTCTTTCATCACTCTAAGCATCTCTTTGCAGTATCTGGAAGAACAATCAATCAAATTACTCTTAGTCTCACCCATAAACAACTTATTTTAACTGTCTTTACAGGCCTGTTTGGAGGCAACTTAACACACAGACTCATGCAGTGACACTGCTGTCTGTGCCAGGCTCTACTTCCATTCACAAAGAAAACATACAGGAAAACTGGGGTAGTGAGAACGAATTTATCAGTGAAGTAAATATGCACAAAACCAAACTATAAAAAGAAGAAATGACTCCTCAAGAATAGGAAAAAATCACGTTCCTCTCTTGTATGCCTTCATATGCAAGTCGTCACGTTTTTGTTGTCCTGTTATATTTTTTATACCTGGTGGTGTTTCAGCAGGTATCTATACGAATACCTGAGAACAACAATCACGTTGCAGTTGTGCATATTAACTGCAGACATCTCTAATTATTAAAAGCTGATATACTGCTGATTATATCCCTGGGGCTTTCTTGAGTAGTGATTTTTAAAAAAGACTCCTTGCATTCATTTCATTTGTAGAGCCAAGAATGGTCACCTAGTGTAAACACACCTTGGGCATAGAAAATAAATGGATAAATAAATAGAGAAGGAAAGGGCAAATCATTTGGGCAGAGACCAGAGTAATAATACACTTCATAAGGATAGCAGTTCTGAAGCCTTTAGAAAGTTATTTTCCCAATAAGTTCATACTTGACGTTCTGTACACCTCTATTTCTGACCTTGTGCAAAAGAAAAGACTTTACTTATACTATATACATCTATTCAAATACAGTTGATTGTAGGAAACAGAAGCAAAACACACACAATTTATATTTTACCAATATAATCTCAGAGACAGAGTAGATAGTATACTTTTATAAAAAACTTTACACGATGTTATTTTTTCTCACCATAAATCTTTCTCCTAGATTTCAGGACAAAATTTGAAAGGTAACTGTTGCCCTACCAGGGTTTGACCAAGTGCACAACTTAGTCAAAAGTGGAAACCCTTTCCTGTTGCTAGTGAATTGCAACTGTGTTATTCAGTACAGTTCCTGTCCTGATCTTTTCTCAATTTACATTTCTTTGCT
The DNA here is from genome assembly GCA_035583155.1 of Acropternis orthonyx. Classification (NCBI taxonomy): domain Eukaryota; kingdom Metazoa; phylum Chordata; class Aves; order Passeriformes; family Rhinocryptidae; genus Acropternis; species Acropternis orthonyx. The sequence goes on along the minus strand of JAWWEU010000040.1, from coordinate 64,802,479 downwards.
CACAACTTGGTCTATACTGTTTCTATTAAATTAGAAGCACTTTTAGTTTCTCTGAAACCAAATCCTCTTGTGCTATAAAGCACAGTGTCTATGTATGACAACAAACACAGTAGGGGCCCTATAATTTGAAAGTTTATTTTAATGTAACAACCCACAGTAGATCACAGGTTTGGGTGCAGTCTAAAGTCACTGACATGCATTTCATGAAAAGTCTACCTAAAAAACATATGAACTTGGCAATTTTTGGGGAAAAAAAGTTGTCTGGACAATTTAGTTGCATAAACTCCCATTCTAACAGGTGCAAATCATTAACTCAGTGTCTTTTTACAGACTCCCATACTGGTGAGCTTGCCCCAGAATACTTTTGTATCTGTGTGCATTTGCACTTTCAACACTATCTTTTGGTTCTCTGCATACCCCACTCTCAGTTTGTGTTCTGAAAACTACCTGAGCAAAAGAGTCAAGAAATTAAGAGCAGGGGTGTTTTCCCTTTACATTTTTTGGAGACTGTAATTTTAGCACCTGTGTGTGTGAACTTATGTGAGCCAGAACTACACCTGTACTTAAGCAAGATAGTAAATAATATCATTTGTTCTGCCTGAGAAACTGCAATTCACTGACACAGCTCAGACAGAAAATTCTTCAGAGCCAGTGCACAGATTTTATGTTGTCTGCCAAATAACACATATAGCTAAGGAAACCTCAGTAAGAACTATCTTGTGTTCTAGAAACCCAAGGAGGGTTTTTTTGTTGTTGTTGTTTTTTAAAATACAGCTCTTCATGTATATCGGTTTTTTTTAAAGAATAAAATCCCCCATGGTACGGCTGCAGCCCATGCATCCAAAGGGAGGTTTAAGGACTCCTTCCCAGCTTCCTCTTCCGCTATATACTTTTGGTCCCGGTTTTCTTATAGACTACTCTCTTCTCTTGAGAACTCCTCTGCATCTGATGTCACATGGACTTATTTTTTACAGGAGGGTACCTTTGATAACATTCTTAGCAGATTACTTGTGTGACTGTTATTGTTTTGGTTTGTCCTTTATATCTATCCATATATATATATGCTGTAAATTTCTGTAAATATATGTGTATATACCAGTTT